>OW386545.1:35136251-36336251 GCA_936435175.1 Glyphotaelius pellucidus | reverse complement strand
ATGTACACTAAAGGTCATGTATTTAAAATAAAAATGTAATTTAAAATAAATGTCATGTATACTTGAACACCCACATGAACATATGTGAGAAACTATGAATGAACCATAGTGAGACTTACGTATTTCTTAGTAAGAAAGCTTCTCGATATGGTTCTTGAAAAGCTTTCAGTACACTCTTTCATGGCCATTACTCTGAAACTTTCCCAGAGAAACAGAAGATATGGCGAGACTTTCATCTGGAATTATTTTGGCAAGCTTTTTTGCATCGACCAGCCAAGTGGGTTGGAACCGCTAGCATACTAATGTGACCTTTACTTTGTGTGTCATGTGCTCGTGTGGGAACTGGGAACCTTGCAGCGGTAATGTGTAACAAAGAATCGCGAAGTTATCATTACACGTTTAAAAAAAAAGGTTTATGCCTTGAAAACCATATTTTGCAACATTTTAGAATTTGAAATTATAGGTTATTAAATTTTGTAATTTTATAACATTTCAAAACGTGACATATTTTGCAATTTAGAAGTCGGGTATGGGCACCGCCGCCCCTGGAATCATCCATTGGATAACCAACCCAAAATGGTTCGTTACCTTTGGTGACGTAGCAGGGATGCCCGCGTTCACGGGGCGAAGTTTTTCCAGGTGTTGACATTTCAAAACGTGACCTATTTTGCAATTTGGGAGTCTGTTATGGGTACCGCCGCCCCGGGGATCGTCCATTTGGGAGGCGGGAATGGGTACCGCCGCCCCGGGATTCTTTATTGGATAACCAACACCTCTGCCATAGGTCACCCCAAGTGGTTCGCTACGTTTGGTGATTGAGCAGGGGTGCCCGGGTTCATGGAGTGAGGTCCGTCTAGGTCTTGGAGGCGGATGACCAGGTCACACTGAACCCCAGATTCCTACCCACCCCTTAAACCCTTTTCCTTCCCAGAACTCTCTTTCCCTTCCTTCTTAAGAAACCCTCCACACAGCATCCCCAAAGATGACATTGGCCCTGAGGGAGATTATTTTCCTCAGGGCTTCCCGTGTGCTCATATAAAAAAAAAAATGGTGGATACCTTTGATGACGTAGCAGGGATGCCCGCGTTCACGGGGTGAGGTTTGTTCAGGTGTTGATGGTGGATGCGTTTACCCACCATCTGCGTGGCAGGAAAAGCCGGAAGACCTTTTGACCTCTCCATCCGGACTCTCTGGATACAATGCCTTGCACCGCAGGAGGAACGATTCAATTGTCACTCCTGGACTCACTGACCTACTGATTCCTGCCCGCCCCTCATACCCTTTTCCTTCCCAGATCATCCTCTCCTTCCTTTACTTAAACATGACATAGGCTGTGAGGGTATTATTTTTCTCAGGGCCTCCTGTGTGGAGTTAATGTAAAAAAGCCAATTTTTTTTTTTTTATATGTTTGTACGAACATTTATGAGAGTTTTAAGAGGTTTTTAGGTTTTAATCGTAAAAATCCACCGATTGTCGATTTTATGGATTAGCCTTCGATTAGTAAATAAATATCATTTAGACACTAGTGTGGAGGGCTATTAGATTAGAAATTTTTAGATGTTTGAACGGTTCCCTAAAAACTCAGAATGAAAAATCATTAAAAGTTATGAAAAAAAATAGCCCATTGCCTAACCTAACCTTACGTAACCTGTTTAAACCAGTTATCAATGTTTTTTTCAACACTATTAATGACATTTCATAGGAAGTGTTGAAGTTGCATGATTTTGAGTGAATTAAAGGAGAAGGAACGAATTAGGTCAGTAAACAAAGCGAAAAAAATTGAAGAAGTCGAAGATGCCGTAGGTGAACTGGTTCGTATTAAGAATTGAAATAACAGAAGAGACGAAGTCTGCCTGTGAGTGAAATAAGAAGAGCAGGCAGGTTGTGTGACGATTCGTCAACTCTGCCTACCTCTGTTGAGAACTCACTTGCTGAGGATTGGTTTGTACTATGTCGACAAAAACACATATTAAAAATAAAAGTTATTATGTTTCAAAAAATTATATTTTTGTTTCCTTTATTTCAAATTAATTGTTATAAATATTTTTTAAATAATACAAGGGTTAATCTATCTATAATTAAAAGAACAACATATTTGGTTGAATTTTGAACGAACTAACATATACTTCAATTCACACCTTAAAAAAACCTAAAAATACAGGAGTACAAACCAATCCTCAGCGAGCGAACTGTCTTTATGGTTAATTAGTTACTTGGGACTAAGCTTCTTAATGATATTGTGGTAATCTTCATCACAGTAATTCCGCTTTTGATTTTTATAAGAGTATGGATGATTCCCATCTGCTTTCAATTACCTGCAGTCAGTGAGACTATGGAATCCCCAATTACGAGACCGAAAGTTGTAGAAAGGGGAAGGAGCCTTTTCAGATCTGGTCAAAACACCTGCTCAACACATACGGCTAAAAATGACGCTGAGAATATCTTCCAATCTGGAACTTGCCGAAAGTAAACTCTATATATTACTTTGAAAGAATTAACAAAGTAGAACAACACAAATTAGTGAAATAAAATTTACTCGCTTGCGCTGGGATTGAACCTGTGACCTCCGGATTACTAAAAATGAATACGTTAAATTTATTACTGATGTAAATCAATTTATTTGCAGTACATATAGACATATTGGCGTAAGTAATATATTTTGTATTAGTGCTAAAAACAAAGAAAAAACATCAGCCATGCCAGCCATAAAATGCATGATACGTCCATTACAGCCGAAAGACCCAATCTACTAACTACCCTTCACCAAGAAGGCCGTCAGTTAATGGAACCAAAGTTATTTTCAGAAAAAGATAATAATTACAGACCACAATTTGAACAAGTCACATAATCTTTTTTTATTTTTTTTCAAGGTACAATCCCGTTAAACCACAATTAAGCAGTTTGTCAACAGGATGTTAATGATCAATTAAAATTTAAACATACTAACATAATATTATCACTATAACTAAACAGATTGCCACAACACACAGACTTAATATAAGCCATCTCTATTTAGTAACCATGTTTTCAGCAAATATCTCAATCTATTTGCAGAATCGTAATTTTTTATATTATTATGTAGTTATTGTTATATTTTGGAACAAGCATTCCTTCATTCTTTGTGAACCTAGTATTAAGTTCATTTTCCACCTTCCTCTTACATTGAGACTCAGATATATGCTGAATCAATATTTTGAACCATAATAAGGCCTGAACCGGTAAGATAGTTAAATTCCGATATAACCATATATGTTTCGTCTCTGTGAAAGAATATTTTTTGTATTAGTAATTTAACAGATATAATTTTGTACTGATTGAAGTTGGTTTAAATTAGTGAAGTGGTTCACCTTAACGAACGGATTGCAATCTTTAGAGAACAGGCGTCGGGTTGCAATGCTATTCCCATGATTGTTCTACCGGTATTTCAATGGAAGATGCTTTGAGGAACTAGCGTCATTGATCCCTTCGGCACTGGTGCATAGTCGGGAGACACGCCAAACGCGCGCCCAACATATGTACACGGTTGACAGTTGTCACATGAGATTGGGTCGTTTTTTCGACCCGTTATTGAGTTCAATAGCTCGGCTATGGAACGATTTGCCGACATTTGTGTTTCCTCCCTCCTACAACATGGGTCTCTTCAAGACCAATGTTCATTCCTTCCTCTCCTCAAAAGGACCCTTCACACAGCATCTTCAAAGATGACATTGACCCTGAGGGAAATTATTTTCCTCAGGGCCTTCTGTGTGGGTTAATGTAAAAAAAAAGTTTTGCAATAGTGTCCCCAAGTAGTTGTTCCATACCTTAAAGTTGATTCTGCGAGTGATAAGTAAATAATTTTTTAAATATTCACCGGAACGAAACATTTCAGTTAGTACAGCCTACCCGGGCTACATTTCAGTTTGTAGACTACATTACACATTCAATGTTAATTCAAGTAAAATTCACTTGAAAAAAAATTGTAAATTCTTTTAGTACTTCTAAACTTCTAAACAATAACTAATTTAAGAATTAAAACATAAAAAATGCAGGTTAGACACGCACACCGCACAGTGCATACCGCACAGAGGCAGTAACTCGTCTTAAGGGCAAACAAACAACTATTAAAAGCTCCCCTCGATGGTTTGAATTATTAAATAAAAGTCTACAAATTTAACGTACATGATGTGATGTCGTTATGCGGTTATTGCACTTAAAGCGGGTTGACGTTGCGGCTGAGGTGGAGCGGATCAATTAAATTTCAATTAAAAGGGAAAGCAAAACTGAATTTATCCGAATAGTAATATTAACGTGTTGTATATAGCACCGTTTTAATGAAATATCACCTAGTAAATGGCTATAAATTAGAGGTGAAAAATTACCGGCTGGAAGCTAAAATCTTTGGCTCCTGATGCAGAGGTCTTCAGTCCAAAATCTCACGTAGAAAAAAAATAATAGAGTATTATTTTTCACGTGCAATTAAAATAAAATATTATATAGCTCGTTTGTGGGTTGTACCAACGTACTATTCGCTGAAAATCTGACATTCAGAACCGAAACGATATTTGAAATGGCTTTAGCCGTGTTTGGTATAGATCTGAAAAATAAAATACCTTTAAACCTTCATCTTTTTCTTCCCTTATCCTTCTCCTCACTCCCTTAGCCTGCACATCATATCCCATAGTCCCATTGGCTTCTAGGGTGGTATTAAAATGAAAGCAGTTTTTTTTACAATGGCTTCACTTCTTTGGGGATGCTGTGTGGAGGGTCTTTTTAGGAAAACGAAGGAGAGAAAGTTCTGGGAAGGAAAAAGGTATGGGGGGTGGATGGGAATCTGGGGGTTAATGCGTCTAGGAGTGACAAGTGTATAAATTCATCCCTCTCACTGCGGTGCAAAGCGATGGGTCTAGAAGTCTAGGTAGCGGCTCCCTCAACCAGCCTCTCCCGGCTCGCCACGCAATAGGTGGGCAAACGCATTCGCCACCAAGACCTAGACAAGCCTAACCCCTACGAACCAGGGGTTCCCTGCTAAATCACCAAACGTAGCGAACCATTTGTGGTGTGTTTTTATGGCATCTTGGCATTTTTATCAAACAAATGGTTCCCAGGGCGGCGGTATACATACCCGCCTCCCAATTAAGTCTCCCAAGTACTGTGTTTGCGAAACGTTCCAGTAGAGTTGGTAGTTATACTAAGTATCATCCTGGTGAAATACCACTATTTCGAATAAAAACTTTGCTCGAAATGACTTTAGCCGTATTTAGTGACTAGATCTGAATAAGCAGGTAATTCCCAACCTCACCCTTACCTTCTTTTTTGTGTGGTGGGGGGTCAGAGGGGGACATCTAGGTCTGCGAGCCGGTCTAGGGCCTCAGGCGTTGCCCTGTGGTCCTCATCAATCCCGCCGGGGAATGAATGGAGCGGGTATTCGTTGACCACCTTGGTGGTCTGCCTTCCCTTTCCTTAAACTTACTCCTCTACCTCCCTACTCCCTTAAGCCTCACAACATCCCTCATTTGAGAAAGCCAATCCAACTGGCAGATGTTATGCATGATTATTACACATGATTGTACGAATCACCAGCCCCTGTTTAGCCACTGTTGGGTAAAGACTTCGATAAATAAAATAAAGTAGGTAACCTAATTGATTCGAGCAAGGGATCATCCTTTATACTAGGAATTGCACTAGTTCAAGAAGGCTTTGATTTTAATTATTACTAACAAAATTCAATTAACTAACTTCCTCCAACATTCTAACGGAGCCTTAAGAGCACTTCTCACCCCTAGTTAAAGACAATAAACATATTTTGAAATTTAAAAGCAATAATAAATATACAGTTCAATATTTTACTATCGGCACGTTATTAGTGTTTATTTATTTCCTTTGCGAAATCTATGTAAGCATACAATAGTTAGATTCTTATCAACTCCTCGAAATTATAAAGCCGTTGTTTTCTGTCAACATTAAAAAAAAATTACTTTAAAACACTGTGTTTTGACAAAAAAAAATATCTGACTGAAAAACTAACATCGATATCATATTATATTAAATTACGACACGGGCACGTTTAAAATGTCTAATTTCATGATATTTTTGTTTGGAATCGCTTAACTCCAAAACTGGATTTTAACTACCTAGCCTAACTAGGGGTGCGATTTGAACAAAGAAAGTCTGTTTATGATTTTAGACGAAACCTTTGATAATTCAATACATACGTATCGACTGCACTGATTTCCTCCCTCCCCCCCCCCCTGCCCTCACCCTTCCCCCTGAAATCCGTTCAGCCTCGAGTCGTAAATGCTCCACGCGATAGAACATTGGGAGGGAAGTTTGGGGTGGGGGATTAATGGGGGGCGGGGGGGAGGTCCACTGAGATACCGCTAGGAGGCGAAGGGGGATATCCGGTCGGAAAATTTGCCAGTTTGGGTAAAGGGTGCAACTTCGGGTGACTGGGCGCGTGTTAAACCCTTTAGACCCGATATCTCGAAAAAGTCGTATATTCGAGGTATTTCAATTGTACCTGTTTCATCTCTCATACTAAACATCGTGTTATACACTTATATCGTAAAACTTTGGCGGGTGGTTATTAATGAAAATCTAGACCAAAAAGTTTTTTTCAAACAAAGCAATTCTATTAAAAATTATTGTAATAAAAAATAGCCAGTAATCGTGGCTTTACTTTTGCCAGTGATGCACGTGTTTGGATAACAAAGTTGCCACCCGCACATTTAATTTTAAATATTACAGCTGACTGAGTGGGAAGAAATAATTATTATAAAGATGAGTTCATAACAGAATTAATGTAAATGTTAATTCATTAATATAAATGTTAAAAGTTTGTTTAACATGTATATTAATGAGCTGTGCAACAATTCCCACGCCGACCATATTATTACTTTTGCAGATGACACAGTCTTGTTATTCGAAGGCAAAAATTGAAATGAAGTGCAAAGCAAAGCAGAAGTTGGTATAAACAAGGTTAAACAGTGGCTAGACAATAACCTACTCCCTCTCAACACAGAAAAAACAAAATTCATTTGCTTCAGTGGAACTCTAGCAGGACAACCAAAGGAAATACAAAAAAATATTATACACCATTGAAATGACACAAATACATGTAACTGTGTTACCTTAGAACGTGTGGACAATATAAAATATCTAGGAATTATTGTAGACAGATTTCTGAGATGGGACGTACATATAGACTCAATTTCATAAAGGTCAGAAAACTTACCTACCTTTTCCTGACTATTAGAAATATTCTCTGCCTAAAAGAACTGAAACGAATATACTTCGCCATGTGTAACTCAATACTTGATTTATGCATCCTTAGGATGGGGCGGATGTACTAAAACAATACTGGATCCCTTAGCAAAAGCACAGAAATCCCTTCTAAGTGTCATCCTTAAAAAATCTTTTAGGTACCCCAGTGACGCATTATTCGAGGAGATACGTGTCCTAGATGTACGACACCTATACATAAGAAAAATTTTATTACACACACAAAAACAACGTCAACACTACCCCTCCATCGAACATTATGATGACACTCGACATTCAAGGAGAAATCCAGTAGTTTCACCTACAACTATGACATCCCTCGCTCAAAGGCAATTCTATTACTTAGGCCCAAAAATGCTCAATCTCGTACCCTAATACCGTTTAATATCGTTTGGTTTTTGTTACCCGCCAATGTCTGTCTCTCTTAAAATATCTGTAAAAGAATGTGAAATATATAAATTCGTATAAAAATAAATACTTTCTTAAAAAATAAAATAAAAGATTTGTGTTATCCCACAGAAAAAAATATAAAAACAATATTTAGAAGTTTCACTATAAGCTTTTTAAGTTTGTGTTTAACGTGTGTAGCTCACTAAGAGAAAGTTACATTCAATTAAGAAGAAATTACATTAAAAAAGAATCGCCCCGATACGCCGAAAAGTTTTTGATCTTTTTTACTCAAACCATAATGTAGAATCACCTCCCAAAGTTTCAATTAAAAAGAAATTACATTCAATTAAGAAGAAACTATATCCAATTAATGAGAAATAACATTCAATTAAGAGGAAGTTACATTCAATTAAGAAGAAATTACATTCAAATAAGAAGAAATCAAATTCAATTAAGAAGAAACTGCTTAAACTACAATAATGAAGAAATTACATTCAATTAAAAAGAAATTACAGTCAACGAACAGGAATATTTTGTTGAAGAGAGTAAGCTCTCCCAACCACAATGACCAATGGCGTTGGTCGTACGAAAAGGAAGTCTGTAGATCGAAATACTGCAGTGAGACAATGAGTTTTTTACGATATAAGTGGGGAGAATATAAGAGATATGTGGGGAGATAATCTGGATTTTCAGATCTGGTCACCAAACATGGCAAAAGCCATATCTAGCAAGTTTGTAAATTATGAAAGGTGGTATTCCACCAGTGTAATACTGGTAGTATCATCCACTCTGGAACGCGCCACAAATATGTGAAAATATTATTTTAAGTAAATTAACAAGCGAAAAAACACAAATTAATGAAATAAAAACATAATTGCTCATGCCGGGATTTGATCCCTAATTGAAGGTCGCATCCCCCGGACCACGGAGGCTGTTTTTTTTACATGAGCTCCACACAGGAGGCCTTGATAAAAATAATTTTCCTCAGGGCCTATGTCATCTTTGGGGATGCTGTGTGGAGGGTTTGGGACAAATAGGGAAATCTCAAGGGTTATTTTTGAATATTTTGGAAAATTAATTAGAATTGCAAGCACGCAGCTTCAAGGTGTTCAGAGGCAGTTTTGGAGTGTGGGCGTGCATTTCAGGGAGGACTTCGGCGCACTTTCGGGGGTTGAGTTGGGTTGGGCTGGGCGGCGATGGGGGGAGGGGGCAGATATAAGGGGTTCGTTTAGGTCTCTTTGCGTTGCGATACCCCGGGCATGGTAGAGCCAGGCGGCCAGTGGCGCGTCAGTATACTGCAAGCCAGCGATGGGACGTCGGGTAATTGATAATAATTACGTAATATAGATGTCAAATTAATGGGAAGTGGCAAGGTAAAATAATAAAATGTACAGTTTACGATATAATGCGATTTATTATGTTCTACGACAACTCTTGACACACACTGGATCGAGTTGGGACTGCCAACATCTTTTAATTTCTTTATCTTATTCTATATGCATTGAGAGTTGTTCATATGAAATATTTTTAATGATTAATTTAATATTGCAATGAGGTTTAGGCGGCTCCCACATGGTCCGGTAATGAATCGTCATAAATAAAGAAAAGTGAAGTTCGTTAAACTAAGGTAACGGTCTAGAGCGCGGTTTATTGTTGGACTTTTCTGAGCGGGGTCTAACAACACTCGGTTTATGTCGATTCCGGAACCGCTTTAAACTTCAATAAGTTAATTTTAACAATAAAATATTCTCGCCTTGTAAAACAGTAAAATTTTTCTTCACATAAATAGCAATCAGACACGCACGAATTTCCGAGACATCACCTAGGTTTTTTGTTTTTTTTTTAATGTGAATTCCGTATAAGAGTCCCAATTGCTCCTATTTGGAGCCAGTGATATTACGGCATCTGCAATCGGGGTATGTTGTGAGGCTGAGGGTAAAAGGGGGAAGAAGGAGATGGAGAAGAGAAAGGTGGGGAAGGACCTGGCTATTCGGATCTGGTCCCTAAACACGGCTAAAGTCATTTCAAGCAACTTTTCGATTCCAATGTTGGTTTTAATCCAGGGTGATACTGAGAGTATCTCCCACTCTGGAACGTGCCGCAAATATACTACATATTATGTTTAAATCATAAATTGTGAAATAACTTAAATTAATCAAATAAAATTTATTAGCGCACGCCGGGTTTTGAGCCCGCGACCATCGGATTGCTAGTCGAGAACCTTCCCTTCGACCACATTACAAATATATTCTGGTGTGGCGGTTCGGCAGTTCCAAATTTCAATCAATTTCTGCATTTTTCAAAGATTATAACTGCAAACAAAGAACTTTACAATTATTCCAAAGATGCAGGCCATAAAAAATAAGTAATAAAACAATTGAAGATAATGTTACATTTTCTTAAATTGAAATCGATAACAATGACAAAATTTGCTTCCGATAACAGTAGACTAGAGGATCTGCGTTCGCTTCCCAGTTGCGACTGTTATCTTTTAATGTATGTGTTACTTTATTTTCATATTTTCATTGTAATATTATGATGACCTCTGGCTTGCCTCCGGTTGAATAACTGGTATAATGAATTATTTCATAATATATATTTTATACCATGCTAGAGCACGGGTGAAAACCCTAATATAATATCGTAACACACCTTGTGGTGGGAATAAGAAACTCTTTGTATTTTCGTCTAACATGCCACAAAATCCCCCGCCATTGGATTTTCGTGTAAAATAAACGGCCTCTCAGTATGACAGTCTCTGGGCAAACAGGCAGACAGGTTAATGGGTGGGGGAGGAAAGGGGTTTGGGTTGGGTGGGGTGGGGCCCAGGAGGGATGGGGGGCACATTTGTTTTGGTCTAGCCGAGCCACCTCTTGATGGCTGAAATTCGTCTTGGGCCCGAAACTTTATGGCGATGGGAGAGCCGCCGGAATGGCACTAAGCTCGGATGCAGCCGGCTAGGTCTACTTCGACTACGGATAGCGCCGTTTTACGGTAATGAGCGTGAAATATTGGGATAGATTTCAGGATCGATATTATGAAAAAGACTTTCAATATTGGAATAGATTTTACGTTTGGTTTTATGAAAACGCTACTAAAGTATTGGGATAGATTTAACGATTGTTGCTTAAAAAAAGGCTACAAACGAATTGGTAAAATTTTACTACATCTACCAAAGCACTGAGATAGATTTTAAAGTTTTTTTACACCATGAAAAAGGCTACCAGAGTAGGTATTGGTATAGTTTTTACATTTAATATTATGAAAAGGTCTACCAAAGCATTGAATATATTTTATGAATGGGCTACCGAATTTTTGAATAGATTTTTGGTTTAATATTTTGATAAAGGCTGCCGAAGCTCCGGTATATATTTTAATTTCGTAGATATGAAAACAGAATGATACCGGTTTGCTAAAACGGCATTCAATAACTTTAAAATGTGATTTTTTTTAAATATTAGCTTCATACCAATTTCCAATTTGGGAGGCGGGAATGGGTGCCGCCGCCCCGGGAACCTTTATTGGGTAACCAACACCTCTGCCATAGGTCACCCCAAGTGGTTCGCTACATTTGGTGATTTAACAGGGGTGCCCGGGTTCATGGGGTGAGGTTTGTCTAGGTCTTGGAGGCGGGTGACCAGGGCACACTGAACCCCAGATTCCTACCCACCCCTTAAACTCTTTTCCTTCCCAGAACTCTCCTCTCCTTCCTTTCCTTAAAAAACCCTCCACACAGCATCCCCAAAGATGACATAGGCCCTGAGGGAAATTATTTTCCTCAGGGCCTCCTGTGTGGAGTTCATGTAAAAAAAAATACAGGAGACCCTGAGGAAAATAATTTCCCACTGCGCATGTCATTTTTGGAGACGCTGTTTGATTGATAAATATTATAATATACAGAAAGGAGTATAATGCGAATTTGAAAAATATTAGTAATATTAGTAATTAATTGGTAGGTACCTAATTTTTTCTTGTTAATTTTATTGGTAACGGACATGACGTATTGACTGAGAATAGCGAAACCTTGTTTTAACTTTGGGATGTGGGTATGCGTACCGCCGCCCCGGCAACCATTTATTGGATAACTAACACCTCTGCCATAGGTCGCCCCAAGTGATTAACTACATTTGGAGGCTTAGCAGGGGTGCCCGGGTTCAGATTGGCGGCAGATGCGTCTGCCGCGTTGCAGACCAGATCGGGAGAGACTGGTTGAGGAAAACTTTTTGACCTCTCCAACAGGTCTTTCGGAACATGGCTTTGCACCGCAGTAGGAGGAATAGATTCATATATCCGTAACTTCTCACTGACCCCCAGATTCCTGCCCATTTCTCATACTTTAATCAATAAAATAATTTTTCAGTTTGGTTGGGCATTTTGATCTCAAATCCAAAATCAAGATTTATACGAGCGGGTCGAAACGGGCCGCGCGAACGTTCCACAAGTTAATTTATTTTACGGCGTAAATAAAATGTTGTATTTTTAAACAAAGAAATCCATAAAAGCTAATGAGTAAGCTTTATCTTTGCAGATAGCTTCTTGGCTCAGCGCGCAGAGGTCGTGATTTCAAATCTCTAAAAATAAAACAAAAAAATTGTAGTTCCAGAAGGAGATATTGGTATCGCCTAATTGATAGACATCTCCCGATCATCTCTCACCCCAGAAGATAGGTGGAAGCTTGAGTGGCAATCGGCCAAGGTGAAAAATGCCCATCTCGTACAAGACCTCACTGAGAGACAGCCTGAGTTCTCATTGCCTCGCAATCTCCGGTCCGCCATCAATGTAATAAAGTGCTCCCATAGCCGTTGTGCCCATATGATGTATAAATGGGGCCTTAAAGAGTCGGAGATGTGTGAATACGGTAAAGTGTAGACCACCGAACATGTGGTCAACGAATACCCGCTCCATTCATTCCCCGGCGGGATTGATGAGGTCCACAGGACAACGCCTGAGGCCCTAGACTGGCTCGCAGACCTAGATGTCCCCGTCTGACCTCCCACCATACGAAAGAAGAAGAATTGATAGACAACCATTCAGAATCAAATGGTACTATAAATTAAATTGTCCAGCATTGATAGTCACCGCGGTGGTCACTTTTCAGTTGCCTTATTGACAATTTGCCATGGTAGCGTCTCACGACCCGTCAAGTTTTCGAGTAATCTACGATATGTCAGATCAGAAAAATATCGATTTTGTTCAGGAGGTTGATTGCGATTGCGTCGCCAAACTGTTTTTTTTTCAGTTTCTCCATGAGCGGATTGCCTAAGAGCACCGTAATGTTAATTTCATATTTTATTTTATTTTATTTACAGGATAACTTAATAACATTATATTTATAAAAAATATATATATTATAATAATTAGGTTATAACCCAGTAACTAATGTTCATATTAAGAACAAATAATAACTAAAAAATAAAATAAATATACTTATATGATGCAATAATATAGAGTGTGCCATTTTGGTGGCTTGGAGCAAGAAAACACAAAGAAGAGTAAAAAATAAAAATATTTAAACAGAAAAACATAACATCAGCATAAATATGTTTATTAATAAAGAGTTTATCATGATACTTGTCAAAGCAATTTCAATATATATAGACAAAATGACTTGTCTCTATTTTTCTTATCTGGGACTCTAATATTAACTGATTATAATTTTTGTAAATGTTATTGAAAGCAGATATTTTGAATGAACAATGGGGAATAAAATACATTCGCACTCGTGAATTTTTAATGTCACCTTTAGGGGTGCTGTGCAGGGTTTCTTTTAAAGGAAAGTGAGGAGAGGAAGTTCTGAAAAGGAAAAAGGTACGAGTGGTGGGTAGGAATGCGGAGTTTGATGTGTCCAGGAAGACGGATGTAAAAATCCATCCTTACCACTGCGGTGCAAGACGGTCTAGGTAAGGTATCCCTCAACCAGTCTCCCCCGATCCGGCCCACCACGCACTCGCCCCAAAATCCGGAAACCCCTGCTAAGTCACCAAACGTAGCGAACAACTTGGGGTGACCTATTGCAGTGGTGTTGGTTATCCAATAAATGGTTCCCGGGCGGCGGTACCCATAACCGCATCCCAAAATATTATTATTAGTGGATACTTGGAGTGCGCCATTAGTTCGCGACTTTTCGATCAAAAAGTATCTTAATGTTCTACCTCGCATTTGGTCAATGAATAGAATAGATTTTATTATTTTCACAACCAGTCAAGTGAGTGGAGGCACTATTTCACGAAGCGACGTTGAAAATGAGTCACTTTATTTGGACGCTAAAAAGCCGGAGCGGCGTAATAAAATACATAATATTATTTCGACGAGCTTTTCGCTCTTTCTCAGGTTATTTTGTCCGCAGCTAAATAAATTACGCAAAAAAGAAGAAAAAGTTTTGTTTACTCCGCCGGTGCAAGAGTCTAGTGTGTTAAAGTTTAATGGGTGGGGCGGGGGCGGGGGGAGGGGGTGGAGTTCCCCGTCTTGGGATGGGCGGACAGACAGAACATCAATAATTACTGGCCCAACTGGCGTTTGGGCCGCGAATCCCATCCCCTCACCCCCTTCAAACTCCCAACCTCCTTAACCCGTCCGCCCAAACAACCGACGAACCTCCTTGCCCCACCCACAAACCACCCAACGGCAGGGGGGGTTGTCACCCACCTTCATGTTCACAGGATATTTAGGAGTGCACCACCCCCTAATTCCTGCCCCGGTGGGTTGGGGTGTGCGTGCGTCGACAGATTAATTTGATAGAAATTATTATCATTGTCTCGACTTCATTACTGTATTTTAATTGAAAAAATAAAATTTATTAAATAACCTTGAGAGGGTTACGTTGTTGAAAGGTCACGAAGTATCAAATGACATGATGGAACATTGAAAGTTTTCATCGTATCTGAAAAACGTTAAAGGTCTTTGTCATAGTGCAGTTGTATGATATGTATCTGATGTGTAATGAAGAAGCGAAATAACTTCGGTGAAATATATAAATAATCCACGTCACGGCGCACAGTTGGTAACTGTGAGTGAGTGTTTTTGGGACAATGCAAATTATAATTATATGAAAAAATTATTAAAAAAAAATATTGCGCGATCCAATCTGATACAGTCGTTTTTAATACTTACAGCAATCTATATAAATAAAAATTTAGATTCTGTAGGTTTGCGTTCCCAAATCTCGATGGATTGACTCAACATTTTTACAGAACATTGCATTTTAGCAGAAGAGTGTTTTTATATATAATGGTAAGGTCTGGCGTTATGAAATTTGTATATATATCGATCTGTTTATCAAAAATCACCTTAGTGCCGAAAAAATTAAAAAGATGTTTTATTAAACCCAGAATACATCACAAAACTAAAGTAAATTTGACACATTAATATCCATTAAACACAGAAAACTAAAAAAAATTCCGGATACATTCGGATACATTTTTAAAAGTCTCGATGAATTCTAAACTTATCACGAACTTATCACTGAATTATCACGATGAAGTGCACTCGACCCACTGAGAGATCCAAACTCGAGAGACATAAAATTACTCGTTCGCGTTTCGAGGTAGTGAGTATTTGCGATGGTGCTATACGTCGCAAGTAGCTAAAATTTTTGTTTTGTTTATTTAGGTACCTAATTAAAATAAAATGAAATCCAGAAAGAAACTTTAGGTTTTAAAATAAAGTTACACTAGATACCTCAAATTATCGACTGTGCGCTGTTGTGGATGGAATTATTGCATGAAAACATGGGTTTAAATCACTCTCATTCTAAATACTAAAAGCGAAAGTTCAACTGATTTCCAAGGTCTATTCAACGACAAAAAATACTTAGCCTGATCCTAAAATAGGTCGATTTACGTCAAAAACGTTACGTATTTAATTCTACACCCATTACTAGTATCATAGTATGGAAGTTATAAAAAAATTCCTAAAAAAATAATTAAATACACGAATACATTTTTACCGAACTCTTAGTTTTTATAAAAAAATATCAAAATCTTCATAATTTGAAATATACTAATCTGATTAAATTTATTTAGAAACTTATGTAACTTACTTTCAGGTTTAAATTCACGCTTCAAAAGTACTATGAAAATAGGTTCCTACAAGAAATAATGATAAGGCTTACTGAACGTTTTTAAAAAATATCTTAAAACGTCTTATTTTCAAAAACAAATATTACGTGTGTTACCAAACACGTAAAATTTCAGTTATTCGGACAGAAAAACGTGTAGTTCCTTCCAAATCATGTATTAATGTTCTCACAACTTGTCAAAAAAATTTCATATAAATCCTTTTGCCAGAAATATGGCAACGGAAATATTTAGGCACGGCACAAATTAATCAAGATTTTTTAATTGCGAAATGTTTTCCCCGGGGACCAGACGTTGCAAAAGATAAAAAGCAAACGCACACTAAGGCTTTGCAAAAACGTAAAACAAAAATGGCACGTATCTACGGTGTACCCACACCGACTTGCACCCGCCAAATATTCACCCACACCAACGGGTGCCTTCCAAACAACGTACACGTTACACGTAGATAGCGTTATACGATAACTTTATACTACGAGAACTTGGATTGCTGATAAGTAATGGACGCTGAACAGGTATGGGAATATATACACTGTAAGACACTAGTAATATTTTGCATTCAAACTGAGGAAAGAAAGGATATTGGTAAGAGGAAAGTTGAAAAGAAATTCGTATCTGGTCACAAAATATGACCAAAGCCACTTCAAGTAACATTTTGATCCCTGAATGACCAGGTCCACGTCCTAACGCAACCGTCCAATAAAACAAATGTTTTCACTAAAAAAATTTGAAAAATATTATGGTCTTGGTAATTCCTACCTTTGCCAAAAGTTTTGTTTTCATTAGAAATAATATTTATGCCGAACTCTAATAAAAATAATTACGCTATTACGTTGTTTTACACCAGGACGGTAATGAGAGTATTTTCCACTACGGAACGTGCCGCAAATATATTATTTTAAGGGATTAAGAATTTGAGATTTGAACCTGCAACCTCCTGATTGCTAATCGAGAGCCTTACACCTCGAACATGGAGACAGTCATAATTCTTCATAATAAGTCGTAATTCTTCATAATTTTCAGAACATAAAGTGAATTTATACCGCCGTTCTTAAGCTAATAAAATAAAGGGCTTGTATCATTCATCTGTCCGAATTTCAGTAGTAATTTTTTTAAAGCACCTTATTTTACCATTAAACTAAATATTTAAAAACGAAATTCACGTATTCTCTATGTAATTATTTGATCAGTGGTTTATACGGTTATGTGGCTATACGCACGCACAGACACCTCTACGAAATCATTGAACTCGTGGGTTTACGATGCGTAGACGGTCTGTCTGCCTACGACAGAGGTCTACGAACTTCGTAGGCCATCAACAGTCACGATTCACAGGGGATGCATCGCGAGGTAATCCGGGATGGGTAGTTCGTGCTATCTACTGCTATGTACTTTATGCCACACGTGAGAACTTCGTTTTATATGGATGAGAGTGTACACCCTTTACGAACTTTCAATTTACAGTAAGAGAATACGAAAATGCATTCCGTGTTATATTCTCCCTTTTTTTTCCGTATTATTTTTGAAAAGTTTTTCTTAAGAGAATATTGGGTGTATAAGATTAAGACGGTTGGTTTGTTTACTTTTACTATCAATTTACATTAAGCGTTGGAAAAATAGTTAATCTAGTATAGTATTACTATCAATTTACATTAAGCATCGGAAAAATAGTTAATCTAGTATAATATATTTACTTGTATTATCAATTTACTTTAAGCGTTGGAAAAATATATAATCTAGTATAGTATATTTACTTTTACTATCAATTTACATTAAGCATTGGAAAAATAGTAAATCTAGTATAGGATATTTATTTTTATTATCAATTTACATTAAGCGTTGGAAAAATAATTAATCTAGTACAGTACAATACTTTTACTATCAATTTACCTCAAGCGTTGGAGAAATAGTTAATCTATTACAGTACAATACTTTTACTATCAATTTACCTTAAGCGAAAAATAGTTATAAAGAACGTATACTTTTACTATCAATTTACCTTAACCGTTAGAAAAATAGTCAATCTAGTACGGTACAATACTTTTAATATCAATTTACCTTAAGCGAAAAATAGTTAATCTAGTATAGTACGTATAATATACTAGATTAACTATTTTTATACTAATTATAGTGCAAAATAGTTAATCTAGTATAGTACTCACACTTTTACTAAAAATTTAGCGTAAGCGTTGGAAAAATAGTTAATCTAGTATGGCACTTACACTTTTACTATCAATTTACCTTAAGCGTTGGAAAAAAAGTTAATTTAGCATAATATAATTTTATGATGTACGTATAATTTTTATATCAATTTACATTAAGCGTTGGAAAAAAAGTTAATCTAGTATAGCGTTTGTGCCAGGATGGAGGTTTGTAGTAATCCGTTTTCTTAGTCTACCCCCATGAAAAATTTATATTAATAATGTTAGCCAAACATAATATTCATTTTATAGAGTAGCGTTTGAGAATCCACGCATGCCAATAACTTAAAAAAGCTTTATACCCTTAAAAATATGAAAATGTACTTCAAATTTGAAAAACAGCTGTGAAGCCAAATTAAAAAAAAATTAACTGATTGAGTGAGTTTAGCACAGTCCTGTTTTAACTGACCTTTTGGCATTTCTTCTTTCTGTAAATTATGTTCCTCGGCCTCCGTGGTCCCGAGGCAAGACTCTCGACTCACAATCCGAAGGTCGCGGGTTCGAACCCGGCGTGCGCAAATAAATTTTATTTGATTAATTTGTGTTATTTCACAATTTATTCATTTAAAATAATATATAGTATATTTGCGGCACGTTCCAGAGTGGAAGATACTATCAGTATCGCCCTGGTGTAAGACCACCATTCAGAATTGAAACGTTGCTTGAAATGGCTTTAGCCGTGTTTAGTGACCAGATCTGAATAGCCAGGTACTTCCCCACCTTCCTCTTCACTATCTCCTTCCCCTCCCCACTACCTTCAGCCTCACAACATACCCCAATTGGGGATGCCATAGTCTCACTGGCTCCAGACGGGAGCAGTTGGGACTCTTGTGCGGTATTAACTGTAAAAAAAAAAAAAATGTTCCGGTTCAAGATGGTTGCCGTTTTAGATACTACCTTTTCATCCCGCCAGAGTTCGCATGATTGTGATGCCTACTACGAGCTATCAAATTATAATAATCACTATGGGAGGTACCTACCGGCCTTAAAAAAATTAAGTTCGAAAAATTTATAATTTTCAATGAGATGGTGACATTTCTATACACAAATTAGATAATTTATTCATTTAAAAAAATGTTACCCACGCTAAATATTTACAGTTAATACGGAGAAATTGGAAACATATTTTTTTTGACGCAAGGTTTACTGTTCACGGACCTATTATAGTTCTAGTACCTATTTGTACATTTCATTGATGTTGAAGGTCATCTGATTCACCTCTCTAATTTTTTGTTAAAAATATGTTCTAAAATAAGCTAAATGACTTAAAATAATCTCTGATTAACAAAGAACCATTCCGTTTTTAATTGAAGTGAATTAATGTACAAACTTTTAATTAATTTTGAGAGCTTTTTACATTTGGAACGAGGGCTTACGTTCACTCTAAATCTTGCAGTGTTCGTTATAATGGGACTGTCGCTAGGGCTGGTTGGTTGGTTGGGGATCCCTTTGCGCCGGCTGCGGTGGCGGTATAACCTTCTCAACCCATCGCTACGGTTATTCGGCACTGCCTTCGGTACTTGCCGGATCTACCCCTAAACCTACCCCTACAGGTTTCGGGTGAACGTCCGGCCGTAGCCCTCAGCCGCTGCACTTGCGTAGCGTGGTGTGCGTGACCGTAGAACCTTCGAATACAGCCTTCGAATACGGCCGACTACACGACGGTGGCGGTACAGTAGGGGTTTACGAGTTCGCTCTGCAGACGTTCTCTGGATATATTTTTTTCTCAAATTATTAGATCGTAAATTTATTAATTGTGAAACTACGAAATTTTTTCGTTCGTTACTATTTGCAGTAATCTTTTTGGCACTTAAATAATAGAATATCCATTCGGGTATTTACAGGAAAACAGAAGGATTACACAAATTATTAAATGAAATTAAACTGGTAGTTCACATACAAAAAAATATGTTTCCAATTTCCCCGTATTTAATAAATCAAAACTAAAATTCCCTCGAAATCATCAAATTTTAAAGTAGGTACTTAAATACTCATAAACTTAATTATAAACCACATATTTTATGTAATATTTTTTCAAGTGAGAAAAAATACAATGTTTTTCGGAAATTATGCCGTGTTGCGCAAACTCTTTCTTTACCCAACGTTTCGGACCGCGTTTCAGTGTCCGTCATCAGGGCAGATGTGTAGTTGTTACAATGTGTTCCAAGAAACGTTACTGTTCATCACAATGACATTTCTGTTTTAAAACTTTCTTCAGGTAGGTAGGTACCATAATATTGAAAAAATGTGATTAAAAAAGACAAATAAAAACGACCTTTTATCGATTAAAAAAATAATGTTTATTGAACCATTAAAACAGAAACCACCTCGAAACGGAAATGGAACACACAAACAAATTTACGGACAGACCATATGCAAAACAGTCGATCTAAAACAGGAATTTATCACGCTCAATCAAAAATTAATAACAACTTGTTAATCCTGATTTCGTTTTCCGTCGTTTGTAAGATTTGATGCTCTTTAGTAAAGAGCCTATACGTATCTGTGAGGGAAAGTGGTAGGGTTTTCCGATTTTCTAAGCAATTTTTTGAAGATATTTTCGAGAGAAAATAATTCATATTCTCATTACCGATGGACGCATTATCAATCTACATCCCGATACAAAGTTCTGGGTCTAGCAGAGTTGGGTCTTCGTGAATTCAGGAGCATTAATAAAGAAAATGGCCGGGTAGCTTATTCCGTCCCGGGCTCGGCAGTTTATGTGCTGCAACGTAGTGCGGGGATAGATATGCCGTACGAGATACCGCCGCTAAAACAGGCACCAGGCACCAGGCACCAGGCACCCGGCAGGCTCTCTCCGTGTTTCTTTTTCGTGTCTCAAGATGACTGTCTGAGGAGATATTTCCACTTGACGACTCGTCGAGAACACATCGGGCAGGATTCAATTTAAATTAACTACCCTCACGTAATGGGGTGGCGTTTTTCACTTGCGAACTCCATGCTATACATAATTAAAAACAATGTTTTGAATGTCAAACGAAATATTTCAAAGTGTGTAAGATACATTTAGCAATTAAACCACATCGCTTTGAATATGCTAAGAGGAACGTCTATGCGGCCTTTTTCACAGAAAACTTAAATTTGGATTGGTGGTTAAAATACCAAACCATATTGATTAATGATTAATCTAGTGCACATACATGCTGCTTTACTTATTTGTGTTTGAAATAAAAATAAAAATGCATGGCACTAAGGAATTCAATTCGTAATGATTTTAGAGTCGACTTTTGTGATTTAATTAACCGTGTAAATATGTTTATTTATTTATAAAATCAACGCCATTCGGCTCTTACATAATAACATAGATAAGGTATAGCAACAGCATGAAAACGACAGCTGTAGTGAGCTTGTATATTTAAATATTACAATATTCCAACAATGAAAAAACACATTTTTTTAAATTTTTTTTTATCTATAAATAGTATGTTTACATAATGTTTTTGTCGATGCCTGTCTCACTAGGATATACCTGTATCGAGACAGACATAGAGGTACATAAATTAATATATTTAGGAACATATTTGGTAGTTATAAAGAATATAAATGCTAAATATTCATTACAGTACAATAAAAATAAGGTGGTTGGAGGTGTGGGTATATATTTGAAAGAGAGTTATCATATATTGAAGGAAGAAATGATGTACAGAAAATAGTAAATAGTAAATCCTGTCAAATCTATTTAAGGAATTAAATTTGATGTGATTCTATTCTATTTTTATATTTTTTTATATGGCTTAGGCCGTGTGCAAATTGTTTTCTGTCTATGTATGATTTATTTTACAGATATTCGAAGTAGTGTGGCGTCCAATACTTACAACCCATTTCTTAACGTCTTGTTTGAATTTTGTCAAGGATTCAGTTTGTTTGATCGCAGCTGGTAGAGTATTGCATAGTTTGCAAGCTATGTATTTGAAGTGTCTTTGTCCAAAGGTAGTTTTGGAAAAAGGAGTTTGGAGAAGTTCTTTATTTTTGGCTCGGGTATTGTGCATTGTTTGTGTTGCTTTGTATGATGTTTTGTTGTTTTTGTGTAAATTAACTAATATGGATCTTGCGTAGAGTTGTTTAATGTCCATAACGTTGAAAGTATTGAAGATCGTATCAGTGCTGGTAGTAAGAGGTAGTTTAAGAATTATTTTTATGATTAGTTTTTGTGCTTTAATGAGAGGGTCGAGGGCACTGGAATAAGCATTACCCCACGCTAAAATTCCGTATTCGATGTGAGATTGGCACAGTGAGAAGTACACTGTTTTTAAAAGTTTTAAGTTAAGGAAATTGCGTGTTTATTTGAAAAAGTATATAAATTTGCGTATTTTGTTTGTAGTGTTATGGATATGTTGCTTCCAATTTAGGTGTTAGTTCATATTTAAATATGATATACGCAAACAACTTAACTTAAGAGGTACGTTGAAAATGTTTAATGGTAGGTAAATAATAAGTAAAATATATTACAAGTTAGGAAACAAACCTTATTTCCAATGAAACAATAAAATTATGAAAATCTGTGAACGAAATAATAAGAATAGCCTTCATTGTAAGGTAGTATCAATATTTGTAAGTTGGTAACAATGATGAAAAGAAAAAAAAGGTTTAATTTTTTTTTTTTATAATTGTGATGGTTTATAAAATTACTATGAATCATTCAATTAATTACTGAGATGCATTAATACATGTTAATGTTGGAATATAAAATAAATATTAATAGTTGCATTTTAATGGGTGTCAATTTATTTTTGTTATTGTTTTTGGGGTGTTATGCCGTGTTTCGCTACCTCCTTCTTTAGCCAACGTTTCGGACAGTGTTACAGTGTCCATCATCAGGGCAGATGAGTGATGATGATGGACAGATGAGTGATGATGATGGACACTGTAACGCTGTCCGAAACGTTGGCTAAAGAAGGAGGTAACGAAACACGGCATAACACCCCAAAAACAATAACAAAAATACTTTTTGGCCGTGAAAACCTAAAAACATACCTGGTGTCAATTTAATTTACAAATTACCGATTTACGTTGAAATATAAATTTGTTGTACATAAAATCATGTTTAATTTTATTTTTCATGATATACAGTAGAAAGCGCAAGACAATTTTTTTAAATTAATTACAAAAATTGCCAATGTCGCGTCTAAAATCGTGCAAAAATGAAGTCTTTTGGCCTATTTAATTTAAATAATTTAAAACTGAAATAAATCAAATAGTCATTTGATAAAATTTGTGATTAAAAAAAATAATTGCACCGGGACAGTTATCTTTTTATTTTTCTGTGTCTTGTTCTCTTTCATACTTTTGTTAGTGTTATCAGTGTTATCTCCTTCTTCAATTACATATAAAATTATTAGAAATAACCTTCAAAAGTTATAAACAGAGAGTAGTTCTAATATAATAAATAATTACATATTCAGTTTTTGTTCGGCATTTTGGCCTCCAAACCAAATTTAAGTTTTGTATGAAGAGGCAGCCCAGCCGTTCGTCTTAAGGCACATTAAAAATCAAGCCTGCATTCATAATATTATGTGATCTTCTGAAAGATCACCATTGGGATTTACGGTTTAGTTTCGACTAGATGGTTTGGTCTTGAATTTGTTGGGGATTGTGAAATATTACATTTACGCACACTTGGAGGAGGCCCTAAGGAAAATAATTCCCATTAGGGCCTATTGGGGATGTCTATATTTAGAGATGCTGTGTGGAGGGTCTTTTTAGGAAAGAAAGGAGAGGAAGTACTGGGAAGGAAAAGATATGAGGGGTGTGTAGGAATCTGGGGGTCAGTGTGTCGTGATATATGAATCTATTCCTCCTACTGCGTCGTAAGGCGATGTTCCGAGAGAGTCCTGTTGGAGAGGTCAAAAAGTCTTGCTCAACCGGTCTCTTTCGATCTGGTCTGCCACGCAGTCGGTGGGCTGACGCATCTGCTGCCAAGATCCGAACAAACCTCGCCCCATGAACTCGGGCAACCCTGCTAAGTCACCAAACTGAACAAACTACTTGGGTGACCTACGGCAGAGGTGTTGGTTATCTAACAAATGTTTCCCAAATGGTTACCCATACCCACCTCCCAAATTGTTTAGTTCGTTTATTTCAGAATGAATGATACTCTCAGTATCGCCCTGGTGTAAGACCACCGTTCAGAATTGAAACGTTGCTTGAAATGGCTTTAGTCGTGTTTGGTGACCAGATCTGAATAGTCAGGTACTTCCCCACCTACCTCTTCCCTATCTCCTCCCCCCCCCCACTACCTTCAGCCTCACAACATACCCCAATTGGGGATGCCATAGTCTCACTGGCTCCAGACGGGAGCAGTTAGGACTCTTGTGCGATATTCATAAAAAAAACAATCTGTTAAATAAAATTCACATTTTGTGATCCTTCGAAGTGTAGTTCTCTCGAATTGCTAATAGTTTGAAAAATTGAGGCCGTCAAAACATATTTTCAATTTTTAAAATTAAGGTCATGTTAAGAAATGAATCTTCAATCTGAGAGCTTAGTAAACCTAGCTTATTTAGCTTACACATTTCTTACAATTTCAGTTTATGGTTTCAATGGGTGGTTCAAATGTGTATTCTTGATATAATTTTTATTTTTTTTGACAAAAAAAAAACTATTTTTAAAACGAAGGGATTTAATTTAGAAGAGTTACATTCAACCAGACATCAAACCAACAAGGAACGCCAGGCAGACAAGGAAAAGGTTTGGAGTATTTGTCTCGTCGAATGACATGGATTAAAGGATGTAAATTCGACCTTTTGGAGAGTAAAAAACTGAATGCTTTCCGGAAGTCCGCCGTTTTTGAAAGAGTATTCTATAAAGTGCACTGAACGGGGTGAAAATTATTATTGGCTCTCGAACACACTTCAATAACCACAGATAAACCGGCGTCGCTTGCTCGATCAAAGAAAATAGTGAAAAACGAAAATGCTTTGTTCGGCGGGGAGATATGAAAAAAAAATCAATTGCCAGTCTAGCAAAAAAGGCCGAGCCAAGTGAAGCCTGAACTAAAAAAACCGTGATCCATCGTTCGTGGCTAGCGTCGTGAGTTTCGGTAGTGAAGATCTGCGCTGAAAGCTTTCCTGAAAATCTGAAACATAAAACAAACGAACTCTTCAAAAGGGAGGCACTGCAAACCCCAAAAAAAAAAAAATTTAAGTGTTATTATGTCTTTTTGACGTGGGGGTTAGTTTGACTTAAATTAAGGCTTTGCAGGCTTCTGAACGACGTATTTGAGTTGAGAGGTTGTATGTGTTAGTTAGATAGTTGTAGCAGTGAGTGTACGTGTATGACGCGAGGAAACACAATGCACCTAACTTAATCAAAAACATTACGTCGGCAGCTACGCAGTAATATTGAAAAGTTTCATATCGCATTTAAACAGGATTTTAGTTTAGATTTCAACTTGTTTCGCGGAAGATGTATTGTGTTAAGCAACGCGCTTTAACTATCACCACTGATGTTTTTGTTTTACCATATTTTACAATGATAAAAGTTTAGTAAACTTCTGAAAAGGTGGGTAAAAAGAAAGGTAGCATTTTATTACTATCCCCATTATTTCCACTCGATAGGTACATAGTACTGACATGGAAACAAGATTTCATATAATTTATTTACGTCCGTTAAGGAGCTTTCTTATTCATTTACAAGGTTTATACAATACATTTACAAGCAATGCACTGTGTAAGTAGGTATGTTTGATATAATTATACAATTTGACATCTATAAGTATCGAACCAACGCTCTTTTGCACATCCAGAAAAGTTTCACGAAATAAATCAGCTCTACTAGATGAAAAAATCGTATGACAGCAAAATCTTCTAAATCAAGTCACTGAATCAAGTCGATTGCCTACAAAAATTATTTATATATTAAAACATTTTATGATTTTTGACGGACTCCGTGGTAAAAGAGTTATTATTTTATTGATGTGTGTTATTTTACAATTTATTAATAAAAATAATTTAAAGTATATTTGCGGCACGTTCCAGAGTGGAATATACTCTCAGTATAGCTCTGGTATAAGACCATCATTCAGAATTGAAACGTGGCTTGAAGTGTCTTTAGCAGTGTTAACTGACCAGATCTCAATAGTCGGGTACTTCCCAACCTTCGTCTTCACATTCTTCTCCTTCCTCTTCCAACGTTTTTCAGGCTTACAGTATTCTCCAATTGGGGATGCCATCATCCCACTGTCTTCGGCCAGTTGGTTTTCTTGTGTGGTATTCACAAAAAACATAATGGTGTTTACATAATCTGACGACATTATGTTCTGCATGACTCCTTTTCTTATTAATTGAATAAATATTTATAAATACTCTCACATTATTAAGGGTTGGTACTTAGAAAACAAAAGGGGGCTATTGCCGCTGCCGGAATTTGAAAGCAGTACTACACGATCCGGGCAACGGTTCTAAACCACGGAACTACTGAACTAAATGGTGTTTAGCAGAATTACCCTTATTTCAGCATTCCCTTTTCAAAAACATTTTTTATAGAATTTTTGAAGTATAAAATGACGTTAATAACAGAACAAAGTTTCTATGACGTAGAAAATTGTCAAAAATGTTGTATAAATTTCATTACGCCACAACACACCAAAAAAGAATTTTCGCTAGGACAAACAATTTTTCCCCTTTATATTTAAGATACGAATTTTCCTATAAAGATAGTTGCGTTGTAAGAAAATAATGATGCATGACTTGTTGAGTAAGAATGAAATTGAATTAAATTTACTTTATAAATCGTACACTATCGCCACGTCATCTTTAATTTCGGCTACGTTTTTTCACGTTATCGAGTTCCCCCACCCCCTTTCGCCAGAATCGAGTCTACCGAACCCCCCCATCCCGCCCCCAAACCCGACTCCTCCGCCCACCAACCCAGTCTGGCCTACGTTGCATCACGTTCAGACGTCGTTTGTTTTTGTTTCGTCCTGCGTAGGCGGGGGGGTCGGGTGGATTCATCGGGGGGCTGGGTTCGGTCGGGGGTTCGTTAGCCGAGGTTGGTTAGGGGGGTTAGTGAAGGATATTGCCAAGATATTTCAGAGGTATTGTGTCGAGGTGCGAAATGAAAAATAGCAGCTCTTATTACTTTCCACTGAGGGTGGTAATATTTTTGTCTTTGTTTACGTTTTTTTTCATTTACTTTTGTTGATTAGAATGATCTAAAGACTGGTTGTTTCACAGAATTGGTACAATTCATCAATTTTCAAAGTTAATATTCAATTTCTGTGAAAGTCCTATTCAAGATCTGTTATTATCTAAGTGCTGTGTAATAGCCGGCCCAGTATGAAATAACAACAGACCTTGAGTAGATGTTTCACAGAACTCGAATTTTAATGTTGAAATTAATATTGAAAAGTGATAAATAATTCAAATTCCGTAAAACAGCCTTATCAATAAGTATGCACACATTTTGAAGAAAGATAATTATTATAAGGAATGCAAAGAATTATTAAATTTTATTTTTTAATTGAACAGAAAGAAATGCTTTTTTTGTGAATGTCAGCTAAAATAAATGTTTTTAGTAAAAAAGTTAGCACTTGACGAGAAGGTTAGATTATGATATTTAATAAGCTGAAATTGTTCTACCTATCACCATTTTGATGCATCAAAAATAATGTATACTGGGTAAGATTAAAAGCAATATTTTAATTTCAATTTGTGTACGTCTTAAAAATGAATTCCAACCAAAATTGCTGCTTGCCCACCACATTTTTTGTCATGTATTGGAAATGGTATTGGGAATGGGGATAGGAATGGGAATGGGAATGGGAATGGGAATGGGAATGGGAATGGGAATGGGAATGGGAATGGGAATGGGAATGGGAATGGGAATGGGAATGGGAATGGGAATGGGAATGGGAATGGGAATGGGAATGGGAATGGGAATGGGAATGGGAATGGGAATGGGAATGAAAATAGGAATGGAGTATTACCACTTACATTGAACGATTAGCAGGAAAATAAAAGTTTATAGTAAGCTAAAGAATCAAAGCAAAAACCTAAAAAACTTCAAAAAAATATTCTATTTTCCCATGTATTTTTCAGCTTTAAAACAATTTCACATTTCACACAAAAAAAAACGAAAAAAACAACTGTGCACCATGTTCTCACGCAACCTTTAAGGGCGGGGGTCACAAGGGAGATGGGGGTGGGTGTGTTGAGGCAGGCCTGGGCTGGGCGGCGGCGGGCAGGTCGGGCGGCTGCAGGGGGTGGGCGGGGGTTATTGAGCCGTCTGGGGTGAACGGCCGCTCGCTGCGCCGCCTACCCAAAGTGGAGCCTCCTCAACCAACCAACCTACCTACCCACCTACCTACTACCTACCTACTACCTACTACCTACCATCCACCTAGCCTAAAGTAAGAGACTCGGGCCCATCTGACACACACCCGCACACACTCCTATACTCTGGCCATCGGCTGTTCGAGGGGTACTAACAAAGGTATCGGGACGTAATGCATTGCCTTCATTTTGGCAATTAAAAAACAGTTACTAAATTAAACACCGAAGAGTTAAAAAAAACACTGTACAACTTTCTTTCACTTATGGCAAAAGGAAAAAAAAGTGCTATTAAGTTTTGTGGTTCTGACCCTTGTAATTGAGCTGCTAAAACCGCTTTAAAAAAAGTTTCTTCTAAAGCCATGTTGCTACTGTTGTTATATTGAATATCACGACCTGAAACTTTTACAAATAATGTAAATTAAAAAAATATATACATATATATTTATGTACCTATAATATAAGTTTTATCAAGCAGAAACAAATTATCAACCATATCTCAAGAATTTTCTTTGTGCATTGTTTGCTCATATTTGTATGTTAGGATCGACGTTGAATCCTTCTTTATTCTATCTATTTATCTACATGGATACAATATCTTACCATTATTTGTACCAGTTAGAATTATTTTAATCGAATCATTGTTTCATGAATAATTTATCTGGAATACATTGCAAAGATCACATAACTCGTTTCATAGTCTAATAGAGAATTACTGAACGTAATTACTCATCGTCCCAAACTTGACCGCTTTGTACCTTGTCTTTGAGTTTCAAGCCAGTATTATCCAGCCCACTACGTTGCACCTTCTATAACTACCACTTCTAGGTCCTCTTTCTCCCACCCCCGTACCGCCTCATGCCGCACGCCTCACGCCGCACGCCGCCTTCACCCCTTTCCTCCCAGCCACCCCTACGTGGGAAAATTCGGGATTAAGGAAATGAATGATGAATCGGGGCCGGGGGTGGTTAGGTTGGTTGGTTGGATGGTTGCATGCGGGCTTAGCTGGCTGTAGATGCCGGGGGTTGATTGCGAGCCTTTGAGGCTTTGTTGTGTCTGGATGCGCAAGACAAAAAATGCGCTTTGATAAGAAGCGTGTTGTTGGTTTTTTGGGCGGGCGCCGCCGAGACTTTGATGAACGAAGGTAATAAGTTTCCAGACGGAAATAAAGGTGGCGAAAACTAAAGCGGGGACTAAACTTTAGACCGTTCAAAAACAGTTTCGAGTGACAGAGGCGAGGCGTCATGTTAGGTTTTTCTACTGAAAAGGTGTTGTACCTATATACGCTGGTAGTTACTTACCAGGCTTGACTTATAGTCAAAATAAGTTTCAAATCGCTTCTTCGCAGCCGTCTGTAGTTGACAGCTTTATTTCTCGACTTCGGCCGAATTTGATTTTTTAAAATAGAAGAAAGATTCACATTTTCGTTAATATGTCAAACTTTCATAAGTAACAATAACTTTATTGTCAGATATATTTATAATTTTGACAAAAAAATATTTTAACTAAAGGAAAATAAATAACTTTGTATAGGTTTTCACCATTTGTAAAATCAAAATTATCAAGATGTTTTGAAACCAAAGGCTTCTTCGTCAAGATAAGATGAAGATATCAATTTAATTAATTTTTATTTGGGGAAGAAACCATTGCTTCCGAAACACGTTGATAATAAAAATGACGCCACAAAGTGAACTTGCGATTATTAAAGTTTTTTTTTTAAATATAAAACTTTATTAAATATATGTATTTATAACACCGTACAATAAAGTTTTCGTTTTGTGTAGTGCCTGAGCCTTCCTCACGGCTATATAAATATATAGGTACTACTAAAATAACATCAAATTTGTGTAGCGTTGGGGTAATGTATGAAAATTAAGAAATAATTCAATATGTTTTGAATATATAATATTAAGTAATAATTCAATATGTTTTGCATTATCTTTCATTTGATATAATTAGGATGACCTGACACCATCCTATACACGAATAGTTTAACAAACCAAACAAACCAGTGGAGTAGATTATTTTTATTTGTTTACAGGAACAATTGAAAGTTTCAAACGGTTCTCAAAAAATGCATTTTGTGCATTTTACATATTATTTCGACCCGACAGATATACATAGATTTACAATACAATGCATGATCAACAATCCTGTAGTGGCGTGCCTGAACAAAAATATCCAGAGAAATCTTCCCTACCGACGTGATAAAATTGGTTTAAATACACCCCATTGCTTATGTAATGTATACTTTCCACTCTGCGTGTTGGGGCAAGCAACCCTTTGTTCTCTACTTCCCACGCTGCGTTTTCTCACAGCCTCCCGAGGTACCGGGGGCGCAAGAGGATGCAGGAGGCTGCAGGGGGAGTAGGGGAGGGGCCGCTAGGGAGGGCGAGTGACGGTTATAGGGGGTTGGGGCGGAGTAGGACACATTATCTCTAAACGTAGTTATACAATCGATTTTACGTGATTTGGAAGATGCAGAACAATGCGCGGAGAATAAGGCTTTGTACCGTTTTTAGAGAAATTCGAAACATTTCAATGGAATGAACGTTGTTTAAAACTTTTAAGGATTTTAAATTGCCGATTCGTAGAGTAGGAGTGTTGTTTTGAACACTGCTTTGCATAATGGGCCTTTTGACCTATAAATTTGAAAATGCAGTGTTCTGCGTCTCTGACTTCGGATCGAAAGGTTGCAGAATCCTGAGTGGTTTATTGCAATTAACGGCCCTCCACACTAGCGACTAAAATAATGAAAATTTTTCAGATTATTGATTTACTCAAAAATTGAAGTCATACTTCAGTAAATAATAAAATTAAAGTTCTGCTAATCTAATAAATACAATATTTTTATTGATTTTCATGTTTTATTTTATCCTTCGCTAAATTCGTATTGAATATTTTATTTATATATTCAAACATGGCTACACTGTGTAATTAATCACTCCTTCGATAATAATAAATAAGTGGTGTATACATAATTATTGGTCTTTTATTTAATACACAGCATATTTTATTAAAAGTGATAACGTAGATTCATTAAATTTTATGTGGTCAAAATCTAGGATTGCATGCTTACGAATTGTAGTTGACCATTAATGTAAGTTTTATGAAGGATGAAGTGTAATTAATTTTAAAATAATTTATAACACGATAAAAATATATCAGCAACGAATAATTTTAAAAAATTGAATGAGTGTGTAATTGTTATTTTTTAACGTGAATACCGCACTAGAATCCCAACTGCTCCCATCTGGAGCCTCTGAGACTATGGCATCCCCAATTTGAGTATATTGTGAGGCTGAAGGTAGTGGGGAGGAGAAGCAGATGGGGGAGAGGAAGGTGGGGGGTTTCTGGCTACTCAGATCTGGTCACCAAACACGACTAAAGCCATTTCAAGCAACGTTTCAATTCTGAATGGTGGTCTTACACCAGGGCGATACTGAAAGTATCTTCTTCTCTGGAACGTGCCTCAAAATAAAAGATATAGTATTTTTCATTAATTAAATGTGAAATCACACAAATTAATTAAATAAAATTCATTTGCGCACGCCGGGATTCGATCCCGCGACCCTTGGATCGGAGGCCGGTCGTCGTTGGCAAATATCGAATATTGAATAGAAATTAGAACATTTAAAGAAAAATGTTTTTTGATAGGTTAGAAAAGCTGAAATTTAGATTTTTTGGATCTTATTCGACTGACATTACAGTAAAAGTATATGTTGTGAGTGCTCATCAAGGTTGAGACAAATTATTCAGTTTTAGTAGCTCCAATTAAAACTTATGGAAACTGGAATGTTGCTTTGTTAAAATTATCACTTTCCAGATTGCAACGAAGTACGCAGGAATCAAATTAAGCAACTTCTTCGCCCCATTTATGGTTTGCCACATAAAAAGTAATGGCGGCTGATATTATTTTTGATCTCTTATTGGATGTAGCGGAATAATAATTAATTATCGGATTATGTGATAATGATAATGAAAAGCAATAAAATAATACCACACAATTCATTGCACTATATAATTGAATACAGTTTCATTTGGTCACTATTTCAAATTGACAATTTATAACATTATTAAATAATTGTATGTGAAATTAAATAGTGCAACAAGATTTTGCTTTGCAAGAAAGTCGAACGGGGATGAACATTTATTTTTTACAAATTTTCTTCGGAAATATCGGCTGTACGTTTATACTAATAATCATACGCTTTTCCGTCCCTAATGTCATTCTGTTTGTTTCTATTTCCAGCATGTATTTTTTATCTGTTGACATAACAATTTGGGAGGCGAGTATGGGTACTGCCGCCTTTATAACCAACATCTCTGCCATAGGTCACCCCGAGTGGTTCGCTACGTTTGGTGACTTAGCAGGGGTTTCCGGGTTCATGGGATGAGGTTTGTCCTGGTCTTGGCGGCGGAAGCATTTGCCCATCTACTGCGTGGCGGGCCGGATCGAGAGAGACTGGTTGAGGGATGCCTTTTGACTTTTATAGCCGGACTTTCTTGGCCATTCGCCTTACATCGCGGTTGGAGGGATGCATTCGTATGTCTGTCAATTCAGAACATACTGACCTCCAGATTCCTACTCACCCCTCGTACCTTTTTCCTTCTCAGAACTTCCTCTCCTTCTTTTAAAAAAAAAAAACCCCTCACAGCATCCTCTAAGATGATACAGAGGAAAATTAGTGTATTAATAATATTAATTAATATGAAAATTAATCCCCCCCGAGGGAAATAATTTTCTTCAGAGCCTCCTGTGCGGAGTTTAAAAAAAAAAAAATAATTTTACATTTTCTAGTCGAAAGCCTGAAGAATACATTTTTAATCACAATTTATTTTTCTTATCATCTTCGTGTCTGCTATTAAAACAAAATGTCGACATGCATCACGCTAATAAATCGAATGAACGACAACAAAGCGTCTCATCCGAAGACCGAAGCTTTGTATAAAAACGTAAAAATTAAAAGTTTCTTTAACACTTTGACGTTAATTACGCAAAAAATGGCGCCTGTCCTTATATAAAGTCTAGAGTGGCAGTCTTTTGTTCTCGGCCGGAGGTTTCTTGCTCCGATAAACTGCAGCCTGCCCTGCCCTAGCGGGGGTGGGGCGACAGAGCCGCACTACAAATAATTATAATAATTCTGCGGAATTTAAAAGTACCAGTTAAGATAAGTAGTTAAAGCAAATCAAAATTGACTGTTGTAAACTGCAGGTAATTTTTATTTTATTATTGTGACAGCTGTTTCGACGTTCAAGGCTGTGAAAAACTGTGATCAAACTATGGTTACGCCACAAGTTATTTATGTATTTTAAGATAATATATATTTTCGGTAAAACCGGTTTACTTAGAAAATCAATTGTGAGTTTTGTGGCAATCACTTATAGTGTTTTTTGGTGTTGTTCGTTTTCCCCATTTGTAAGCCACCCGATTTTCTACCGATTTCTTACGTATGTACCTTAAACATTTGAAGTTTTAAGCTCTTAAAAAATATATGTTATTTTTTAAGATAATATCTATACACTATCCACGCCGAAACGCAAATTATATGAAATTCCCTCGATAGAAAAAAAATCGCAAAGAATGCTCCGAAAATTATTATAAACACGTTCATTTCACTTATTTTAGAAGTTATATGTATGAACAAATTCACAGCCTTTCTTTTAATGCTATGTTAGACATTTTCTACGAGATTTTTGCTCTATTTTAAACGAGTCGTGTTTTATTAAACATTTTCATAATTTTCGCTTTGATTTTATCGGATTTAATATTAGCGCGCTCTCTCCAACATTCGTAATTACATATCTCTCCACCTTCTTCTTTTTGAGCGAGGATACGGCGCCTTAATGATGGCATGTTTATTCTAATTTATTTTTTTGAATAAAATACTCAAAGAAATTAATAATAACATTATTAAATTTGATTTATTTTTTGAATTGCAATTTGGGAGGCGGGTCCCCTGTCGTAGGTCACCCTAAGCGGCTCGCTACGTTTGGTGACTCAGCAGGGGCGCGCGTATTCATGAAGCGAGGTTTGTCTAGGTCTTGGCGGCGAATGCGTTTGCTCACCTACTGCGTGGCGGGCTGGTTTGGGAGAGACTGGTTGGGGGAGATCTAATTCATACGTCCATCACTCCTGGACACATTGACCCCGCAGATTGCTACCCACCCCTCATTTTTCCTCTCCATTACTTCCTCTCTTTCCCTAAAAAAACCATCCACACAGCATCCCCAAAGGTCAGGGCCTCCTTTGTGGAGCTAATATAAAAACAACTTTTTCAATTAGCGAAATTCTTTCTTGAACAATTGCTTCCATTGGTCTGTCTGAGTCGAAATGCCTTACACAAATTGACGATAATAATTTTTTTTCAGAACACCGTAACAATTTAATACAAAGTTCACTTACTAAACCCACCCTGTGTGTGTTTGAGGGAAAAGGAGGGGCTATTTTGTCTGTGGGAGTGAGGGGGGGAATCGTGCCTCCCACGACCACCAGAACCCCCACGTTCCCCCCTCTCCCCCGCCGCGTCTGAAGGCCGTCTGGCGCATTAGACATTATACGCGGCGTTATCACTGGGGAAAATACACATAACACATGCATCGACTTTTGGTTGGAACTTAAATTAATTAGTGCAATACTCGGTTGTTAACCCGCAAGCAGTTCCTTGTGGTTTCGTTTAGCTAAGTGGTGACTTTTTTGACTTGTTTTGTTGACTGGTGATTTTTAAATTTAAATTTTTTTTTACATATTCTTAGGTGTTTTTTTGTTGTGATTTTTGGGGTGTTATGCCGTGTTTCGCTACCTCCTTCTTAAGCCAACGTTTCGGACAGCGTTACAGTGTCCATCATCAGGGCAGATGAGCAAATGATATTGGTGAGTGTTTACTTATATGTGTCGAAGCGATACCGTGCTGCCAGCTCCATTTCTCTACGAGCTGGTGTTAGAAAAAATTCAGCATGGTTTTTTTGCGTTTAGCTTTGGTGTAGCCGTCAATTACTGGATACCAAGAACTATTGAGCTTAGCTCCGTCGTCTCTGTTAATATTGATGGGGTTTTTATGGATTTCAATTGCCTCCGTAATTAGGCGTTCTCTGTAAATATTGGGTCTTCCCAGGACTTCAGGAACAAATCCAAAGTAATGGCCAGTTTCGTTTAAGCGCTCGGCGATTGCCGATTTGTCAGGGTGGCCAAGTTTCCAAGCACGAAAGTGTCCCGAAATCCTTTTGGAGATCGTCCGCTCTGTCTGGCCTACATAGATAGACCTTGTCACATCCGGAACAGCTGAGTTTATATACTCCATCTGTTTCCAGAGGAAACTTAGTCTTTGCTGACCTCAGTAGGTCTTGGATTTTTGTTGTGGTTCCGAAGACCGTCTTGATATTCTCTTTTCTCAACAGCCTGGCAATTCTGTCTGTTACATTATGGACGTAAGGCAAGAAAGCGCAGCCTTTTGATTCTTGTTCAACCCTGTCTTCGTTTCGTGCTGATTTGGCTATTATGATTTGCCTTGTCTGCCTTGCTGGGTAGCCGTTACGCACCAGTGCATCGGTGAGTTTGGTCAGTTCTAATCCGAGTTTTGGCTCCTCACATATTCTGGTCGCTCGGGTTACCAAAGTATGGATGAGTCCTCTCTTTTGAGCGGGGTGATGATGCGAATCAGCGTGGAGATACCTATTTGTATGTGTTGGTTTCCTATAAACTGTGTGTCCGAGGCTACCATTCTCTTTTCGCATCACCTCCACATCTAGAAAAGGCAGGATTTTTTGGTGCACTCCGATTCAGTGCATGATATTGCAAATTTATTCCGGTTCTCGCGTCCGCTCAGTTCGGCTGTTTTACATTCCCTCTCGTATCACTCTAGTTGTTACGATTTTAATTTTGTTTCAAGTTTATTATAAAATATAATGTTACTTGTAAATATATTTGACCCGCATAATCAAGAGTTCTTATTGGCAAATTACCCCTACACACGCATCTCAGCTCGGAAAGGCTGTAAGCTGCAAATCCCAATCAGGATAAAAATACATAATTCACCACCTTTCCAAAAAACCAAAAATACGTTTAATTTAAAAACAATTTACAAAAATTCATTATATCGTATTTTGAGAGGTTTATTTTCACAATTTTCTTACAAAGAAAGCGTTTGACACAACACTAGTCTTTCCTTGTAGAATAATAATTGATAGTAAATTTTCAACGTATAAAGTATTTTCCTGGCGATTAACCGCAGTTTCGAAAATGCGGTGTAATATTTTAATAAGTCAAAAGCCTGTTTGATTTGCACCAGGAATGAATGATGGGACATTTATTGATCGCTGCAGCTCGGAAGTGGAACATTTTTCATCGCACGAAAATACGAAAGTTAGGTGGAAGGCGGGGTACGTCACGGAGCTTTTCTTCCTTGGCGTGTGCAGCAATATACACTGTACAGCGTTAGTACAATGCTAACCATCATAAAACGTACGAAGGTTCTTATGCTGAGATTTCGCTCTCCCAGGCGTCTCAAAAGTTGCGTTAACAAAACTTAAAAGATTAAAATCATATTTTTGTTTTTAGATTCTTAAGATCATTAGGTTATCAGATTCAATTTACTCAGGCCGGATTTAGAAATTTGAACGCGGGACAATTAGGCATCAAAAAATATTTTTATTTTTCAAATGTAATTTTCACGTTTCAGCTTTTTGTTGACTAGAGAGTGACAAATACAAGGTTTTCAAAAAAAAAGAATTACAATTTTTTGGTAGAAAGCAGTAACTTTGTGGTTTGACATATTATAAATTGAAATAACACAATAACTTTGTTTGTAACCACGATTTATTTAATTATTCTACTACCGACCGGTTTCGTTTAACACAAGCATCTTCAAGGTATAAAAATTAAACTGGTTTAAAAATTAACAGTTTAATTTTTATACCCTGAAGATGCTTGTGTTAAGCGAAACCGGTCGGTAGTAGAAAAATTACACAACTTGTGGTTACAAACGATGTTATTGTGTTATTTCAATTTAAAAAATTACAATGTGAGCTAATTTTCTTTAATCGTTTGGTGTTTTGTCCCATAAACGATTTATTAAACCTTTTATTAGCACCTCACTGGGTGAAAAATAATATAGCTCTGGTGATCAGACGTGAATAGTCAGGTACTTCCTCATATTCTTATTCCCCATCTCCTTCCCCTCCCTACCAACTTCAGCCTCACAACATATCCCAATTGAAAACGCCATTATCCAATGGCTTCAGATGGTTGGGAGCAGTTGGGACTCTAGCGCGGTATCCACTTAAAAAAAGAAAACAAAAAGCGATCTTTTTTCTGTGATTTTGCATTTGTCTACTCGACTAGTGACTAGTGACCGGAATTAAGTTCCAGTTCCTGCAAAGTTACACTTGACAAGCTGAACGTTTTAAAAAACATTTTTTTGTCCTTCTGGAACTAAGCAAGTTAACGTCCTAACAAAATAAGTTATAGATATCCATTTATACTTCATTATGGAACTCACTGTTTGCCACCACCACTTATAAACTTCCCCAATATTGAGGTTGCATTCAAGGCTTTGCCCTGGCCAGTGGGGCTATCGTACGATGTCACATAACAACCTTACAAAAGCAAAAACAGGTACTTGCTGTAAAAATATATAATAGAGGGTAGACTTTACGTCCTGCACTTTCCACCCCCGCCCTCGATGACATGACTTCCTCGCATCCAAGCTTCCTACCACCGAACAGTGAACTGAGGGAAGGTCACCAAAGGTCGACACATCGGCCATACACCTCGAGCACAGCACAGTGCACTCCCACAATTAGACCCACTTGTATGACATTCAGGAATGTTAGCCCGCCCTGCCTTTGTAGCTCTTACATCATTTGTGCATCATATTTTCCATTTATATTTGTCATAATATTTTTAAAAAAGTTATCCAACCAAGAATGTTTTGCTTGGTATTAAAGGCCTTAAATTATTTTTTTAAACTTTTGACTGAAGCCGCGGCATTCCGAATTTCTACCGTTTTAAAACATATTTGTCTTCGACACTTAAAGTTTCTAAAAAATATATTTTATTTTTGAAGATAATATCTTTTCATTTGCTACGCCGAAAAGGTAATTATATGAAATTACCTCGATGGAAAAAATCTTAAAGTTTGCTCCAAAAATTATTATAAACTTTTCTGTTATTTTACAAATTGAAAGTGTATAAAAAAATTCAGTGTTTCTTTAAATTCTATTTATTACATTTCCAAGAGATTTTTGATATATTTTAAAAGAGTTGTGTTTTATTAAAAATTTTCACAATTTTCGCTTAAATATTATCGTTTTTAATATTAGCGCGCTCCTTCTAACATTTCGTATCTCCTCTTCTTCTTCTTTTTGGACGCTTACTACCGGGCCGTAAGCATTATTTAAAATTTGATAAAACCCAATATTTGATTGTGGGTCTGTGTAACTATGGTTCAATAAACACGATTTTTAATTTTAGAGTAATCATCAAAATAAGGCCTGATTGTGTTAAGAATTCGAACGAGCGAAAAAGTATCTATTATTTTAATTAATTTTAAAAGTATCTATTGAAACAAATATGTCAAGTATTCAAACCATCCCGTAAGTTTTCAGGGGTCCGTGCTAGTCTAATCATAAAAATAAGTTGAAATTTTTTATGATTTTAGAATGACGTAATTATCTTTAAGAAAAAGCGGTGAATTTTTTTAACTTGAATTTGCCTACAGCATTTCTTTGGTCTTACACGATTCCCCAAATCGAGGATGCTACGGACCACGATTATTCGGGATTCTGTTGCGAGGTCACGTAAGAAATAAAAACATAAATGCACACTTATTATTCTACGACCGCGGCATTTACAGACATGTCGAACTTACAGCTATAAAATGCAACGATATTTCTAATTGCAAATTATGAATAGACATGTAGAAGAAGCTGAAAATTGTTTGGGAAATAACTTCACAAGTAGAAGAGCGGTAGTCCCTTTCTTCTCTAATCTCTGATCGTTAATGTCACTCTTACCTCTTACCTGTCTCGTGCCCTGTCTTCCGATGACACAATCTTCACGCATTCATCTTCTCTGAGCAAGCCGTTTAATTAAATTACAGATATAATTTATGGAATGATTACCTTCTGCGCTGCGAGCCTAGTTTACAACCTATTTGATAGATCAGCTGATTGATAATGCAACCCTCTTATGCTAATTTATAATCTGCGTTCAATTATTTTGTAAAAACAAGTGTAAACAAATCGTTTCACAATAGTACATAATTACGCACCGTGCTGCTCAGTACTAACGATAAATAAACTACGCGGTAAGTGGTTTATTATGCATTCGTAATGAGAGTGGAATATGTAAATTCATCAAGAAATTACTCATTTAATTAATACAAAGGGAGATTAGTTCCTCAAAGAAACAATGCCTTTAGATAACTATTTGTTTATTTATCTGCGTTCTTTGACAGCTTTTTAAGACCATTTTTAAGGGCCTTAACAATAATTGTCACAACATCCAGACCTACGAGCACATCGATAAAACTTTTATCGATAATGTCGGTAACTTGTCACCGTTGCCTAGAACGACTGCAGATCAGCAATGGACAAACAAGAGTTAACGTCGACTAAAAAGAGGAATGTGTGCGTGGCCTATTTAAATTTGGATTTGAAGCCAAAATAGTGGTTTCGAAACTAATGGTTTCGAAACATGTTGGTAATTTTTTATTTAATTAAAATGACGCCACAAAGAGAATTTGCGAATATTGAAGAATATATATATTTAAAAACAAAATGTATAGCACGTATGTAGTAGAGATATTTATGCTACTTTATTTATTTGCGTTTAAAATGATATAATAAAGGAATCCTTTAAGGAATTCAATTTTAATTGATTTTAGAGGCAGCTTTGCCAATTTTTTGTGAGTCAATGGTAATTATTAAAAAAATAATCTTGCTCAACCTACTATTCGAATGTAATGAAAATATTATTTTAAAAACTAAACTCAGGAAAAAAGCGTTTTTGGGTCGAAATTTTAAATTCGTATATAATTTGTGTTCCAGCGTTAATCGGTTATTTGATTTTTTTAAGCCCTTCAAAATGCTTTCTGAATGAGTAATATTTTTTATTTTATTTTATTTATCTGGTACGTAGGATAAAATAATATTTTTTTAAAATAATTATCATGAATGCCAAAGTTGCTTCTGAAAGTGAAAAATCTATGTTGGCGTCTGTGGTCGAGAGGTAAAGCTCTCGACTAGCATTCCGAAGGTACGAATCCCGGCGTGCAAAAATAAATTTCATTTGATTTTTTTGTGTTATTTCACAGTTTATTCATTTAAAAGAGTATATATATATATATATATAGTATCTATATTTGCGGCTCGTTCCAGAATGGAAGATACTCTCAGTACCGCTCTTGTGTAAGACCACCATTCAGAATTGAAACGTTGTTGGTTGAAATGGCTGTTGGTGACCAGATCTTAATAGACTGCTACCCCACCTCCCCGTTTCCCATCTCCTTCCCCTCCTCACTACCTCAAAATATTGGGGATGCCACTGTCACTGTTATCAGACGGAAGTAGTTGAAACTCTTGTGCGGTATTCACAAAAAAATGAATTGGCACATAAACGTATTAGATATTTACTCCACCTATTAATTAAAAATAATAATATTCAGTTCGGTCAAGCATTTTGTCACATCAAATCCAAACTGAAGTTTTTTTTCAATTATTTCTGGCTTTCACTCTTCAAGGGTGTTTTAGGCCATCATTAAAATTATATGGAAGATTGGAGTCGAGTTCAGACTTAGAAGAAGAGATGAGACGTTGAATGGGGGGAGGCAATTTTAGATAACGCTTGATAGAAGAGTTGATATTTGTTTAGAGAGGGACTATCAAAAAATTTGTGATCTAAAGTTCCCAAAGACCACGGAATGTACAATCTGGGGAGTCAAGGACGTGAATTTTAAAAAGCTGAGAAGGAACGGAACAAATTCCGATTCTCATTCGAATAAGTGAGGAAATTTAAGTTATGTACGAAAAAGGCCGGGCAACCCTTAATACATATTGATAAGTTATACCATGACCTAGAAGAAGAAGGGGTGTTAGTCATCCAATAAATGGTTCCCGATTCGGCGGTATTCGTACCGCCTCCCAGATAGTGAATCTATACTAAAATCATAAATGCGAAACTGCGTGCGTTTGTTTGTTACGCTTTCACGCATAAACCAATAAACCAATTTTAAAAATTCTTTCATTTATGGAAAGCTACATTATATGAGAGTAATAAAGGCTGTATATAAAAGTAAGATCTGGCGTTATAAAATTAAAAATATTAATATATTATATTTATCATACGTTTTTTGTCGCCAACAAAAGCGAATTATTGCAAATGTCAGAAAACAAATCGTTGCCGTGGAAACGATGTTGATATATTTAAATAAAAATAAATCTCCGAAATGTTTGTACGCGCATAACTTTCGAACGACTGCACCAAATTGGATAATACTTTTTTTCTTTGAGCTTTGGCATTATGAAATTTAGGTGGCACGCGAGTTTTTTGAAAACTGAATGTACCGGGAATGAGTATATGGAATGAGGGAGGGGGCGAGGGGAGGGACGAGGAGGGAGGGGGAAAGAGGGATAATTGATAAGTGCAAGCGCTACATTAATTTCCCCCTAATACCATGCGAGCGAAGCCGCTGGGAAGAGCTAGTAAACAATATATCCTATGAAAAACAAAGCAATAAATGGATTATGTACCTAACTATAAAACTTTTTACAAAAAATTACTTTAATTACTATTTTCAAAATTAGAGCTGGTTTGTCGAGAATTCGGTGTATCCGCAATTTTCGCCGGTCAGCGCTAGTATTTTATTCCTAAATTATGTAAATGTCCATGAAAAGCCGTTAACGGGTGTAGGTAAATAAATTAATAAATTTCTAAATACCCTTTTATAAGCAATTAAACATAAACACTCAATACTGTGGGATATCCGCAATATTGTACATAATAATTTCCCACGGAATCTTTAAACAGCCGCGCTTATAAACTCTGGTAAGTAGAACACAGAATATTATATTGCTTATGTTATGCAAAATAAATGCGGCAAGAAACGATGTCCGCATGTGTACAAGTAAAAGGTATACTTTAATAATTGTAGGTTGGCTATCCTTCATGTAGGAGTTTTTATCGTAACCAACCTGCAATAGTCAGGGCCGGGTTCGGTGTTAGATATTCTATCTATAGTTCCGGGAAGTGAGCTATTTGATAATTATAGATTCGTTTAGACTTATAACATCACAATAAAGTTATTATTATTAGAATTGAATGCTACCCACATTAGCGATGGGTTTACCCACATTACTCGAGGCTTTTTAGCCTCGAGTACTTACTTAGTACTTTTGTACTCGAATTCTAGGAGCAGGTCTCGAGTCCGAGTTCTTTGGCGTGGACTGGGTACTGGGCACTGTTGCGGCTACCGGGATGCACGGGTTCGGCCGGAGCCGAGCCTTGAAGTCGGAACCGAGCGGAATAGAACTCGAACCCTTTCAAGAACCCGAGTGTTGCGAGGGGCTCGGACTGCTAGTTCGGGGACGCCGGTGGAGGCATTCGTTGTTGAGCGACGAGTGCCTCAGTCGCTCAACAACGGCTGAGCGATTGAGTCAGCCGTTGTTGAGCGACAACATCGGCTGACTCAGCTCCGAGCCCTGCTGAGTCAGCCGTGTCCGGCTGCGAGTTCCGGTTTTGGGTCCTAGCCCTGGACCGGGTTCTCTGGGAGTAGTCGATTTGAAAAAGGAGTAGGACTAGGATCCGCTTCCCGCGAAGAATCCGAGATCAAGAGCCCATTACAGCTGAACCGTACATCCCTAACCCACCTACCAACAGCAAAGTTCAAGCAACGTTCAACAACGTAGCAGCGTTCTTATGAATGTTGAGATATTTAATGTAAACTTGGCGAATATTGTGGACCATGTAAATTATTTAATCCCTGTTCTTAAACCTTCGGTTGTCTTTTTGTAAACCTAAGCGATAAGCGTTAAAAAAATAAAAGACTTCAAAAGAAGAATTAAGATATGGACTTGGGAAAGAAAAACGTAGATACAATTTTGCAACCAAATAAAGATTAATGCTTGTATTGTACTTTCTTTTAGATAATATAACTTTTTCATTTTCCTCTTGTAATACTTTAAAATAGGTATCCATACTAATATTATAAATGCGAAACTGCTCGAGTTTGTTTATGACCTTTTCACGCATAACACAATTTAAAGACTTTAATAATTCTTTCACCAATATAAAGCTAAATTATATGCGCATACTACAGGTTGTATATGATGGTAGCTCTGGTGTTATGAAATTATAAATATTAATATATTATTTTTGTTATACGTTTTCTGTCGCTAACAAAAGCGAGTTTTTGCTAACGTCAGAAAAAAATCTTTTCCATGGAAACAATGTTGATATATTTTCGGGCTCTATGCTGGTAGATACTCAGTCTACTGGTCAGCTACTACTGCAGAAAATTCAAATATTAGAATTCGTTTTTTTTTTTGGACAAGCTTGGAATAAATGTCAGATGAGAGTTCCTATATTAAAAAAAAATATATTATTAGTAACGATTATAAAGACTGAATGATAAATAGAGTATTTTTTAATTATATTAACGAACTTCCAAATATTTAAATAAAAATAAACACCCGAAATGTTTGTAAGCGCATGAATTCCGAACGAATGAACAAAATTGGATAAGTAATTCTTTTTTTCTTTGAGCTATATAGCATTATGAAATTTAGGTGGTAGGCGAGATGTTTGAAAACTGAATGTAAGGGAATGAATATATGGAATACGGGAGGGGATGGGGGTGGGGTGGGGGGGGGCGAGATAATTGATAAGTGCAAGCGCTACAGTAATTTCCCGTAATACCATGCGAGCGAAGCCGCGGGGAAAAGCTAGTTAACTTATAATTCAAACACAAAACATGTATAATGTAACCTTAGAACGGGGTACCCTAGAAAGGACACATTATTTTCTAAAACAATATTAAAAAAAAATATAAAAAAAACTGTATTTTTAATTTTTTTGTATGTTATATATATATATATATATATATATATATATATATATATATATACCCTCTCGTACTAAGTTGATCTTTCGTGATGGTAGACCAGTTTTTAGTTGATCCGTTTGCTCTTGTTGATCCAAACGGATAAGTTGATCTATTACCGAAGCTGGCATACATATGTGGATCCTTATAGATCAACTTAAGTCATCGAGATTTTGCTGTAAGCCACGCCCATTTTTCGGTGGCATATACATTTTACACGTTTTGTCTATGTTGATCTTATATAAATGACCAATCAGAGAGGGAAGCATTCTGATTGGTCATAAAAACATGTACCTATATGGAACATTATGGTTAATATGTTGATCTGGTATATATTGCGCGTTCTAGGGCTACCAAAGAGTTGTGAGATTATTGCAGGGCTGCGACATACTCTAAATTATATATTATTATAATTTGACAATAAATATTTTCGGTAGTATGAAGTGCGGCAAAAAAATTTACGGAGAGGGAAGAGACGAGGGAGGGGGAAGGCTGAAAAGGTGTAAGGGAACGGGGTGCACGGGAAAGGACATGCACGGAGAAACAATTTGAGTGAGTGAGTGAGTGAATTATGCCACTGCCCCAGGAACCATTTACTGGATAACCAACACCTCTGCCATGGGTCGGCCCAGAGGGGGGGAGTAGGGGGAGGGGGGGAAAGGGGGAAAGGGGGAGGGGGGAAAGGGGGAGGGAGGGTGGAAGGGGGGGAATATAAATGGCTTAAGTAAGGACTAATTGAAAAATTATTAATGAGGAATTCCGATTTGGGAATACAGGGTACCGCCACCACGGGAACCATTGACTGGAAAACCAACACCTCTGCCATAGGTCACCCCAGGGGGAAGGAAGGGGGAAGTGGTGGGGAGGTAGGGATGTAGGGAGGGTGGGTGGGGGGCAGGGGGGTAGGGAGGAGGTGTAGGGGGGGGGTGAATAAATGGCTTTAGTAAGAACTAAATGTATATTTGTAGACGAGTAATTGCAGGGGAGTGGGAAGGGCGGGGGTGGGTGGGGGGATAGGTGGTAGGGGGTGGGAGGTAAGGGGTAGGGGGGGGGGGGAATGGAATTGGCTTAAGTAAGGACTAATTGAATAATTATTAATGAGGAATTCCAATTTGGGAATACAGGGTACCGCCACCCCGGAAACCATAGAATGGAAAACCAACACCTATGCCATAGGTCACCCCAGGGGGGGGAAGGGAGTAGTGGAGTAGAGGGGTATGGGGTCGGGGGTGGGGGGGGGGGGGGGGGGTAGGGGGGAGGTGAAGGGCAGGGGTAAAGGGTGGGGGTAAAGGAATGGCTTTAGTATGGACTTATTTTCAAATTGTAGACGAGTAATTGCAGGGGAGTAGAAAGGGCGGAGGGGGATCAATCTGGGAATACGGGGTACTGCCTCCCCGGGAACCATTAACTGGATCACCAACACCTCTGCCATAGGTCACCTCAAGCGGATTGTTGCGTTTGGTGACTAAGCAGGGGTGCCCGGGTTCATGGAGATTTGTCCAGGTCTTGGCGGCAGATGCGTCTGGCCACCTGCTGCGTAGCAGGCCGGATCAAGAGAGCTTGGTTGGGAGAGGCATTTTAACCTTTCAAGCCTGACTCTCTCGACTCATCGACTTGGCAACTCTGGCCCTATGGCACCAAACAGACTGAAATTTTGGATTCTTACTTAAGAGCACGGTTTGTACACGAATCAATCAAAAAATCTTCCAAAAGTAAAATTTTTAGAAAACTCATCGCTTTTTAGAGCACGTTTTACACTTGGGAACGGTCACAACTCTAGCCCTATGGCCTCAAACAGACTGAAATTTTGGATTCTTACTTAAGAGCACGGTCTGTACACGAATCAATCAAAAAAATCTTCCAAAAGTATAGTTTTTAGAAAACTCATCGTTTGGAGGTCATACTCATCCGTCTATCTATATATTCTTCACCAAAAAGTCACCGGAGACCAAAATTTCAGTTACATTTTTTACTCCAAATAATGTCAGGAATCGCTTGTTAAAGAAAGTCAAGTACGTCCCTTAACATCTTGTATATATGCAGTCCTCCATTCATGTATTGATTGTAATATAATATTTAATACATAAATATGCAGTCCTGGTGGTAGATAAAAACTGGAAATTGGATACTCTATATCACAATTGGAATTGATTTTGTGGCAGGTGTATTTATTTTTTGGATTGAGATTTCGTTTTCGAATAAATCGAGTGTCAAGACTAAATTTTTAAGGTTAAATTTGAAAAAAATAGGTTTCTACGTGGTTACTGTCAGATCATACAGCCTAGTCCAGATCTAGGTACCAAACACGGCAAAAGCCATTGTAAGCAAAGTTTCAATTCTGAATGGCTGTCTTATACTAGGGCAATACTGAAACTATCATCCCCTCTGGAAAGTGTCGCAAATATAGTATATATTATTTTAAATGCATTTATTGTGAAAAAACACAAATTAATCAAATAAAATTTATTTGCCCCTGATGGGATTCTTTCCCGCCATGATCGGATTGCGAGTCAAGAACCTTACCCCTCGACCACGGTATAAATACTTTATAACTAAAAATATATTAAAGTGAACAAAACTAGGATTTTAGAAATGATTTTATGTTAATAACATAACATTTCATTTAGATTTTTTTTTAAATAATTGTTTGCGGCCGAATAAATTTTACGCATATCATATTATTATTCTTATTTAATCGTAAAAAAAAAAAAATTTATCATAAACATTTTTTTAATTGTCATAAACATATTATATTAAATATTAGCTGTTAATATCGCTGGATCTCTCCGCCGTGTGGGTTTGGCCGATATCGCCCGTCCAAATAATGTCGATAGGAAATTTAGAGAGAAGTTTTAGAAAGGACCATTTAATAACTCTGACGATGTATTCAAGTCTAGTAGATGACCGACCTTTTGGGTAATTCATCTCTTACTTTAATAACGGGAATACAAATAACGGGAATACGTCCATATGACTATTGTCATATGTCTAGGCCATGCATGTTCGGACGTGTCCACAGCCTTATGATAATAATAATAATATTTGGATGTTTTGTAAACTAAAACCGGTTCAGTCAATGTTTCAGTAAATTTTTCACTATCAAAATTTTAATATTAAGAAATAAAATTATTAATTTCTAATATACACATTGGAAAGATTATTTTATCTAGATTCTAGAACAATTTTTGTTTTTGCAAAATGATTAAAAATAACCAATAAAGAGGTGTATTTACAAATATATGGGAATAATATCCAAATTTAAATATTTAGGAATAAAATTATTCATTTCTAATTTACCTAGGTACATATTGAAAAGATTATTTTATTTACATTTTAGAATTTTTTTTTTTTTGCAAAGTGATAAAAATTAACCAATATAGAGGTGTATTAACCGCGACTGAACCGGTATAGGGTTTGGAAATACGCGTTCCGGCCCGCCATGCAGATGGTGGGCAGACGCGTCCACCGCAAAGACCCGCACAAACCTCACCTCATGAACCCGGGCACCCCTGCTTAGTCACCAAACGTAACGAACCGCTTGAGGTGACCTATGGCAGAGATGTTGGCTTTGTCTTTAATTTTGGTTGGTTTTTCTTCTGTCTTTAACTTTTATGCGTCTAAAAAATAAAAAATTCTTTAATTGTTCCATCAATCTAATTTTTTTTTTAAATTATGCGTAAAAAACATTAAATCAATAAAAAAAACATTACACATTAAATTAATTATGATCGAATTTCGACCATTGGGCGACCACTACTTCACATTAAAATTTAATTATGATGTAGGTACTCGATATGTGAAATTTAATTATGATAGTACTCGAGATGCACTCGAAGTCAGGTTCTTAAATTCCTCTTTCAACCAATAGCCTTCCAATGCAGTAGAAGAGATGGATTCATATGTCCATCTAATCCGCAACATTCGTATAGCAGTCAAAAACCCGCTCCGTGGGTTTTTGCTGCTAGGCCCTGCGCGCGGCGGCAACACCCCGGTAGCCTCCGGGGAGAGAGTCCGGCTGGAAAGGTCAAAATGCCTCCCTCAACCAAGCTCTCTTGATCCAGCCCGCCACGCAGCAGGTGGGCAGACGCATTTGCCGCCAAGACCTGGACAAACCTCACCCCATGAACCCGGACACCCCTGCTTAGTCACCAAACGCAACGACCACTTGAGGTGACCTACGGCAGAGGTGTTGGTTATCCAGTAAATGGTTCCCGGGGCGGCGGTACCCAAGCTCCCAAGCTAACTTGAAATGACTTTGGTGACTAGGTCCGAATAGCCAGGTACTTCCCCACTGGCCTCTCTCCATCTCCTTCCGGAGGGGGGGGTAGACTGAATGCTGTAGAAATGATATCCCTGAGGCATGTGTGGTAAAACCACGTATAATCGTGTGAGAAATGTGGAGATTATTTGATGATAGCCAACTTCCGAAAAGAAAATCAGATCCGAAAAAAAAAACCATAAGAAGAACATAATTGTTTGAAGATTTGCAGCCTGCAGGGTGAAGATTTATTGATTATAGCCAACCTCCGATAAGAAAATATAATAGAAGAAGATAATAATAAGATTTGTTTCCGGTACCCGGGTTCATGGGGTGAGGTTTGTCCGGGTCTTGGCGGCGGATGCGTCTGCCCACCAGCTGCATGGCAGGCCGGATCGGAAGAGAGTGGTTGAGGGAGTTCCTTTGACTTCTCTAGCCGTACTCTCTCGGAACATCGCAGTGGGAGGCATGGATTTATACGTCCGTAACTCCTGGACACACTGCCCCCAGATTCCTACTTATCCCTAATACCCTTTGCCTTTTCAGAACTTCCTCTCCTTCCTTTTATAAAAAAGACCCTCCACACAGCTTCCCCTAAGATTACATAGGCCTTGAGGAGAATTATTTTCCTTGATTTATTATAATAAAATGATTATTTTATATTATATTTATAGAATATATTATTAGATTATATTAAAGTGAACCTAGTTAATTAAACTAGTGTTTGAAATATTGAAACTAAAAACGCTAAAAACTTGGCAAATCTGAATACTTTCTTAGGCAGCCGAAAAACAAAATGAGAACGATATGTTTCAACTTGTTAACAAACGATCACGTGATCAATGTTTTCATAACACGCAAATCATCACCCAAATCATCAACGGACGCGTGATCGGAGCACGTGGACAGAACGTTCTTCCCCGTTTGAAATTTTGGGAGTGCACTTGGTACTTTGATGTATTATATTTAGATGAGACATGAAGCGAAAAAATGGGTTCAACGTTTTTACCTCCAATATACCTCCATCGCTTCCAACGCTCTAACGAATCCGATATACGCGCACCGCTTATCGCTTTCGAATAGCTGAACACGTTTTGATGAGATGTTAGTAGTCAATAGCGCCTCTAATTGTATAACTCTATGACTTGGTATCTGTTTGACTATAGTGATATTTGCAGAAATATCACGAGTCCACCGAGAGAATTTTGAGATTTTAATTCTGGATATTACATTATTAACTTATTTTCATTTTATGTTTTAATTGGGTACCTACTTAACATGTTATCACATTTTATTTATATTTTTTTCTTTAAGATTTTTAAATTACTCTCTTAAATTATTACATTATAATTATTGTTTATGAAATATGATGGCAGACTGGGATTGCTCTACTCTCCCAGTCCTGCTGGAATAAAAACTTTGATAAAAATAAAATAATAAAACAAACGTTCGGCAATAACTAGGTAAGTGATAGATAATTCGTGTAATTATAACAACTAGTGGTCGCCCAATGGTCGAAATTCGATCATAATTAATTTAATGTGTAATGTTTTCTTTTATTGATTTAATGTATTTTTTATGCATAATTAAAAAAAATATTAGCATTCTGTACTCTTTCTCTATATAAACTATAAGTGTACGAAATTTCATACTTCTATTTTCGTAAAAAGAGGTACAAAGTTTTTGCTTCACGTATTAATATACTGATAATTGTAATGTTTTTTTATTGATTTAATGTATTTTTTATGCAAAATTAAAAAAAAATTACTTTCTTGCACTCCTTCTCTATATAAACTATAAGTGTGCGAAATTTCATACTCCTCCCTCCGCGCAATTTTCGTAGAAAGGAATACAAAATTTTTACTTCACGTATTAATATACTGATGATGATGATTATATTATTATAATTTTCTGCGTTATTCTTTAATTTGCGCCCGCCATAATTTGAACTTGCGACTTCTGAATTCTTAGTCAAGGATCGTAAAGCAACGCATTTTCATAAAATAATACAAACTTATCAAAAAAAATTTTTTGCGCACGCCGTAATTTTAACTTGCGACTTCTGAATTCTTAGTCAACGATCGTAAAGCAACGCATTTTCGTAAAATAAAACAAACTTATCAAAAAACTTACTTGCGCACGCTCTAATTCGAACTTGTAATTGACACGCGGTAGAAGTGAAACCTTCATAAAACTTAAGTAGACAATTTTCATTAGTGAAATAATTTTTTTAATCTTGAGATGCTTGTGGGGGATCTTTTTAGAAAAGGAAGAGGACGGTAGTTTCGTAAATTCTGGGACCCTCCCCCCCCCCTCCATACCCCACCTCTTGGGGTGACCTATGGCAGAGGTTGGTTATCCAGTAAATGGTTCCCGGTGCGGCGGTAAAATTGATATCGCCTCCTTCATTCACTCACTCAAATTGATTCTCCATGCATGTCCTTTTCCGTGCGCCCCATTCCCTTCCACCTTCCCCGCCTTCCCCCTCCCTCGTCTCGTTCGTTCCCTCTTTAGTAATACCGAAAATATTTATTGTCAAATAATAATAATAGATAATTTAGAGTATGTAGCAGCCCTGCAATAATCTCACAACTCTGTGGCAGCCCTAGAACGCGCCATTATATATCGGATCAACACATCAACAGTAAAACTCCATATAGGTACATGTTTTTTATGACCAATCAGAAGGCTTCCTTCACAACCTCTCTGATTGGTCATTTAAATCGGATCAGCAAAAGAACTGTAAAACGACATATAGGTACATAAGTTATACGATTATGTAGATCAACGAAGTATGTTAATTTACAAGCGACAGATCAACATAGCATGTTAATTTGCAAGCGATTCCCATACAAATTTTTAAAATTTTATGATGAGTACATCAAATATTTTTACTTGCAAACTGGCAACCTTAGTAACTAATGTAATAATGTTGCAAAATCATACAGATGTATTCCATCATAGCCAAGTTATATGGTGTTAAAGGTGGATCAACTTGGCTTATAACTTCTTACTGGATCAACACACTACGGGAAGAGGCCAATATATATATATATATATATATATTTTAATTTACTTGTAGTAATTTTATTTTTAGTTTTTCTTTTATGTTTCTAAATTATTTATCGTGTTAAATTTGTTTCACCTGCACTGCATGTAAAAGCCCTTCAGGCGTTAAATAAATAGATAAAATAAAATAAAATCAATAATTAAAGCACTTACACCTTTCGATTTCCACCCTGCCTCTCATTCTCATTAATAATAGCAACCCGTAATGACTGTTAAAAGCTAAATTACAGGGTATGACTTTAGCTCTATGTGCGTATTGTATGGTTCACTTTGATATTAGTATAAGGAATATTCCTACGCATATTGGATGAGGGGTACAGAGAACGGTCGGCGATATGATAGTGCATTAGTTATCGGAACATAATGACGCTCAAATTACAAGATAAGCTTTTTTCATACTGATTACCTAAATTGCCCACTTATTTATAGGCTCTTGCTCGGGTGTAACGGGGAATTCTCTGGCGAATACTGTACTCATTGTGTAATAATAGCTTATTCTTCGTTCGGTTGTTCGGATTAGTTCTGGATTCTTCTAGCCCGGAATCTTCACCTCTCAATGACCGGGAAATTGTTACTAAACTTGATCCCTCAACATGAGTTATGGTTGATTAAAGAAAATGTATTTAAAACTAAAATCGAAGCCTTTTTCTAGTATATGTTACGTTACAAATAAACCGCCAATATAGAGGCGCGCGCATTACCCCCTCCCGCGAGCAACAAACCGAGCGGCCGCGAGAGCCCGGCAAGCGGCCAGTCTTCAGCAAGCGAGCTTCCCGGGCCCACGTTCCGCGCGAACATGGGCGACACAAGTTCAGTTTCGCCGGTTGTGCACTTCCGGTCCACGCATGGACGCTGCAGAGACTGAGACAACAAGCGCGTAAGGCCGCTGTTGGCCCATAAACCAAACGTGAGTCAATTACCATGTTACCCTTTGTGTGCAATCAAATGTTTTAGCCCTAACCGCGCGTGATAGAGAGCAGAGACGGACGTTCAAACTAACTTTCAGCTAGGATCGTTCCTCTTATGTATTATTGTGTCTCCTAGAATTGAATAAACTATTTATGTGATAACCTACCGTGTTTTGCTTGACGAGAGAGGCCCTGGGAGAATGGAGAAGCGTGAAGTTCCGAACCACAAGCACTAGCCTTGAGGTTACGAGAAATCCTGCTTGCACCGAATCCTGAGCTAGTTTTTATTTGGGGCAGATACAGCAACTAATTGTATTAAATATGTGGGAGCTTTCTCCAACCCTGCCGATAGCATCAGCCCGCACGCAGACGCTAACACTGGCGCTAAACGTGGGGCCATTTAAATTTTTTCTGTTCCACCACGGCCTCGTTCCCAAGCAACAATTGTAAACTCTGAAATGCTATTATGATGTATTGTTTATTCCCAATTGTCTAGCACTTCCAACAGGAATCTCGGCGCGAACGTAATTTCGAATCACAATTTAAATTATTACGGGCGCGATTTTATCATTTGTGACTCGTCACTCGACAAAATATTACCGGTATCCCAACGCAAGGTGCCCAACCTAGGAAGTTGTCGCTGCGAATAATACAGTGATTACAAAGTGTCGGCCGATTAAAATTGCTATTTTCAATACAAGTGAATAGTGGAAATGTACACAAATTAAAGAAGAATTTATTCAACAATTAAAATCATGTACATGATAAACAAATCATCCGCTTGGTCTCGAAAGTGCTAAATATTTTTAATAATATACTATATTGCAGCACGCTGGTACGTCTCTTAAACGGACACTTGCTGACACCTAGGGAACAAGTGGATTTAAATTCTTTCTGTCATTTGACAATTAAGTATTTTTGACTCTGTCGTCTGATGAAACCGGATCATGCCGAATCACATTCGAATAATGCAAAAAATACTAAATTCGCGTTGACGTGGATTCCTTGACATCTGACACTATAATACCTTGTCAATTGACAAAGAAGGTAATATCTTGTCGAAAAGACGAAGGGAATTCGCGTGTAAATACCAAAAAATTGGTGCTGTTTAAAATCAGGCTATAGGAAGCCGCGTAATGAAACCATGCCCCCAAGATATTGTTGAATGCTCAAACAAATTACTTCCACGAAAACTTGTGAAAATTCTTTTCCGATTTTTTCCTTTTTCGATTTTTTTTAATTTTCGAAATTCTTTTTTTCCAAAACGCTTGGAGTTTTTCTTAAAAACGCAGTGCCAGAGGAAAATCGCTGCCCAAATTTTCTCCAGTTTCGGACTCTGAAAATTTTTTCGATTTTTCCTTTTTTCGATTTTTTTAAATTTTCGAAATATTTTTTTTTCCAAAACGCTTGGAGTTTTTCTTAAAAACGCAGTGCCAGAGGAAAATCGCTGCCCAAATTTTCTCCAGTTTCGGACTCTGAAAATTTTTTCGATTTTTCCTTTTTTCGATTTTTTTAATTTTCGAAATTTTTTTTTTTCCAAAACGCTTGGAGTTTTTCTTAAAAACGCAGTGCCAGAGGAAAATCGCTGCCCAAATTTTCTCCAGTTTCGGACTCTGAAAATTTTTCCGATTTTTTTCCTTTTTTCGATTTTTTTTAAATTTTCGAAATTTTTTTTTTTTTCCAAAACGCTTGGAGTTTTTCTTAAAAACACAGTGCCAGAGGAAAATCGCTGCCCAAATTTTCTCCAGTTTTCGGACTCTGAAAATTTTTTCGATTTTTCCTTTTTTCGATTTTTTTAATTTTCGAAATTTTTTTTTTTTCCAAAACGCTTGGAGTTTTTCTTAAAAACGCATGGCCAGAGGAAAATCGCTGCCCAAATTTTCTCCAGTTTCGGACTCTGAAAATTTTTTTTTCGATTTTTCCTTTTTTCGATTTTTTAATTTTCGAAATTTTTTTTTTTCCAAAACACTTGGAGTTTTTCTTAAAAACGCAGTGCCAGAGGAAAATCGCTGCCCAAATTTTCTCCAGTTTCGGACTCTGAAAATTTTTTTCGATTTTTTCCTTTTTTCGATTTTTTTAATTTTCAAAATTTTTTTTTTCCAAAACACTTGGAGTTTTTTCTTAAAAACGCAGTGCCAGAGGCAAACCTCTGCCCAAATTTTCAAATAACCCAAACACTTACAAATACGCGTTTTTTCGCAGAAGCATTTTGTAAAAAAAAAAATATATATACGTCCCCAGTGGTCAATCCCTGGCAAAAATTTCTTTCCAATTACGGATAAAGAGTCGAGTTCTCGTTTTTTCTCCCAACGTAAGGTCACCCTGACACGACCCTATACACTATGGAAGTCCCTCAAGTCACGCTGGGTATAATCCCCCACATTTCTACGTCAAAAAAGGAAGAACTACTACAGGCCCTGAGAAGTAGAAAGATTTCTCCCAGGAATAAATCCAAAAAATGCCTTATTCAATATGCTTCTTTCTACAACAAAAAGTACATCAGGAAGCACATCACGTTCAAGGAAGAAGACATCGTCTGGAGGAGAAACAACACTCTGTCACAAGGTGCGCTGTACTTCTCTGCCAAATTGGCACCCCGTTTTGTAAAGACGAAAGTCCTAAAGAAAATCTCAGACCTGGTTTACCGATTGTCCGACATCTCTGGTAAACACATAGGTAACTACCACATAAAGGACATTGTAAAAAGTGGGAACATGGAAACAAACTCCATTGCCACGCCCGTATAACCCCAACGGTTATTCCTTGACTCCTAGCAACCATTCGTCTACACCGTGACATGGATCACTATGGAAGTCAACCCTTTTGTTTCGTCACTAATGAGCGGCCTCTCGTAAACGATTGTCACTCATTGGGACACTCAAACGAAACCTCTCTAGCTCTGGCACAGTGGTGTCAACTGTAGCCAAAGTCATGGAAGAAATTATAATTCTCCCTTGTGGTTTCGTTTCATTTTATTTTATTTTTGTTTGTATAAATATCTCGTCATCATCAGTCATTCGCCTCTAATTGCTGCCCCAGGTGTCAAACCTTGGAAACATCGTTTTTTTTCTAAGCATGCACACCTCTACCTGAAATTGATCACTTCGGAGAAAGGAATTCCCTGTGGCTTACTGCAAGTAGTCAGAGACTACGTGCCCAAGGTTTTGTGCATCGTCACAACTCGCAGCATCATATTTTCACATCATCATGTCATACCTCGTCACCCCTTTCTAAATGTTAGAAAAATCTTTTTGTACATTAAATATCGGGTCCTCGCCAAAGTGCATCTAACCCTTATGTCATATGTAGTTAAATTAGGTAAGCAAACCTGTGTAAACCCACGGCGGTATCAGATGTTTGCTACCCGTTCTAAGTTTTTTTTTCTGTTTTTTAAGAAAATAGAATGGCGCTCAATAAATAACCCTAATTGCTCTAGCTCTCCCCAGAACTGAATGTGGAGTCTGGAAAGTATCGTTATAAAAGGGACAACTTTCAACGTGCCTCTTCATTAACGATAAATTTTTTTTACAACATTTCAGCAACATTGAGTCACCCTGGGTCTCAACTGCTCAAACTGAAATTTTGGGGTTGCCTTGTTGTGACTTATCACGTGCAAAGTACGAGGTCACAACAAGAAGCCAGGTCTCCAAGTGAACCACCCTGTGAACAACCCACCCCATTATTATAATTTTCATAACACCAAGGTGTGTCCATCGCAGTCTGTTTAAGTAAGTAAAACCTAAAAGGTCTTAAACACTCAAATCGGATCAATGTAAATAATTTTCCTTGTCAAACAACGATAAGCGCATGTCTTGTATTGTTGCTACCATCGTACGTGTAAGTACAACTAAAAGTTGTACCATCACGATACGATACTCTGTGCATAACACCAAAGTGTGTTCATCGCAGTCTGTTTAAGTAAGTAAAACCTAGAAGGTCTTAAACACTCAAATCGGACCAATGTAAATAATTTTCCTTGTCAAACAACGATAAGCGCATGTCTTGTATTGTTGCTACCATCGTACGTGTAAGTACAACAAAAGTTGTACCATCACGATACGATACTCTGTGCGTAACCAAAAGGGTTGTACCACAAAGGATCTCTTTTGCGGTAAGCTTAGATGAAATTCACATTCCATCAGCACGCCAGAATTTTTTTGTCCCTTAATTGTTGAAGTATAAAATCTTGGCCAGATCTTCAAATATGTTTTTGCCTTTGTGCAAGTCTTTAACGTACGCTAATATGGATTTATTATGCTACGGTATTGTTGTACTAAGTACATCAGTATGTCTCGCCGTCTGTATTGAATAGGTACCTTTATATGAACGTTAACCTTTGTTGCCATCATAGGTGGGAACCTTATAAAATCTGCCGTCATAGATGGGAATCTCAGAATATCTACTAAATGCGATACGGGGAGCCCGTTATAATTACTCTGTGGGTTTTTGTCAGAAATGTCATAAATACCTAGTCTTTTGCACCTCCCTTCAATACTGGGCAACCCAGTTGTAATTCGTTCATTGTTATCCGTGAAGACGTTATAAAACTTACTTGCAAATCTTTTGATTTTGCAATCTTGTACGCTATACGTGAAGACGTTATAATACTCACCATGAATCGTGCGAACGAAATAATATCAAACCTTTATGTGTGAACTACTCAATGTAGTCCACACCCCTTTTTTGTAATCATTAATATGCCCGTGGACTTCCTGTCACAAGAACCCAGGAACTATCTACTATCTCAAAAGGACTAATCATACGCTTCACTCATGATTATGGGGCATCGTGTCGTGGGAGTTAAGTTGATGGACACAAAAAATACCTAACTCGTTGTCTGGGAGACGAACAAAGAAAATCCCCAGGTTTGTGAGATTTGAGCAAGGGTCTGTCATTTCTCGCAAACAAGTAGGAGAATAAAACGACCCCTAATCTTCTGCCCAATACACGTAGAGGATTAGACTTTTATGTCAGTGTATTCTTTTGTCCAACACTACCAAATATTATTGTAATGTGCCAGGATGACTGCTGTAGACCTTGTTTCACCTCCACCCAGAGGTCGAATTTCGGAAATAGCCGAGTCCCCAGCAGTTTTCTTCGTTCAAATGTTCCCAACTATCACCCCTCCCCTTCCTCGAAATTATCCGTGAATGGGGATATATGCGTTACGCACTTGGCGTTTCGTTTGTCAAATGGGACAATCTTCATACGCGGATCCTTTCAACTTCCTACTCCTTTCCCACTTTGTTATAACTAATCTTGTACGCAATGTTTTGTTTTTCGAAAGTAGAAAAAATGCTACCGTATAGACGTGAGCATAGGTCAGGGAAGACCAACTTCTTTCGAATGGGGAATTTTGTTATACGTACAATCCCTCAACCACGTATTCTTGGAAATGTATTTGGTAAAAAAAAAAAAAAAAACCAAAAGGGGTTACACAGAACCTGTCCTTGAATACGTACCTTTGTAACATGTATTAGGCATTAGCCACATTTAGTTAGCTCTCTCTCCGTCTCTCTCTCTACACGCCAAACAAATCCAACTTTTTCTCAACATGCACACTTGTTTCTCTCCAAACTTTTTTCATCATTGGTCTACTAGGCAGGTAAACTTCAAGAATTTTGTTCTAATAATAATTTTTGCCGGATTTTAAAAAAAAAACCAGCAGCTCTGCACCCTATCTACATCTGCGCCTCTTCATGCTGCCCTCGCTACCGTCACGGAGGTCCCTTGCCTTCAATCCCTGCGTACCAAAAGCACCCGACCGCATCTAACATAACCTAGTGTGAGTCGTGCGTGTAGTTGCGAATTGTATCACCACAAAGAACCGACACTCAAAACAAACCCGAGCACGCCAGCTCTAGGTTGGTTCCTGTTCCTGTTGCCCTTGTGCAAATGTTCCTGCTGCCATTATGCAAATGTTCCTGCTGCATAATACAAATGTTCCTGTTGCCCTTGTGCAAATGCTCTGCTGCCATTATGCAAATGTTCCTGCTGCATAATACAAATGTTCCTGTTGCCCTTGTGCAAATGTTCCTGCTGCCATTATGCAAATGTTCCTGCTGCATAATGCAAATGCTCTGCTGCCATTATGCAAATATTCCTGCTGCATAATACAAATGTTCCTGTTGCCCTTGTGCAAATGTTCCTGCTGCCATTATGCAAATGTTCCTGCTGCATAATGCAAATGCTCTGCTGCCATTATGCAAATATTCCTGCTGCATAATACAAATGTTCCTGTTGCCCTTGTGCAAATGTTTCTGCTGCCATTATGCAAATGTTCCTGCTGCATAATGCAAATGCCCTACTGCCATTGTGCTGATGCTCCTGTGCCCTTGCGCAAATAACAATACCAACGATTGTTCACAAAACAATCCCACTACATACAAAAACCAGTGTACCAACCACCAATTACGATTCCACTCTCCAATACTTCAATGGTTTCGTACTGGCTCACCCACAGGATCCGGAAGCAGTTACCCTTTCGACCTCTGTGACAGGTAGAACTCTCCACACCACCTAGAAGCCTCATCATGTGTTCTCTTCCTCGTATTTTCTTAAAGGCCCTAGTGTCCCTTGAGTGTAATCTCAAATGGGCCAGGTTACTGTGACAAAGTAACCTTGTAACTTCAGTGAAACGTTCAACCACCCCAGACATCCTACGCAAACCACGTTCGCAAACATTAGCTCACAGACCAATGATACAATTTTAGAGTTTTTTTTCTATCACTGCATAACCCTTGTACCTTTCTTCAACAGATCCTTGTTCTTTGCAACTGTATTTATGTATGCCACTGCCTTTATATACATTTATTGACAATTCCTTGTTACACCATGTATCATCTCTTTTGTGTTCTGTTCATAACTATTCTCCAGCTAGGAATCTCTCTCTCTCTCTCTCTCTCCTCGTTTCTCTTAAATGTTTTTGGCACAAGTGCTGAAAAGGTAAGAGGATTTATTAGTCCTACAGCTCCATTGCCACGTCGCTTTTATTGCGGCGAGGGGGGAAGTGTTACGTTACAAATAAACCGCCAATATAGAGGCGCGCGCATTACCCCCTCCCGCGAGCAACAAACCGAGCGGCCGCGAGAGCCCGGCAAGCGGCCAGTCTTCAGCAAGCGAGCTTCCCGGGCCCACGTTCCGCGCGAACATGGGCGACACAAGTTCAGTTTCGCCGGTTGTGCACTTCCGGTCCACGCATGGACGCTGCAGAGACTGAGACAACAAGCGCGTAAGGCCGCTGTTGGCCCATAAACCAAACGTGAGTCAATTACCATGTTACCCTTTGTGTGCAATCAAATGTTTTAGCCCTAACCGCGCGTGATAGAGAGCAGAGACGGACGTTCAAACTAACTTTCAGCTAGGATCGTTCCTCTTATGTATTATTGTGTCTCCTAGAATTGAATAAACTATTTATGTGATAACCTACCGTGTTTTGCTTGACGAGAGAGGCCCTGGGAGAATGGAGAAGCGTGAAGTTCCGAACCACAAGCACTAGCCTTGAGGTTACGAGAAATCCTGCTTGCACCGAATCCTGAGCTAGTTTTTATTTGGGGCAGATACAGCAACTAATTGTATTAAATATGTGGGAGCTTTCTCCAACCCTGCCGATAGCATCAGCCCGCACGCAGACGCTAACATATAATATAATACATAAATCATTTATGAGTATAAACTCGTATAAATTGGCCTTACTGCACATAAATTTATCCCCAATTGGGGTATGTCATGAAGTTGACGGTAGTGGGGAGGGGGAGGAGATGAGGGAGAGGAAAATGGGGAAGTACCTGAGTGTTCAGATCTGGTCACTAAACACGGTTAAATTCATTTCAAGCAACGTTCCAATTCTGAATGGTGATCTTACATCAGTGCGATACTGAGAATGGAACGTGCCGCAAATATGCTTTATATTATTTTAAAATAATCAGTAGTGAATTAATAAAAGTTAATAAAATAAAATTTATTTGCGCACGCCGGGATTCGATCCCGTGAACTTCGTGTTGCGAGTCAAGAGACTTACCCCTCGACCACGGAGGCCTTAGAAAGCATAATAGTAAGACAAAATAACCATAATAATTTATAATATACAAAAAAGTTCAATAAATAAAACATTAAAAAAAAATCTGGAAACACGGCATTATGCTTAATTAGGGTTTAATTAAATTTTTACTACGTGCGAATAGAAATTGATTGTCAGCATAACAATTTACAACTAAATATTGGTAAATGCCAGGTTATTAGTTTTTACAAAGGTAAAAATCCCCTCAACTTTTCTTATGATATGAATGGTGTCAATTTTCTTCGTGTATCGCAGATTCGTGATATTGGTGTTATATTCCACGAGAGTCTACAGTTCAACGTACACATCGATGAAATAACAAGCGATGCAATGAGAAAACTAGGTTTTATTTTGATAATGGGCGCAAATTTTAAAAGTATGTCAACAATAAAACATCTGTATTTCTCATTAGTACGTAGCAGATTAGAATACAATTCTTCCGTATGGTCACCATACTATAAAGTTCATTCTCAATCATTGGAAAGGGTACAAAACAAATTCCTTCGGTACATCAACTTTAAAATGAAAATTCCAATCGAACTTATAAATTACTAGCTGGTACCCGGCATGCGTTGCCATGCCATTTAATAAATAAATTGTTTTCTCCTGCGTGTTCTTTCCCATTCGTCCCGTTCCCCTTCCGCCTCCCCTTCCGCCTCCCCTTCCTCTCCCGCGTCCTCTTCCCCTCTCGCGTTCCCACTCCGCCTCTTCCACCTTCCCTCCCCCCACTCCACTACCCCTTTCCCCGTCCCGCGAACCCCCCTCCCAAGCTCCCCTCCCCCCTCCTAGGTTCCCCCTCCCAGATTCCCCTCCCCCTCCCGGGTTTCCCTCCTCCCCCTCCCGCGAACCCCCTACCCGAGTCCCCCTCCCGCATTTCATGCATTCTTTCCCGGTACATTCAGTTTTAAAACAGCTCGAATGCCACCTTTTGCATATTTCATAATGCCAGAGCTCACCAGTAGTAAAATCCAATTAGGTGCAGTCGTTCGTAAGTCATGCGCGTAAATACATTTCGGCGATTCATTTTTTAGAGATAAATAGTAACTACGATGCCCGAATTAAAAAAAATATATATAAACATGGTTTTCACGGCAACGTTTTGTTTTGCTTTTCTTCTGACGTTAGCAATAACTCGCCATTTTCGACAGAAAACGTAAAATAAATATAATATATTAATATTTATAATTTCGTAACGCCAGAACTTACCATTATTTATAGCCTATATTACTCGCATATAATGTAGCTTTCTATTGGTGAAAAAAATTCTAAGATCGGTTTATTAGTTTATGCGTGAAAGCGTAACAAACAAACACACGCAGTTTCGCATTCATAATATTAGTATAGATTTAGAATTTTAGGGTAGGTACTTTCTATTACATAATTCAATTTTACCAAATTCTGACAAAGGCATTTAAATACAATAGCGAGTTCCCGGCATATGCTATGCCACTCAATAAAGAAAAAAATTTGCTCTACTAACCCTTTCCCATTCGTCCCAGATGATGCCAGAACTCACTATACACGTATAGAAACCATCGCGGGCTTGCACACATCAAATCCCCAAAGTTTTTCTGCAATCGGATGAACGGTTTAGCAACGCAAAACATCTCACACACATAGACAGAAACAAACACATTTTCTATAGATCAGTTATTTTAATATCAAAAATGTCAGTTGAGCATTTTTAAATTTTTTTAAAGAAAACATTAAAAAAATTTGAATTTAATTTTTTTTTTTGAATTTCTAATAATACCATATATTTAAGCGTATTTCACCACCTTTCAAAACCAGTATTTAGTTTTTGGATACGTTTACAAATATTCCATTTATGTGAATTTTTATTGCAAAGTCGATATACATCGAAACATTTTGACCTTTTGACAAAATACGCCAAATTTTTGAGGGGTTAAGCTTTGAACTTTAAGCTTTGAGATTCAAGCTTTGCGCTTTAAAATTTTTGAAGGGTTCAGCTTTGAGCTTTAAAAATTTTAAAGCGCAAAGCTTGAATCTCAAAGCTTAAAGGGTTAAGCTTTGAGCTTTAACCTTGAGCTTTGAGCTTTAAGCTTAGAGCTTCAAACTTTGATATTTAAGCTTTGAGCTTCAAGTTTTGAGCTTTAAGCTTTGTGATTTAAGCCTTGAGCTTTAAGCTTTGAGCTTCGAGCTTTGAGCTTTAAGTTTGAGCTTTAAGTTTTGAGCTTTAAGCTTTGAGCTTCAAGCTTTGAGCTTTGAGCTTTAAGCTGAGCTTTTAGCTTTAAGTTTTGAGTGTTAAGCTTTAAGTTTTGTGTTTAAAGCCTTGAGCTTAAAGCTTTGAGATTAAGGCTTTGAGATTTAAGCTTTGAGCTTTAAGTTTTGAGCTTCAAGCTTTGAGCTTTAAGCTTTGAGCTTCGAGCTTTGAGCTTTAAGCTTTGAGCTTTAAGTTTTGAGCTTTAAGCTTTGAGCTTCAAGCTTTGAGCTTTGAGCTTTAAGCTGAGCTTTTAGCTTTAAGTTTTGAGTGTTAAGCTTTAAGTTTTGTGTTTAAAGCCTTGAGCTTAAATCTTTGAGCTTAAGGCTTTGAGATTTAAGCTTTGAACTTTAAGTTTTGAGCTTCAAGCTTTGAGCTTTAAGCTTTGAGCTTTTAGCTTTGATTTTAAGATTAAAGCCTTGAGTTTCAAGCTTTGAGCTTTCAGCTTAAGGCTTTGAGTTTTAAGCTTTAAGCTTTTAGCATTAAGCCTCGTGCTTTGCGCAAAGCTCAAAGCTTAAAGCTCAAAGCTTAAAGCCGAAAACATAACGCTCAAACATTAAACTTAAAGCTTAAAGCTCAATCTTAAAGCTCAAGCTTTAAGCAAGGTTCAAAGCTTTAGCTTAAATCAAAGTTTAAGCTTAATATCAAAGCTCTAAACTGCTTAAAACTCAAAGCACAAAGCTTAAAAATAAAGCTCAAACCTCAAAGTTAAAGCTCAGTACACAAATCTCAAAGCACAAAGCTTAAAGCTCAAAGCTCAAAGCTTAAAGTTAAAGCTCAAAACACAAATCTCAAAGCACACAGCTCAATACTTAAAATTCAATATCAAATCTTAAAGTTCAAAGCTTAAACAACACGTAAAGCTTAACGTTGAATGCATAAAGTTCAAAGCTTAAAGCTCAAAAATCAAAGCTCAAAGCTTAAAGTTCAAAGCTTAAAGCTAAAACTCAAAGCACAAAGCACGGCTTGCGTTGCAATGCAAAGAAATCAATTGATTCTCCTTGAATGTCCTTTCCCGTGCGTCCCCGTTCATCTCCCGAGTCACCTTCCCCTTTCACGTTTCCCTTCTACCTTCCCCGCCTTCCCATCCCTCGTTTTCCCACCCACGTATCCCACCTCCCCCCTCCCCCTGCCTTTCCTCCTTGCCGCTAAAATATATGTAATAAGCACATTTTCATTAATTCAAATTTAATAACGCAAGAACTTGCCTTTATCCTTTGCGGGCGTGCGCACAACAAATCACCAAAGTTTCATCGCAATCGAATGAACGGTATGGCAGCGCATAAAATACGAACAAACAAATTTTAATTTTTATATATAAGATAGGAAAGATTTGATTGTTTGTTGGTGTCCTCTCGTACGGTCCGTACCCCAGTGACGCTTACATCGTATAATACTTACAATTTTAAACTCGTGATATCTTTCAGATGGGATGTCCGAATTGAATAATTCAAAAAATAATATAAAGGCATTGAAGCAGTTTCGAATATAAAATAATTTAATTTGATAAAAATTAATACGAAGATACAAATAAAGAGTCTTTTCTAGCGGCGGCATTTCAATTAAATTTTTAAAATAAAAGAACACTTATTGTGGCATAACTATAATAGTTAGACATATGCTGTCGCGACACTTTTTGTAGATAATGATGTGTTCTGCAAAGTCGTAGTACATTATTTTATTCTATCATCAATGGTTTTCGCAGCGCACGCGATGTAAAGAATACTTTAGGTAATTTTTTTACACCTTGGGTTACATTATTGGAGTTTTAGTAAGGATCGCTAATTTTTTAAAATTATAATATAGCCTATGTTACCCGGGAAAAGTGTAGCTTCCCAACAGTGAAAGAATTTTTCAAATCGGTTCAGTAGTTTCGGAGCCTATTCGATGCAAACAAACAAACAAACAAACAAACAAACAATCAAATCCTTCCTCTTTATAATATTAGTATAGAAGTATAGATAATTATTTACGCGCTGAAACCAGACTTCTTAAATTATCAGATAGAAGAGTGTTAATTGATTTATTATTTTTATACAAAATTATGAAATCTTTAATTGACAGCCCTAATTTGTTGGAACTAATTTGCATTAACATACCTGCCAGACAAACTCGTAGCAATGATATTTTTAAATGCAACAATAAAATCAATACTAATTACTCTATTTACTCACCAATTCCAAGAATTCATAACCTTGCGAATAAATACTGCGAATTTATAGATATATTTAGTGTTGACAGTTTTGAATGTTTCAAAAGTCAACTAATCTCGATTTTATCTGCTAATAATTAACTTTTTTTATTATTTTTTCATAAAATCTTTTCTCATCCAAACTTTACCGGTAAAATATAAACTTATTTTATTTTATATTTTTTTCTGTTCTATTTGTAGTAATAAACAGGTATAATTGTTTGTTTATACCCTAATACTAACTAGCTCTTATACATTACACCTCATTTTATTTCAGGTCTTATTATTAATAATATGTATAAATATTTTAAGCTGAATTGTATTAGTTTTTTGTAAGTACATCTCGAACTATTTCATTTCATATCTTTTAATTTATGTTCAAAACCTTATTATTTCAATCTCTCTTATTGTATAACGTTATACTTTTTACCTACCATCTTTACTTCTATGTACCATGTGTAAAACCTATTTATGTTATCTTTGTTATTTAAACACACTAGTATGCACTAAATCATAAAAATGTTATTATGTATGTTAAAGCCCATAATGGCGTTAATGATTAATAAAAAAAAAAAAAATAATGAAAATTGACGTTTCGCTTTTCATCTATACCACTGTACACCCTATAAACATATCAAAAACAGTTTGTTTTATACATTATCCCCTCAATTTGGGACGCCATAGTCCCAATGGCCCCTAACAGTTGGAAATAGAAATAAATCAGGCTATCTATATTATATCCATGCTAACCATACGGCAATACGGCGCACAGTGGGGCCAAATCCCCCATTTTCATACAAAAAACAAAAAAAAATCAATCTTACAAAATCGCGTTATATATTGTCAGAAACCCCTTTAGTTGCTACATAATTACACAGCAGGTAAACGCAATTGACCTAACCTTTCTACCTGTAATCGCCCTGAGAACATAGCTATCGGTCGTGAAGTCAAGAACCCCCGTTAAGTGTGCCCGCTTATTCCTCAACTTTACTTATTTATTTCGGAAGATACCTAATACAAACCCCAAAAGTGATTATGAAGCCATCATATTCTTACATCATAACTTATATTTTCATACTATATTTTTAAATCATTATTTATATTGATGAGTAAAAGTGTACATCAATTAAATACAAAAACTTGATCATGATTTCGAAAAATTTCAGATTCATTTAGAGATATACTTAGCTCCGGGCACCTCCGGGCTGTATTTTGAATATTTTTTATATCAGTAACTATTGTAATTTACGAATCACTTCTTAACTTTTCCCAGTTTTTTGCACTTTTGAAGTAATTAACCCCACAAGTCTTGGGTGAATTTTATCACAATTTCCCGCTTTGCGATAAAATACAAATAAATGGACCATTTCTGAATGTATCCGAAAACGAAAAACTGTTTTTGAAGGATGATATAATATGCTATCAAATTTTATTATTAAAACTGTACGTATAATTTTTAAAATATGAATTTTTTAAAGCAAACATAAAAAAGTTTTAAAAATGGCTCACCTAACGTTTTTTTTCTAACCAAAATTACTGTACAAAAAAAACTAAAAACATATTTTTTTATTAGACAAATATATCTTGAACGTTACAGTAATGTCACTTTTTTATCGTTTCATGTAAAAATAATTCATAAATTTTAATAAACTTTTCTCAAATTGCATTCGGAAACTTTGGTATCATATAAGTGCATATTTTAATTTTAAATGGAATATTTCTGATCGTATCTGAAAACAAAAACCTGTTTTTAAAAGGTATTTTTAAAAGGATCTTTAAAATTTTATTATTAGAACTACACACATAATTTTTGAAGTACAAATTTTTTTAAAGCAAACAAAAAAAGTATGATTTTAGGTTTTCCCGGCCAAAAGTATTTTTGTTATTTATTTTTGGGGTGTTATGCTGTGTTGCGCTACCTCCTTCTTTAGCCGACGTTTCGGACAGCGTTACAGTGTCCATCATCAGGGCAGATGAGCAAAAATAAAACGTCCCTGTGAATAAAGGGCGTTTTTAGGTATTCTTGCCCAACTATGCGGCGGTTTAGCCATTTATCCTTTCAGCGTCGATATAAATTAGAATATCTTAGAATAAAATAGAAAATCTCACTCGCTTTCTCCCCCCCTTGAACAAAATAAAGCTCGGGCGACAACGCCTGAGACTTCGGATTGTACTGGCTACGTAATAAGTATGAAATTTCTTTATGTAGTTAATTAACAATAATTCATTTGTTTAAACATATTTTCAGTGTTTACGGAAAGCTTAATTATTTTCTATGAAGAATTTTATCTCTTAAAATGTCTTGCTTAATCTAAATAAATATTGGTTACAATATTGCATTTTCGTAGAATTGTGCAAGTATCAAGAATGGAATGCGCAGGTATTATCTTGTGTTCAGAGTTTGCCGATTAAATCACGTGCGAGTTTAAAATTAAAACTTAATACTAGAAAGAACTCGAGACTGAAGGACATTCGAATTGATTTGCAACATACTTTAATGTATCCATAAACAATGAAGAGAATATCACTAGAAATTCAATCCACATGAAATAAAACTGTACAAAATGTACCCAAATTAAACAAGACGATTTCACAAAACCGTCCCAAAAATACCAATTAAATTAACTGTTTTTTGGCAAGAAAATATTTTGATATTTGAAAATATTTCATCAATTTCACAAAGCTAAGGAAAAACAAACGTCACAAACCCTGTCAATTGGCTGTAATTGACTATAGGTATCCATTAAAAAACACACCCTTTCTTTGACTGCCGCCACCGGCCATCAGGGTTTGACGCCTCTCCGTGTGCATACATTACAAACGTAATATAATTATCAAATCATATTTAATAGCACCTGCTTGCTCATTTCTAAACGCAGGTGCTTTCCTTTAACTTAAGATTTTAACTCCCTTAGAAGGTTTTTTCTCTAATTTTGTAAATGCATCTAATTTGCACCTTGGACCACTTAAGTATAAACGTATGCCTACAAAGAATCAAGAAACGCCAAGGGAATTTGCATTGGATGGCGTCACTCAGTTGTCAATTTCTCAGCAAAAACATCTCGTGTTGTATCCAACGACGTCCGAGCCGCAGCGTTTAGATTTGTTTCTTTTTTTATAATTTTAACAATATTAATTACTCGTATCTACCATTATATACCATTTTCCTACATAAAAATACATATATAAGTTAATGTGATAATTTGAGAGGCGGGTGTGGGTGCCGCCGCCCAGCAAACCATTTATTGGATAACCTCTGCTCTGAGGTCACATCACTTTCTCGCTACGTTTGGTGACTTAGCAGGAGTGCCCGGGTTCATGGGGTGAGATTTGTTCAGATATTTTTGACGGATGTGTTTGCCCACCGGGAGAGACTGGTTGAGGGAAACCTTTTGACCTCTAAAGGGGACTCTCTCGACCCATTGCCTTGCATCGCAGTGGGATGGATTCATGCGTCCGTGATTCCTTGACATGTTGAATCTCAGATTCCTACCCATCCCTCATACCTTATTCCTTGCCAGAACTCCTCTCCTTCCTTTCCATAAAAGACCCTCCACACAGCATCCTCAAAGATGACATAGGCCCTGGAAGAATTTTGTTTCCCCCAGGGCCTCCTGTGTGGAGCTAACTAAAAAAAGTGTCTATTTTTCTGTTATCCTATTTAAAATTATAATTTTTTAAAACACATCATTTTATAATATGATTTCTGGAATTCCCCATTGCTAGTATTTGGCATGATGTGTGGTGTAACGAGACATGTAACTATCTGCATACAGTGGGTAGGTACTTGAAGTTGTGAGTTTGTGATGAGGCGAGGGATCTGAAGGAACAGCGCGGAGTAATGACTGAAACACGCTGATTCTAGAACACTGGAAGATCGTATCTTAATCGTTGATCGTATCCAACTGAAATTCGGGCTAACCTCAGTTCCATTCTGCATCTCGCCAAATTCCCATAATTTTTGGAGTAAACATTGAAAACCAAAAATTCAATATTTCACCATTTTGAAAGAGCAATTAAATAATTGGCTCGGTTGTCTTTGTTGATTTAAGAACTCAAGATTGCCTATCGACAATTCAGGTAGGTATTGACCGGTCAGGTGTGGGTGTATATGTGACGTTTATATTGCAAGTACCGCAAGAGTATTGCCTAAATGTACAAATTCAAACCACAGAATAACTCCATCAAACTTCTTGAAAGAAAAATCGCGAAATTATGACAGTTTTTGCAGTGGGTAGGAGGCGAATAGAGAAGCACATAAGTAACAAAGCGACAAGAAAATTCATACGAAGCTGCAATATTGTCGTTATTTTTTTTTTTTTTTAATCATTTATTCCAGATCTCGGGGAGGGTGGTGCAGTCCCACGAGTTCCATATTATACATATATAATACTCAAGTAATGATAACAAGATATATTAAGGATACATAAAAAAAAATATTTACATATATGTTATATCGCTATCGAAAGGACCTCGCGGGAAAACGGCAATACGTCGACCAGAATAGATAATATAATATATTGCCCAAAAATTGAAGGCTGTATATCGGTGGTACACTGCCTGCAATTAATATTTAGTACATTTTCCTCTTCTTTTATATTGTTCGGTACTTCTTGTAAGATCTTCACCGCTTCGTATAGTAAAGAATTCTGTGATTTTGGCTTATTTCAAAAAGAAAGTATTATTTTTATTTCTGTTAGTGTGATTAGTCATTACGTTTATTCTGATGTTTATTAATTTTTCGCATAAATTCTGAACTTCGTTAGCCGTTAAACATTTTGTTCACGCCTTTATTGTTACATGTTGCTCTTTAGAAACTACCCAAAAAACTGCTTCCTGCATTCCACTTATTTTTTTACACATTTTAGATAGAAATTTTTTTACTTTTAAGTACTTACACAATTTGTTTTAAAAACAATACGTTTACACCCCTCGACACATTTTCAATTTTGGAATATTTATTTATCATAGAGATTTATTCTCATTGTTTTGGTTTTTTCAAATCTTCTAAACTTCTCCTTCTTACAATAATGAATATCAGAAACAATGATGAAATTATATAAAGTTTTACTCGATTCTTCTTTGACATATCGTCTTATCCTTCCGATTAGTGAAACTTTTTGGCGACTTTCTTTATAAAATGTATCATTACTCGCTGTGTAGATATTTTAAAGATAATTGCAGGTTTACTGATAGGTCGACGGTCATAGAAATCGGAGTTGAAATTGGTTCTAATATTTTTACATCAATGCAAAAACGCATTAAACGCGTAAATAGGGTATGTTGACTTTTTTTTACTCTCGAAAAAATCACGTTAAAGAACTTTCAAGGTTTAGGTATCCTATTTCTGTATTCGATCAGACGGTTGACATTTAATATTAAATAAATATTAGTTGTTGCATAACTCGAGCAAATGGCAGACGTATCGTGCCGGATTCGGAGAGTGGCAATGGTCACATGGGTTTAGGCGTCAGTCTATCTCCCCGCTAAACCTCTTCTCGCCTTGGCATGAAATGCCACCCGCCAATGCAACACACAGGGTCGGCTGGCACTGGTGGAACCGGATCAACGTGAATACCGCACAAGAGTTCCAACTGTTCCCAAACGCTTGAAGCCAACGAGACTATGGCATCCCCAATTGGGGTATGTTGTGAGGAAGTGGGAAGGGAAGGAGATGGAGAGGAAGTTCCTAGTATTTTTAATGATTACATTTACGGGATTTGAACCCGCGATCTTCAGACTGCTAGTCGAGAGACTTCTCCACGATCCCTCGATCACAGAGGCCTTTAGGAATTAACAAAGAAGCCACCGAATTGGTATGATCATAAGTTGGGTCACGACTGTATGGGAAAAAAAATCTTGTTTTGATTTGTTTAATAGTGGTAAAAGGGTGTTAAATGGGGGTATAAAATCACGTAATTTTTAAAAAAATATTTGGATATCATCTTCCTCCGGATTGACTTCGAAATTTCACATAATAGAGAAAAACCCACTATTGTTAAATCTTAAAAAAATGTTCGATAAATCATCAAAAATGAACTTTTTTTAATAAAACACGAAATAGAGGGAATATTTTAATTAATTTGAGCAAAATCCTTCTTCCTCTCAAATTTCGGCATTATTTTGTGAAACTCAATTTTGGGACTTTTTTTAAATGATTTCGTCAAAATTTACTACATTTGCTATGGAAGATTACAAAAAATATGGTTTGGTGAAAAAATGTTTGGTGTTTTTTTAATAAAATTTTTAAACAAATATTAAAATTTTCAAAACTCTGAAGTGAATCCGGAGGAAGAAGATCGTATCGGAAATTTTAAAAATTTTAAACACGTCGTTTTGAACCCATTTGGCACCCTTTTTTCGCTCTTAGACTTTAAAAATAACATTTTTTGTTAAATGATGATCATAGACGTAAACTTTGGGTTTCTGTTCCGTACAAAACGTTTCATGAAGAATCTATTTCATAGATTCTTTGATCCATTTCATAGATTAAATAGATCGTTTATATGGTGTTGACGACAATATGGCGGAATGTTTCAAAACAATAATTTTTAATTTGTTTTGTTTTCTTTCTTTTTCCATCCCGAATCCATATGAATAAGAAAAGACGATTTTTAGGGCAACTGGGCGAGAAAAGCATCGTCCGTGTAAAACGCACCAAAGCATCGATTATATTGAGCGAGTTTACAAGCTACTAGCCGGTAAGTTTGAAAGCGGGTGAATCGGCGAGTGAGATCGTCATGATGACACACAAAACTGTCTTCTCGCTCAGTAGCGAACTGCCTAGCGAGTTGAAACCACGTGTTGCTATCTATTCTGGGTGTTCTAGCGTAAAAATGAAGTGGAACATAAATCATAACCGTTTTGCTTTCCTTTTTAACTCCTTTTTGATAACATGAGCTAAATTAACGACTCCCGCGTGAACTAATTCTGTCGAAATTTTGTAGAAAATTGAGCTCGCAGCTAGCGCCACACGCTAGCCAGTAGCAATAACGACTCCCGTGCGAATTAATTCCGACAGTTACGAAATCGGTGGGCCGCTATCCTGTGGCACATGCTGGCGATAAGCGAGCACAGTTGACCCCCTTTCAACTTTTTTCGTAGATTGTTCACAATCTGCTAGTTAGATAGTAATACGATTACACTGAGCGAGTTTACTAGCAGATAGTGAATTTAACGTAATCGAGGCTTAAGGGTCTACTATCCGATTGGCCGACCGATTTCTTACATATCTCCCTTAAACATTTGAAGTTTTTAGGCTGTTAAAATATATATGTTATTTTTGATATCGAAACGCAAATTATATGAAATTCCCTCGATAGAAAAAAATCGCAAGGTATGCTCCGAAAATTATTTAAAACAAGTCTATTTCAATTATTTTACAAGTTATATTTGTGAAAAAATTCACAATGTTTCTTTTAATGATACTTAAGATACGTTCCACGAGATTTTTGCTCTATTTTAAACGAGTCATGTTTTATTAAGCATTTTCATAATTTTCGCTTCAATTTTAAACATTCAAACATTCCAATTGTAACATTCCAACATTCGTAATTTCATATCTCTCCATCTTCTTCTTTTTGCACCGGAGAGTGTGGCCTTAAGAGTTATTATTTATTGTGTGTTTTAAAGTGATAAGTATTATTTAGTCCTTGCTGCGGGCCCGGCCCCGTGGCCGCGCAAGCAGCTCGCAGCCCGCAGCCAGCGGCACGTCACCGTGATTCCGATTACGTATTACACCAATTAGACGTATTTCCCGCCGGATCCATGGAAACTTTGATATTTATTACGCCGATGATCAATCTGGTGCCAATGCTGGTAGCAGGTAGCCGGTACTCCCGAACGTACGGAGTCCCCTGCATTACGTAATGTAAGCAAAAGATTAGTCAGTACATACACTTCTCATGGCAGTTAACGAAATGAATTCAAATAATTCATGACATGTTGTAGTAAGACATTAATGACCTCCACAAAAATAACCAAATTCTTGTAAAGTTAGGTGCAATTTGAGATTCAATCAAAAATCTTAGTTAAAAATCAAAAATGCATCTCTTCCACCCTAACATGAATACATTATTGACCTGTGAAGAAAGGAGTCCAAGAAAATGTTAAAAAAAACGTAACCTAATTTACAATCTTCTATTTTCTTTTCTCCTTTTTTTTCATTTTCATTTTAAATTTTTTTTTTTAAACCTAATATAATAATATATAGTGCAGTTTTGTGTTAATTCACATTTTACTTCAAGTGCGCTTAACTATTATAAACTTAGAACTAATAGAAATAATAACATTTCTTCTGAATTGCGCTGTATCATTAACCAATTAGAACAAATAAATAAAATTAAACAATTTAAAAAAAAACTTTTATTAAAAAGTAAATATTTTATACAAAAAATATTATAACATACAACCTAAGTAAGCATCGTGGCTTCCTTATCTGGCACAAGAGCTCCTCTTTTCTGGTAAATTATCAATGATGACATTAAATATAACACTTTGTAAAATATTTATGTGTGAATGTAACTCATATTATTTACATTAAATATAAAAAAAAATATATAAAATTTTAGTCTTCAGTGGTTGTATTCTTAAGATTACTCCTACAGTGCTCCCTAAGAGCCCTTACATAATATTGATCAAATAAAATGAAACAAAAAATGTTCAGTATATACAAAGCAATGACAAGGGAACAAAAAAATAACAATAACAGTGCTGTTATATAATTTTAGCACTGGACAATAATAATAAACAATAACGGTACTATTATAGCATAGGGCAAAATTAGAACAATAAAATTAAAATAATATAAAACAGGAGGCAGCCCATGTTCAGAAATGAGAATCTTCTGTGTGAATTATATTTTAAACATAAAAGTACATGTACAAACAATAAGGAAGAAACTGCAACTAAACAATTACCGGAAGCTTGAGAATATGGCTCAAAACAATATTTTGAAAAGATCTTCAGATTTATGAATGATATGATTTTTTTAATAATTTTGTGTTTGAAGCACGAAGCACGTTCAAATTCAGCCAAATTAGTAAGAGAGTGGACAGTTTATTCCAAATGAGCATGCCACTTACATGAACAAAGCTAATCCTGTACATAAGTACAATTTCAGAACTCACTAGATAATAAATGTAAAAAAAATGTTTATAATAGCAAAAATAAAACACAAGACAACTCATCTCAATATTTTGATACCCACCAAAATTTTAATTCCTTTGGCTGTGTAATATAGGTATGTCTAGTTAGGAATTAATAGCGACCAAGCGAGCATAATGTTAACTTGAATTCACATGCATCCCATGTGTGATCCCAATAAATTAAGTATGCGCCTATTGAGTTTTGTGTATAATATAAAATTTTACGTCGATAAAAAAGTGATAATTATAATTTTATAATGCACTTCTTAGCTTACTCTAGTTAAACTATGTTTTTCACAAAGTTTACCAGTACTTGAATATAAACTCTGAAAAGCTCTTTCTTACTAGGTTTTTTTGCTATTACATCTGCAGTTCCAAGTTGAAAACACCCTCCAAAAATTGTCACCGTGGGATAATGGACATCGTTTTATGTGCACTCGTTTTGTTGTTTGAATTCTGTTAAAGATTCTAATTCTTAATTCTGTTCCTAGTTATTCATAGCTATATGCAACATAATAAAACATTACCTTTCGAATTCTCGTTTAGCTATCCAAATATATACGTAGCGAAGACGCAAAACGTTAAAGTCCATTTTCTCATTGTGACAAATTTTGAGTTGCGACAAACGTTTTTTAGAGGGGATGCAAAAAGTGAAAACCTAGAAGAAGGTTAATTAATTGAGTATCGGTCTTTTTTGCAAATGGGTTATTTGTACAAAATTTCAGAAGAAATACCAATAAGATATCTTTTTAGCTTACAAACAAATACTAAAAGGCAAATTTGAACAAGCCTCATTACGTAGCATTAACCAGTGTTCTTCAAAACACAGTATTAGCACAAACACGAACGAATCGTGTAAAGAAGATCCTCACGTTCTAAGGCGCAGGGAGACAGTGTGTTCAGTGCACGGTGGGTATTGAGAATAGCTGGTGAGCTCGGGTCCGTCGCAGATCCCTTCTCCGATAAGGCATCTGCCGTCCAGGAGACGTCGGGCCTCAGTCGGAGGGACGTCTGAAAGCCTCCGCGGTCATCAGGGCGGTCTACAGGACCTTTCCGAGGCCATAAATACGGGTAATTGGTCCCGCGCACATGTCCGAACGTACGACGATAAATATGCACGCCGATATTTTGTGGAAAAATGCGTTCAATGATGGTAATTGACGGTTGCCTGTTGGTAATGTGACGAAATCACTGATCGTAAATGCTTAGTAAACGCAGCAGTAATTTTAAATACAAAATACTGTGATTTTTTTAAAAACTTTTTTCCACCGCGACAGAGGCGGGATTTTAGGCTTATAACTTATAAAACAAAGGCTTGAATTCCAACATGGGAAAATTAAAATTATTTTATTTATTGAAAAGACAAAATTAATAAACCTAAACGAAACATAAAATAGAACATTGAAGTACCCACCACTGTCCCGCCCCGGTATAGGCGACTTATGGTCGCCCCTTCGAAGCTCTCGCAAGAATCTAATTTTTTTTAATGAACGGCTCTACTATTTAATGAACGAATCTAGACCTTCAATGTCCCTGCATACTTTGTTAGGTGGCGGAAATGTAGGATCGCCTACAAACTGTACTGTAATGGTCAGTATACTTATACTACAGGTGTTAGTGGTACATAAGAAATACGATATAGAAAACAAAAAAATAATATTTCAGCAACCATCATGAGTTATATTTATTTATATTTAGTTAAATTTATTTACATATTTCAGCAACCATCATAAAATAGAACAAGACACAATCAATAAAGAACAACCCGTTCGTGGAGTCTTCAGGAGTTTCCCCATCTTCTTCAATTAAGATTTCTTCATTCGAACTCTCGGTGAACTGGTTTTAGGGAGTAAGCTTTTAATTTGTTTGCTACCAGGTTAATTATAACGCATATTCACGATGGGATAGCCTGTGACAGTGAGTTAAACATCCCTAGGTATCTTATTATTTTTAAAATGGGCGTATAATTTTTATTTTAAAACTTTTTACTTTCTGTTTAGATCGGCAATTACAAAGAGAAATTATTTAAAAATATTTTTATGTATAGTATATTTGTAATTCTACCGGTATTTCAATGGAAGATGCTCTGAGGAACTAGCGTCATTGATCCCTTCGGCACCGTGCATAGTCGGGAGACACGCCAAACGCGCGCCCAACATATGTACACGGTTGACATTTGTTACATGAGAACGGGTCGTTTTTTCGACTCGTTCTTGAGTTCAACAGCTCGGCTATGGAACGATTTGCCGGTTTCTGTGTTTCCTCCCTCTTACAACATTGGTCTCTTCAAGACCACGACCATCGACTACCACAACACAGGCATGTGCCTAGTATGGTGGTCGAAAAATCCCCAATTCATGTAACAAACAATTCATAGAATAAAGAAACTTAAATAAAAAAAAAATGTTCATTCCTTCCTCTCCTCAAAAAAACCCTCCACACAGCATCCCAGATGACATAGGCCCTGAGGGAAATTATTTTCCTTAGGGCCTCCTGTGTGGAGTTAATGTAAAAAAAAAAATCAGTGTAAATATGTATTTTAACAAACACTGTATGCAAGGATACTGCAGGAGATAGAGTAGTTCATAATAATTAAATGTAGCTTCGTTTTATTAAAAAATAGAGTCTTGACGTGTACGACATAGAACGTAAACAATTTGTTTGCTTATACCGCCGTTGAGAAAGTGTTGGGACCTCTTCAATGTTCTTCTTTAATCTATGGTGTATTACTGTTGTCACGGCCGATGCCACGACACGAGAATGTGTGAACTGTAAATCCTTTTATTGATGAATAAAGACCATGGATTGTGTTTTGAAATTTGATCGTAGGAAAATAGGCTATGAGAGAAGTCTCTTACCTTTGACGGCTTCTAATGGCGGTTCAGGATCGATCCTGGCTTCCCAATATATCGGCACAACACCAGGTTTTAAGCAACGACATATAATTTAACAACGATAATAGCATTGTACTAGATACCCGCCCCAGTACTAATAAATAAGAATATCTTTGGAGAGGACTTCAAAGATAGTACTTTACACTTTACTAATTTGATAGGATACCTAGTAAAATTTAAAACAAATAATTGATGTAACGAAATTAAAAATTTGAGTGGAATTCGGCGCACTTAAAGGTTAGCATTAATAAAACCGTCGGTGGATGTTATTAATTACACAGTTCCTGAGTGAATTGAAACGTGCACCCGCAGCGTGCCTGCACCGAAACGCAGATATTAAAAACGCACATGTCTTCATTAGGGGATATCAAAATGACGTAATTGTCAAGTCGTAAACATCGGGGGCAACTTCCCGCAGCATAATGGCGCAATCAGCTTTCTATCGCATGACATAATTGCTTCAAATTTCAAAGCGCAAACATTGTATCTTCTTCGTGATAGGGACGTAAAACAGGAATAAACAAATGAATCATCTAATTCCTCACCTGTCTCTTTTCAGGGTTGCCAGCTTCGGATTTTCCTAATCACTGGTAAAATAATTTGTTAAGTATCTATTAATATAATTGTTATGAACATGTTCTATTGAAGGGTCCGAATATTTTTGTTATATCGTTTTCGTTAGAAAAAAATTATACTGGACCGGTGAAGGTGGGAAGAATTTAAAAACTATTGTGAAATGAAGTGACCAAATGTTGCGTTATTATTAGTCATTGAATTATAATACTAAACATTTTTGAAATTAAGCTAACGGGACCAGGAATTTTGAGTATCTAGCTTAACTTTATTATTTTAGTATGTTTTTGGGACAATACAAATTATTATTAAGTGAAAAAATTATTTAAAAAAATATGTTGCGCGATTCCGTATGTTTGCGTTCGCAAATCTCGGAAATTAATCTTTAGATTGAATGAAAATTTTTACAAAACATTGCATTTTAGCAGAAGAGTGTTTCTATATATGATGGTAAGCTCTGGCGTTATGAAATTTGTATATATCGATCTGTATATCAAAAATCGCCTTGGTGCTGAAAAAATTAAAAGTTTTTAAAGTAAACCCCCGAATACATCACAAAACTAAAGATAATTTAACACATTAATATCCATTAAATACAGAAAAGGTTAAATTTTGTCGGATACATTTTTTAAAGTATCGATAAATTTTAAACTTAAAATACATTTTGAAAAATCGTTACTTCAATATTTTTTATCACATTAAAACACAAGTTAAATGGTTATTTATTTATTTATTTAAGGAACACAAACAGTCTTAGTAATATAATAAACATGAGAGGATGATAAAAAAAAACAGACCAATTATTAATGTTCACAGATAGGTATTTAGAAACAAGACTGACTAAACGTAAACTAGAATATTTTAGAAAAATTAAGAAAAGAAAACAGAACTAAGCAGCAATTAAAAAAAATAATAATACAAATCTGAATTCAACAAATCAATACACAACAATAAAATAAGTGTGATTATAACTAAAACAATAGGTATTTGGTTTGGAAAGGGTAAGGGTAAGGGGAGGAGAGGGATAAGGGAAAGTCAATCACCTGATTTCCTAGATTCCATCATAAAGATTCAGAAAAATACAGTAGTTATAGTTGATTATCACGATGACGTGCGCAAGTCCACCCGCGGAGATATCTAAACTCGACAGACTTAAAATTACTCGTTCGCGTTTCGAGGTAGTGAGTATTTGCGATGGTACCATACGTCGCAAGCAACAAAAATGTATTTTTTTTTAAATTCTAAAAAGATTAGACGTTCAGGTACCCAATTAAAATAAAATGAAATGCAGAAAGAAATCTTGGATTTTATAATAAAGTTACGCTAGATACCTCAAATTATTAACTGTGCGACGGTCGTAGCCGTTTTATTCTCAGGATAATTTAATAAACTAACCCTTATATAACCTTTATTACTAAATACAGATATTTACGGCATGTCGTACTAATGTGAATTTTATTAAGTTCTCCAATAATAGCGAACATATATCGGTTCTTAGGTAGTCTTTTTTTGACAAAGTGCACTCTCTTCCCAATCCTCCACCTTCCCCCACCTCCTCCACTGGAACTCAGCCTATTTTTTATAGCCCATTGTAAAAGCATTATATATTTAAAACACAAGTTTAGTTACGTACAGATTTTAGTTTAGTAGAACATAATACTGTACTGACGAAGCTACGGTTGTAGCGAAACCTGGCCCTCTAGCACGGTCGATCGACAAGGATTGATAGAATAACTTTCGGTAACTTCTCACCGTTCCCTAGGACAACTGAAGATCGCTAACGTACAAATAACAGTTGACGTCGAATAAATTAAGATCACTTAGTCACTGCGAACTTTTACTGATTCGTTGGCCATTTGCGGTTATGCTAGGGAACGTTGAGAAGTTACCTAAAGTTTTCCTATCAATCCTTATAGGTATAAAAATAACAATTTATACAATGTTATTGATTTATTTCAAACAAATATTTAGTTTGCAATATTTATAATGTTCCTAACTAAGTCAACAATTCCTGGCAACCCTTGCTTTACGAGTCCCGGCAAACTCGTTAATTTGGAAGAAGGTGTCTGCTAAAATAACCGATTCGCAAGATGACGTTTATAAGCGCGGGCACGCGCCTGCGCCTTGCAATTATCTCGACCAACCTGTTCTCCAAATGCATTAGATGGTTTATTGCGTTTGCCGCCAGTTGCAGGCAAACTCCGGGCCAACTTGTTTTATGGTTTTACATGGGGCTTTGTGCCACGTGCGTATTTATTTTGTAGTGAGAAATGCACTTTTAACCATATTTGTAATATTACGGGGAAATCTTTATGAATTGGTTTTAATGCAACCGGTAAATGATAATAAAACTATTTACCTGCCTTCAAACGATTTGAAAACACAGAGCTTGAAAAATGTTAAGCGATTATGGTCTTTAGTACTTTACACTGGTCTGTAGGTACACGTGTTTGACTGACATTCAAATACCGATATCTTTTAAATATTTAAAAAGGTATTTATGAAGAGTAGACTTCGCGTACAATAAAGTACGTTTCTGATAATCTTCTACATCAAAACAAAATTTCTCTTGAAATCATAAGATTTATAAGTAAGTACTTCAGAACCTACCTACGTACTTAATTATAAACCATCGGATATTATTCGGAAATATACAATTGTCCAATGAAATGGCACCGTTTCAATGACATATTTGAGTAAGTAGTATATATCGCATATTATTCATATGTTTGTGAATTGGATCCCGTTGATGTTTTTCTATATTACATACCAACCTGTTTCAGAACTCACTTTTTTTTACATTAACTCCACACAGGAGGCCCTGAGGAAATGAGGGATATAGGCCCTCACTTATCTGATTCAACAAGTTAACAAAATGGAATAAACAATAAAGTGTTTTATCTTATTTGTAACAAAGAAAAGGCTTGATATTTAGTCAAAAACAAGAGTGCAAATTTCTGGGAGAAGGGAGCTCACAGTTAAAATTTCTTTTCAGCTTTATGGTGAACTTTTGCTATGCATGCAGTGCATTTTCTCCTGCTGATGCGTTTTATACCTACATGGTGTCTGGAAATCGTAGTACAAACGGGAAGCTGGCGAAACTGTGTCACATTTTGAGCCGAGCATAAAGTTGGACATTTTTTGGTAAAATTCCAAAATTAGCGCTACGGAGGTTATTATCAGCTGTTTACTGTTTATTACAGTGCACCAAAGCGTATGAGATCCAACTTCAATAGTTTCTCGACCCCAATTTCGATTTTTTGTTTGTTTATTATAAGTAAAAATAAGCTATCTACTTTTGATTATTTTAGTATTATATTTGATGCAGATGGCTATATTGGTTACACACTGCTGTATTCGGCCACCGTGTTGGCATACCAACAGAATATATGTCATCTTAGAGCAAAAGGAAATCTACATTTATCAATCCAAATAAGCACAGGAATCGCTGGTTAAACTCTCTCGGGAACGTCCTGTTACACCTTTAATATCAATGGTAAGGTAGCTGCTACTAATGGAGATTGATATAATAAAAATAAATGCCTCTTTTTCGTTACTTTCGCTAGTTGAGATGTGAGACTGCTGCCGGTTTATAAAGTACAACATCATAATAAATAATGACCTGCTTCGTAATGATAGCTTCACCGTACTTTTAAATCTCATATGTATTTATGTTAATTAATATTTTAGGTGAAAAGGGAAAGATTGCTGGTTGTCCTTCTTTTCCACACAGCATCCCCGAAGACGATATAGGCCCTGAGAGAAATTATGTTCCACAGGGCCTCCCATGTTAAATGCTAGAGTCGGTACAGTGCAAAATTCCGGGTTCTTTCAAGATCTGTAATGTAAAGTATGGATTAAACAATATAGTTTTTTTGTATATTTTTTTAAGTTCTTGAAAAATAATGCTTACCTCTTATTTAAAAGCCGAAATAGCTTTCAAGAAAGAATTTGTTCAAAAACTGAAATATAGTCAAAATATCATCAGATCGTTCAAAACTATAAAAGCAAAAAAATACAAACCATTAAACCCGTAAAAAACAATAATCAATGCAATGAATATAATTTGTCAAAACTGCAGAAGTTTCAAAAGACATCTGTCAAAAGCCATTGCCATAAAAGACAGATGACCTATTCTCCCAAAATGAAGCATGCAATACGAAGCATGCATTACGAAGCATGGCAATACGGAAGCATGAACGCAACGGAAATAAAATTGCGATGTTATGATGCCCCAGTCAATTTGAATTCACTTTACAATCGATTAAATTTTGTGTGTTCATAAAAGCAACATAAAAGATTCCCCGGCAGGCCATCAATAAAATTGCGGATCGTTAATTTGCGGAAATTTTCGGCTGCTAAGTGCATACCATACCATATAAAGATCACAATTCAGCATCTCCGCAATAAAACGAATCTCCAGCCTCTCAAGAACGGAATCAATTTCAGAGCCAATTCAATTGAATCACAATTACGGAGGAGAGCCGGGAATTTATAGAGTTTATCGCGTCATCTGAACATTTCGCTGTCCATACGTTTCTCTTCAATAAAATCCATCGCAGGTCTGTCTGGTACTAAATCCTCTTCTTTGGCATTTGTTAGCGTTTTAACCGGACCGGGAGGGCATCCGTCTTTCGTATGTGGGCGATGATTCTCAAGTGTCGTTGCTTAACCCTCATACGGCTCGTTGGGTTGAATTTGGTGAGGTATATGATAGAGTTGTAACAGAAGTGTTATAACGGAAGCAGAAACGGATATTATTGTGTTTATTTTGCTAATGCGGATACGGATGCGGATGTGACGAAAATAGAATTTTAACGCAAACAAAAGAGCGATTTTGTATCTTTTGTGGATACGAAATCGATTCCATACGAAACCGACTGTCAAATTTGTGTGATTGTCTATGGCTTGCAAATGCTTTTTTTATGGGCTGATATGTCTGATAGAATATAAAGTATATAAACACTTTCTTGTTTATTGACGCCCTATTGGGCTTTTACATTTCAAATACAAATTTGATTTATAACAACAGTATAACATAATTAAAAAGAGTACAAAATATATAAATAAAGCATAAACTTAATATAAAAATAAGAATATATCTACTGCTAAGTCCACATAGATGACTTTAGAGAACTCGTATAATAAAGTAAAGGTATAATAGGTTTTAAGTGTTATAGTGTTCACTTAAGTGTTATATAAGTGTATTTATTAAAATGTTAAAAATTTAACAAAAGTAGATTAAAATAAAAAGTGACAAAAGAGAAAAAAGCGCGAAACGAATGATACTCAGGAACACTACTTAATTAATAATGATTGATTATTTAATCGGATGATAACACGAAGTTGAACTCTGACTCGCTTCTCGACCACACTCCCCCGTCACTCGTTGATGCTAAGGAACTCATCCTAGTTACATCACTAGTATGTGAATACCCAGATACCTACTTATTAGTTTTTTTTTGTTAAGGAGACGGTATGCATAGCTCCCGTAAAAACTCAGACCATATGCACTTTGGGTTTTATCCCATGTATTTATTATCCTGAGAGTAACCCGCAAATGCGGATTATTAGACGTTAACATCTGCGGATGCGGATGAAGATTTCTGAATTAACGCGAATATTCCGCATTTGCGGATATCTAAAATTAGCACCCGTAACAACCCCGATCTGGATCAGGGGTGTTACGGATATTCGCATCCGCATCCGTAAATTAGGAATATTCGCATTAATTCAAACATCTTCATCCGCATCCGCATCCGCATCCGCATCCACTATTTTTTTTGTGTCCGTAACAACCCTAATCTTAACAATTGGATTGCAATCTTTAGAGCACAGGCGTCGGTTGGGAATGCTGTCATTGTTCTAACGGTATTTAAATGGAAGATGCTCCCAGGAACTAGCATTGTAGTCATTGATTCCTCAGGCACCGGTGCACAGACCGGAAACACGCTAAACGCGCAGCCAACATTTGTCACAAATTTGAGTTCAACAGCTCAGCCGTGGATAGATTTGCCGATATTTGTGTTTCCTTAATAACTGGTAAACAACTGAAAAACAATCGTATGGCAAATTGTTGTTTATCAGTCGTGTAAAATTACAAAAAATTATAAGTTAGGGCTGTAGAGTTGAATGTGCAGAATGTTGACATTTACAGCCATTGTGTGCTTTGTAAATATTAACATTTTGTAAAACTCCCAAGGAGAAGGCACCTGCCAAAATTATAAAATTCACTTAATAATTTATTTATTTTCATCACACCCTCACAATTTTAAGTTAAAAAAATATGTGTGTACAAAAAGTTAATAAAGGGTATTTAATATTTAGATACCGTGCTATGCGTAACGTGTTTGAAAACTATGCATGCACATGAAGGTTAAATAATGATGTGATTGTGTCTGGATTCGACGAAGCTTGAAATTCTATACACCTAAAAAACAAGGAAGCCTAATTCTAATGAGATAACGAACAGATAAACTATGTTTTTTTTTACTATCTAGAATTCTAGAAGAAGAACTGTATTAATTACATTAATTTATGATTCGTATTTTTAATTACTTTTGAGGAGTCTTTTGATGGGTAAAAATAAATAGTAACTAAAGACGCCAGACACATTGTGTTGTTAAATATGAATTAAGGTCGAATATAAATAATGGAGATGGATTTAGTTCCTTCTTCACGATCACCAAAGTACAAAATTTTCATTCAGTTTTGCATTAATTTAAGCAATAATATCTGAATACTTTTGTAGCTTTATTCAAACAACTTGCCAACGGTTCAGTACTGTTTAGTCAAAATAAAAATTCTTCAAGCCTTTCGTAATAATGTCGCAATCGGAGGGCATCGGTAATTTTTAAGAATAACTCTGAATTTGAAAAAAGGAGGTAGCAATCGACTCCAAATAAGCATACCGATTGGATGGCTGGCCCTACTTTTCAAACTAATTCACTTCCACACATTTGTGCCTCACAGTAAAATATAAACATTTCTAATTTTCCACAATCAAAGCTTCTTAATAAGGGTAGGCAGCAGGAAAACAGCAAATTCAATTCAAGTTATTTTAAACACCAATTTCAGTTCCGGTAATCCGACAATTATTATTTTTTTTATTTATAGCTGATGTTAGTTGGAATTACCTACCTGTCACATCGAATATCCAAATAACCTCTTCGTTTAGGCATAGGCTTCGTATGACAAGCCAATTACTGGATAGGTAGGTAAGTATATATGTATAATTTAATATTTTTGCCATTCGAATAATGAAAACAAGCCAACAAAATATGTTTTTTTTCGTTAAGTTGTACTAATTAATAAAAGTACCGAGAGATGGCACTGATTGCCACATTTGTGATTTGTACGAAAAGGCACTGCCTTTTTCGATTAAAGCAAACGAGTCTTCCCTGGAATTCGCAATACATGTAAATTTTTGTGTTGAATAAAGCCATCGTTTGAATATGATAATATGTGTCTCATTTTGCATACTTGGTTCCTGATTTTGACAAGTGTGGGGACATAGGGAGGGCGCGTGTTGCGCTGCAACTCGACAGCGCGTATTTAAGTGTAGGTAGATTGCCTTCTTGCAATAATTTATCAATTTTAAAAGTTTTTTAATTAAGTTTTTTAATACTTAATTAAGTGTTAACGCAATAATAACACTTAATTAAGTATTAAAAAAACTTTTAAAATTTATAAATTATTGCAAGAAGGCAATCTACCTATACGCGCTATACTTAATTAAGTGTTAACGCAATAATTAATACATTCTAAATTTCAACATTATTATTATTATTATGTGTGTACGGTAGGGTAGGCAGCACTTGTCTGCCTAAACTAGTGGGACTTTCCAGTCATGTGGACATGATTGCACAGTGCCCCTTATGTCACAAACCATAAGATGGCGTTTTTTATCACTCCATTAAATTGATTTATTTATTTTGAACCTAATAAACATATTTTATTCACGGCTCTAATAATGAGTGTCCTCATTATTATGTGAATTATATTAATAAGGTTTGAAAGATAATGAACTTCGTCAACTATTATTTTCTTTAGACGGAAAAGAAAACAATAATTATTGCAGTGTGTGAAGAATATTCATGCAGAATTCTCCTGGACTCCTCCTATAACCAATCCTATGGTAAATTTGCTAATCTGAAATCCTGGGTCACAGAATAAATTGTTTTTTTGTTGATGTAATTATTTTTTTTACAGTATGACACTTTGATTGACAGTTTTTTGTAGGTAATTTTTTATGCAAAGGTAATTCAATTTGGGAGGCGGATACCGCCGCCCCTGGAACCATTTATTGGATAACTATCAACCCTGCCATATGTCACCCCGAGTGGTTCGCTACATTTGATGACTTAGAAACGGTGCCTGGGTTCATGGGATGAGGTTTGCCTAGGTCTTGGCGGCGGATGCTTTTGCACATCCACTGCGTGGCGGCCCGGATCGGGAGAGACTGGTTGAGGGAGATCTTATCTAGATCTCTCCAGCCAGACTCTCTTGGCCTACCGCAGTGGAGGGATGGATTCATGCTTTCGTCAGTCCTGGGCACATAAGCCACCAGATTCCTACCCACCCCTCGTATCTTTTTCCTTCCCAGAACTTTCTCTATTTCCTTTTCCAAAAAAATACTATACACGTAGCATCCTCAAAGACGACATACGCCATGGAGAAATTTGTTTCCTCGGGAGATAATGTAAAAAATTCTTTTTCCCCATTTGTTTTATATTATGTTCCAACTGTCCGGGGCCAGTAGAGCTGTGGCATCCTCAATTGGGGTTCGTTGTTAGGCTCAACGGAGTAGAAATGGGAAGGAGATGAGGTAAATTATAGTTAGAAAGTATGTTTGTATCGGATCTGGTCATCAAACATGCATAAAGTCGTATCAAGTTCTATCCTGAATGTTTCTCTTTTAAAGTGCAATCGTGGTTTTAAACGCCGAAACAGCTCTCATAATAATAACATAATAAACATAAGCAGGTTAATAAAAACCATATGAAATTTGAATATTTTTTGAGATTTCATTCGAAAACACTTGATAAAAGTAGATTCAGTAAATCATTGTCAAAAGATTGCTTTATCGGCCCAAATTATATATAAATAAAACTATTAAGTCCTACCTTCCCCAAAATTATAATTAGACATATTTATGCACGATCAACGCCGGATGCTTTCAGCTTGACTGACGATAAGTGTACAATATGACAGATACACAAAAAGCCCCAATTATAAACAAAAGTTATGCATTAATTTACATTCTTGATGAATACGAGTTCGTTAATGTGCTAATCAGCGAAACTAAAAACAAAACACCTAAAAATAGCCTTAAATATTTCATAATTACGACTCTTAACGCCCATTTGGTAATTGAAAACTACAATATTTACTATCAAAAGAGTAATACGGAATTAAATCGTGTAATTAAAATTCTAATAATTACATATTCGAGATTTTATGTGTGTATAAATGTGCGCAAATAAAGGATTGCCTGTTAATGAGGTCTAACGCAACTATCTGATGCTTCACCATCTCTGCTTTCCTCGTCGGAGACATAATGCATTAATCAGACTTCTTATTATTTAATTAGTTATGCTTTAGTGATTTGTAATAAGTGAAACCATCGCTTAATTTCAATAAAAAGAGAATATACTATCGTTCTGCAGAATAAAACAAACCAACACAAAATTAAAATCCAGGATGCGGCAGCATAACTTCCTTTTTTAAAATGCACGCCATTCAGTCGGTTGATGTCGTACGGGGCGCTAGTGATCTCGTTCGAAAGGCGGAACTATAAAGTTTTGTCCCAACACAGTTTAGTCGCCATCATACGTTGGAACAGTGAGGAGCGTGCGTTTGCCGTTGAGGCCTGCTTTTCGATCGGATGTTCTGTGATCGCAACCCAGCGCGTCTTTAGGGTGCGGCAGCATAACTTGGATTTTATTAAACTATGTATATTTTAAACTTCACTAGGAATTAAGCGGTACGTTGGATTTCTTTATACAGTAAACAATTCCTTGTTTATGTTTTGTTAATTTTATTTTGACTGATTTTTTTTCTAACTTATGTATGTGTGGAAGTTTTAATTATAATGTAGTTTTCTCTACAGAAAGTTGGTAGTAAATTGTTAAAAAACTTTCTAGATTAAAAAAAATCCTTATAAAAATTCTATGTTTAACACTCATTATGTCTAATTCCTTAAACATTTTCTGTATTTAAAAAAATATTTATTACAAAAATCGCTTCATTGCTCTAATCTGGATTATTTAGAGTTTTTTTAAGCTACCTAAATAATATATTTTTATTATTTATTATTTTCTTAATCACTCCCGCGGCAGTTGTTCCGCCTTCAAATAATCTACATGATTGGAAAATAGGCGGTTATTGCAGAGTGGCGTAACTCCAAAATTGCCTAAGTATGATATATCTCAATTCAACATTTTTCTGGGTTATGCCACTCTTGTGCTGATCGCCTCAATATTTGGTGTACTTACATATATATGAAAATCTAAAATCCTGCTAAGTCTCTCTTTTTAAAAGCTAAGTAGATTTGAATTAATGAATTGACTTCTTTTTAAAATACTTTATTTAAAAATGTTTTATTTTGCGTCGTCTCTATGCGTATCGTATGGAGCAGGCAGTTCTATTTTCCGCTTAATTATTATTTTTTACAGAAGCTCGATTATTATTTTTTTCTTTTCTGACGTCAAGATAATTTAGCAGAATATAGAAACTAATATTATGGAAACCGTAATATTATTTTCTCTTCTTTGTTGGCTGGCTTATTTCTGCAGAACGACACCCGGTTATGATTTAAAAAATTCACGCATTTTAGCATAATTGCGTGTATCGCGACATGCAAACACGCCAAACGAGCACGAAGTTTAACGAAAAAATACTTTAAAACCGGTTTAAGAAAGTACTGCTTACTTCTTTTTGCCTCGGGGCTGATGTATGATTTGAGAATTTAGGGATATATAAAGGAAAACTTCAAATGCTCTTGAAGTCAATTTAATGGTAATTTTTTAAATAGCCTCATAATTTAAATGCGTATGTTTAATAGTTTTAGTAAAATTTCGATAGATAGTAGTGAAATCAGAACTAACATCTATAGTTGAATGATAACCACACTTTGTATATAAAAAAGCGTTAATTTTATTGTTATACTGTATTAATTTATAAACCAAACCGGTTTTCAACAGTACTTCATGTAAAACTCTGGAGAACAATAATATGAATGCTTGGAAAATTAAGTTTCGTTTCGTTTGTATATACCATTGAAACATCTTTCACCTGAAGCCGTTGGTCTGAATCACATTCACCTGTATCCTTTTGTCCGAACTTTCGTGAAAAAACTTTGCCAAAGTAATGTATCTTACTTGTTTAAATGTATTTGGTACGGCACCAAATCACTTTAATGTATTATCATAATTGATTTATTATTCGTAATGTACCATTATTCTTCTTTAGCTGTCATCAACTATCGAAAATTGATTATGAAGTGCGGCAAATTCTATGGTGGATCTTTCATAAATCTTCTCCGGGTTAATCAATTGTTTTATCAGGATTATTTTTATAAATAAACCCAGAACCAGCATATATGACGTAAATTGTTTCATAGCAATATAAACGTCATAATTGATAAAAAAATAGAAAAAACAGACTTAAATGGTCCTATTCTCAATGTTTTAAAATTCGATTTAAACAATACAAAACATAGGAGATAAAAAACAGGCAACTCAAGAGCATAAACTACGGAGTTCCTCAAGGATCCATACTAGTGCCACTCTCAAAATATGTAAATGATATCTATCAATTAAACTTAAATGGTGATATCTTAAAACAGAGATGAAACATGCGATGTAATGAAACCTGTGATGAAATGAATGACAAAACAGAGATGAGACGTGCGATGAAACCAGTCATGAAATATGTTATGAAATCAATTATTTATGCCATGAAAACAGCGATAAAATAAGCGATGAAACCTGTGAAGAAATCAGTGATGAATCATGTGATGAAAACAGAGATGAAACTAGTGATGAAACTAGTGATGAAACACGTGATGAAAACGGTAATTAAATGAGCTATGAATTTCACACAATCTCGGATGACAGGAGTTCCGCAAAGTTGTTCAGAGTGTGTTGTCAACTTTTTTAAGGACGAGAAAAAATATGTATGAAAATTAGCTGTTGAATTATTTTATACACTTGTTAAATTTATTGTAATATTTTAATAAATCTTAATCGGCATGTAAGGTTGTTAATTTTTCCTAGTACTATTAGATATAATGTTATAAGGAGCACTTAGGAGAAACATTTGTTAAACACAAACGTAATTGAAGAGTTTTATAATAGAATAATTATATTATTACAAGAGCTTTATTACGGATTGAAACCATCCGTGAACGGAAAAATATCGTTGACGGTAGATGTAATTATAAATTACAATACGAGTGCGTTTTTAATCGCTTGTTAACACGTCAGCCACACTTCGTTTGTCTAATCTTAAACCTTGGATTAGAATGAGAAATATATTGCAAAGGATGCAAAACAAAGATGAAAGCAGGAACGACACTTTTTTAATTTAAAATTTTTATTAATTTCTAAGGCAAAGTTTGTACATTGAAGTATAAACCATAATACAAGAATAATGTCATAGTTTTAACAGTCCTCCTCTAGTTTCATAATTTTATATTAATCATTTAGTTGTCTTCACATTGTCTTCGTAATGTTTCCAAGTTGATTAACACATTTTTTTTTCAGCCATAATTTTATGCACTAAAACACACTGTCGCCCTAAAACGGCTTTCGTCCTTAGATTGCTCTGAAACGAAAATATGAAAATTAGGGCATTTGAAGTAGTGACTAGTTACTTTAACCGATGTGTTGGTACCTAGTAGCATTCAGCCGTGTACCTTTTTCCAAAATTGAAATTCCTTCCCACAAATACTTTTTTTTTCATTAACCTACTTCATCCCGACCAAGTAAGTTATTTATTTTATTTATTTATTTATCTATAAATAATATGTTTACATAAGGTTTTTTTCGATGCCTGTCTCACTAGGATATACCTGTGTCGAGACAGGCATAGAGGTACATAAATTAATATATTTAGGAACATATTTGGTAGTTATAAAGAATATAAATGCTACATATTCATTTGAGTACAATAATAATATAAAGGTGGTTGGAGGTGTGGGTATATATTTGAAAGAGAGTTACATATACTGAATCTCTGATACTGAACTCGTATCATATACTGAAGGAAGAAATGATGTACAGAAAATAGTAAATATTAAATCCTGTCAAATCTATTTAAGGAATTATATTTGACGTGATTCTATTTTTTAATTTTTTATTTTATATGGTTTAGGTCGTGTGCAAATTGTTTTCTGTCTATGAATGATTTATTTTACAGATATTTGCAGTAGTATGGCGTCCAATACTTACAACCCATTTCTTAACATCTTGTTTGTACAATTAGTACAATTATGTTTCATCGTGTTCAGTTGAAAATTATTAATAGTCCTATCAACACATATTGTGAGTGTTGATTACGAAGCCCTCGTTCGACCGTGTCGAAACAGATGAGAACCATCGTGAGCTCGCAAGTTTGGAGGTTAAAGTGAAATTAAGACAAGCGAAGAAAGAAAACGGGATAAGTCGGCACTCCTTGATTTTCCCCGTTATTTCCACTTTGCGGGTGAATAAATATAATCTTAACCCTAGAAGCCCAATCTAGGTCACTTTTACCTATACGCAAAGAATATCTGCTTTCTCTTTCGCACACTTCTTTCGATTGCCCTGATTGATCGAATCAACAGTATCCGCAAAGAGTCCACAGGAGACGGCGGTGTTACCTTTGTAAGTCCCTTCATATTGGAGTTATCATACTGTAGGTCAATTCGACCTTTGTTTAGGCTTTTGTATTTTTTAAATGTTTGGGAAAAGTGTTAATAAAGAAAAAATAATTATATGAAACTGTTTTATTGTTATAATACATTTATTGGTTAGTAGAAAAAAGAAGATTTTGTTTAGTTTTGTTTTTTAAATTTTTTTTAGTTTAAAAGAAGCAAACCGAAAGGATCTCATTTTGTACCAAATTTTTGTATTAATTAGTAATAGTTGTTTTTTCAAAGTTTAATAAAGAAATATTATTCTACTTATGCGTTTTTTCATTTCCTAAATAGTTAATACGAATAAATAATGATTAAAATTAATAAATCATAGAGAATAAATTGTTACAAGTGTATTTATTCATGTAGGTAAATTTGACCTATGATTTGGGCTTTTTAGATATCGATATATGATTGGGCTTCTAGGGTTAAGTCCCCAACACGATGCGCTAAGTTTATAATGCCAAAGCTCACCGTTTACGAGTTTATCGGTAGAAATATAGTCAGATTAATTGATTTGTAGATACAGTTGCAAAAAACGCATTGCAAAAGTTATTTTGGCATCGCAAAAGTTATTTGTCATATCCCTACTTTTTAACGAAAATGAATTACACGAACTAAGGGAGAACCCATTTCAAGTGTTAAAATTTTGTAACTGTGTGAAGTGACACTCTTCCAAAGATATTTCCATATTTCAAAGCATTTACCAAATTTCCTAAGAGATTCAAACATTCAACTAATTACCTCAAAATATGGAATACTCATACACAGTAGACACAGTGAGAAGTTGTACGCACATCATCATCAATCGTCCTCCAAAAGTCCTGTATAAAAACGAAAAAAGTACATGATTTTAGAGCGAAAGCGTTACATACAACCTCTTCCTGGGACTCTAATCATAGAGATATCATATCTATGATCCAAGCCATCGACATATTATACTTGACAAAAATAATTTCGCGCGAGGTCCCTAAAACAAGCTTCTGAAACATCCTGTGCAGAACCACATTAGCAATGTTGAAGCCTCTTCCTAGGAAAAATACCTAGGAGGAAATGTAAATATTTTTCAGACGACTTAGTCATTATTTATTGATTTTTGGTTCAATGTTAACAGTTTTATATTCTTTAAATTGCATGAAATAATAAACTTCCTCTTTAGCTTTTGAATCTTTAGTTATAAATATATACTTCACTTAATATCTAATCGGATGTTACACGGAAAAAATGTTGTCTAAGGCGCCGAGCGTCCGGGTTATGTTCTAGATCCAAGGCCAAGGTTCTAAAAGGTGATGCTCCCAGTACAACTCACGTGTAAAGTGTTAGGGCCTGTTGTTTAGTGAAATTTGAACAATTCATTAAATTCAAAAGTTAATTTTCAGGTTCTGCGAAAGTTCTATTCAAGATCTATCATCATGGGCCAGTCGCTTCACAGAACTGAAATATTAACAGAACTTGAATAAAACTTTCACCGAATTTAAAAATTAACATCGAAATTGATGAATTATTCAAATTCTGTTACACAATCCGCGTTTATTTTTATGATATTACTAGCTCAGAACCGTAATAAATCACGGGAAAGTAAATTTTGGTCTCCGGTTACATTTTCGATGATTTTTTTAAAACTTAAACTAAAAAAAAATCAGTGTGTGCAATTCACACGCGGTAGAAGTGAAACTTCAGAAAACTAAAGAAGACAAGAGTGGATAGAATTATAATAATTAAATAATAATAATTCAACAAAATTATGCTGTGGGGTGGTTGCCCTTTAAGTCCGTACCTTTGTGATTTTTCCATCATTATTTGGTTTTCCGGATATTTGTATGAATAAATCGCGCACATCGGATGTACCGTGCTCCTAAAAAACAAAGCACAAAAATCAACTGCGGATTTACGGAGGAAATTTAAAATTAAAATTTGGCAGTGTTCAGTGGTGGCAATCAAAGAAAAATTGGTAAAGAAAACGATTGTAAATAATATTGTAATATTGTATTGTAAAAATAGAATCAGGTATCTTTTTCCCAAATTCTATTGATATTCCATATCGCAACAATCCAACTAATAGATTTTTCTTCAAACACAGCTAACTTATTTTGTGGCACCATTTTAATTCAAAATTATTAGTATACCTAGTTTTAATCACGTTTATTGTTTAAAAAACGTGTTTCGTAGTACATCATCGGGGTGTACTTAAAACGAATCAAGTAGTAAGCATTGTTTACAAAACATGTTGGTGTTTTAAACAATAAACGTGATTAAACTAAGTACTCTATTGATTTTCAACTAATAGATACCCACACTACCGCAAGGCGTGGTGATTATTTAATAAATTATTTAGAATGGAATTTTCAGAATTGAAGACTTATTTAGCGCCGCTGTGATTTGATACTCGATGAAACGAAAAAGCGACACCAAAAAGAGACAAACACATACATGTATAGGATTTAGCCTGCGAGAGAACGAGATAGACCAATCGGTCTCCTCTTTGTGCGGTGCTTCGTAGCCTATCGGTCTCCTCTTTATGCATTACTTCGTAGCCTCCCCACTCTTAACTTCTTTAGTTTTCTGAAGGTTTCACTTCTACCGCGTGTCAACTGCACACATTTTTTTTAAAAAAGCTTAAAAAATTAAAGATTTTTTCACCGCGTTCGTTTGACAAAAAGTTCGTATAAAAGTTTATTTATTTATTTGTAAGAGACAAACAGCTTTTACATTAAATATAGATACATACATATAAAATTAAATTAAGTTAAGCCAAAAAGGTCTCCTATGTTAAAATTATTTGAAGATGGAGTTTTATTAGATCTAAAAATTAATTTTTGGTGAGGGGGAGAGGAAGAGGAACATAGGATAAGGATAGGAGATGCATTCTACAATCTTGAATTAATTTTCAATCGTACGCGTTACTTTTATTCGGTATTTCTGAAGGGTATTGTTAAAAATGTCTATATTGTAAAATGTTGTATGATATTGCGCACATAACGGGGAATCGGGGAATTTTTTCTTATAATCCACACCGTCATATGAAATGCGATCCCGTGCTAATAAGGCTGGCGTACATCAACATAATTTTTAGGTAAAATGTAACTAACCCTTGGCTCACAATCTTTTTTAACGTAAAAATTGGATTGCTCGTTCAAATCTTCAATACTTTTTTCTTAGACCCCTGAAATTGGTAGCCTGAACGTGAAACATCAGTCATTTTTCGAATTATTTTTCTTGGAACCAAAACTAACAACAATTTGAAATTTGACGAGGCGCCTTTGATAAGATGTCAATGTTGAAGAGGGGCTCGTAACTATCAACAAGTAGTATTGGACCGTTTTTTAGAAGTGAAATAATCGAGCGTTTCCGGTGGAAAACGACATTTATAATAATTCAAACGATGCTGAGGTATCAAATACGAGAACATTAAAGATTAAATGAATGAGTTTAACAAACTATCTTATGAGGAAATGAAGTTAAAAAATACGTTTTAATTTTTTTATGTGGTTCAATCATGAATGGAGTTGTCGTAAGGAAGTTATTATTCATTTTCTATTTTGAAGACACCGCTTATGGCCATAGTTTCACACCAGAATTCAAAACCTCTGCCATAGGTCACCCCAGGTGTTTCGCTACGTTTGGTGATTTAGCAGGGATGCCCGGGTTCATGGGGTGAGGTTTGTCTAGGTCTTGGAGGCGGATGACCAGGACACACTGAACCCCAGATTCCTACCCACCCTTTAAACCCCTTTCCTTCCCAGAACTCTCATCTCCTTCCTTTCCTTAAAAAAACCCTCTATACAGCATCCCCAAAGATAACATAGGCCATGAAGAAAATAATTTCCCAAAGGGCCTCCTGTGTGGAGCTCATGTAAATAAAACTTTATGGAATGGTTTATGTAATTTTTGGGTGAAGTGTGGGTTTAAGATCTTAATAACAATAGTATGGTTCATCCTACCTTCTTTTTTATATATACCTTTCTCGTCCACATTTTTTCACCACATGACTTCCTTTCAAATTTACGCTTTGTTCAGATCAGGATTTCATGGAATAAAAAAGCTATTATTATTTTTTTTTTATTTATTTATTTATTTAAGGAACATTAACAGTCTTAGTAATACAATAAACAAGAGGATGATAAAAAAACAGACCAATTATTAATGTTCACAGATAGGTATTTAGAAACAAGACTAACTGAATATAAACTAGAATATAACTTAAAAAAATAATAAGAGTACAAATGTGAATTCAACAAATGGTAAACTAATACACAATATTAAAATAAGTGTGATTATAACTGAAATAGACTGCAAAATAGGGATTTGGGTTGGGAAGGGTAAGGGGAGGAGAGGGATAAGGGAAAGTTGCCACGCAAGTAATATAAAAATATTAGATACAATTAATTCATGTGTTATTCGCACCTATAATGTTCTGTAGCGACAGTAACTAGCAGTAAATACGTCAGCACGTGTGTCTATATTTTCAAATTTGTTGTTATAGTAGTTACATGTCCTTTGTATAAATTCATTTTGATTTGAATTGGTGTTGCATCTATCAATATAGAAAAGGGTATTTTGTCTACTATATCGAATGGACGTGTGGAAATTTATTTTGTTTAGCAAATCCGGGCAGTCAACTTTTGAGTTAATAATTTTGTAAAGGAGCATCTGATCAACGACAAGCCTCCTGTTGAGTAGTTTTGTGATTCGAAAATATTTCTCGATTTCGTCGTAAGAGTTGTTGAATGATTTAAAATTGATGAATTTGAGAAATCGCTCCCGAACTGTTAACATAAACAATATAGCGCGGGTTCCAAACCTGTGAACAGTATTCCAGGTGAGGACGAACATGTGAATTGTAGAGAATCAGATAAGTCTTAGTGTTTTTGAAAAATTTGCATGTTCTCAGTACGAAACCCGACTTTTTGTTGCTTTAGTGACAATGTTATCAAAGTGCTTTTCAAATGTAAGTTTAGAGTCCAAAATAACACCGAGGTCACGTATGTAATCTTTATTTGTTAACTGCGATCCAGAAATGGTGTAATCGTGCAGTATTTTCACACGGTTACGTGTGAATGTAACTTTGCAACATTTAGAAATATTAATAAAAAGTTTATTTCTAAGACAGTAATCCGTCAGTCGGTCAAGATCTGCCTGTAAACGCGTAGAGCGGTCCGGGGAGCTTATATATATATATTTTTATGTCGTCAGCAAATAGTGAAATTTGAGAGTTGTGAAAACATGTCGTAATATCATTTATATAGATAGAGAAAAGCAAAGGATTATTATTTTAATTATAAATACTTGACACACTGCACTAGGTTGCAGCTCAATGCGTTTTTTTAGAAATAATAATATTTTATTTTTTAATTAAGCAGTTCTAAGGTTTATATAATGATGTCTGTGAAGAACCTTGTAAAATCACAATATTTAAGGGCCCATAATATCTAAGTGCAGTGTCGAGTTTCAGTAAAGGATCTCTTTAGGTATACGGGGTAGTTTCCAATCCTTACAGTTTCTACACAATAGGCTTTTTAAGAGTAGCAGCTTTCGATCGCAGAGTATGACGTCCATTGTGTCTACACGCGCTGCGACGCTCTCGAGACGCGTCTCCTCCGCCCCCTGACGCCACCCGCACCTTCCACCCCTATAAACACCCACCATCATCCACTTCCACCCTCTACCACCCACCCCCAGCGACACAGCCTTCAGTCTTCAGAACACCCTGCCTTTAGAATCCGCAGTCAGCTTACCCCTTTTGAACCATGGAAGTTTAATTGCAAAGTAGTTTCCAAATTAATCTCAAAACTTGATAAATCGCCTTTATAATGAAACCGCTTAACATTTAATTTTGTATTTGTATTAAAATTAACGAGGCTTAAAATAAAATGAAATTATGTCAGAATTGTCAATAAGCAAAATCTAAACTCGAAAGAGAAGACGAGAGACATTTAAAAAATTCAAACGAAAATCACTTGTCACTGACAGAATACAATAACAACACAACATTGTATGAAAATGATAATAGGAAGAAAGTAAACTGGTAAACTATTACCTACAAATTCATAGTATAAATCGGGATTTTTCACTTTGTTTTAGCGGTAGAATATCTGATATATTTATGTAATTGACTTAAGAGGAATGTATGCGCGGCCGATTTCGGCCAGTTTCATATAAATCTAAAATTTGGATTTGAGATCAAAATACCCAACCAAACTGAAAAATAATTTTTCTAATCAAAAGGTATATTAAATATCTAGTATGGATGTGAGCTACTTTACTTATTTTTGCTTTAAATTATAAGATATAGATAGGCCATTAAAGATTTTAGTGTTTCATGATTTTAGAGGCAAGTTGGGCAATTATTTGTGAATAAATAAAAATCATGTTTATTTTACAATTTTTTTTTTTTTTTTTTAAATTTTTCTTTATTCATTTTGTTTATTACAGGATTGTTTTACATGGTGTTTCGACTACCAAGCTAGGCAAATGCCCGTATTATGGTAGTCGAAATATACAATGAAAAATAAAATAAAAAATAAAACATTAAAAAATAATCGGTAGTAAGCGCACAAAAAGAAGAAGTGTGTTAGATGGAGCATGCTAATATTAAAAACGATAATATTTAAGCGAAAATTGTGAAAATGTTTGATCACACCCGTTTTATAATAATTTTCGTGTTTATAATAATTAAGGGAATTTAATATAATTACAATTTCGGCGTGGCAAGTGTACAGATATCTTAAAATTAACATACATTTTTTAGAATTTAAAAACTTAAAGTGTTCAAGAGAAATATTCTATAAAACGGTAGTAGTTTGTTTTCTTCAACTGATCGTAAGATTGTGATTTACCCAGAGGTGCCAATATCTTTTTCTGATTTTTCTGTTTCCTGATTTTCGATAGAGTCTCGCTCATAGTGTCTTCATTTAATTAAATATTACAATTTGAGTTTTTACTCATAAAACTTAAGTAAAAAAATAAAAAAAATAATAATTTTCCAGTTAGGAGTGGCTCGGTGCGTTGTATGATTTAGTCTGGGCGCACCCAAGTTATTAATATTAATACTTCTAAGTATTAAAAATGTGAAGATCAATTTAAATTTCAACATGGCAAATATTTTAATAAAAGCAACCTCCCTCGCTCTCCGGTTGGGTATCATTCTCCAGAAAGTACTATATTTGGTAAGAACCCCATAAAAGTGCAGCGCGTTGTCATTAGTCTTGCAGATTTTTTTCTTCCCTTAGATATTCAGGCTGCGCTTGCACCCTCACGAAGGCTTTCGTGCCGGGGCTGAGAAATATGGCCAGACAGGACCGAATCGCGTTTTTGGGGCAGGGCTGGACTAATTTATAGCCGCAGCCAAAACTGATATCTAAAAAGCCTGCCCAAATACCGTATCTGCCGGTGAGAATATGCAGATTTTAAAGTTAGACGGTAAAAGCACCCAAATGTAGGCGGCTTTTCTTTATTCTACTTAAGATTTGAGTCCACAGAAATAAGTTTAATATTTCGTTAAAATGCCCAGTTAATAATTCGTAGAAATACCCAGCTCGTGTAAATGCTGCATTTTTCAATTGTTTTTATCCTTATTGTTTTTATATCATACCCCAATCGAGATATGTTGTGAAGAAAAGGATTTGGAGAGGTACCTTGCTAAATAATAAATAAAAGATTGAAATAACTTTTTGATTTTGAATAATTTGGTTTTTCACCAGGGCGAAACGGAGGGAATCTTTATATTTTTTATCGAAGAAAGCAAACACTTTGTTAACTAAGTCTTGTTTATTGTCCTGATGAAGGTTGAGTTCAACCGAAACCGGTCGACATATACAAATAAAATATAATGGTTTTAAACAAAGAATTGGTTTTTGATTTTTATTTTTTGTTAAGTTAAAACAAATATCCTTATTTTACTTTCTTAACTTAAGTTGACACTAAAAAAAATCTTATGTTTTAACAACCCAAGTAACATATTATTCTTATATTAGTACATTCTTTATTATTTTATTTATTATGATTTTGCTCACTAACCTTCATTGAAAACAGTTTCTTAAATACGTTTATTCCATTTTAGGATTTTGAGAAGGAGGAGCCACCATCAGGTCAGATGTGTCTGCAACCACTTCACCACAATCTTCGATTACACATCTGCCCTGATGATGCATACTGTAATGCTGTTAGATGAAACGTCAGCTAAATAAGAATATAGCACAACATGGCGTACGCAAAAATAAATTTTAAATGTTTTTCATAATTTTATTCTTTGTGTTTTTTATATTTAACTAGCGAGTTCCCGGCATTCATTGCTACGCCACTTAATAAATTGTTTCTCCCTGCGTTTCCTTTACCATTCGTACCGTTCCCCTTTTGCCTCCCCTTTCTCTCCCGCGTTCCCGATCTCTCACGCGTTCCCACTCCGCCTTCTCCACCTTCCCTCTCCTCACTCCCTTCTCCCGTTCCGCGAAGCCCCCCTCGAGTTCCCCTCTAACCTCCCACATTCAATCCCGGTACATTCAGTTTTCAAACAGCTTGCGCACCACCCATTGCAATTTTTTTATACAAATTTCATAATGCCAGAGCTCACTATTATACATAGAAACCATCGCGGGCATGCCTACATTAAATCCCCAAAGTTTCATCGCAATCGGATGAACGGTAAGCAATGCATAATTTCATGATGCCAGAACTCAATATTGTATATAAAAACCATTGCGGGCTTGCTCACATCAAATCCTCAAAATTTCATCACAATCGGATGAATGGTTTAGCAACGCATAGACATCTCATATACTCTCATAAATATATATACAAAACCAGAAGCAAGCATTTTTTGATTTTTTTATATATGGATAATCATATTATTCGATTTAAAAAGGTTTATTTTTATACTAGTTCTGCTGTGCATTTATTATTAGCGTGATAGCTGTTTCTCCTTCCAAAGACTTTATCAAACTATGGTAAAGCCACTTACATACAATCTACAAATAAAAATTTCTATACGTGGCTTAGAATGAAAACCTTTTGACAAATACTTGCTTTTATTTTTATTTCACTTGCTAAAAGGTGATTTTAAATTTTTTATAACGTTAACTTGATAACAATAAATAATGTAATGTATGGATTTGTTAAAATTGTTTTTAGTGGAAACCCACTTCTCTTAAGCGTAGGAAACTCTTAGTAATATAGTAAATTCATTACCTCCACGATACGTAGCAGCTAGTCTAAGTACATATTTGCGAGGTGTAATGGAAACTGCACTGGATGTATGGGAAAGGAGGCACCTGGTCTTTCAATTGGACGGTCTGATCTCTGCGGGTTTCTGAAAGCCTGGTAGGTATTCGAGGAATTGTTTATTTAGTCGTTACTATCCATTCACGAAACAACCTCTCAACACGTTATCTTGCTAAAATATTTTTTTTAACTTTATGAGTTAAACCTCAAAATGAAATATTTAATTAATAGAAAAAATGTTTTACTGATAAAGTTAAAATAAAAATTAAATATTTATGCTAGACTTGCAGAGAAAGTCAATAGATGTCGCAAATTAAAAATAAAATGGATTAAATTTATCCAGCCACTATCTAGATAGCATTAAGTTCGGGTTTGAAACATGCAATCATACATAAAGATAGCAGCCAATAAAATACGCTTTAAGAAAATTAAGATAATGTTAATAGTTCTTAGTCGAAGTATGATACAGTTAAAAATGACCGAATCAGATGGAGACACCTTAGCCCAGTGTTCAGAACAGTGGCCCGGAAAGCCGAAGGTCCTGGGTTCGAGTCCCAGAGGTGCCAATATCTTTTTCTGATTTTTCTGTCTCCAGATTTTCGATAATATTGTCTTCATTTAATAAAATTTTAAAATTTTGTATTTTTGGAATAACTTTCAACCTCAAATTGTAATATTTAATCACTGAAAACAATATTAGCGACTCTTAAATGAAAATTTGAAACAGAAAAATCAGTAAAAGTTTCGGTCGCATCTAAGAATTGAACCCAGGACCTTAGCCTTTCCGGGGGCTCTGCTCTAACCTCTGAGCTAATTCGGCCCTACCCCTTTCAGCCATATTTAAGCCGCCGCTATTCGAATTTCGACCGATTTCTTACATATCTCCCTTACACATTTGAAGTTTTTAAGCTCTTAAAAAAATATGTTATTTTTGAAGATAATATCTAGATAAGTTCCACGCCGAAACGCAAATTATATGAAATTCCCTCGATAGAAAAAAATCGCAAAGTATGCTCCGAAAATTATTTAAAACAAGTCTATTTCTATTATTTTAAAAGTAATATTTGTGAAAAAATTTACAATGTTTCTTTAAATGATACTTAAGATACGTTCCACGAGATTTTTGCTCTATTTTAAACGAGTCATGTTTTATTAAGCTTTTTCGTAATTTTCGCTTCAATTTTATTGATTTAAATATTAGCGCGCTCTCTCCAACATTCGTAATTACACATCTCTCCATATTTTTCTTTTCGAGAGCGGTTACGGGGCCATAACTGTATCACGCTTCGACTAGAAACTACCAAAATTATATTAATTTTCTTTAACGCAATTATTATCGGCTTGTAAAATTCTTCCCGAACTAAATGCAATCCCAATGTGTCTTGGATAAATAAATCCATTTTTTTTAAATGAAAACTTTTTTAGCACCTTTGTGATTTGAAACACGATGAAACGAAAAAGCGACACTAAAACGAGACAAACACAACTATGTGAACATGCCGCAAATATACTATACCTATATTATTTTAAATGAATAAATTGTGAAATAACACAAATTAATCAAATAAAATTTATTTGCCACGCCGGGATTCGATCCCGCGACCTTCAGAATGCGAGTCAAGAGCCTTACCGCTGGACTACGCCGGCCGTCTGAAAACTGAAAATTTTGTCTAGTCTGAAAACTATTTAGTTAGATACTGTTTATATAAAATTGTGTTTTAATTTATCCACTTACATTTAGCGTCGTTCTGCAACCCGTTTCGAAGGCTTTTTCAGATTTTTAACCGTCTTCACGAACATTCCGATACTGCGCAGAAAATTCTCACAAAGGACTACGTTGCAAACCTTTGTTTTACTTTAGCAAACTTTACTTTTCTGTGCAGGGTCTGGTTTCTTTCAATGTGCGCTCTTCGGCTTTCGATGTCTTAGATTATTCAAAGCATTCTCGAATCCTCCTGGTGCCAAAAATATGGTTGAGTGGTTTACCCGGATTCTATGTCAGAGCAAGTCTATCAATTCGTAGAAACCTATACACTCATCTACAGCACAGTTCAAAGCAAGTATATTGAATAGAATAGTCCTTCGCACCAGCAATAATTATCGTCTACATCCAATAACGATACATCTAGTTAGTAGAAATGTCTTCAATTAAAAAAAAACAACACTACGTGATTCGTTATTATTTATTATCGTAGAAGCCACATTGCGGAAAACTCAATGTTAAAATTACCGAGAAATGTGTATGCAAATAATAGTTAATGGCGGCAGAATCGATCTTACACATAATTACACGAATTACAGATTATCCGTAATCGTGTAATCAGGCGTTCATTATGTCGCCAGGACGTTTATTTTACATTCTGTACCTTGGGCAAGTTAATTTATAAACATAGTTGCCTTCTTTAATTACCATAGTACGAACATATTATACTATTCGATTCATAAGAAAAACGGACTTCCCTGTTACCGTGATGCATATTTTGTTCATAACATAAATATGTACGAGTAGATTCTAATTTTTATTACATTTATAATCAACAATTGGGATTCCCAGTTGATAAGAGATGAACACATAATTATTTTTTTAAATATCTGACAATGAAATAACCCTTTTGTTTAAGTTTTTTTATACACCATGCATTGGTTCAATGAACGATTCTTGTTACGAAATTGGAACTCTCCGTTTGAAGAATTTAGACAACCGATAAAGTACCAACTCATAATAAAATATTTCAGCAGAAAATCAATAGCTAATTAGAATTATAATATCCCATGATGTTTTCTTAAATCGAATTTAAATTAAGAAGGTATTAAAATATGCTTTTAAAATACCCGTAAATAACGTAATAAGTCGTAATATAAAAGTTAATAATGTAAATATCGTAATAACTCGTAATACTAGAAGTCAGGATTTATTTCAGTGCAGAAATTGTGGGACTAACTACCACATGTATTCCTCTTTGCCCAGAATACTAATGGAGGGAAATAATTATACCAAGTCAGTGGACATCTTCAATTTATCCTTAAACAAATATAAAACATTGTTACTGAGGCAATTCAATTATGTACAATAAATACTGTATATTTCTTACTAACCATGTGTAAAAGCCCCCAAGAAGGGCGTTAATAAAAAATAAATAAATAAATAACGTAAGCGATCGCCACAACGCGGGCATGTGCCTATTTGTAATTGTAACCTAAAGCGATGAATAAAGAAAAAAAAAACTACTGGCTTCCGTGGTTGGGGGTTAAGTCTTTCGATTCGCAATCCAGAGGTCGCGGGTTCAAAACTCTGGCCAGCGCAAGTAAATTTAATGTTATTAATTTTCACAATTTATTAATTAAAAATAATATGTAGTATATTTGCGGCCCGTTCCGGAGTGGAAGATACTCCCAGGTGTAACACCACCATTTAGAATTGAAAAGTTTCTTGAACTGGCTTAAGCCATGTTTGGTGACCAGATCTGAATAGCCAGATACTTCTCCACCTTTATCTTTCCCATCTCTTTCCTTTCCTCTTACCTTCAGCCTCACAACATACACCAATTGGGGATGCGATAGTCTCACTGGCTCCAGACGCCAGAAGTTGGGACTATTGTGCAGTATTCACATTGAAAAAATAGTTTTTAATTTATTTCACCAATCCCAACGACCGTAAAAAATATTTGTGTTAAAGTAAATAATGCGAGATATCAATAATTTAAGAAAATTTGTTAAACTAAAGTTCAAATAAATTTGTTCTTCTTAAATTAAAGGAAAATTATTGTGGATAATATTTTTAAAATGTATGATTTTCTAAAGCGGTACTTCCGTGAGTTTTCAATACTATATTTTAAATTCAGGAATTGCTTCTAAGACAATTTGATCTCCGGAAAAAGAATCTCGACTATATTTTGTTCAATATGTTTAAATAACTTATTTAAAGTGATCCAATAGTACAGGAAAAAATCGATATCGGAATTCACGCCCCTTTCTGGGAGGAGTTTAAGAATTCTTGAGAAAAAGCTTTTGGAAAGGTTGGAAAAGATATTTGAGATTTTTTTTTATATGTTGATTTCGTAAAACATTTACTCCTTTTTACGCACTGTTTATTGTAATAACAAGGAAATTTAAAATTGATTTCACGGAACCAAGCGACGCGGAGCCTACACGTTTGTTCCCCGCTCTGGCCGGGGCAGAAGTGATAGAAAATGGGTGTGGCAAGCCAGCTGGGTAGACGACATGCGGTTTATTTTGAAAATCCAAATTCGTCGACTGTCGGCCGTATTGTGAAATAACAACGCGAATATGCATATTTTATTTTATTTTGTGAATATTGGGCGAAAATATTATTTTTTTTGCGATTATCATAAAAGAAACTAAATTTGCTACTGTAAACAATAAAACCATTTCCGAAAAGGGGTTTAAAAGTAGGAGAGTTTGCACTTGAAAGTGTTTTTTTATAGGCCTAATACTTTATTTTTTTCTAGGCTTATTAAAAGACTTTATAAAAAAAATGACCGATATTTTTAAGGGCCAAGATATGTTCTACACGCAGTATTTAATTGAAGCATTTATAATACTTCAAAGCCATCAAATTTTCAAAACAAAAACACATGTTTTGTATGATTTTACATTATTTCGCAAGGCTTCATCTTAATGATTTTGGCGAAAATCGGGGCTACCTTTTTGAGGAGACGATGGTGTAGGATTCAGGTATATTTAGGCACACCTGCAGCGACTAAACCAACTTCCTGGGCAGCTGACAGGTGCCTTTGTTAGGTTCGTGTTTAGATTATGTAACAGTCAAAATATAAGTATTGCCATGCATCACTTTTGTATGCGCTAAAGTCTAAGCCAATATATATTTAATGTTTATGGTGATGCGATGCAATTTGACGACTACCATTACGGTTATTGAATACAAGATATTGAAAATATAGTTTGCAACAGGACGTATTTACCCACCCGATCAATTTTAACTAGCGATTCCTAATATCATTTATGTACATGAGGTATTATCGAAATTTCGCTCTTAGTTGACGTATTTTAAATATATTACAATGTGTTTTTGGTTTACATACCGTACTGTCCTTTTGCCGCTGCACTGGATGGTTAGGTATTTTTTGTTAATATGAACACCGCACAACAGTTCCAACTGCTCCTGCCTGCTGCCAGTGAGACTATGACATTCCCAATTGGGGTGGAAGGTAGTGTGGAGAGGAAGGAGATGGGGAAGAGGAAGATGGGGAAGGACCTGGCTATTCAGATCTGGTAACAGCTATTCTAATCAACACATCAATTCTAAATGGTGCGAGTTACACCAGAGCGGTATTGAAAGTATCTTCCACTCTGAAACTTGCCCCAAATATTCTATGTATTACCTGTAATATATTGTGGCTCTTCATTCTGAATCAAATTCACAACCGTCGGGATTAATGCAGTAGTCGAGCGGTTAAAATCATCGACGCAGGATCCAGAAATTTAAATTCGGGTTTGAAACCCGGCGTGAACAAATAAATTTAATTAATAATATTTTTTATTATTATTTTTTAAATGTCAGTATTGCACAAGAATAACAAGTACTCCCAACCTTTTGGAGCCAGTGAGACTGTATCAACCCCAAATGGGGTATGTTGTGGGGCTTAATGAAACACGGAAGGGAAGTAAATGGGGATGGTGGCGGTGGGGAAGTACTTGGCTATTCAGATATAGCAACCAAAAATGCCTCAAACGACGTTAAAATTAATAAATAGCCTATTTTCGGCGCGTCTCGTATCACTAGCTTGGCGAAAATCCACATTAAAAATCGTATAAGGTATATCAGAGTACATTTGGACAATGCTTTGTGCTGGTTTCAAATAGACCGTGCATCAAATATACCTACCGTTTATCAAGACAATTAATTATTTATCTTACGCATAATCTAGATCTAGATGCTAACAACAACTGTATATAGATCCTAACCGACACTAATTTTAATTTGTGTTTGATACTTCCGCCAAGGGTCGACCCACAGTGCCACTTAATACCAAACATGGGAACACCTCAGCACAGGTTCACAAAATACTACGACTAACTTATTTACATAAAGTTAGAGACCATTAACATTTTTTTTCCTCTTATTACTAAACTTATTATCTATGTAAACTATGTAATAATCTATAAAGTGTATGTTGAAGAATAGAACTAAATAAATAAAATTAATTCTTCAAACTTCGCAAATTCACTTTATGGCGTCATTATTAATTTAATGAAAACAAATAACTTTGTGTACACCACTATTTAATTAATAAGTTAATAAAAAATAACAAAAGACAAACAAGTATAGACAAATCAAAACATAGACAAAATATTAGAAAGGAGAGGTGATTAACATAGTTTTTGAAACATGTCGATACTGTTAATTAAATAGTGGTGTACATAAAGTTATTTGTTTTCATTAAAATAAAATTAATATTAAATTAAATTAAATCAATAATGATAATAAAGTGGGAGATCGATGAAACACGTTTTCATTAAATATTTCGGCTTTGGGTTCGTGTTAGTTGTTCCAGAAAATATTTGTGCCAGTGAAACGTTTTGAGAATATTACCTTAGATGGAGCCACTCTCTCATTAAGACAAGACTTTGCGAATTTAATATAATTACGGATAATTAGCGAACAATGAGCAATTATGTGGCAATGAATATTTTATACTGTGTTAAATTAAAATTCTTTCAGACCTTTGAATCTTTGATGAGTTTATTATCTCGATGATAATAGACTCGGACGTTACATTGTATGAAGACGAAGTTGGGGTCTATCGCAGTGGTGTGCTTTTTTTGAAGTGAAACTTTTTTAGCACCGTTCTGATTTGAAATTTGTATGAAACGCTAATGAAGCATTACAGAACCTACGAAACGTCAAACTGCGCTCATAGGCCGCTTTGATTAATATTTGGGAGGCGGGAATGGGTACCGCCTCCCCGGGAACTTTTATTGGATAACCAACACCTCTGCCATAGGTCATCCCAAGTGGTTCGCTACGTTTGGTGATTTTGCAGGGGTGCCCGGGTTCATAGGGTGAGGTTTTTTTAGGTCTTGGAGGTAGATGACCAGGACACAATGAACCCCAGATTCCTACCCACAGCATCCCCAAAGATGACATAGGCCCTGTGGGAAATTATTTTCCTCGGGGCCTCCTGTGTGGAGCTCATTAAAAAAAATATGATCTCACTTTTCATGGCTCCTATTGGTTGAGATATGAAACAGAAATGACGCGTTACAGTACTTACAAAGCGTCAAACTGCGGTCATTCACCTCTTTCATTATGTTCTCACTTTTCAAGGCTCCTATTGGTTGAAATTGTTTTGACGAAGTTTCGCTTCTACGCGTCCGCGTGTGAACTGATTTTTTTTGTTACATTAAATCTACACAGTACACACAGGAGGCCCACAGGGTCAATGTCACCTTTGGGGATGCTGTTTGGAGGGTCTAGTTGTGGAAAGGAAGGAGTGAAAGCAGGTCTTGAAGAAACCCATTCTAGAGGAAGCAGGAAACACCGGAAAATCATTCCACAGCTGAGCTGTTGAATTCAAGAACGAGTCGTAGAAATGATCCGTTCTCGTGTGACAAATGACTACTGTGTACGTTAGGCGCGCGTTTGGCGTGTTTTTATATTGGTCACCGGTGCCGAAGGAATCAATGAATCAAGAATTTAATTTACGAAATTCAAATGGGACGGAGATCTACGATGTCAGGGAAGTGTCTGATTCAAGTGTTTAGATTCTGGACTCACAATCCGAAGGTCGCGGGTTCGAACCTGGCGTGCGCAAATATATTTTATTTGATTAATTTGTGTTATTTTACAATTTATTCATTTAAAATAATAGATAGTATATTTACGCCACGTTCCAGAGTGGAAGATACTATCAGTATCGCCCTGGTGTAAGACCACCATTCAGAATTGAAACGTTGCTCGAAATGGCATTAGGCGTGTTTAGTGACCAGATCTGAATAGCCAGGTACTTCCCCACCTTCCTCTTCCCTGTCTCCTTCCCCTCCCCACACTACCTTCAGCCACACAACATATCCCAATTGGGGATGCCATAGTCTCACTGGCTCCAGAGGGGAGTAGTTGGGACTCTTGTGCGGTATTTCATATAAAAATAAAAAAAAAGTGTAGGTGAAAGAGAGCGCTGGGCTAAGGGGCTAAAAAGAACATTTGTTTTCATGCAAATTTGTACGGAAGGCACTTCTAGTTTTCGTATTTATTCTATGCATTTAACCCATTTAGTCTCTCTTACACTCGACTGACATCGTATATCTCCATCCCATTTGAATTTTGGATTCATGGTGAAACACAGTTTCGATTGGCCAAATATTTTGACAAGCCATTTCTTGTGTACTTCTTCATTCTCTGTGTTACGTCTACATCAAAGTTTGGAATGAATTGACATATGAAGAACATTTAGTGGCCATAATTTGTCAAATCAGAAATGATATACAATGTTTATACCGTTATGATGAAATGGTCTTAAAAAAAAACACACATATTAATAGTAATTCTTTTAAAGTAAAACGCTCCAGACTTTGTTAACTGTACGCCTCTGGAATGCATGATGGTTTAAATTAAGTATTGAGAGATGGATTGAATTATTACAAAAAAAAATATTTATTTTTTCAAAACACGAAACATTTTTCCAACAATACTTTTTGTTTTGTTGTACCAAACTGTAGGTATTGCCATAAAACGTTATATTATTATTTATTATTTTGTTGTGCATCCAGTAGATTTTTGGTAATTGTTTCTTCTTAATGTATAGACACGGTGACCCGACAATTGATCCACCGAAATGATCTTATTGCTATAAGATATTTTTTAATGTATTTTTTACCAATTTCAAACGTAAAATATATTCAGTTCAAAATTACCCTTGATAATAAGTTGGTATAAATATCAAAGGAATTTATAAGTGTCGAATTTTTGTACTTATGCGCCGATACATACAGTAAATAGAGAAACAGATTTTTCCTTCATTCAGTCGTTGGAATGCCACTAATAAAGAATTTGTTTCTCCCTGCGTGTCCTTTCCCATTCGTCCCGTTAGTCTTCCGCCTCCGCCTCCTCTCCCATGTCCCCTTCCCCTCACGCGTTCCCCCTCCACCTTCCCCGCCTTCCCTCTCCCCTCTCTCGCGAACCTCCCTCCCGCGATCCTCTCCCTTTTGCCGCGTGCAATATATTCAGTCCCGGTACATTCAGATTTTCAAAGAGCTCGCGTGCCGCCTATTGCAATTTTTTACAAATTTTCTATTACAAACATTCATTTTTGTAAATCATAAGAACAATCAATCAAATTTGACACCTAACATAGGTATGTATTTAAAATAATATAATTTTTGATAAGATTCGAAGTATTCGATTTTGGTTAGTACGATAGGTGAGTACTTCAAATAAATTCATTAATATAAAGTTTCCAAAATTGAATTTTGATTGAACAATCATTCTTTTGCAAAATGACATTCGCAAATTGTGACATTTTTGACAGTTTCGTAAGAGTTTTTGTAATGATTAAAAAACTTTTCAGATTTATTGTTAGGCGATTGTAATAATCCGAAAACCTTCGCGAGGATGGAAAGAAGGTATTTTGAAAGCTTCAAACATTACTTATGCTTAATATAGCAATACATAGATAACTCATAACTCATATACATCCAAGCAAGCATATTTTGATTTATATATATAAGAGATAGTATAAGAGATAATATAAGAGATAGTATAAGAGGTAATATTAGAGATTATATAAGAGATAATCAGAAACAAACTTTTTTGGACGCGAGATCTACTCTTCACTGAACTAGCCGCATATTGATCACTAGTATAGAATTGAACTTATCTAGTTATATTTAATAGGTACAAAATAGCTGAAAACTTATTGAACATAACCAAACAAGAATTTCGATGCATTTTAAGTAGGTATATTTATCTTATAACAGTTATCTTTAACTGTAACTAGCCCGAGCGTTTTCGTAGCCTCGGCAGCCGTTCGGAAACGACGCGAGATATCTCCCACCGATTTCCCTGCTGCATTTTTGCCCTCCATTGTTCAGCCTAAGTTCGTGAAACGTCTTCGTGCCTCCGATTTGCACGCAGTTCTTCTCGGCAGGTTGGCACGGCGACCCCTGCTGAATTAAAACACAGCCTCCGCTAACCCGCTAATAGCACCCCTGATCATTTGTCAGGACCGAACTGAGATATTTTTATAACGAAAAATACAAAAAAATGTGTAAACCCACTTAAATTTAAACAAATTGGTCGACCGATTTTGGAAATAACAGTCTATATGACGTCTATCGTCAAGATGATAGTAATATATTATTATCATATTAAATGTGGTTAAATCATAAAATTCATGTAACAAACATTATACTGAATAAAGAAAAAAAAAAAAAAAAAAATATATATATATATATATATATTTTTGTAAACATCTCTGAATACCTCTTTCCCCTTTATTCACGTCCCATTCCAACACCTAGTTTTTTCTTCTTCTTTTTATGTAAATACCGCACAAGCGTTCTAACTGCTCCAGTCTAGAGTCAGTGAGACTACGGCATCCTCAATTAGGGTATGTTGTGAAGCTGAAAGTAGCGGGGGAGGTTGCAAAGTACCTGGTTATTCAGATCTGGTCACAAAACGCGGCTAAAGCCATTTCAAGCAACGTTTCAATTCTAATTTGCACGCACACGCATCACGCATTTGAAGTACATACTCTTGCAACAGTGCGATTATTTTGCCAAAAATTGGTATCACCGGATCCGGTAAACGTTTAGTAATGCCGGATCTGCCGAAATACCGGATCCGTTTTTCTAAATAGCAATCCCTATTGTGTCTCACGATGACATACGTAACAACTTGGTGTTTTAAAATAGTTGGCTTTCGCGAATTTCTTTATTAAAAAAATAATCTTTCGTGGGGAATAAATAAATAAATAAAACATCATGGTTCTTGAAAATAAAGCAATCTCTCTTTTCAGAAAATCACGCATCATCTCTCCTAATGCAACCTCATAATGCAGCCGGATGAACCCATTAGACAATATCTACAGGTACAGAACACGCCAGACGACACAAAGGTTAGTTAACTGAATAATAAATAACATTTCCATTGTCAATGGTTGGTTTCTCCTCCTGAAATTAGCGTGAAAGTACCCATGTAACAAACGATTTCTTTGGCAGCGTAGCCTCTAACATTTACGGGATAATTTCAGAAAACACTGCTGATTCTTAGAAAATAATTGTACATAATGCTTTGTAAACTAATTCCAATTTTGGAAATTAAGTAAAGCGTGTCTCATCAATAATACCCTTTTCCGTAGAATAAAGAATAGCACAAGAAGTGCCTCGCCAAGAGCAAAGTTTTTAGAATAAAAAAAACGTACATTATTGGGGACGAGTATGAATTGTCTATTTTTTACTTTTCACTACAGCCCTGAACGTGGTTTGAAATGTGCAAGAACCACAAATTATGCAAAATTTTTATTAAAGGGTTTACCCAGAGCTTGACTTTTGTCCGGCCCTGTCACTGGATCGAAACGTGACCTATCCTAGAGCCTCGGATCACTTAGAGTCTGGGCACGATTTACACGATTGGTTATGATAGGTGACACAGCCTTCGTGTTTAGAGGAAGACTTTATTTGTTCATATAAAATGCACTTCTCTGTAATTAGTCAATATTTGTAGAAAATGCCTCTAGTGAGGAAAATAGAAATACCAACTTTATATAGGCGTAAGTCAGCAAAGGGTGTGGAAAGCATTGTTCACGTCTAAGAGTTACTCCAAAACGAAATGACTTTTTCGGCAATATTTTAACAGACTAGACAGAGAGCAATAATACTTCTATATCTATATATTGACGGCCTCCGTAGTCCAGGGGTAAGACTCTTGACTCACAATCCGGAGGTCGCAGGTTCGAACCCTATTTTATTTGATTAATTTGTGTTATTTCACAATTAATTAATTAAAAATAGTATGTTTGCGGCACGTTCCAGAGTGGGAGATACTCTCATTATCGCCCTGGTGTAAGACCACCATTCAGAATTGAAAAGTCACTTGAAATGGCTTTAGCCGTGTGGTGACCAGATCTGAATAGCCAGCCCTTTCTGACCTTCCTCTTACCCACCTCCTTCCCCTACCCACTACCTTCAGCCTCACACCATATCCCGAATGGGGATGCCATAACCTCACTGGCTCCAGACGGGAGCAGTTGGGACTCTTGTGCGGTATTAACTGTAAAAAAAAATCTTTCTTCATTACCTCACCCAGAGCAACATTAATGATACTTAAAGTAACAGATAATATTCTGAACATATAAATACTAGTAATTTGACACTAGTTCAAAAATTGGACGGCCTCCGTGGTCCCGAGGCAAGACTCTCGACTCAAAATCCGAAGGTCGCGGGTTCGAACCCGGCGTGCGCAAATAAATTTTATTTGATTAATTTGTGTTATTTCACAATTTATTCATTTAAAATAATATATGATATATTTGCGGCACGTTCCAGAGTGGAAGATACTAATAGTATCGCCCTGGTGTAAGACCACCATTCAGAATTGAAACGTTGCTTGAAATGGCTTTAGCCGTGTTTAGTGACCAGATCTGAATAGTCAGGTACTTCCCCACCTACCTCTTCCCTATCTCCTTCCCCCCCCCACTACCTTCAGCCTCACATCATACCCCAATTGGGGATGACATAGTCTCACTGGCTCCAGACGGGAGCAGTTGGGACTCTTGTGCGGTATTTCATGTAAAAAAAAAAAAAAATCTTTTACTCGGTATTCGGAAAATAAATACTAGCAGTTCTGTTACCTAATGTCTTTTTCCTTCCCAGAACAACCTCTTCTTTCTTTCTCTAAAAAGACCCTCCATACCACATCCAAAAAGACAACGTAGTTCCTAAGGGCCTCCTGTACGGGGCTAACGTAAAAAAATGACAACTTTTATCAATGCTTATTACTTAGACAAGTTTAGTCAGATTTCACGATTTTTAAACATGCCATAATTATCAATCTCACCCCGCGCTAGTAATAATAAGAAATAATATGACAAATATGGTACATAAAAAACGGTTCTAATTGTATGTAACGGTATTGGCGATTTTTCACAATATTTTATTAACTTGTATTTATACAAAGAAGGCGTGCATAAAATTTATTGTAGACAGTCAAATGATCATAATTGCTATTCTAAGTTATCTTTTCTCTCATCCAGAGTGTTCTCATTTAAAAAAAAAAAATTATTCAGTTTTAAAGAGAGTTCTCATCTTTTATCTTCTTCCCATGTAGGCATAAAACAAACATTTAAAAAAAATTGTAAATTCAGTTTTAAACTTGTTTTATGTTTTACTATTATGTAAAGATGAGATGAGAAACATGTGAGGTTCTCATATTATCTCAAAACACGACTTTGCGAAAAACTGCCTTTACGCCTCTGACAATAGCTCTTTAGATTTTATGTCCGTGTTAAATCTTCCCCACAGGAAAACTTAACCCTTCCACACACTTTTCCACAAATGTTCATCCAGTCAACCCACGCTATGCACTGTATAAGTATAATAAATACAAAACAAAACAAGAACATCATGTCAACCTACCAGAGACCAAATGGGAAAATAATTCACCGACTCCAGATATTTTCATATCAGAGGGTTCGGCTCGGTAGAACACCTAACTGGACCGATAAATCCTACTGATCCCTCAATATAAATATTTAAAAAAATCTTTCGTAATCCTACATGTATTTAATATGACCGATTTTTGCATTTTTATAAATAGATTCTTTGACAAATCTAATAAGCCTAAATTTTGAATGAGAGCTAGGTATAATGCCAGTAGCCGAAATAACAAATGGTAATATTTTTATAGTCCGAGAATGCCAAATTTTTTTAATCTCATTTCCTAAATCTGTAAATTTTCTAATTTTTTCAGAAACACATTTTTGAATATTACAGGAATTTGGAAAAGCGACATCTATGATATAAGTTATTTTTAAATTTGTCATGTAAAACAATATCGGGTCTGTTATGACAAATTGTTCTATCTGTTAGTATAGTTTTATCATAAAATATTTTATAAAATTCATTTTCTAAAAATGAATTTGGTTCGTATTCATAATATGGTACTACATTACGGCAGTCAATGAAGTTATGTTTAATTACCAAACTTTGGTGAATCATTTTTAAAACCTAACACTTAACATTATTGTATATATTTGTCGTATTGTGTAATATTGTAAAATGTTGTTTGTCATATATTTGTAGGCGTAGCCGTAGTACAACTATTACAATTTTTTTTTTTAAATAATAATAAAATATATAATAAATGTGTAAGGATCTTTCGGTACGAATCTGTAACAACTGCAGTATTATTTATAGCTTCTTCGTTAGAATTAACAATATATAATTTACGTCAAGATGCCAGTACTTAACTTAAAGACTGATATAATTTATTTACATGAATCGATTGATGGTTTAATCACGTATTCTTTGATTAAAAGCGACGTCATTATAATTACTTAATTAATAAGCGTAGTAAATGATTCATATTTGATTTGCGTAATAAATACAGGCTTTCAATCTGGTTGGAATCAGTCAAACATAATCATAATATTTTATTATACAGATGTAAAGAACTTTTAAAAATGTTAATTGAATTTTGGGGTAGATAATAATTAACAGTCTTGTTATTCTATTCAACGCCCTTCTAAAGCCCCCGCATTCCACAATCCGCATTTCTTCCGATTTACAACATATTTCATTCCCGATACATTCAGTTTTTAAAAAGCTGGCGTGCCACCTATAGCAACTTTTTTATACAAATTTCATAATGCCGGAGCTCTCCAGTTGTAAAAAAAGAATTATCCAATGTGGTGCAGTCGTTCGGAAGTTATGCGCGTACAAACATATCGGAGATTAATTTTTATGTATATAAATAGATTTTAACTACGACGCCTGAAATAAAATTTATCAACGAAAATATATCAACATCGTTTCCACGCCAACGATTTGTTTTGCCTTCGTTATGGACAGAAAGCGACAGATAAATATAATATATTACTATTTATAATTTCATAACGTCAGAACTTACCATTAAAAACAGCCTATATAACTCGCATTTAATGTAGCTTTCTATTAGTGAAAGAATTTTAAAAATCGGTTTAGTGGTTTATGCACGAAAGCGTAAAAAACAACTTTTTCTTCATACCCAGATCCTTGATTTGAGACAACTTTTTAAGAGAAATATTGTTGATACTATAATGAGACATAATAGGATTTTTGTTTCTACAGAAAGATAAACATATATCATTTTATAAAGATAAACAGTATTAAATAATAACAAAAATAATCCAAAAAATATTACTGGACAATGATAATCGGTAACTGTACATGATTGGTAATATCAATAAAATGATTATCTTGATCAAGCCAACAGAGATACGATATTGGCTGCGCAATCTCCAGATTCCTGGGTAATCTCTTCCTCTGTCCTGCACGACCCGCGACCCTCCACTAGTTCTAGCAGGCTCTGTACACTCTGCAGGCAGTTGACCGGAGGAATGCGTCCATTTTAAACGGCTGCATTACTGCCTGTTCTGGTACTGCCAACAAACAGATCCACCGGTTTAGGCCAGTTAAAATTATGATACGTATAAATTGTGATAAGGCAGAGATTGGCTATCGTATTTCGTGATTTTAATAGTTGGAAAGAGGTCTTAACCCTATAAGCCAGTGATTCCCAATTTGTTATTCCTCAGCACCCATTTGACAAAATGCGCGCATCCCTTGCAGGCAAAGTGATAAATAAAAAAGTGAGTTAAGTTTTCGACATTTATTAACTATAAAAATTGTACAAAACTGCTAACGCAAGTGCGCCTTACAGTTGAATTTGGCAGCCACCCCTGGTCTGGAGTCCCAAATTACCTAAAAAAAAACCCTCGACTCTGTGCAGAAACGGGCGGTCCGTTTGATAGATTCTCATAACTTAACAAACGGATTGCAATCTTGGGGATGGGAATGCTGTCCTTGTTCTACCGATATTACAATGGAAGATGCTTCAAGTAACTAGCGTCGGCACCGGTGCATAGTCGAGAAACACGCCAAATACGCGCCCAACATTTGTACACGGTTGACATTAGTCACATGAGAACGGGTTGTTTCTACGACTCGTTCTTTAGTTCAACAGCTCGTCTATGTAACGATTTGCCGGGCTCTCTTCAAGCCCCATGTTCCTCTCTTTAACACCCTTCCTCTCCTCAAAAACATCCTTCACACAGCATCTTCAAAGATGACATAGGCCCTAAGGGAAATTAATTTCCTCAGGGCCTCCTGTGTGGAGTTAATGTAAAAAAAAGGCGGATATGGGTACTTATTAATATGTAAAAAACAGCTGTTTCTCATATTTATGGATAATTCAACATGAAGATGTAATTCGTAAATGGAATGTTGAAACTCGGACGAAATCGGGTAACAACCATTTAACCAGTTGTTTTTTTTTTTTTTTTTTACATGAGCTCCACACAGGAGGCCCTGAGGAAAATAATTTCCCACAGGGCCTATGTCATCTTTGGGGATGCTGTGTGGAGGGTTTTTTTTAGAAAGTTTAAGGGTTTTAAGGTTTAAGGAAAGGAGTTTAAGGGTTGGGTAGGAAGGAAAGGGGTTTAAGGGGTGGGTAGGAAGGAAAGGGGCGTGTTTTGCGAAAATTCAAATATAACTTTGTCATCAAATGGCCATTACGCGCCATTTTGTTTTATAAAAATTTTAAAGGTCCCCGTTAAACGCCGACAGTAAGTGCGTTTCAGTTTATCTTTAAACAAATTGTAATAAGCTGAAGTATCTCAGTAGAAAACTTAAAATATGATTTCTTATTAAATACTCTAAAATTACATACATTAGAAGACAGACGTAAAATAAACGATTTAACATTTTTATTCAAAATACTTAACTCTAAAATCGACTGTTGTGAACTCCTGCAACTCATTAACTTACGAACACCCACAGACACAACACGACAAAATACAATATTCTACAGCAGCACTCAAAAGTATAACTACATTGCCCAATCTCCGATACAACGACCTCACACCATGGGAAATCAGTACTTGGGTGATGTTGACATATTCAATATCAACTTGGTGAGTTTTGTGGATCATCTAAAACATTTGTTTCAATCCTATTACTAAACACATCTTGTAAACCTATAAAATAGCTGTATTTTTCTGTTTTGTTTTTGTGTTTGTATGACTTTTATTAAATGTTATTTAATTTTTTATATTTCTTAGGTTTCAAAGTATCTGTTAAAATTATACCACAAATCATTTAAAACCCCTCTGGGCGTTAAATAAATAAATATGTAACATGATGTCCCCTTCTGATTGATCATAATTTATTAAAAAGCTGAAACGGACTTAGAATTGGCATTCAATGGGAACTTTTTAATTGTCAAAAAACAAAATGACGCAGACCGTCCATTTGATGACTACGTCACAAGTGAATTTCCGCAAAACAACTGGGCCTAAGAATATCTTATTTTGAAATCGGAATAATTTAGCATTCGCTGATTATTGAACTCTACCTGCGGACTGCTAATTAAGCCCCCTGTTGATGTTTGACCACCTCTGATTGATTCATTATAGAAATAAGGAAAAGCACTAAAACTAGTATCAGGGTTTCTTTAAGTCATAAAAAACCCATTTCCATCACATTATATTTACCATTATTATTATTTACTATAATCTAAACGAAAATATGAGAGGGAACAAGAAACAAAAAAATAAAACTCGAACCCAGAACCTCTCTTCTTACCGGAACAAACGTCTTACCAATTCAGCTACCCTTATTTGAACGTCATATTTGTCAATCTTATATTTAAAATTTTAGTAATATCTTCGATTATTTTTTTTTCCATATTATTGGCCACTACCTTTTTCATTGGAAACAAGTGTTCTAAGAACTAGTTTGTAACTTAGGAATAACCATCAAAAGTTATGAAAAGAGAATTGTGCTAATAAAAATATGATATTTAATTTAGTTTATCTGGTAAATTAACATAAGAATGAAAGCCTCAATTATACCCCTTCATAACATTCCTCACAGACAGACCCTTAGAGTTTAAGAGTGCATTTGGGAATTGCATCGGGTGGACGGGAGGGGACACAGTCAGTGCTGAGGGCTGAGGGTTGAGGGCAGGGAGAAGTTTCAAGGAGCATTGTAATGCCTCCGAGCTTATTATATTAACTTCGTCTTCTCCTTGTATCATCTCCTCAAGGACTCGAGATTTAATAATGTCATTGTGGAGTTGGCCTTCCGCGATAATTGCCACTCGCTTCCTCTGCTGCCCTGGGAGGAAATTTTACCACCCAGGCTTTCCTAGCAAAAAAGGAGAAGTTTTTGCTTTTTCAACCTCAATTCAAAGTTCCGGTACAGAAAAACAAATCAGATGATATTTTTATGTACGTACTCAAACCAATGTTACATTAACGAGATGTTATTTCTTCATATTATATTTCTCGTACTTGAAAGATTATTATTTCATTTTATTTTGTATCCTTACAATGGTACGAGTAATTTGTACCCGAACAAAGCTTGTAAGCTCCTGCAGCACATGGATTTTTGATTTATTATTAAAGACATTAAAATAACTTAAGAATATTATTAACAAAATGGTCTTGCAAAAGATCAGAAGGCCGAATAAGAGACATTACACTATTAGCTGCCAAAAATACAACAAATTATAGATTTCCTCTTTGTGTTAAGCAATGAACAGAACTGATGTAACAGAATTATGTAAAACGGAAAAAAAACTGTATTATAACTAGAAAGTAAAAACGTCAGATAATATATTAAAAAACACTCTTTTTAGCTCATTAAATAAAACAACAATAATATATTATTATTAAACAAAAAAAATGTAGTTTATATAAAATATTATATAAATATATAATTTCACTATGTCAATCTGTAGATGAAAGTAACCAAATATGGAATACCATTTTGGTTTTTACGCATAAAAAAAAACAAATATTAATTTTTTTTTCGCAATAGCAATTATAAATACTATAATTTCTCAAAAACAAAATCAGCATAATGGTATCTAATTATGGAATAGGCATCCAAATATGGAACACCATTAAAACATAATACAAAAATCAACCTTAATTTCTACGAGAAACGAGTACTTTAGGAACTTAGGTCAAATAAAAAAAAAAGAACTTAAACTACTTGCAATAATCACAAATCCAGGTGTCGAACTCTGCACCAGCGCAATCATTATGAGTCCGCATATGACGCATTTGATCCAGATCCTTGAGTATCTTCAGAAAACCAAACCATCTCACCGCGGACACAGCACTCGCTCGACTGATGAAACCTATACGCGATTGAAAGAGATAGACAATCACTGTTTATTGCGTCTAGGAGTATTTATTTGCGAGAAATGCCGGTATTCCATTTTAGGGATACTAATCCATATTTGGTTGCTTTCCTCTAATCTGCTTTCCTCTAATCTTGCTTTCCTCTAATTCCTCTAATCTTTCCTCTGATCTTTAATAATATATAATAAGCTTAATTTATTTCTTCTTTAAATAGCCGAAGTTTTCTTAGAACAAGCGTAAAACTTAAAAAAATAAACATCGCTTTTATACCTATTGCCAACATTGTTTCTCTACATCCGTAGCAATCCGTAGCTTCTTCAAAACAGTAAAATACTGAAATAAAAGTGATTTTAACAAAGTTATTATTTCCTTCCAAACTATAATGTTATATTACAAAGTATCCGATTCAAACAAAAATGTATGTAAAACAATTGCTTGAGTTCTAAATCATTACTTATAATTCTAAAGTTATTTTTCCTGACTTAAATGTAATTTATCTTAGTATTTACCAAACACGATTATGTTGTAGTTGCGCTTGTAAAATGCGGTTTTGGGTCATCCTTTACCCATCGTTATCCATAGAAAGTTCTGCATTCTGAAGGGTACTACAGATTTCAGCCTTCAGACACTGTAGCTCAGAATTTTCCCAAGGAAGAAGGAGGCTTTAGTTCGGTTTCGTGGGGTGGTATTAATTCTGAACATCTCCCCCCCCCCCCCCCTGGCCGTGGAGCTGGGAGGTGGGTGATTCCCCCGAAGACCCCGATGAGCATGGTATGTATGTTGCTTGCATTAGACGAGAGCTTTGATAGATTGTGAATACATTAGTTTATCGGTTTAATGGTTTAAGTTAGTTTCCATTTCAAGTGCAACGATTAGAAAGTTAAGCAACTGTTAAAAAAAGACATACATTGCAAGATTAGTTTACTTAGGACGGGTTGTTTCACGGAATTTGAGCAATTCAAATTCAAATTCCAACGCTGATATTCAAGTCCTGTGAAAGTCGTAATCAAGTTCTGTTAATTGCAACGTACTGTGAAACAGCCGGCCCATGATGAAATAAAAGCGGATCTTGAAAAGAACTTTGACAGCATACTTTAAATTTGAAATTTGGTGATTTGTTTTAAGAGGAACGTATGCGCGGCCTATTTCAGCCCGTTTCATACAAATTTTAATTCCGGATCTGAGATTAAAATATCGAACAAAACTGAAAAATTATTTTTGTAATCAAAAGGTAGGTATATCAAATATCTAGTACGGATGTGAGCTTCTTTATTTATTTTTTGTAGTAGGTATGTATGTACATAAAATTAATATTATTCTCATAGTTTTTCCTCCGCAAGGTATAATTTAAAATTTGTTATTGCTTCATCATGTCATATTATCTTGCGTAATAGAGGTGCCTTCCTTACATCTACACGTGGAGGTTCACATATTATTATTTACCAAAGAAACCTAATCAAGCATTCAATTTAATACCGCACGTGTAAAGTGCATCGACGTAAACAAATTGTCGCTCCTGGTAATCCCCCCTTTAGCCAATCCTCCCCTTTCCACCGCAGCCCGAACTGCCCACCCCTGCCCCCAACCCTTAACTGTTCAATTGGAGCCCGAGTCAGCGCCGCTGCGGTCCACTGGGATATCTGCCTCGAGAAGAGGACGGGAGATTACGCAACCGTCTTCCTCTAGTTACCACTTTAAGCAGCTAAGTGCAAGTAGTTTAGTACTTGTGAGTTTACGTTGCCATAGGCGGGGTACGTAGGACTAATATTAAAATGTTTTTCCTTTATGATAATCCTTCAGTACAGTGAGGTTAGCTGTTTTTGTTAGCTGTTGTGAGTTTTTTTTTCAAAAACCAGGAAAAATGGATTAGAACATTTATTTATAAAAGAAAGTTTTCTTTAATCTACGGAAATTTTGCTGATTTTGTCCAATGAATTTGGCATCCAGCTGTCTCTCTGATGTCTGAAAATCCTTCACTCTGTACAGAAACTGGCTGTGCGTTAGATTTCCACAAACGGATTGCAATCTTTAGAGCACACTTTAGAGGTGAGAATGCTGTCCTTGTAGTTGTCCTTGCTAGTATAGATGCTCCGAGGAACAAGCATCACTGATCCATTTGGCACTGGTGTATAGTCGGGATATACACCAAACGAGCCCAATATTTGTGTTCAACAGTCGGCCTCTGTGTTTCCTCCTTCTATAAAATGTGCCTCTTCAAGATCCAAGTTCGCTCCTTCCTCGCCACAAAAAGACTCTAAAAGATGACATGTGTGTAGTTTATATTAAAAAATGTCAAAAAATGGTTTTAAGGTTTTTGAAAGCTCATATTAAAACACGTCGGTGTGTGTTGAAAATCAAAATAAATATTAAAGGTCAAACAGTAAGCATAATATATAGTTTTTGGAAAGGACGGCGTTTATCATAATATTTATCTATGTATTAAAATAGAATTTTATCAAAATTCCTTGGGTATTCAGTTTTTTGTACATTAACCCACATAGGAGGAGCCGAGAGAAATTATTTACTTAATTGGCTATGTCACCTTTGATTCAGTGATGCTGTGTGGAGGGTCTTTTAAATGAAAAAAAAAGAAGAAGATCTGGGAAGGAAAAAAGTATGAGAGGTGGTTAATAATCTAGGGGTCCGTGTGTCCAGGAGCGACACATTGGAGGACCCACCACTTACCCGCCCTGGTATAGGTAACAGATGGTTACCCCTTCAAGGCTCTTGCAAGGACTCTATTTTTTTTTATAAAAACGACTCTACATTTAATAAACGAAACTAGACCTCCATTGTGCCCGCATACGTTGTTAGGCAGCAGTATGCAAGTGCTTGCTATGAACAATATTAGTATAAAAGAAAAGTATAAAATCTTACCTGAACCTCTTTTGGGTAAGGAAAAATAAAAACAAAAAAGTAGGCGGTATGCCTACCCTGCCTGACCTTTATGCACATATTAACGCAATACATTAAATTAAAATAAAATAACAACAACAAAAAAGGTAGATGATAGATCTAGAAACGGAGGCGGATATCACAGATCGCCTAGCAGTCTTGTCCAGGAGCGACAGTCGTATGAATCCATACCTCCCGTTGCGGTGAAAGACGATGTGCCGAGAGAGACCAGCTGGAGAGGTTAAAGGCTCTCTAAACCGGCCTCTCTCGTTTCAGCCTACCATGCAGCTGGTGGGTAGATGCAACCCGCAACACTACACCCGAAGAATTCGGGCATCCCTACTGTCACCAAACGTAGCGAACCACTTGGCGTGACCAATGGCAGGGGTGTCGGTTAGCTAATAAATGGTTCCCGAAACGGCAGTACCCATACCCACAACCGTTAATACGTCATGTCAAGTTGTGCTTAGAAAATGCCGTAACCAAAGACTTAACTCTAGAACTATAGTACCTCTGTTATAGTCAATCTTCGAAGCTCCTAGGTTTGACTAGTCAATCTTCAGGTCTGACTTGAAGTCAGTCAAAGCCCAAACAAATAAAGTTTTTCGGCCTCTGACTGAAGAATTTTCGCCAAACCTAGGAGAAACTAATTTGGTCAGGCAAACGTCAATACTCAATGAAATCGGGGTTTGACCAGTCAAACTTCAATTAGGTATTGGAAAGTCTTAGTTTGTTAAATTAGGTGTAATAAAACGATTTTTTTTAATGTTTATTGTTGTTATATTGTCATAGTTAAAATAAAAAAAATAGTCTTTATTCAGACATGGTGAGGCATTATGATATTTAGAATTGCGCAATACGTCAGATCTCTTACATTTACATAATTTTGAAGAGCATTTTTTGTTGCAATGACATTTTATAAAACCTTGGCCCCCAAATTTAGAATCTTTGCACTTATTTCTCTTAGACACAGCTTTACATTGGGCACATTCTTGAAATTAAGAAAATCCTCTGTGCATTCTTTTATTTGATTCCTCGAAAAAAGTGTGTTTATCATTCCGTGCTTCGTCCCTACCCTGTATAAACCATCACCTGTTTTATCTAGTATTATACCTAAAACATTTCGAGCGTCTCCTTTTTAATGTCGAAACATGAAAATAATTTACAGAGAAAGCATAAACTTGCTTGCATGAACACCGCAAGTATAAACTTGTTTAAACGTTTTTTTGTTATTGTTTTTGCGGTGTTATGCCGTGTTTCGCTACCTCCCTCTTTAGCCAACGTTTCGGACAGCGTTACAGTGTCCATCATCAGGGCAAATGATGATCACTCATCTGCCCTGATGATGGACAGGATGAAGGAGGTAGCGAAACACGGCATAACACCCCAAAAACAATAACAAAAATACTTTTTGGCCGTGAAAACCTAAAAACATACTTGTTTAAACGTGTTACATGTACAGTTTGACCGAGTCTGCCAGTCACTTCTAGGATCGACTAGGCAAAGCCCGAAACAGATTATTTTACTTTCGACGTTTGACTGAAAAGTTAGGAACTTCTAGGTTTGACTAAAAATACTTTAATCAAAGGCCGAAATTGGAATTTATTTTGGGGTTAGCCCGAAGGCTTTGGTCAAACCTAGGATAAACCAGTCGTTCCGCAAAGAGACTGCATATCGACCTTTGACTATGACACCTACACGAAACTGTTAGAAAGTGTTATAAAAGTTAGTGACTGCTAGCTGAAAGAACAGATTTTGCCTAATTCGACGTAGTAATTGAATCCTGCCAACTGGGAAATCGAAAATTGAACTTCCTTTTAAGTGGTAGGAAATTTTGAAAACTGGAGTATTTTCACGCGTAAGAAAAACAGATCTCAAAGTGAATTAATTATGATGCCAAAAAAGTGAAAATTAAAAAATTAATTATTAAACGCATCTATTGCTTCACACCACAGTACTCCCTTGCGTTATTCTACTAATACATTTCATCTATCCGATACCTAAATCTACTGCACACTGCACACTGCACACTGCACACTTCGTAGTACGAAGGTACCGCAAACGGGTAGGCACCTAGCGGCGGCGGATTAGACGCCAAGTCGACATTACAAACCATTCTCAGAATAATGAACTTCAGCCCATTTAAATTTTTTCAGTTTGTATTTTTTATTGACCTTCCAACTTAAGTACCAGCTTAGGCATATAATTTTTTCAAAGCTTAGTTTTCGTGGTTAAAACAATTTTCGAAGTAAAAAGTAAAAAGAAACAATTTATTCACCAAAACGCACCAAATCTTTGGCGTGTCGGCGTGACGTCGCAGCGAACGAATTTTTTCCACGTAGTTAGTAAAACACTGAATATTCTATCGCAGAATCGAAAAATAATGGTTTTCACCGGAGTTCTTTCTTGATTCAATCAAAGATCTGATATTTTTTTGTTACATTAGGTTCACACAAGAGGCCCTAAGTAAAATAATTCCCATCAGGGCCTAGGTCATCTTTGGGGATGCTGTGTGGAGGGTATTTTTAAGAAAAGAAAGACGGGAAGATCTGGGAAGGAAAAATGTGTGAGGGGAGGGTAGGAATTTGGGGTCAGTATGATCAGGAGTGACGGACGAATCTATCCCTCCCACTGCAGTGCAAGGCGATGTTTTGAGAGAGTCCTGCTGGAGAGGTCAAACTGTCTCCTTTCACCAGTCTTTCCCGATCCGGCCTGCAACGCAGTTGGTGGGCAGACGCATTCATCGCCAAGATCCAACAAACCTCACCCCTTTAACCCTTGCACCCCTGTTAAGTCACCAAACGTAGCGAACCACTTGGGGTGACCTATGGCAGAGGTGTTAGTAATCCATTAAATGGTTCCCGGGGCGGCGGTACCAAAACTGCCTCCTAAATAACAAAATAATTAAAAATGCAGCTCTACCAACCTCACAAAGAAGCGTGCCGCCGAGACTGGCTCTGGCCAGTCTACCGCTCAGATTCAATTAGCCACTAGCATAGACAGGTCGTGTGACTTGCAGCATTGTTGTAAATACGTAAACTCATATTAAACCTGTTTGTTATTAAGAACCTAAAGTTATTGAGAAAAACCTCCACATAATTAATAGTGTTTGAATGTAAATAATACAAAAACATTACAGCACAAAACTTTTTAATTCTTTGATTCCATTTAATTTGACCAGTTTGTCTTAAGTTGGGCATCCTTGAATTTTTTAAGATTTTTATGATTCAGTGGAATGTTATAGTAAAAATCATGCTCTGTTCTTAAATATTATGTCTTGCAAGTCTTCGCCCGCTGCGGATTAGTCCCGATCACGGAGTCTGCGGCGCAAGTCGGGCCGGAATGTTCGGGCATCTGCCACCGCCTGTTTAACTATTCCACGCGATCTAATGCACTTTACCGGCTGTCCGGGAACGAGAGACAAAGAGGCCAGAGACAATCGGACATGCCAATTCATTAGGGGATCGTATCTGCTCCTCGCTCTATGTTAGAAACCACCCGCTTCTGTTTCTGCGCCCCGGCTCCACACTATTCATGTGCTGTGTGGGAAAGTGGGAGGTCCGACGGGTGTGGGAGTGCAAGTTCAAATTGTAACGACTTACGCGTGTGTGCGTGTGTATTACGGAGAAGTTGACTAATTAATATCCGTATTCAATGATTAAGGAAGCCTTTTGAACATGTATTTATTTTTATTTATTTATTTATTAACGCCCTTTCTGGGGGCTTTTACACATGAATAGTAAGAAATATACAGTATTTTTTGTACATAATTGAATTGCCTCAGTAACAATATTTTATATTTGTTTAAAGATAAATTGAAGATGTCCACTGACTTGGTATAATTATTTCCCTCCATTAGGGGCCATCCATAAATTACGTCACACCTTGAGGGGGAGGGGGGGGGGGTAGAGAAGTGTGACATTGTGAGACAAGGTGTATGGGGGGGGGTCATCAGCTCTGTGACGTCACATCTAAAAATCTAAATTATTAAAACGCAAAAAAATTTTGGATGTAAAATTGCAAAATATGTGACGTCACACTAGGGGGGAGGGGGTCTCACAAATGTGACGATGTGTGACAGGGACGGGGGGCGGGTAAAAAAATCATGAAATTCGTGTAACGTAATTTATGGATGGCCCCTTAGTATACTGGGCAAAGAGGAATACTTATGGTAGTTGGTCCCAGAATTTCTGCACTGAAATAAATTCTGACTTCTGGTATTACGTTGTGGTATCCGGAAGGTTATCAATTCAAGCAATACCGCACTATCAACTAAATCATTTAGAATTTTATTTAAAAATACCAAGTCAGTGAAAATTCTTCTGTCTGACAATTTGAGCATATTAATATCATTTAACGGAGTGTTATAGTCCAACATAATTGCTGAAATACCCATTTTAAAATTTAGAAAACGTAAGAATTGTTTTGTATTCTTTCAACAACTTGTACATGAGTATTAAAATGTGGATTCCAAACGGGAGAATTGTACTCCAGCTGACTTCTAACATAAGCAAAATATAACGGTTTAATACTATTTATATTGTTAAAATTTCTAGTCAGCCTAGTTATAAATCCCATAATTTTTAAGCCCTTATTACAGATTTCTGTTATACAGTTAATAAATGAAAGATTTGATTGAAAAGTGATGCCTAGGTCTTTAATTTGTCTCAAGCTATTCGCTGGATTCGAGGAAAAAATACAATTTACTAATAATTCACTGTAAATTTTTATAAAACTTAATAAATATTTACACCGCATAGGTATTATTGTAAATGTGTGACCAATAGAAATATATTGCACCATGTCGAGAAAAAAGATTATTAACTTTGAAATAAAATAAAGTTATGTTAAAATAGATATTGGTAAATGACAAATACATCAAAAAATTAATAAAATTCAAAATTATAAATACCTAGTTTTAACCACTTTTATTGTTTTGGTTGTACAAAAAAATTGTTGATTTTTGATTTTCACGGCCAAAATCGTTATTTATTCTTGGGGTGTTATGCCGTGTTGTGCTACCTCCTTCTTTGGCCAACGTTTCGGACAGAGTTACAGTGTTCATCATCAGGGCAGATGTGTGATGTCATATGTTACATGACTTGAAACGTTGGCTAAAGAAGAAGGTAGCGCAACACGGCGTAACACCCCAAAAATAAATAATGGAAAAAGATTGTAGAAGTGTCTATTATTAAGTATTAAATGAGCTCCACAAAATAAGATCGCTGTATTTGGAGAAATAAATCAATAATTCACACGGTGAGATTTTTTACAAACATGTGTTACAACAGTCCTTTTCATTAAACTTTCTCTTGTTCTAGAGTTGCTGGTCTATATTGTAAAAGTTCTCTAATCACAGCTCACCGTTTGGGAGTTTTCAGGGGGACCATCTTTTTACGGGGACAGATTTTCTATTTCAGAAAAGTATAGGTTATTAAAAATCTCCTTCTGTAGAAGTTTCTGAGAATATTATTAAAAAAATACTTTCATCAATGTGAATACTTGCGTCAATGTGAATACTGATTTATTTTATTAATTTATTTTAACGCACGTAGGGCTTTTAAATATAGTGCAGTACCTACACGTTTTTGACAAAATACAGGAAATAAAATATAAGAAACAAAATATAAGTAACATAAAATATAAGAATTGACACAAAGTAGGTGACAAAATATAAAAAAACATAAATATAAAGATAGTTTATGAAGTAGGAAGAAATAGTTGGCACATACGTCCTTTGAAGTTTGAAAAAATTTAATTTATTATCAAATACATCCATATTTGTTACCGAGACTGTGTAAACGCTGTATTGGAGAATGCAAACTATAGTTGGAATGAGATGTATGTATATAAAATGTTAATATTTGTCTAGTCGTTCGTGAAGGTACATGAAGATTTATTAATTGCAGGAGTTCACAACAACCGAATTTAGAGTTTAATAATTTTAATTAAAAGGTTAGATCATTTATTTTTCCTCTGTTTCCTAGAGTTGGAATATTTAAAGTATTCATTAAGAACGGGTAATTTATATGCTGTTTAAAATGTAATTGCATTAATTAAACACTTGCTTCAATTTGAATACTTGAATCAATGTGAACACTTGCATCAATTGAACACTTGCATCAATGTGAATCATGTGAATGTGAACCAATGTGAACACTTGCATCAATGTGAGCATTTGCATCAATGTGAACACTTGCATCAATGGAACACTTGCATCAATGTAAATACTTGCAACAATTGAACACTTGCATCAATTGAACACTTGCATCAATTGAACACTTGCATCAATTGAACACTTGCATCAATGTGAATCATGTGAATGTGAACCAATGTGAACACTTGCATCAATGTGAGCATTTGCATCAATGTAAACACTTGCCTCAATGTGAATACTTGCATCAATGTGCATACTTGCAGCAATGTGCATACTTGCATCAATGTGAATACTTGCATCAATGTGAATACTTGCATCAATGTGAATACTTGCATCAATGTGAATACTTGCATCAATGTGCATACTTGCAGCAATGCGCATACTTGCATCAATATGAATCAATCTCCGCGTAACTTAAATTTGGAAAATTTCCAGAAGAGAAAAAAAACTATCGTCGAAATAATGCTTTTGGAGCATGTTGGAGATATGTAATCGTTTTAGCGCCATTCCCGTGCATCGGAAAACACTTATTTCACTATTCAACCGATGCGGTGTAGAAATATTGCAGCTGTCAAGTGGCATTTTGGGATAAAACTTAAATTAAAGGTATGCGACTTGATCTGAAAAATGATATAACAGTAAACATTATAAATGTACCTTATTTAAGCATTAATCCAAACGTTCATGAAAAAATCTGCCTGCGAATGGTAAAAAGGGATAATTTAAAATAAGTTAATGAATTCCTACATTCAAAATTTCAACAAATTTGTCCTTTCCACATTTTACAATATATTATTTTAATCACTTGGTTCTTTGCTCCAGTGAAGTTATAAATAACTAGCTTTTCCCCGCGGCTTCGCTCGCATGGTATTACGGGAAATTACTGTAGCGCTTGCACTTATCAATTATCTCCCCCCCACCCCACCCCCATCCCCTCCCATTCGCATTCCATATATTCATTCCCTTACATTCAGTTTTCAAACATCTTGCCTGCCACCTAAATTTCATAATGCTATAGCTCAAAGAAAAAAATAATTACTTATCTAATTTTGTTCATTCGTTCGGAATTTATGCGCTTACAAACATTTCGGATGTTTATTTTTATTTAAATATTTGGAAGTTCGTTAATATAATAAAAAAATTCTCTATTTATCATTCAGTCTTTATAATCGTTACGAATTATATTTTTAATATAGGAACTCTCATCTGACATTTATTTCAAGCTTGTCCAAAAAAAAAAACGAATTCTAATATTTGAATTTTCTGCAGTAGTAGCTGACCAGTAGACTGAGTACCTACCAGCATAGAGCCCAAAAATATATCAACATTGTTTCCATGGAAAAGATTTTTTTCTGACGTTAGCAAAAACTCGGTTTTGTTAGCGACAGAAAACGTATAACAAATATAATATATTAATATTTATAATTTCATAACGCCAGAGCTTACCATCATATACAACCTGTAGTCTGCGCATATAATTTAGCGTTATATTGGTAAAAGAATTATTAAAGTCTTTATATTGTGTTATGCGTGAAAAGGTCATAAACAAACTCGAGCAGTTTCGCATTTATAATATTAAAGTATGGATTATAAAATTTGAATCACCTAATTCATCCATTCTGTTCATTGATTCAGAATCAAAACATTTGAATTCTACCTGTAGATTGAATATTATGTTGGAATTATGGCTTTAAAACAAATTAAATTAGGTTAGTTCAATTACTTCAAAACAAATTTATAAAAAATACTAATTTTGGATGTCTGTACGTCCTGCGTAATTTTGGGTCAACGAACTAGAATTTTCTTTGAATTTCAGCGTTATTTTCAAAATTAGATCTAATTCAGTGAAGAATTCAGTCGAGCGATAAACTACATACATATAATATAATATTTCAACAAAAAATAATAATCTTTCTCATTTTCAAAGTTGGAACTGATTTGTTAAAAATCCAGACAATCCCGTATTTTTTCACGTGTCTGCGGTACTACCTATACTATAAATAGCTTTTTGCTTTAAAGAAATATTTTTATATGCATATGAAGTTTATGTTTTTACCATGGTATTCACCTGATTATGTCGGTAACGACTAATAACCTAATCAAAGAGTCAACAAGCACCCGATCGTTTTTTTTTTATTTAAAAAATTTTCCCTTCCTTCTCATTTTAGCATACATTTTCTTGCTGGTAAAGACGTGATCTGTCAAAAGGATTAAAAACAAATGGAACAAAAAATAAAATTACTTAATGCTAACATTTGATCTCCACTCACAGGCTTCCTAGCTACTGTACCATCAGGTCCTCCTAAAATCATTTTATCAATAATATTGCCTCTTTCAAAAGATCTTTAGTTTAACGATGATAAGATTATGCCAGTCTCGTAGAAACAGATTTAGAGAGATCAGTATTATTGACCTGACCTCTTGTGATTAGTGATCAGGTAGTGCTGCGGCACTGTGGTGAACGTGGTCGGTAAGGCGGGGTCAGGAATCGATGCTGCAGACAGGCTGAATCAGTTTTGTTTGAACAAAGTTAAACTTGGACTCAGGAAATATTTGGCACAGCCTCGGCCGAACTTAAAACAGGCTTACTTAAATCAAATTATTACGCATCGGTTCTACGTTGGTTGAAATACGCCAGCCAGCTCAGTTTAACAATACCCAGTGATGATAAGACAAGCTCCTTCTATTCCCGTTATTAAGTTTAGGTATCCCTTCCTGGGGAATTCCAGACTTATTCCAATCCATTGGAATAGCTTATGAACTGAAACCCATTTTCACAAATTCCTTGCATTGTTATTTTCTCCCCTTTTCCTTTTCCTTCCTTGAATGGCTCTACATACTTACTAAAAAAAAGAAGAAGATGATGCCCACCTACTTGCCAATGCACAATATTATTGCACAAAATCGAAAATTACCCACATTAAATTAGTTCGGAAATCGTCGTGAAACTGATCGCATCTCGCTTAAAAGTCGCAAAAATACTAATTAATATCACAAAAAGTGACGGGAATGTGTAACCTCTTTTGTGTCATCATCGTGGAAGACCAGCTTCATCAATATTTGGATCCAAGCAGCCTATGAACAAAGAAAAGGTAGGGGCTTTCTCTTTTCAACTTACCTCATCCTGTGACTGATTTTAAAGAAGGCAGTTAATTGTCTTGCATCACAAAAAATAAAGATTGACAGTTCATCCTCTCGTATGTCACGATGTCGTTCTTTGACACATTGTACCGAATTCCTGAAGGATAAGCTCTAGAAAGCCTATATCTTTGGTGACATAACAAGGGTTTAGGGGGGGTGATGTTTATCTAGATTTTGGCGGTGGATGCTCCTGCCCGCTTACTGCGTGGCGGGCCGGTTCAGGAGAGACTGGTTGAGAGAGAAACTCTCCAGAAGGACTCACTCGACCCATCACCTTGCACTGTAGTGGGAGGAATGGGTTCATACGTCACTTCTGGACCCACTGACCCCCAGGTTCCTACCTATCCCTCATACTTTTTCTTTCCCAGAACTTCCACACCTTTAATTTCTTTAAAAGAGCCTACACACAGTATCCTCAACGATGACATAGGACCTGAAGCAAATTATTTTAAAATAATTCAAAATCATTTATAAAATATTCCATTTTGTTTTATTTCTAGGTGAAAGCCCGTTAAAAGTGACGGGAAAGCAAAAAATAATAATTTGATTGAAACCTTTGATTGATATTTTCAAAAACGAAAAAAAAAATTAAGTTTCTAAATACAATAATCAGTGTCAAAAAGCAATGATCGAAATCTCGATAATATCTATAATATAAAATTCTCGTGTCACTGTGTTTGTTATCATACTCCTCCGAAACGGCTGGACCAATTTTGATGAAATTTTGTGTGCTTATTGGGTAGGTCTGAGAATCGGCCAACATCTATTTTTCATACCCCTAAAAGTTAAGGGTGGTCTACCCCGAATTTTTTATTTTTTGGACAAAATTTTTATTTTTTATTTTTTATGATGAGGCATTAAAAAATACATTCAGTCCTAAATTCCTAAATTTTCATCAACCCGTATTTTTTAATAGCGATATTATAGTGTTAGTTATTTTTTATTGAACTAAAAAAATATTTCCTAGAAATAATGTATATGGCAAAACAACGTTTGCCGGATCAGCTAGTAAATCTCTATAATGAAAATGAACAATAATGCTTTTAAGATAGACACGCCTTCAAATTTTCAGCATATTTTATCTGTGCTGAGGTTCGAACCAAGAAAAGTACATACTCGTCAATAACTTTAGTATTTAGTATCATGGCAAGTCCCGTAATTTTGTTTAATTAATATTACAAATTTATTGGTGTCATAACAACATTTAAATGACTGTAACCGACGCATTTGATTCATAATACAACCATTAAACCCATATAAGAACGATGAGTCATAATGGTTTATTATAGGTCTCATTGTGTAGTAGATCAGCTAAGAACAGCTTCCCAATCTTAACATTTTAATTCACAAACTAATATTTTAAAGAACTCATTTTCAGAAATAAATATTCTGCTCCCAGGTATTCACGTACCACGTTGGCATACTGTTGTACTTAAAAGAAACAGTTGGTTTGTCGGTTCTCTTCCAATATAAAAGTGAATCAACATGACATGTTGTTTAATAAGACAGTTACTAAGAGAGTAGACCAATATGATGAGTGGTTTGCTGATATCGGTAATGGGTCAATACGATAGGTAGTTAACTGAGATAGTGAGTGAATCACCTATATGGAATTTCTTCTAATATTAACACTCGATCAAAATGATACGTTTTCAGATTTTCAGGGCCAAAAGTATTTTCGTTATTTGTTTTTGGGGTGTTATCCCGTGTTGCGCTACCTCCTTCTTTAGCCAACGTTTCGGACAGCGTTACAGTGTCCATCATCAGGTGCAACACAATTACACATCTGCCCTGATGATGGACAGTGTAATGCTGTCCGAACCGTTGGCTAAAGAAGGAGGTAGCGCAACACGGCATAACACCCCAAAAACAAATAAAAAAAGTAACGAAAAACTCCATCAATATATTTGTTTCGTTTGTTTTGATCCACCTCCCATGTCAATATTCCACACATATTTAAAAAAAACTTTATTGATTTAAAGTACAAAATATAAAACCATATTTTTCATTTTGTTATATTTAATTCATTTTTTAAGAGCAAATCTTGGGCAAAAAACAGTTGCAGAAAATTGAGATAATTAATAATCATAACATATAAAAATAATAACAAATCACGCAAATAATTTTTTCAAATGTTTTCTCATTTGTTCCCACTTCTTTCTCGATTCCTTTTATTTCTTTCTTTCGCTCATTTTCCATTTCTCTCATTATTTTCTGTTAATTTCTTTCTTCTTTTCATTTCCTTAAGATATTACAATTATATTAAATTTCTGCCACCTCCAAATAGGCTCAGCTACGTGGAGTGGTTCATATCAAAAATGTATTTGGGTTTAACTATGTATTTTTGGTTCAGTAATAAAAATATGCCATATTGATCCACATCTAAGCAATTCATATACTTCAAACCGCGTATCATGTTGAACCATTCCAGATATTAGCTATCCATTCATCATGGTCTACACTCTTAGTAACAGTCTTTATAAGCAACATGTCATGTTGATCCAATTTTAATATTTGTAGATCCACAAAGATGGTTCACTCACGCTTTCCGTAACATTCCACATATTTATCACTTTGGTTTACTCACGATCTTAGTAAACAAACATTATATTGGTCTACTCTCTTAGTAACAGTCTTGGTAAGCTCCATGTCATGTTGATCGCCCTTTAATATCAGTAGATGATCCACATAGGTGGTTATCTCACGATCTCAGGAAACCACATATTGAACCATTCTCGATATCAGTAATTCACGCACCACGTTGGTCTACTCTCTTAGCACCAATCTTCGAAATCAGTATGTCGTGTTGATCGAGTGTTAATATTAGAAGATAATCCACACAGGTGATTCACTCGCGATCTTAGTTAACTACACATCGTGTTGACCCATTCCCAATATCAGCAAACCACGCATCATATTGGTCTATACTCTCTTAGTAATTGTCTTAATAACCAACATGTCAAGTTGATTCACTTTTATTATTATTTGATAATCAATATGATCCCAGTAACCAACATAATAATCACTGCAATCTCAGGAAAGCTCATATTATTGGACTATTCCCGATATCAGCAAAAACACACATTCTGAAATGATCTATTGGCAACGGTCTTGTTAACAAATGACATGTTGATCCACTTTTAATAGACATAAGTAGATATCTACCTAATCCACGTAGATGGTTCACTCTCGATCTCAGTAATCCACATAATTATCACTTTGGTTCACTCACGATCTCTGCAAACCGCATGCAAATCAAGTTGGGGCTCTCCCAATCCAAGTAATTAATCATATCATGTTAATATATCACTTTGGCTCAATCCCGGTATCATTACTTCTCATGTAAATACAATCCTATTATTCCACAAATCATTATCGACAGCCACCGAGATAATATAATTATTTATTTATTTATTAACGCCCTTTTTGAGGGCTTTTACACACGAATAATAAGAGATAAACAGTATTTATTGTACATAATTGAATGTTATATTTCAAAATAATTGCTGGAATACCCATTTTAAAATTTAGAAAACGTAAGAATTTGTTTTGTTTTCATTCAACAGCTTGTATTTTAGTATTTTAATGTGGATACCAGGCGGGAGAATTGTACTCCTTCTAACATAAGCAAAATATAACAGTTTGAAACACTTTATATTGTTTAAATTTCTAGTTAGCCTAGTTTTAAATCCCAATTAGGTATTATTAAGGAACTAGTGAAGCCCCTGCGAAATCGCTTCACCAAGTAACTTATTACATCGATGAAATAAGTAAAAATACATCGCTTGCCCCATTTAGAGAAACCCTGTACTCGACCAAATACACTGTACCACACTGTATCGGCGTGATACACTGTATCAATATTTATAATATAATATAATATATTTAATAACAGTTTAACATGATGCTTTTTATCTCAAGTAGAAATCTATGGTCAGAGAGCAAATCTCAACGCACGGAGGCGTATAGTCTATAGTTCATAGACTATCACGACTTAAGTTTCTAATGCGCTATGCAAAGTCCCTAACGAACCGGTACGTGGCTGGTATAGGGCCAATTATTTAATTGCTGACTGCGGAATGAAAATCGAACAGGATTATACATTTATCAAGAATTGGATACTAATTTATCGAAGTCTTTACCATAAAATGTCTTCGACTTTAAAACTATTTCATCGATTTATGTAGGTACTTATTTATGTACGTACTTTAATACCTTGTACTTGGATTAATAGCCATCCCAATGTTAAGATCGACAGCGGCTCTGCATCGCTACATGTACTCATATTTAGGTGTGAGGTGTTCAATATATTGTTCTCTTAAAACAAAATTAATGTAACCGAAACTTTGAAATATGAACAATTCCAAAAGCGAATATGTACACAATCCGTGTACACATTTCTCATTATCAGGAGTAAATGTACACTACAGTTAAAAATTAAATACAGATCATCAGGAGAGGAAGAAGTATAAGGAAGGGGGAGGGGTAAGAGTGGGGAAGTTTATCAGAATTAGGGATTACATTGTCATTAGAAGGGAAAGACCAGTTAAGTGGGAAAATGTTCAAAAGAGGGTTTATATATTTTTTTGCTTATTAATTCTATCTTTTTTTTTTAGTTATTTATACTGGGTTTTTACAGATTGTTCTCACACGCATGAAAAAAACTCAGTTTTAAAAACTCAGTTAGTTATACAAAAAAGACAAATAGGTTAAAAATTACAAAAAATCAATCAGTCAAATTGGTAAATTTTGAAATAAATAGTTTAGATAAAAATTATATAAACAAACAATTAGAAATAGAAAATTATAAAAATTAAAGTTACCTCAAATGTCAAATAACAACGAGAGGCAAGACAAAAAGACATACTTAGATACAAATGATACATAATCAATATAAAATACTTTTCAGTAATCTTTGTAGATTTTTCCGAATGAGATAGATGACAAATAAAAATAGATGACAAATAAAAATAGATGACAAAAATACTCGTATCTACTTGAGCACACTCTTTCTTATTATATAGTGGACACATTTGGGTCAGAGGGCTAAAATAAGCGATATTTTTTTTAAATCTATTCAAGTGAACATATTATGGCGTCTTAAACAATGGGAATTGGGATCATTTATATCAATATTGCTAATGCACAATAAAGTATCAAGATGGCCGTGAATTATTTTATGTAAACAAATTAGATCAGTCACTTGCCTTGGGATTTTAGAGGCAATTTGTGAGTAAATGAAAAACAATAAAAAAATTATTTTACTTTATTTATCGTAAAAATATAATGAAATATAAAATAAAAAATAAAAATATAAAAAAAAATATTTGATAGGTGTAAATTTAAAATATAAATTACCTATTTACGGCGGAACAAAAATTTATCGTTTATACATTAAAATTACAACCAAAAAATGCATTTTTAGCGATGTTTTATTTTATTTTTCATTATATAATATGTAAAATTATTTTTTTGATGTTTTTAATTTACTTACAAATAATTGTCCAACTTGCCTCTAAAATCATGAAATACTAAAATCTTTAATGGCCTATATTTTATAATTTAAAGCAAAAATAAATAAAGTAGCTCACATCCGTACAAGATATTTGATATAGCTTTTGATTACAAAAATAATTTTTCAGTTTGGTTGAGTATTTTGATTTCAAATCCAAATTTAAGATTTGTATGAAACTGGCTGAAATGGGGCGCGCATACGTTCCTCCTTGAATATGAACTTTTCTCCCATTAGTTGTTTTTTGTTCTTTCAAATTTAACGCAAATTCATACTCCTAGGTTTTTTTTACAATAGCTCCACACAAGATCTTCCTTCCCCAATTCCCCACTACCTTCAGCCTCACAACACACTGCAATTGGGGATGCCATTGTCTTACTGGCTCTAGATGAGACAAGTTGGTACTCTTGTGCGGTATTCATATATAAAAAAAACAGTATTTAGTTTTTTTCTTGCCACTCTATAAGTAAATTTTAATGTATAAATAGAGTGAAAAGAAAAAAATAAGTAGGTATTATGGCTAACCTTTAGTGCCGTAGATTGCTACTAGTATTTTTTTGCATTTATCAGATATTTCTGTTAAAGTTTGATCAGAAATCATAGAGAATAAGAATAAATGAGTACAAATAAAATAACAATTCAGTAAAAATTGCTAGGCCTGCAGAGTTGCTAAGGAAATGACTTCATTAAGGCGTACGTATGGTAAAACGAAGCACATTCGTGATAAGCATGAAGTGGTTAGAAAATAATGCACGAACGGTGTTAGTGCAATATACAATTTGGACATGTAGAGAGGGGTGGACGGAAAAGGACTGCCAGAAGAAATTTATGACATGCGAGTAGATAAAAAAAGATGCTGAAGGCTCCCAAGGAAAATTTGGCACTTAGGGTACTTGAAATGGATTATGGCAATGGTCGCTATAACATAACATAATTCAATCGGTACATTAAACTAGCCCGATAACCCAATAGCGTACAAAAACTGATCATTAAAAGTATCCCAAAAAATCTAAAGATTATATAGAGTACAGTATTACTATTCGAAGAATTTTGTATACCTACGTATCAAATCTTAAGGCGGCGCTATTCGGCTGAAAAAGAAGAAGATGGAGAGATGTGTAATTATGAATGTTGGACAGAGCGCGCTAATATTTTAAGTGATGAAATCGCAGCGAAAATGGCGAAAAAGCTTAATAAAACATGACTTGTTTAAAATAGAGCAAAAATCTAGTGGAACGTATCTTAAGTATCATTTAAAGAAACATTGTGAATTTTTTCACAAATATAACTTGTAAAATAATAGAAATAGACTTGTTTTAAATAATTTTCGGAGCATACTTTGCGATTTTTTTCTATCGAGGGAATTTCATATAATTTGCGTTTCGACGTGGAACGTATCTAGATATTATCTTAAAAAATAACATATATGTTTTAAGAGCTTAAAATCTTCAAATGTTTAAGGGAGATATGTAAGAAATCGGTCGAAATTCGAATAGTGGACCCTTAATGAAATATCAAAGAAAAAATAAATGATACTAACGAAATCTTAAATAAAATTAAAATACTTCAAAATAAGTTTAAAAAGATAACCACATTATCATTATCAAATAAACATCAGATAGATATTCTATTTTTAATTTTTCTTTACTAGCTAAAATCCCCGGCGCCGCCCGAGCTTTGTACCGAGTTTTTAGAAATCTAATATAAGTAGCGATCTTTCTCGTATTTTGATGGTAAAGTGGGCAAAATTTCATCAGTCTCGAAATAGGATTGAAGATTTGTATAAAAATCAAATCCACGCTACAAATACTCTCCTTTACATAAATGGATTATCATGTAATCATTTTAAAATATTCTTTTCACGAAACTATATAGGTAAGCTTACACAATATATGTATTCATAATCAAATTATATATTACTAGTTGGTACCCGGCATGCTTTGCTATGCTATTTAATGAAAGAAATTGTTTCTTCAATTTTTTACGAGAAAAACTCTCTTTTTTATAACTTTTGAAGGTTATTCCCATCAACGTAATATATCATTGAAGAAGAAGATAACACTTTTAAATCTAAATGAAAATATGAATGAAAACAAGACACAGAAAAACAGAAAAAGACAATGGTCGCACAGCTGTGTCTTGTTTTCTTTCATATTTTCATTTAGATTTAAAAGTGTTATCTTCTTCTTCAATGAAATTGTTTCTCCCTATAAAATTTCCCGCAAGTATATCAACATAAAATACACACCATAATTATCTAATAATGTACGCAGTTTACATAGCATTTATTTACGCAGAAAGAGGGCCAGAAATTTCCAAATCGAACGCTTAAAAATCTCCTAATACTCGAGGCTGAAATCGATCACTTAGATCCAGTGGCTAATATTATTAATTAATTATGTAAATTGTGTGTTCAATTTCAATAAATAAAAATAATTAAAAAAATAAGTGCTTGATACGATGTCTAATTGTACACAAAGTAAGGAGTATGTAGGAGTACCAAAACTAAGTTGTACGGTTTTCTATCCTCGCTGCCGACCTCTTAGAAAAAATGGCTTGTAGCTTAAATAAATAAATGTGATATATATGTAATATGAAAGTAAATTTACTCATTTCCGTAGAATATTGACGTAGCTAAATGATTTTGAGCTTAGAGTACGTAAATTTCGAGATAATAATAAAATCGTGCGGATAAATTCATCATAAGCATTTAAGTGAACCAGTAATTCATTCTCCCAGTTGTCTGTCTGCAGGACGCGGAGTTAATCGTTCAATTACTCAAAACACAAGGTGGTTTTTTCCGCTTAACTGCCTCGGCTCACGGGCAAGATTTTACGACCCTACGCAGTAGGTTTTATGGGGCATCATCTCAGGAATTAACATGGAATAATTATGACATAAAACTTTTAGTGCCATGTTGCCTTTGCGGTGTTTATCTAATGTTGGGAATTTTTTTTTTCATAGTATGCACTTCCGTATATTTTATTCAGGACTAAATTAAAATCTACAGTAATCAATCGTTTACATATTAATTTCAACAAAACTTGCAAACAAGTCAGGAGGCTTAAAAATATAACGTTTCAATGTCATTTGAACACCGTTTAACTTTTTTAAGAATTTGTTTGTGATAATTGTTGGCTAGTTTATCTATAATAAATGCAATATTTTTTAAATATCCCAAGTGAGGAATCAGTCGGACCATGGCATCCCCAATTGAGTGATCCCACCACCCTCACTTAATAATAATATGTAATCATTTCTGTACTTAAATAATTTTCAACTTTGTTCAAAGAACGCTAGCGAATGAAACGGATGGGTCGAAACCGGCAGCAAATAAATAAAATTTAATAACAAATGTTCATCTTGAATAAAATTCTTCAAAACAAAAACGTTAAATTTAATTTACTTAAATCAAATGTGAAATAACTCATTCATTAAAGAAAATTTATTTGCGCACGTCGGAAATTGAACCGGTGACCTCTGGATTTTAACTTAATTAAAGATCTTAAACGCTCGGCCGCGGAGGTTTGCAACTCTTTTCAACATTCGCATTTAACGAGGAAGCTGCGCTTTAAATTTAATTTGAATTCACCTTTCAGTCTAAGTTATTGGATTTCCTAAAGCGTAATTAGAAATTGAATCTGAATCGAACGAAAGCGAATAAAGACGTTATAGTTTACTTAAAACAAAACCTTTTTCCTTCAACCCCAATGACATTAATAAAAATTTTAGAGTAGGAAGACCCCGCATACCCCTTATATACATATTTGGTTCTCACGCTTTATTATTACCATTATTTAATTATTATTAATTTCATTGACTATAAGTTGATATTAAGTCAAGAAAGTTGATATTAAGTTTTAACAAACAAAACTTTTAACCCTCTGCCACATTTCTACCACTCCGTCACATTTTGTTTTTATTATAAATGAATCTCTCTGGATCTCCGAGGGGAAATTGTAGCAAGGGGGAAAGGAGGTCTAAAATGCCTATTGGGGGTGACAAATACGAGCTGCGTGTATACCTATTTCGAATGAAAACCCACGTCACGGAGGTGTAGTACCATAAAAATTGTAGGAGACAAGTTTTTGAGATTTAAAAAAATATTTTATTAAGCAACTTTAAAAATAATAATCGCTGCTACTTGATAGGTTATACCTTTTGGAGTTTAAAAAAAGTTTTATATTAAATTTTATGTCGTCGTATCATTTTTTGTAACGTTATAGAATACACACAGCTCGAGGTGGCAGAAGACAGTTGTGATTTGTATGAATTACACTTCTATCACGAGGAGTTACAACTCTGTAACGTAATTTTTACTACAAAAATATAAACACATATTTTTTTTAAACGCACACAGTCGTTACGTCTTTAGTACAGTAGATTTTAAAGTAATTATAAAATAATAATATTGTTAATTCTGTTGAATTTTTCTCCGCTAACTGGTGGAGACAACTTTAAATATGTTAAAAAGAAGAACGACCCAGTTATATATTTTAACAATAAATATGTAATTGCTTTATTAAAACGTATGTTCTTACTTTATTTCTTCTCTTTCTCTGAACTATACAATAACTATGTTTTATATGTCATGTTCCTTACCATTATTTCATTAGTAGCGTATCCATTTAGTAAAAACTTATTTACAGGTGCTATGAACATTTTTAATTGTAGTTTTGATATCTATGCACATCCCAATTTATGGAATAATTTTTATTTTTATGTAAATGTTTCAAACAATTAATTAAATAAAATATAAATCATGTTACGCGCACGCATATTCAACAATTATTTCTTAGGTGACCGGTCAGCGGCTGAGTTGGCATCGCGTTTGGGCCCCACCCACCCATCTCATTGAAACACAAGGTGACTTGCAAGGTCTTAGGAATTGTGTATGACGCTCGCTTAACATTTCACGCTCACATTGAAAAGATCTGTAAATCAGCACAAAGCTGGGTTTTGTCATACACCATTCCAAGGATTTGACCAACCTTACAGTAATAAGGCTGCTTTACTTTAGCTTAGTGCGTAGCATTCTCGAGAGTGGATCTCAGATATGGGGACCTGAGGACATCGTCTATGTACTAATGGTTGAGAAAATATAAAAAAAATTTTTACGATACCTCTATATGAGAGAGTTCGGTTTTTACCCATGGCTGTTAATCTCGGGAATGCTGGGTATCTGCAGCCTTAGTTCCAGAAGAGATGTCGCATTACTGCTGATGGCTTATAAGCTTCTAAATGGTTTTATATCGGTACCAGATATTCTGGCTGAAATAGGATTCTATGTCCCGGATAATTTCACGCGAGGTCGCCATCACAGGCTTTTGATTCTTCCCAGGTGCAGAACTAACTTACCAATTAGTAATAAAACGATAATAAAATGTATAAAAAAATAATAATAATTAAATAACTAATTTTCCACAACAACACATAAATACTTGTCACACATAATCATAAGCACGTCAACACCTCAGCACAGGTTCTCCTAGTGAGGTGTTCACGAAACATACAATATTACCCACACACAGTTTTACCTTCTCAAACATACCTTACACACAACATAATACTAAAAAAAAAAAAAATCTTTTTGCTTACTGCTACTGAAAATTAACGTTTTGTACTCCTATGTAAACCTCTGTAATCAATTGTAAAATTGTGTATTCAAGAATAGACATAAATAAAAAAAACAAAAAAAAATGGTGATGCCCCTGGGAAGACTTACTAGGTTAATTAACTGCCTTGCAGGAAATGTGAATATTTTCCACATTTCCTGCAATGATTTTAAGCCTGAAATAACACTTATTAAATAAATGTTTTAACTGTAAACGTAATAATTATGTATCTTGTACAACCGTTTTTGCAATATATTGGTGTAATGCTGTTAATAAATAAATAAATAAATCTCGTTTTCGGTTCCTCGGCTGGCTAAGTCCCCCATAACGATACAAGCGACATTTTCCGCTTCTTGTGGTGGTAGTAGGAGATTTTCGAATATTGTCAGGTATGCGCAACCCGGGAATGTCTGCCATTGCTTTTAAAAATTAAAAAATTGAAATAAAAATTATTAGGGATTATTCGTTGGGATTCGGATAATTAACAATTGCATGAGCATGAGTTTGTGTAGTCCAAAATCAAATGTGACCAAATCTAACCAAGACAAAGTGAGAAATAACACAAACATGTGTTCTAACAGATTTAACCAGGTTTTATTTTGTTTTCGGGGAAAAATTTAAAGATTTTAGCATTTTTAAAAGAAAACTCAGTATGCGTAAAAATGTTATTAAAGATAACATTTCTATGATGCAATATTAGTAGTAAATTTTTAAAACCACCTTTGGTTTTAATAGTAACTAGTTGTCGCCCAATGGTCGAAATTCGACCATAATTATAATGTTTTTTTTTAATTGATTTAATGTATTTTTTATGCACAATTTCAAAAAAATATTAGCATTCTGCACTCCTTCTCTATATAAACTATAAGTGTGCGAAATTTCATACTCCTCCCTCTGCGCAATTTTCGTAAAAAGGGGTACAAAGTTTTTGCTTCACGTATTAATATACTGATAATATTAAAAATTGGATTGTTACATAGCGTCGTTTTCTTGAGAACATTTGGGAAACATAAACTCTGATATTGTATACGTATTAAGTTCAATAATATTGCAATGTATGATGGCCCTAGCATGTTTTTTTGTCATCGAATGGAGCTGATTATAAAATGAATTGTTTAATTAAATGAAGACATTATGAGCAAAACTCAATCGAAAATCTGGAAACAAAAAAATCAGAAAGAGATATTTACACCTCTGGGACGCGAACCCAGGACCTCCCTACTTTCCGGGTTGGGTGCTCTTATCCACTGAGCTAAGGTGTCGAAATCCAATTCGGTCACTTTTAACTGTACCATACTTCGACTAAGAACCACCCATATTATCTTCATTTTTCTTAACGCATATTTTTATTGGCTGCCATCTTTATGAATGAATCTTTATAAATGAATTGTTTAACTCTGGATGTGCAAAAAAACGTTGGTACACGGCCGATAAATTTTAAAAAATCTGTTCATCTTTCTCATTTATGTTTACGAACACATTGTATAAAATATTTGTGTGAAGAAGGGAGTAAAAAGATAAATTAATAATGTTATGCTCTTGTTGAACTCCGTTCTGCGAATTTCTACGATAATGTAACTAAGTACAAAGTAACAAGGAAAGTATTTATTTTACTTATATTGTAATTCTGCATGTTGTAAAATGTCTACTTGCATTATGCTTGTAACGCACATTAAATAAATACATAAAATCACTACTAGTACGCTTTACTGATAAATTTATTTAACCTATGGCTTATCAATTAAACTTTTAACTTATTGTCAAAATTTATAGCTACTGACTTACAACTAACCTTTATAGTTAACAACCAAATACTGAGATTTAAGACGTAAAATACTGAGATTTAAGACGTAAACGTAGTGACTGGCATTTAAGACGTAAAATAGTTACTATTTATAAGTACTGACATAAAATTGACATATGCTTATGACCAAATGAGTTTTAAAACATAATTTTTCTACACGACCTACAACTATTTTATTTACTTATTTATTTTGTTAGAAAATTTACAAAGTGTGTAGACTTTGACTGTCAAAACTAAGAATTGCCATTTAACCCCCAGGCTAATTTGTTCGTTTTTTGGAATAACTCACATGTAGGTCACATAAAAATTGTTGACTCGCTTACCCATCATGGTTAGAAATATGTTCTAAAAGGGTTTAGAAAGAGAAAACACCACGCTGTATATTCAAATCTAAAAGTTAATCTTAAAATAATTAAATCTACACCTTTATGAAACCAAAGTTTCCGACAGCAAAAAAAAATATGAAACTGGGAATTATTTTTATATGAAACGATAAAAAATTATTTGACGTTAACGTTTTTCATAAATTTGTCAAATAATATAGGTGGGTGTTTTTATATTTTCTGTAATCTGTAATTTAAGTTTAGAAAAACTTAAGTAGAGCCATTTGTAAAACTTTTTTAGTTTGAATTAAAAAATATATATATTTCAAAATTATATAATTATTTCTAATGTTAAAATTTGAAACCTTATTTAACCACCTTTCTAAAACAGTTTTTTGTTTTCGGATACGTTTAGAAATATTCCATTTATTTGGATTTTATTGCAAAGCTGAAATAATCTGACCATCTGACAAAATATGCTCCAGGCCCGGGGATTAAGGTCAGTCAAATTTGAATATTAGCTCATAATGTACGTAAATGCAATCTATTGAATTTGTGGATCAACCAATTTGTTTGTGATGTTTATTACATGTATTTGACTTTTTTTTTTTAAATATTTTGAATTTTGAGTCTGCAGTAGTCCCTTGATGAATATTTAACTAGAAGAATATTTAACTTTTCTAATGTAATTTGTAGCACTTATTTCTCCCTTATTATTGAAGCCAAACCTAACCTTAAAAACTTAAAGGCTTGTTCGCACTGGGCAAGTAGTTTAGTCGAGTAGCGAGTAACTCGCCACTTAACTGACCAAAATGCTGCTACTGACAACTAAATTTATGGTGTCCGGACACGTTTAGTTACTAAAATACTCGCTACCGACTAAAATACTGGCCTAGTCTGCGATGAACAGCTTACTCTAAGGTCAGCAGATCTAGATCTTAATAATCGTTTAATCGAACTTTCTAGGTCAAATCGAGCCCTTTACTATGATCGAAGTTTTTCGTGTAACTGGCCCGCTCATTTGGAATAAACTTCCCTCAGCTCTTACTAATATCCAGTTCTTGGCTGAATTTAAACGGGCTTTAAAAACAAACTTATTTAAAAATCATACCTTTCATGAATCTTAATTCTTTTTCAATAAGCCAATACTATAAGCCGTGTTCCCCAACTTTCCTGTAATTGTTTGGTTTCGATTACTTCCTTACTGTACTTTTATGTTTAATGTGCACTCCGATTTTTTTTTTATTCCTAAACATAAACTGCCTCCTGTTCTAAATATGTATTTTAGTTTTAATGATTCCTGTTAAATGGCACCGCTATTGTTTATCTTTATCAATTGTCCTGTGCCAAAACAACAATGGCATTACTTTGTAAATGCTATATATTCAATATTATTATATCAATTTTTATAAGGACTCGTAAGGAATACTCTTGGATTACTTTTAAGTTTATTATTTTGGACATAAGAATGAAAACTTTACTGTCTTTGTCCCAGAGATGTTTTGTTTACAATATTGGTACCTTGTGGAATGCCTTGTGTCATGAGTGTCTTCGATAGATAGGTAAAGATGAGATAACTAACTTGCAAATATTTACATTTACAAGTACAAATTGTTATGATTATTGTTCGTGCTGTCAGTGGCAAAATTAAGGTACTTTTATATACATTATTAATTCTAAGCCTCTCAGATACTGGGCGTACTGTACAGAGCCCGCAGATACTTTAATAGTACACAAATGCTAACCCTGTCCAAATCGCAAGTGCGCCCCACGGTTGAATTTGGTAGCCACCTCTGGTCTGGAGCCCCAAAATACCTAAAAAAAACCCCGAATCTGTCCAGAAACGGGCGGTCCGTTTGATAGATTCTCCTAACTTAACAAAACGGATTGCATTCTTTAGAGCACAGGCGTCAGGTGGGAATGCTGTCCTTGTTCTACCGGCATTACAATGGAAGATGCTCCGAGGAACTAGCATCATTGATCCCCTCGGCACCGGTGCACAGTCGGGAAACGCACACGGGTGCACACGCCAAACACGCGCCCAACATTTGTACACGGTCGACATTAGTCACATGAGAATGAGTTGTTTTTACGACTCGTTCTTGAGTTCAACAGCTCGGCTATGGAACGATTTACCGGCCTCTGTGTTTCCTCCCTCCTACAACAAGGGTCTCTTCGAGACTCCATCATCTCCTCAAAAACACCCTCCTCACAGCATCTTCAAAGATGACATAGGCCCTGAGGGTAATGATTTTCCTCAGGGCCTCCTGTGTGGAGTCAATGTAAAAAAAAAAAATAGACAGACATCACAGATTTGAAGCGAACATGTCACCCTCCTTAAAATCTTAAACACGTGTTTTCTCTCTACACACCTGCATTATTAAGATTTGTCCGTGAAAGATGGACAACTCTGCACCTGCGCTCATGGCATCCTGGTATGCGAGGCTCGCGAGTTGCCAGTGATAAAGGTGAGGTACAGTGGTCCTGCCTTGCCCATCTGATCTGCCCAGGCGCTGGGAGGTTGTGGGGGTGGGGGCACGGGGCAGGGGGAGGTGGCGGAGGATAATAAAGCCCCCGGGACATTATAAGAGTATCATCATAAAGCCAGAGAGAAGATGCGGCCGGGATTATCAAGCCTACGCACAGATCACAAATCTACTCGGGGATTATGAAACTATGAAGAACATTAATAATAATATATCTTTATTGAAAAAAAAACTATATCTAAAAATACACATGATTTTTTTTTTTACATTAGCTTCACACGCCCTGAGAAAAATAATTTCCCTCGGGCCTATGTCATCTCTGGGGGTGCTGTGTGGAGGTTATTTTAAAGGAAAGGAAGGAGAGGAAGTTCTGGAAAGGAAAAAGGAAGAGGGGTGGGTAGGAATCTAGGGCTCAGTGTGTCTAGGTTATCCGCCGCCAGATCCAGACAAACCTCACCCCATGAACCCGGGCACCCCTTCTAAGTCACCAAACGTAACGGACCACTTGGGGTGACTTATGGCAGAGGTGATATGACAGAGGTTATGCAATAAATGGTTCCCGGGGCGGCGATACCCATTCGCGCCTCCCAAATTGAAAAAGTATAGTGTAAACTCGCTGTGTGATCGCACGTCTGCCCTGATGATGGACAGTGTAACGCTGTCCAAAACATTGGCTAAAGTAGGAGGTAGCGCAACAAGGCATAACACCCCAAAAATAAATAACGAAAATACTTTTGGCCGTGAAAAAAATCATATAAATAAAATTACGGACTAAAAATATTTTTTAAAGTTCTGATGATGCTATAGACACGGAACTTTTGTACGGTATTCATATAATAAAATAAATTTGTTTTATTTTCAAGTTGGTTGAAATTAATTTTGCGTGCTTCATGTTTTCATTACCTGTAGGTATCCATTATCATTAATTTTGACCGCCACCGTGTCCGAGGGGTAAAGCTCTTGACTAGCAAACGGGAGGTCATGGGTTCAAATTCCGTTGTGTGCAAGTAAATTTAACTTTTTCAATTTGTGGTATTACATAATTTAGTCTAAAATTATAAATAGTACTAGCTGACTCGGAAAACGTTGTTTTGCCGTAAACATTATTTCTAGGAAATATTTTTTAGTTCCGGGGTTGAAAATGATTGAAAAAATAGGGGTTGATGGTAGAAGGGTGAAAATTTAGGGCTGTATGTATTTTTTAATGCCTCACCATAAAAAAATAAAATTGTCCAAAAAATAAAATTAAAAAAATCGGGGTGGACCACCCTTAACTTTAAGGGTATGAAAAATAGATGTTAGCCGATTCTCAGACCAACCCGATAAGCACACAAAATTTCATCAAAATCGGTCCAGCCGTTTCGGAGGAGTATGATGACAAACACCGTGACACGAGAATTTTATATATTAGAAGATATTTTCGCGATGTCCCAAAGTGGAAGATGCCCTCGGCATCGCTCTGGTGTAAGAACACCATTCCGAATTGTAACGTTGCTTGAAATGTCTTAAGCCATATTTAATGACCACATTTGATTAGCCAGGTACTTACCCATCTTCTTCTTCCCCATTTTCTTCCTCTCCCCACTACGTTCAGTCTCACAACATACCTCAATGGGGATGTTATAGTCTCACTGGCTCTTGTGCGGTATTCACATTAAAAATATATATATTAAAAATACCTAACCTTAATGAAAAATCTTCATAATTTGATATTATGTACCAATTATCAAAAATTATAATAATATACGCCTAGTTAGAAAGTTTAATGGGCCGTAATGTATTCCACACCTATTTTGCAGCATATCATCGACGTACGCGTACTTAACTTTATTATTACACATACATATTTCCATTGTTCTGTTGAATTCTAGAAATTCAACCCCAATACAAATAAATATTTGAGCCGTTATTAAAAATCTTTTATTTTTTAACTCAAAAATATTTCTGAACGCACCTTCCAGAATCAAAGTCAAATGCTCAAACTAAAGGGTTTTTCAGTATATTTAAATTTTATTGCATTTTTAGACAATTAATTCAGGAATATCCAACGTTTGAAAAGCACCTTACCTGCCGGAGGATATTGCAGTTTGCAGTATTGCGTGGGAGGCGGGAAAGCGCATTGTTCTCGGTACGTCCAGCAAACTGCACAGACAATGGCGACACGACGCATGCGCGTTCCCGCTCACCCATCATCGAGCCCAGAGTCCGAATCCATCATCACGATGCCTCCATCCCCGCCCAACACCACTCGACTGGCGCTGGCGACAGGGATGAAGATACCGGATAAACGCTCGGCCTGGCCATTCGGATAGGCTGGTCGATTAGCCCGAGCGGGTCTGCTCTATGTACTGTGTATAGGAGGACTTTCTGCAAAAAGCACGATCTTCGGCGATGAAAAGCGATCGCCCTTCGATGCTTGCTGCATGGGTACTATGTAAAATGTTGAATGCCGCGATTACGACTGGCAGTTGTTTTACTAAACTGCGCGCGGCTCTGTTCGCTTTTAACGCCACGCAGAGATTGATTATTAATATGTTTTTATTGAATTCCGCACGGTAAAACAATCTTTACATGAGTTTTTATGAAGATCTCAGAATATATTGTATTGCAAAGCATTTTTAAAGAAATTGATAAAAATTGTTGGGCTTCAGCAAACGAAACTTTAGTCGCGGCGACAATCGGAAAAGTATTACAAAATTCGCGTTCCTTCACAAAAAGTCAGCTCACTTAAAAGTCTCCTGTGTGTGCACTTTCATATCCCGTAATGGTTTTTTATGCCTGCAACTTTTTATATAGCAACGCAACTGTCTCCGCAACTAAAGTATCTCAGTAAAAAAGTACAGGCGCTCTTACAGTATAAACAATTAAACAATAGAAATAAAACATGAAAAATTCTCGTGAAAATCACAGGGTATTATAATTGTTTGATTGATAATAGCATTTTTATTTTTATGCTCCACATAGGAGGCCCTGAGGAAAACCATACGTTATCTTTGGGGATGCTGTGTGGTGGGTTTTTTTAAGGAAAGGAAATAGAGGAAGCTCTAGGAAGGATAAATACACGATGGAAGGGTAGGAAGCTGGAGTTAAATGTGTCCAGGATTGACGGACGTATGAATCAACTCTCCCCTGCGGTGCAAGACAATGGATCGAGAGTCCCTTCTGATCCGGCCCGCCACACTGCTGTTGGGCAGGCGTATCGTCCGCCAAGACCTGAACACACTTCCTTTGGTGAACCCGGGCACCCCTGCTAAATTATCAAACCACTTGGAGGTGACCCACGGCAGAGGTGTTGGTTATTCAGTAAATGTTTCCTGGGGCGACGGTACCCGTAAAGGCCACCCAAATTGAAATGTTGACTACTAAACGCAGACTCTCGAAAAATCATGAAATCTGACTTTACTTGTCAGGATCCCCAATAAATTTAAATAAAATAAATAAATATATCAAATATCGAATTAGAATAATTTGCTGATTAGAAAATATTACATTACAAACAGGTACCTTCTTAATCGGTTGTCTGAATTTTTGTCACATCATGCATCAGTTCCAATTTTGAAAATGACAATTAAAATAACTACTTTATCGCTTGTATGAATTCTTGGCACGATCAGTTCCAATTTTGAAAATGACACTTCAATTCAAAACAAATCTTTAGTTTTTTATAAGAATTATGGTCAGTTAACGATTCTCACGAAGTTGCTGATTTTGATGTCAAATTAATATGATTTTTTTTAAATGTAATACCGCACAAGAGTTCCAACTGTTGCTGCCAATCAGATTATGGCATCCCAAATTGTGGTATGTTATGGGGCTGAAGACAGTGAAGGGGGGAGGAGTCCGGGAAGAGGGGGGCAGGGAAGTTGGTCCTGGCTATTCAGATCTAGTCACCAAACACATTGCTAATACCATTTCAAGCAAATAATCAATTTTGAATGGTGATCTTACACCGGATCGATGCTGCGAATATCTTATAATATACCATTATTTTAATTTTGAAATAACACAAATTGGTCCCATAAAATTTAATTGTGCGTGCATTTGCTAGTCTAAGCATTGCTAGTCGAGAGCTTTATCCCTCAGAGAGGCCGATATGAATGCAATAAATTTCTTATAACTCTCTAGTAGTACAGTACCTACCTTATTATTGTGACAATTCTACTTCAACCTCCCAATATTACACTCCTATGCGATATATTAAAGTTTTTTTCATCAAATAGGAGAATATAAAGCAAATTAAATTTTATTTTATCGGCTGAAAGAAAAAAAGCTGTTTTGGATTTTTTATATTTTTTATATTTTGTACCTTACATACCGTGTGCATAAAATTTAATAATGTTTTTACTCTATTTTTGTACAAGTGTCGTATACATATTTTTTACAAGTGTCTTAAACTGTACTATTTACAAGTATAATTTCTTAAATATTGTTATGTATATGTAAAAGCCTAAATAGGCGTAAAATAAATAAATAACTAAGAATAGTCTAACATAAAACTAAAAATAAACATTTTAATTGATTCACTGTAATTTTTGAAACTTTTTCCGCTCTTATTCCACCCTTGTTTAATGTTTGTGTTTATTTATGCTATTAGTTGTCTAACATAAATACCAACCAACTCCTTTCTATATTATTAGCTATCGATAGATATCACGAACCGGAGCGGGCGGCGCGTTGCGGTTTGATCCGAACACGGACTGAACAGTGATGATGTCACGAAATAATTATTATTGTTCGCATATCCATGACAATATAAGTAAAGAACCAAAGTTTAACTGCGTTATATGGAAAAAATAGTCAAATAAATCTGATTAGCGGAAATGTAGTACTGGCTGTTGTTTTTGATGTGAAACTTCCTTTGCCCCGTTAGCGATTCGGAATTCAGATGAAACGGAAATGACGCGTACAGTACCTGCGAAGCATTATACTCTTATCAAGGCTCCTATTGGTTGAGATATAAAACGGAAACGACGCGAGGTCTGCACTCATTGGCCTGCTCACTGCGCTTTGATTAACGTAGGTTTGAGAAGGTAAAACTGTGTGTGGGTAATATTGTGTTTCGTGAACACCTCACTAGGAGAACCTGTGCTGAGGTGTTGACGTGCTTATGATTAAGTGTGACAAGTATTAATGTGTGTTGTAGAAAATTAGTTATTTAATTATTATAATTTATTTTTTTATACATTTTATAATCGCATACACTGATTATTTAGAATGAAAAAATATGTATAACATACAAATCCATATATACAAATTTATGCACATGTTTATATTTGTAGACATACATACGTATAAAGTTGCACACACCTACACATATTTATTAATGCAAGTGTGTGTGTAGTAGGAAAATTCATGAAAGACGTGTTTAATTGTTTTCTTTTACTATTTGTAGTTTGGTTATGTTTGGTTGGGATTTATGATTTTTTGAATAAGGTGAATATCTTGATTTTTTATCCAGGTAGTAATATTTTTTTTGTGAATGTTTTTAGATGCATTTGAAGTTAGTAATTGTTTCAGAGTAATGGGCATACAATTAAAAAGTTTGGTTGACAATTAAAAAGATTGGCTCTTCATAGTTTGAGATTGTTTTGGTAAAATTTCGCTTCTACCGTGTGTTAACTGCACTCGAAATTTTTTTTTTATTTTTTTTTTTACATTGGCCCTACATAGTTGGTCCCGGAAAAAAACAACTTTCCTCGGGGCCCATGTATTTGGGGAGGCTGTGTGGAAAGTTTTTTTAGGGAAAGAAAGGAGAGGAAGTTCTGGGAAGGAAAAAAGGTATGAGGGGTAGGTAGGAATCTGGGTGTTAATGTGTTCAGGGGTGACGGATGTATGAATCCATGCCTCCCATTGCGGTAAAGTAAGCGATGGGTCGAGAGGTAAAATGTGTCTAACATTCAGCTTCGCTCGATCCGGCACGCTACGCAGTAGGTAGGAAAACGGATTTGCCGCCAATGCCTAGACAAACCTCACCCCATGGACCCGATTTTTGTTTGAAAACTGGACCTTTTAATGATGGGATAGTCCAGGGTCGGCAGTTTGTCAATTGAGAAGAGGCAGTTTGTCAAAGAACAGGATAATAGATATATCAGAGAGGGCCATATTATTACCGCAGAGGGGGGGGGGGGGGTGTTTTTTTTTTTTTTACATGAAATACCGCACAAGAGTCCCAACTGCTCCCGTCTGGAGCCAGTGAGACTATGGCATCCCCAATTGGGGTATGTTGTGAGGCTGAAGGTAGTGGGGGGGGGGGGGGGGGGGAAGGAGATAGGGAAAAGGTAGGTGGGGAAGTACCTGGCTATTCAGATCTGGTCACTAAACACGGCTAAAGCCATTTCAAGCAACGTTTCAATTCTGAATGGTGGTCTTACACCAGGGCGATACTATTAGTATCTTCCACTCTGGAACGTGCCGCAAATATATCATATATTATTTTAAATGAATAAATTGTGAAATAACACAAATTAATCAAATAAAATTTATTTGCGCACGCCGGGTTCGAACCCGCGACCTTCGGATTGTGAGTCGAGAGTCTTGCCTCGGGACCACGGAGGCCGTCAAATCGTTTGTAATCGTACCATGGTAAAAATGTGGTGGAAGGATAATTACAATTTGTTTTATGTTATCTACATTCTTACTGTAAGATCCACTTTTGCCCGTTTAAATGTTTCTATAAACGGACTCGCGCATAGATCCCGTATTAAATTAAAACCAGTTTTGGGTTTGGAATGCAAAAAAATAATCGTTCGGCGGCTCCATCTTAGAAGGCTTGATGAGTAGAGGTGAAATTTCAAATGATGTCTGAAAAGCCGAAGAACCGCAGACGCCTATGCAAAGAGCCGCAAATTCCGACCCCTGGGATAGTCCATCTAGCAGCGTAAGATTATCGAAAATAATTATTGCAAGGATCCATTTATATGGTGTACCTAATTGATCAAGGTATGTATTGAAATAGGCTATACTATAATAAAATCGATAAAGCTTTATGAATCTGCAATAGGAAATACTCTCAAACTGAACTTTTAACCTTTATTTCTTATTTCTTACAGGAATATCCACTATCCAGGTATCCACTTCGTTAGCTTTAATTAATTAAATTTTTATTTACGCCGCCTGTATACAGGTTTAACAGTACGTACCCGAAGGATTTTAACCAATGATCCTGAGAAAATTTGGAAAAAAAACGTGGATTTAATTTTGCTTTCCGATGATTTTTTTCATAAATTTTTTTTTTGCCAGTTTTGTACTATGTTTTTATTTAATATAGATATATAAGTTTACAGTGGTGTTAATTAAATCGATATGAATATGACTAGGTTACTAGAGAGCTGTCCTTAGACGAAGAACATCAATTTTTCCGTGAAAAATATGGTTACATCAAAAATATTTTTTCAATAAATTTGTAAAATGTTGCATTGCAAATCGAAAAAAAATACAATTGTGCAGTTCACACGCCGTAGAAGTGAAACCTTCAGTAAAATAAAGTAGACAAGAGTGGAGACTACGAAGCACCGCACAAAGGAGACCGATTATTCTATCTCATTCCCTCGCAGCCTAAATCCTATAGATGTATGTGTTTGTCTCTTTTTAGTTTCACTTTTTCATTTCATCGAGTTTCAAATTGCAACGGTGCTAAAGAAGTTTTCGCATCATAAAGTTATTCAGTTTCTACTACAAAAACTGAATACAGAATTCGTGAAATAATTTAGTTAGAACTTTAGTGCCGGAATATTATGGACGCTTTACACTCACTACATCTTTTTGTCCAGATTCCATGCAGGTTGTCTGGCAAGGAAAATATTGTGGTTTCTGTGTGAAAAATACTGGCACCTATTTTAGTCCGATTCGGCGCACATTATTTGACTGCCTTACAAATCCACTTTCCAAATCTTTTGTGAATAACCGCAAAATGAACACAATTTAAACTAAAGTGTTTGTATAATATATAAAATATTCTTGCTATATTCTTCAATATGACAAAATGCGCAGACTGCGTATGATATTCGTATTTGATACTCGTAAAAGTATTGGCAATTACCACGTAAAAATATGATTAACTTATAACGACAGCTACTATAATACCATAATGTGGCATACAATTATATCTCTTCTTATGACAATCATATAATATCGTAAAATATCGTAAAATATCGTAAAAGTACATAAGGGATTTGACCTCGCGAATTCTGCACAAGGGTCCCAATCGTCTGGCTTCTGTGAGACTATGGCATCTCAGATTGGGGTATGTGGTGAGGTTAAAGGTAGCGGGGAGTGGAATGAGATGGGAAGAGGGTGGAAGTGAAGTACTCGGCAACTCAGATCTGGTCACCAAATACGGCTAAATATCGAAGGCAGATGTGAGCATAATAGGTGAGACTAACAAAGAGATGTTTGGATGATTTGGGCGTGTAAAGCGGCTGAACGAAGAAAGAGGTGTAAGGAGAATATACACTGCGCGGAAGTTAATGGTAGAGGAAATCGGAGACGTCCGAGGAAGACATAACACGATCAAGATGAATCAAATGCTTGAGATGGCCCATTATAATAATCAGATAAACAAAATAGTTTTAACAGACAATGTATGAATGTGAATGAATCAAGGAATGTGTGCCAATACCGAATTGTTTGGCAGTGTGTGCAGGGTTAGCAGTAAAGTAATCACACATGATTGGAGCTTTGACACATCAAATTCGACGAGATTATTCTAACCTAAGAGAAAACTCTCGAGATAACAGTCCATTCGAGCCGTTGGAGTTTGTGTGCCCTTTGGGAGTTTGTCAAATAAAAAGCTATCATGGACTGTACTTTCATCCACGTAACAACGAATTGGTGAGTAACAAGAACAAAGTGATTTGGTTGAACCTACAGACAAGCTGTCATATATGACAACTTTGTGGGACTATTTATTGTAAGCATAACTGTTTGTGCTTGTAATTGTTATGTTTATAGAAATGATAATAATCAATTAAAAACATTGGTTTTTGCTTAATAAGCATATTATACGGACTTTTAGAAGTAACTAATGTATCTGGGTTGTTCTTCTTTTTAACCTACATAACTTTTACCACTCTGTCATATTTCCACCACTCCGTCACATTTTGTTTTTACCATAAATGAATCTCTCTGGATCTCAGAGAGGATATTGTAGCAAGGGGGGAAGGAGGTCTAAAATGCCTATTGGGGGTGACAACCACGAGCTGCGTGTATACCTATTTCGACTGAAAACCCACGTGACGAATGTGTCCGTACGATATAAAAATTGTAGGAGACAAGTTTTGAGATTTTTAAAAATATTTTATTAAACATCATTAAAAATAATAATCGCTGCTACTTGATAGGTACCTTTTGGAGTTTAAAAATAGTTTTATATTTTATGTCGTCATATCATTTTTTGTAAAATTATAGAATACATGCAAGTGGAGTGGCAGAAGACAGCCGTGATTTGTATGAAATACACTTCTATCACGAGGAGTTACACCTCTGTCTCGTGATTTTTACTACAAAAATATTAACATATATTTTTTTATAACTTTATGTAGGTTAAAAAGAAGAACGACCCATCTACATAATTTGAATTAACAATTCGTATGCGATTTATGGCTTAAATGTTTAGATCTTCGAATGAATCTTGTTTGGCAGTAAAGTTGGAACATGGCTGACGCTTCATATAGTATCTTCACCGTCGAGTCATTCCGTGAACTCGGTACAAAGGTGTAGGATAAAGCAAAACAAATAGTCCGGCGTTGGGCCGTGGTGCGTGAGTCGTGACCAGATCTCACCCACGACGGATCACAGTGCGGCCTCCTGTAGGTGCAACGTGTATATGCACAAAGGGGAAACATGGGAAAAGTGAGTTAGTTCCTCTTGAAAACTGCCGATATATGTTTTTTTAAATTTAAAATTTATTTTTGAATGTATTTTATAATTTTTATTTTTTATATGAATACTGCACAAGAGTCTCAACTGCTCCCGTCTGGAGCCAGTGAGACTATGGCATCCACAATTAGGGTATGTTGTGAGGCTGAAGGTAGTGGTAAGGAGATAGGGAAGAGGAAGGCGGGGAAGCAGTTGGTTCTCCTGGCTATTCAGATCTGGTTACCAAACACGCAAAAAAGCTATTTCAAGCAACTTTTCAATTCTGAACGGTGGTCTTACACCAGGGCGATACTGAGAGTATCCTCCACTCTGGAACGTGCCGCAAATATACTATATATTATTTTAAATGAATAAATTGTGAAATAACACAAATTAATCAAAAAAAAAAATTTTTGCCACGCCGGGATTCGATCCCACGACCTTCGGAATGCGAGTCAAGAGCCTTATCGCTGGACTACGCCGGCCGTCAAATATTTTATTATTGTATAACAGATTAGTCATCTAATTACCGTACAATTTTCTCATTTTGACACTGTTAACACCTAGGAAGATAATTATTATACAAAAAATCATAAGGCTATCTAAATGGCTATGACACTTAAATTCAAAAGCAAATTTGAATTCTTTGAATATTAATAATTTGACGCACAAACAATCAAATTTAGTATAATTGATGATGTGAAAGGGTGACATGCTACGATAATGACAATATTAACTTTTTGCTTTGGAGATTTCGTGGTTTATAAAAACTAAACTGATATAAGTTTTTTGGATTAATCACGATTCGGTTTAAATTGTGAAAACAAAAATATGCTTAATTAAATGTATAAGCGAAAACTACTAAAAATGTATTTTTTTCAATAGAAATATTTGAACGCATTTAGAAAACATAAACTCTGAAGAATATTTTTTAACGGCTGACAGTTTCCCTTAATTAATTTTTTTCTTCCTTATACAATTATTCATAAAATAAATATAGCCACTGTTGAACTTAAGTCGACTGTATTTTGGTTCCTTCTTTTTTTGCATATTGCTTACTAACAACGTATGCAGGGACACTGGAGGTCTAGATTCGTTCAAAATAAATAAATGTAGCTTCGTTTAACAAAAAAAAAGTATTTTGCGAGAGCCTTGAAGGAAAAACCATATGTTGTTACTCATATCAGGGCGGGTAAGTGGTGGATAACCTCCAATGTCTTGGTTCCGTTTGCCAAGCGATTTTTATGCCTTATACCTATATTCGTAATGCCATAATGACACACTAAGAATAAAAATATATTTGGCCTCCCTATACCTCTTAAATCTAGAACTTAATACTGTAAATTACAATGCACGATAAGATAGCCGTTTAATTGCATTCCTATTGTAGTCAGTTGCAGTCGGTCAAGGCTTTACGGTTCGAAGAATATACAGGATTATATTTTATGTAGATTCAACGTCGTTTAACAGATATCATCATCATTATCATCATCATCATCATCAGTATATTAATAAGTGAAGTAAAAGCTTTGTACCCCTTTTTACGAAAATTGGGCAGACAGAGGAGTATTAAATTTCGCACACTAATAATTTATATAGAAAAGGAGTGCAGAATGCTAATATTTTTTTTAAATTATGCATAAAAAATATATTAAATCATTTAAAAAAACATTCCAATTATGGTCGAATTTCGACCATTGGGCGACCACAAGTTAGTATAGATCGTTATATGTAGTTTTGAGGGGTCTTAACAGATGTCAGTTAAGAAGTTCCTTAGTTACCAATTCGGATTTCCACTGTTATATCGTTTTATCTCTTCAATGTATAGTTCCAATATTCGAAACATCACTTTGCCCGGGTTTCTCAGTTTGTCCGGTCTCCCCTATATCCAACCCATCTGTGTAAGTATAAGAATACCCTCTGCGTGTGTGTGTGAGAGAATTGCACAGTGGGACAATAATTAGAGTTATACCTCAACGTCTGATAATATACGACCTTTGTTAGGGCATTTTAAATGCGAGCGGAGTGGTAAAGCCGTAAGACTTGAGCTCTGGGTTCAGAGGTCGATGGATTCAAACCCCGGCGATCGTGATATAAAACCACACACTTTGTGTGATTTAGATTTGACAAAAGTGATTCGATATTTCTTCAGCTTTCTGTAAAAATATTAAACGAAGAATTTCCACCTAAAAGTACAGCACGACCTACCTCAAGAACTAAACAAAAATCAATTTTGCTATTACTCATTGTGTTACCTTACCATTTGTGTTTGACATCAATTACCCGTGATTTATCGTACACATTTAATGAGGTTTTTAAGAAAACTGATGGTAGATCTCGAAATTTTAGAAGATTGCCAAGGAGAGCCAGGTATATAAATCTATTCACTATGGAAGAGCTAGGCATTTAACTCACTGTCCATCCTAAGATACTTTGAACAAATGTTTCGCCAAATAGAGATCTCGAACCTGATGTATTCATGGTCACTGACAAAGTGGACGCAGAAAAAGCAGAGGTGACTTAAAACTTGACTTCAAACAACTTTGACTTGACTCAAAATTGGCTTTTTATCAAAAACACAAAATAAATTCAAAAAAGATAAAAAAAACTACTCACTATGTACTGGGAAAAATAAGAAGATTTCTAAACACAGTATAGATGCAGCAAAAATGTATTCAGTGCAAACATTGTATCACACATTAATTAGTGTAGCAGAATTTTAATCTTAGCCAGCAATATCCAACGAAACAAATGTCATTACTACAAAAGAGAGCCGTTAGAATTATACTTAAGAAAAATAGAATTACGAAACTCGAGGAAATATTGAAAGAGTTAAATATTTGTGTTATTTCATTAAATTAAATATTTGTGATTTAAACAAGTTATTTACTTTATCGTTGTATTTTTAATGTACGAAATAATTAATGGCCGTAAGTCATCTAAATTTCTAAGAAAAAAATAAAAGTATGACTGGTGTCAGGAAAGTCGGTGTCTGTGGTTCTCTGTATATTGCAGGATTGTGAGGAATGCAGGACCCCGGTCAGGATAATAGGAATTGGTTCACGATGCTCTTAACGAGGCAACGATTCAAGAAGAATAATTATGAAATCTCCTATTTGGAAGAGATTTTTGGAAAGGCTTGCAAGGATATTGAAGGAAGAGGAAATGCAGGAACTCGCTAAACGCTCTGACAAAAAATGACCGAAGAAGCGAATCTAGCAATTCAAAATGGAATGCTGGAACCTACCTATCCTGATGTTTGGCAGTGAGATATGGAACTGGTAAAGGAAGGAATGAAATGAGATCCCTTGAGGTATATTAGGCACATTTTTTAAAAGTTAATCTCTGGTAGTATACTCAATCCGCCTATGTTGAAAGAGGTTAAGTTATACGTCCCTAACAAGTATACCCCCATGGGAGATCCCATGAACTCTTTTATGCTCCGAAGGCGAGTACTCTGCCTATCATAACGCGCCAATAAACAGAGAGACTCAACTGCTTAACGATTTTGCACTGACCATCGACATTTTCAATGTCATTTATAGACAGTTCAGCAACTATCTTTTGACGGATGTCACAAATATCACATAATATGTTGGCTTATAACCGTTTTACGGAGAACATGAAAAATAAATAAATAAACATATTTGTGAGGTAAAACTACGTATGATAGTGTGCTAAATTAGAAGTCAGAAAAGAATGCAAGGAAACTGTTAGCGTATTAGTAATGATCAAGGAAAAGGACGCTTAGATGGTTTGGACACGAACGAATGAAGAAACGAGTGTATGGAGAATATGACGGGAATGTGAATGGAATAAGAAGTCGGGAATGCCCAAAGAAGGAATGTTACGATCAAGTGAACTAAATACTGAGTCGAACCAAAAAAGTCAGAATAACATAATGTTATGTAAGGAAGAATGTATGTCTGTGAATGAAGCGAGGAGTGCGTGCCAATATTGAGTTGTTTGACGGTCCATCCTCTCAGCCTACCCCAGGAAGTGAAGGTTCAGTATTTACGATGAGCGGAGGTGAATTAGCATCATCCGCATAATGTCTTTCTAATCATTTCAATTGATCTTCAACACTCATCCCACCCACCCTCACTTCGTATCCGTACTTAAATTACAGATGCGATGTCGAAGAAATGCAGTTCCAGTAAACATTACACTTTGTTGAAAGGCTAAAGGTTAAATGGGAAGAGATACGGAAGAGGTTTGTGGTTAATATCGTAGATTATGAATAGTCTGATACGTGGGTGCCATTCAGAGTTCCACGTGTTGCAATATAAAACCTGTTTCACGATTAATTTCTGAAGCATCTTGTTAATATAAAAAAAGGTTTTAAAAATTTCTACAATATTTTTGATTTGTCACGATTAAAATTGAATTTTGAATCGAATTGAATTTCATTGGGTTGAAATAGATTCTTTTGGAATGAGTGGAATATATTTGAATTGAATCGAATTGATTGGGAAACTTTTTTTTTTCGTTTTTATGTGAATACAGCACAAGATTCCCGTTTGCCCGCGTGTGAGACTATGCCATAGAATAAAGAATAACAAAAGGAGTGCCTCGTGGGCGTTTATGATCCAAATATTGGCCCAATTTGGGTTTATATTTCCGTACATAATTGTGTTATCGAAATTCAAGTGGGATGGGGATCTACAATTTCAGGGAGTGTAAGTGAGACGGCAGGCTGGGCGATTTGGCTAATTGGAACTTTTGTTTCTATTCTTTTTATATGAAATACCGCACAAGAGTCCCAACTGCTCCCGTCTGGAGCCAGTGAGACTATGGCATCCCCAGTTGGGGTATGTTGTAAGGCTGAAGGTAGTGGGGAGGGGAAGGAGATAGGGAAGAGGAAGGTGGGGAAGTACCTGGCTATTCAGATCTGGTCACTAAACACGGCTAAAGCCATTTCAAGCAACGTTTCAATTCTGAATGGTGGTCTTACACCAGGGCGATACTGATAGTATCTTCCACTCTGGAACGTGCCGCAAATATACTATATATTATTTTAAATGAATAAATTGTGAAATAACACAAAATAATCAAATAAAATTTATTTGCGCACGCCGGGTTCGAACCCGCGACCTTCGGATTGTGAGTCGAGAGTCTTGCCTCGGGACCACGGAGGCCGTCAATAAATATATACAGAAGACATTTCTAGGGTTATATTCTTTATTCTTTGGATCAGAACATCTCAAATTTAGTGTGTTATGTTGTGAGACGGGGATGAAAGCAGAGATGAAAAAATGAGAAGATGAAACTTGGGAAGTACGTAGCTACTCAAATCTGGTCACCAAACATGGCTAAAGCCTTTGCAAATTACGTCTCAATAATAGATAATAGAAACCATAGATTTTTTTCGTTAGCTCCACACAGGAGGCCAGGAGAAAATAATTTCACCCAGGGCCTATGTCATCTTTAAGGATGCTGTGTGGAGGTTTTTTTAAAGGAAAGGACATCTGGAAAGGAAAAAGACATGAGGGGTGGGTAGGAATCTGGGGAGCTAGAGTGATGGACATAAGAATCCATCCGCCCCACTGCGATGCAAGGCGATGATTCGAGAGAGTCCTGCTGGAGAGGTAAAAGGGTCTCCCTCAAACCAGTCTCAAAACTCAGTAGGTGGGCAGGCTCATCTTCCACCAAGACCTGGACAATCCTCACCCTATGAACCCTGGAAGTCCGGATAACCCTGCTAAGTCACCAAAAGCACCGAACCACTTAGGGTGACCTTTGTCAGAAGTGTGGGTTATCCAATAAATGGTTTCAGGGGCGGCGGTAGCAATACTGGCTTCCCATACACTAGATATGTACGATTTATTCATTCTTCGCAAGGTTTACAAACAATTATAATCGTAGGCAATATAAATAATATAGATTGGACAGCAATGCGCAATCAGGTAGTGTCGCCAGAGGGTAAGTAACGATATGATGAGTTCAGTAATTGCACTATCATTGCGTAACTTCAAATAAATAAATCTCTTCGTGAAATTGCTGACTTATTGATATTATTTCGCTTTGATAGCAACCTACGAAAGCTTAAGTTTTAACGAAACCAGAAAGTGAATTATATCAAGGAAACTGCTGTGTGATCGATAATTTCTCTGACAAGAAGCACAGCGTTTCGTGCGATTTATTTATTTAATTATTAATACTTACTAATTCATTCGCCGTTTCCTGTAGGGGTAGGCAGAGGGGATGGTCCGCCAAACAACTCGGTCTTGGCAAACACCCTTACCTCATCGTCTCATATATATCTACTCTTCTATTATTCTGACTCTTGACATAGCTCGACTTACGTATCTAATTCACTTGGGCGTACCGTGTCTTCCTTGGACATCCTCGATTTTTTCTACCATTCATATTTCCATCGTTCCTTTCTTCGTTCATTCGCTCTACATGCCCAACTCATCTGAGGGTCCCTTTCTTAAATTTACTTATTACGCTTACATCAGTCTTGCATTCTGATCTCCACATTTCTCAATTGTTCGTGCATGGTTTTACCACATGCATGCCTCAGAAATCTGTAGGATCCTCAGGGATCAAGACTGAAATAAATTATCCTTATGTTGAAGCCCCGGGTAAGTGCCAACAGTTAATATGAAGCTCGAGTTAAAGCGAAACTCGGTCAGTTGTTAAAATAATAAATAGTGGTACTAGCAGTTAAAAACTCGCTCCGTAGGTTTTTGCCGCTAAGCCCTGCGGGCGGCTTTTAGTTTGGCTTCGCCCAGTTAGTATTGGTGACCATTTTTTAAATCCAATAGGACCTGGTTCCAAAAATAGCCCGTTCATCCAGTGTAGCTAAAAACCGACAAAGGAGACAAAGTAACCGGGTAAAGTAAGGAGACAAGTAAGACAAAGTAATGATGTCATATGTAATATATAACCGCTTGATACAACTATGTATTACCGTCAATCTTTCCATATTCGGAGAAATATATACCATACATAATCACAAATTCGTAGCAGTTAAACCAGGCGGGACACGTCCCCATCCGACCTGCTGACCGAAGTAGCGACATCTTGTGACGAATTATTGAATTCGAAATCAAATTACAACGGTAGCTTTCTTTGAAATTCCACGTATACAGAGATTATTTGTAGCGCGGCGCGTATGGCGTGGCGTCAGACGTGATGAAGAAGCCGGGTTCTGAAATTCAACAACGCAGAAGGTAACCTATTAAGACTGTTCGATATTATAAAGCATTTATTTAAATTTAATTTATAATGTCACCAAGAATTACTTCAAGATAACTCCGAACCTCACTTTGTAGACTTCTAAGACAGTCTAGGAACTTTTTCGCCGGAAACTTTATACATTTTCTTAACTATCCGTATAGATTTTGAAAAAAAAACCGCTTCATTTGAAGACATTTTCAAAAGCGGGTATTTACCCGCTTTTGAAAATGTCCAAACTGCTCCGTATACTAAAACCAAAGGTCATTACTTTCTTACTTACCCCTTTCGCTAAAACTACTTTTGGCCTTTTGGCCAAAGACATACTAGATAATTTGCAGTAAAGTTTTATAATGCAATTCCACTGGTCATTAGAGAGAACACATCTAACTTTAAATATAAATCAGACATCATAACGTAAATACTCCTATAACCATTTACATTATCATAATAAAAAAAATACTAGTTTCGGTTGTGGGGCTGCAGGGTTAGCTCCGTTTTAAGGCGGTATAATTCCCTAATATTGGGGGTTTGCTCAATGCACAAATTTTAATAAATTCCGACGAATTCTTCAATATAACAACTGTTTTTTGCAAAACGCGACACGGGGATGTAAGTTATTTATATTTAAGATTAATAAAAACAATACCTCACAAATATATATTTTACGTATAACGGTTTGAAAATTTTATTTCCCGTTTATAACTATAAATTTAGCGGTGAGGACCAGATTTTATTTTTCTAGATGATGAATTCATAACTTCGGCTGGGATTCGTTTAGAAAGATCTTAAACATTAGTAACACGTTCTTCAGAATTAATTAAAATGAACCCGGCGGAAAGGTCGAATCTCAATACGCCGTGCCGCAAGCGTATATTTGTTACACGCTTTTTTCACTTAAGTCGTTCCTTACTTCACTTACGTGGAGATTTCCACATAATTTTTTTCTTCTTTTCTTTGATGGGTCAAATTCGACAGTAGGTCCGTCCAATACACGGGTCGCGAGTCGCAGTTCGTATACACGGCTTCTTTACTTACGTCGTTAATATTCAGAATATATTTTAGGGTATTGTGTCGTCTTATTGAACTCGGATTTGTTTTGAATTTAAGAAATCAATTGTCTCAAAATCGGAACTGATGAACTTTGTAAAGAATTTGGACTAGTAATAATGTATCCACCTACGTTTAATGTTTTTATTAACCACAAAATTATTTTGTTTAAATTTATTAAGTTTTTATCTTGACAAGAAGAGTCAGATTTGTCATTTTTTTAAGGGTCTGCCCTAACCATCAATATACCCGTATATTCGGTTGTGTAACAAAATTCAGAGATACATAATTCTTGTGAAAAAATTCATAACTTTTTTAATTAAAAGAAAATAACTTATTTAATTAAATGAAGACATTATGAGCGAAACTCAATCGAAAATCTGGAAACAGAAAAATCAGAAAAAGATATTGGCACCTCTGGGACTCGAACCCAGGACCTCCTTACTTTCCGGGTTGGGGCTCTTATCCACTGAGCTAAGGTGTCGATATCAAATTCGGTCACTTTTAACTGTACCATACTTCGACTAAAAACCACCCATATTATCTTCATTTTTCTTAATGCATATTTTTATTGGCTGCCATCTTTATGAATGATTGCAAGATTCAACTCGAACTAAATGAACTAAAACTAAACTCGAAAATAACTTAGTTTACATCACTTTATTTATTTTATACTATCAACATGTTTCGTGAACTGTGTTCACTTCTTCAGGAATAAAAGTATACTAAAGTTAAAAAATTAATTATAGATTACATATGGAGAGGAGAAATTAAAGGAGTGGGGAGGGTTGACAATGGTGGGAGTTTCGAAGAATTGGGGATTACCAAGCTATTAGAAGAAAAAGGCCGGTTAAGTGGGAAGATATTTAAAACAGGGTTAACAAAAAATTCCCACTTAACCGGCCTTTTTCTTCTAATAGCTTGGTAATCCCCAATTCTTCGAAACTCCCACCATTGTCAACCCTCCCCCCTCCTTTAATTTCTCCTCTCCATATGTAATCTATAATTAATTTTTTAACTTTAGTATACTTTTATTCCTGAAGAAGTGAACACAGTTCACGAAACATGTTGATAGTATAAAATAAATAAAGTGATGTAAACTAAGTTATTTTCTTTTAATAAATAAATAATGACATCACAAAGTAACAACCTTTTAGAAGAAGTTTTCTTCGAAAAATTCATAATTTTTATTTTTTTGTGTATTTAAATAGTTAGCACTCCAAACAGTTAATCTCGGTTCGATTCTCCGGCCTGGCGAATAAAAAATAATAATTAAATGGATAGGTATCAACCCACAGATGTTTATATATAATTTTTGAAGTTAAACTCCTTTAGCCTTGATCTGAAATTCCGATGAAACGGAAATGACTCATTACATGGAAATGCCTTGATCTGAAATTCGGATGAAACGGAAATGACGCATTACAGTACCTACGAAGCGTCAAACTGCGCTCATTGACCGCTTTGATTATGACTTCACTTTTCAAGGCTCCTATTGGTTGAGATTGTTTTCGTGAAGTTTCGCTTCTACCGCGTGGGAACTGAACTCGATTTTTTTTTAAATGTGTGTTTCACGGGATTTTCACGGCCAAAAGTATTTTTGTGATTTATTTTTGAGGTATTACGCCGTGTTGCGCCACCTCTTTCTGTATTATAGTGTCTCATCCGAGCAGTTGTGTAATATGTAATGTGTAGGCAGATATGTAAGGTGGATTACACATCTGCCCTGATGACGGATACTGTAATACTGTCGGAAACGTTGGCTAAAGAAGAAGGTAGTGCAACACGGCATAATACCCAAAAAAAATCATGATAATTTCACTGGTCCGCGCAATTATCTAAATAAAATATTAGAGAAATTTCCTCTTCTAAACATCATTGGCTACGATGCCTACAATGCATGATTTATGCATACCTACTCGTACATTGCCTATTTACTATTTGCTTAGCAGTGATGGCGTACCATTCCATGACGAACAAACAGGCAATAGGAAGGCAGTAAATAAGTCTGGGTGTACAAAGGCATTCGGTATCGGCACGCGGCGCGCAAGTCGTGCTCGATGTTCGTGCCCGACTCAATCCCGAGCGCGTTATAAGGAGACTAGGGCTGGATAGGTGGGCAGGCCGAGCGACTCGTGGGATAAGGAGAGTCGTAAAGACAACGTTGAATGTTTTAATTTTGTTTTGCTAAAAGACGACCTCTGTGGCAGAGAGGAAAAAAATGTACCCTCAATTCGAAATTGTTAATTTGTGAATTATATTGTAGGTTGATATTTTGATTTAAACTTATTTGTTCAATCTAAAGATACTAGTTGTCATTTTTTAATTTTTTTTATATGTATACCGCACAAGAGTCCCAACTGCTCCCGTCTGGAGCCAGTTAGACTACGGCATTCCCAATTGGGGTATGTTGTGGAGCTGAAGGTAGTGGGGAGGGGAAGGAGATGGGGAAGAGGAAGGTAGGAAGTACCTGCCTATTCAGATCTGATCACCAAACATAGCTAATTCAAGCTATTTCAAGCAACGTTTCAATTCTGAAAGGTGGTCTTACACTAGGGTGATACTGAGAGTATCTTCCACACTGGAACGTGCCGCAAATATACTTTATATTATTTTAAGTGAATTAATTGTGAAATATAATAATAAAAATAATTGGATAATTTGTAGACCGCCGTTTTTGTGAAAAATCACCTCAAGGGCGCAAATATCACAAATCAATCAAATAAAATTTATTTGCCACGCAAGGATTCGATCCCGCGACCTTCGGATTGCGAGTCAAGAGCTTTACCGCAAGACCACGCCGGCCATTGAAGAAATCATCTGATAGAAGTAAGTTGTGGGCTAAAGTAAGGTCCAATTTATCTCACGACTATTTCGGTGAAATATATCAAAAAATTTTGCAACAAAAAATAAATTTCATCGATTTGTGTTGAAAGAGTTTAATGTGTATTTGCAATAGCATTTTCTTTCAAGTTGATGTTTTATTACACGAAAGGTTTTTGTATTTCGGATTTTTTGTTCAATGGATGTACTGGAAAATTTTTCTTTTAATCCCAGGCCTCGGGCATATTTTGTCAAAATATTTCCGATTTGAAATAAAAAGCGAAATAAATGGAAAATATTGAAACGTATCCATGACTTAAGGTGATAAAATACCCTTTAAAATTTTATAATTTGGAATACATTAATAATTTTTTAATTATAAACATTTTGAATGCCGACATAAAATAGTTTTAAAAATGGCTCACCTTACTTTTTTTAAACTAAAAAATTACTGATATATTTTATTAAACAAAAGTATAATAAACATTTTCGTCATCTCCCCTTTTATCGTCTCATGTAAAAATAATTGTTTAAAAAATCCCCAAGTTTTTTGTGTTTTTTTTCAAATTGCGGTCGGGAAATTTGGTTTCATAAAGTAAGTAAAACTTCAAGAGTTTACCATTACATATAGCCTATGTTACTCGCTGATAATGTAGCTTTCTATTGGTGAAAGAATTTTTTAAATCAGCGTAGTGGTTTAGGCGTGAAAGCGTAACAAACAAACACACTCACTTTTGCATTTATAATATTAAGAGATTATGTGGTTCCACGCCACCTGAGAATAAAGTTAACTAAACACTTTGAAAGGTCATTAAATGCTACGAAAAAAATAATTTTAAAATAGCCGATAACCCTTACTTAACGTAACCTATTTAACCAATTTTTATTATTTTTTTCATCACTCTAAATTACTTTTCTGAGATGGTTCTGAGTAGGTTTCATTCCGAGTTGTTCGGTCACCAGATTATGTAGTGTGTTAGAAAGGGCTGAAGCATTATTAAAATATATAATAAATGTTTTATATTGTCTTTGTTTATTTGTCTTTGTTTTTGAGGGTTTACTTTTAGATTTGAATAAAAAGCGTGTTGTTTGCTCTTACTAATGCCGCTTAGATCATATTTCTCACTATGATAGTGAGGGAGACAAGTGACATCTATGAGCTGTTAAAAAAAGCGATCAAGTTACCCGTGAGTGTGGTTATAATATGAATTTTTTGAATAAGAAAAAAGTTTGCAACTTGTTTCGCAGTAGAATATTATTTTGATGTCGCACTGGAGAGAAACCCCTCTTCCTCATCCGCCTGCATTTGCTTCGGCCTTCCGAAGAGATGAAAAATATATATTTGTGGATTAAACCAAATAGAATTATTAAAGTCCTTGGAGCGATACCTTTAATGTTAAATTTTATTCTAACACATCGGCGAACATACAAATTTCGGTTGTCTGTACTGCAATTCGTATGTCTTGCGTCAAATCTGATTTAATAACTTAAATTCAAAGTTGCTTTGAATTTAAGGGTAATTTTGAAAATTTTAACAGATTGTTCGTAAAATTCAGAAATGCGATAAAGTACCAAGGTACCCATAATGATATATGTTTTAACGAAAACTTGTTTTAATTGCCAATTTCAAAATGATTACTGTTTTTCAGACTATCCCGTGATATTTCAGGGGTCTGAGCCGGTTAAAAATAATTAAGGACTTTAAAACAGATATTTAGATATTCTACGCCTTTGGATTGGTGATAGGCGCTTTTCTGCGACTGGAATCAGGGAATAAGGGAATATTTTATTTTAATGAAAAACAAATACCTTTGTATAACACCACTATTTTATTAACAATATCAACATGTTTCGAAAACTATGTTTTCTTCGTCAGGATAATAAGTCAATAATAAATAACAAAAGACAAACAAGTATAGACTAATTAGAACATAGAAAAAATATTAGAAAGGAGAGGTGATTAATTACCTAAAATATATCATAAAAAACAATTATATAAAATAAAATATAAAAATTATTTTAGAATGGGTAAAAAATTACATTAACATAATAAAAAAATCTTTTAAAAGGAAAACAAGAAGTCTAAATAACAAAATAAATTATTATAAATATAAGTATTAATACGAAAATAAATTTAAAAGATGGCTATTTTTAAAAAACGTTTGGTTATTTATAATATTTAATTTACTATTAACACTTTTTCTAATTTCTAAAATTTCTAAATTATCTAATTGTATACCCGTTGTGTTAGTGTGTAAAATTTTTAAACCTTTATTAATATCAAAAGAATGACCTGTTTCCAAAATGTGGTTTGCAAATTCTGAATAATAATTATTATTTAAACATCTTAGATGTTCCTTAACTCTAATGTTAAAATTTCTAGAAGTCTTCCCAATATAAAAAAAGTTACAATCATTACAAATTAATTTATAAACCCCAGATTTGTTCAAAAACACACCTTTGTCCTTGTTATTTAATATATAATTTTTTAATTTGTTATTGGCGTAAAAAGCTGGTTGGATATTATCTGGCATGTTTTTAATTATCAAATTTGAAGCGTTATTATTTAAAAATACAATTTTTCTCCAATTATTATTCTTGTCAACTACGTGTGGATAAACAAAAGATCTAAAAAACTTTTTCTTAAATTTTTTGTTTAACATATTATCTATTAATTGTGTAGAATAACCGTTATTTATTGCAATTTGTTTAATTGTATTTAATTCTGTTTTAAAATTTCTTAAAGATAGGGGAACATTAATTAGTCTACTTAGTAAGGTATGAAACGCTGCTAATTTTTGTGAAAATGGATGATTAGAAGTTTCATGTATAATGATATCTGTATATGTGTCTTTACGAAAAATTTTAAATTCAAATTTATTTTTGACAATAGAAATACTTAAATCCAAAAAATTTAAACTGCAATTTTTTCCAATTTCTAGGGTAAATTTAATTTTTTTGTGGAGTTTATTAATGAAATTTAAGAAAATATTTAATTGCCTATTAGTTCCAGTCCATATACAAAAAACGTCATCTACATATCTTTTCCAAAAATAAACATATTTTAATAATAAAGCACGACTATTAAAATTTTTTTCTTCAAAATTGTTTAAAAATATATCTGCGACTAGGGGGCTAGTACTTGAACCCATTGCTAAACCATCTTTTTGTTTGTAAATAATGTTATCAAATTGAAAATAATTTTGTTTAAGAATAACATTAAAAATTTTATATAAATCCTGAGACAAGTTTTTGGAAATGTTTGAAAAATCTAACAATTCTTTAATAATAGATTTAGTTTCTAAAAGAGGAACACTTGGAAATAAGTTTACAACATCAAATGATATTAACATTGCATTTTTAGGTATATCCAAAGATTTTAATTTGTCAATTAACTCAAGGGAATTTTTTATTGTATGTTTAGGGTTAAAAATTTTGTTATCAAGAATTAATTTATTGATTGTAGAAGCCAATTTATAACTAGGGGCGTTACAATTGGACACAACCGGTCTAATAGGTTTTTCTAATTTATGGATTTTTAGCAAACTGTATAATTTTGGTACTTGTGGATTTTTAATAGTTAATTTTTGGTTTTTAAATAAACTAATAATATTTTCACTTCTGCAAGATTTTAATGTATCAATAATTTCTTCCTGGCTTCTTGATTGGATTTTTATTAACAATTTCAAAATTATCATTATCTAAAAAATTCAAAGTCTTTTGTATGTATTCCACTTTATTTAAAATAATAATTGAATTTCCTTTATCTGCCTTTGTTATGATAAGGTTTTTGTCGTATGTAACTTTTGAAATATTGACGGCAAGCTTTTTTTCTTCACATTGTTTATTATTTTCCTTATAATTATTAGACTTTATGTTTTTAACAATTTCACCAAATTTATATTGATATGAACTATCTTTTTGATTCAGTGCACAATTTATATCAACAGCTAACAATTCTATTTGTTTTTTATTTTCAATTTGTAAATTGTAATTCAAACCTTTTGATAAAAGATTTAATTCTTCTTTCTTAAAAATATGGTTAGTAAAGTTAATGACACAATCATGAAATAATGCTATTGTTTTATTATCATTTTTAAGTGTTTTTGAGCAAGAATTTTGGTTTTTATTAATAAAAGTTAAAAAATTGTTTTCTTTAATATTGTCACTTTCACATGGTAGAGTATTATAAGAACACTGATTTTGGTTTTTATTGTTAATAGCAATTAATTTATTTAATTTCTTCATCAATTCTTCCTTCTTTTTAAATGCTTTTATGCTCGCAATAAACCTGACATGGTCGTCAAAAAGGTCCCACTCCAGAGGATGTAAAGAACTGGCCAAATCCATGTGTAACACTTTAATTTGAATTTTAATATTATTTCGTTTTTTAAAAATATTTTTCACATCTTCTTTAAGCCAAGACATTTTTGCTATTTTTGCCGAGTTTGAAATAGATTTAAATTTAAAATTAATGTAATTTGGAATAATTTGACGTTTTTGACATTCACGCAGAAAAAACAAATTCAAACATATTATATTATTGTTATACAAAGGTATTTGTTTTTCATTAAATTAATGATGACACCCCAAAGTAAATATGCCTATTTTGAAGGAATATTTTATTTTTTAAATTATTTATTATGGTTAAGCAAATATAAATATTTTGTTCTTGTAAAGATGAAATAATAATAATTTAACATCTTTTAACAATAACACGGAAAAATCTTCCCTTTAAAATTATTCTACACAGGGTTGTTTAAAAAAAATTTAATAATTCATCAAATACTTGAGTAAATTTTTTTTTTGTTTTGTGTAAGTTCTATTCAAGTTCTATTATTATATCATTAAAGGCCAGTTGCTTCATAAAACTGAAATAATCACAGAACTTGAAAATTGACCACAAATATTTGATGAATTGTTCCAATTTTTTTAAACAATCACTCCTAAAAGATATCATAATTTGGATAATTTATTATAAGTCATTAGTTTGAACAGTTTAAAAAAATGTTTATACCCTCACGGCCTATGTTTCTCTTACCACTTTCAGTCATTAATGTCATTACTGTATAAATGTACATTGTATTATGTTGTCTTGTATAGTGTTCGTGTATCTGTGACGCTTTCATAAATGTTGTGTTCGTGTGTATGAGTACATTTTGTAGATTAAGAGGCAAATGTAATATTCTAATTTTCAAAAAGTTCATTTCTTTTAATATAACGTATAATAACTTTTAATATAACGTTTCGCCAGATATTGGCAATATTTTTTTGGAAAATTCATCGATTTGGCTACCGTATGCAGTAATTAAAAAAAGTGCCGTTCATCTTTTCCAACAAATAAGAGTAAATTGTAAATGTAACGGTGGTTCTTCGGCAGTGCAATATTGAATATATAATAGTGTCAACCCAGTAAATATTTTAAAAAAAAATGTATATGTATTTTAATAAATTGAATGCGAAGAAAACTAATATTTACGCACGTAGGGATTTGAACCTGCAACCTCCGGATTGATAGGCAAGTACCTTAATATCTCGATATGGAGGTAGTTATTCGGTGTTCGTCACATGTCATACGAGATCGGTCCAGGGCCGACTAGGGAACAGGCTTGGGCGCGCGACCGCCAATCAGAAGTCAGTGCTGTCGCTAAGAAAACTTTACTGTTTTTTTTTTTACAGTTTTTCGACTATCAAATCATGCTAGGCACAAGCCTGTGTTGTGGTGGTCGAGTCTAATCGAACACCATAATGCTTGCGCTAAAACAACACAAAAGTCAGCAGTAACAAGAGTATCAACAAAAATCGCTGGCATTTTAAACTGTCGTTGCTCGATGGCACCGACTTGATCACGTGATATTTTAAATACCGTCTTTTGTAAGATGCTAAGAGCAGTAAGTAACAATGTCCTCAAGGGTCCACTATTCGAATTTCGACCGATTTCTTACATATCTCCCTTAAACATTTGAAGTTTTTAAGCTCTTAAAAAAAAAGTTATTTTTGAATACAATATCTGGACAAGTTCCACGCCGAAACGCAAATTATATGAAATTCCCTCGATAGAAAAAAATCGCAAAGTATTATCCGAAAATTATTTAAAACATTTCTATTTCTATTATTTTACAAGTTATATTTATGGAAAGAAACATATTTAAAGAAACATATATCAAGTTATATGTTTCTTTAAATGATACTTAAGATACGTTCCACGAGATTTTTGCCCTATTTTAAACGAGTCTTGTTTTATTAAGCTTTTTCGCCATTTTCGCTGCGATTTCATCACTTAAAATATTAGCGCGCTGTGTCCAACATTCGTAATTACATATCTCTCCATCTTCTTCTTTTTCAGCCGAATAGCGCCGCCTTAACAAAATGTGCTAAGAAGCTTTGTAAGAAACGTCATTTTTATAAGAAGTTAACAAAAAAAATAAACGAATCTAAGAAAACTGGTTAATGCATAAATACTAACATTGAACACGCCCCTGCGGGCGCTTTTATAATTACTACGGCTACGGCACGACGACACCAAAAGCAACTGCATTTTATTTCTTTAATGCACGTGAGGAAGATGTATGATAATGATAACATTTTGGGGGAAGCAGACATGACATAGGTACGTATATTGTATGTCTCATTTTAAAGAGATCTTTCTTAAATACTGTTATGTAGTGTGTTAGAAAGGGCTGAAGCATTAATAAAATAAATAACGAAGGTTATATATTTTTTTGTGCCGTTGCCGTGCCGTAGTTGTAGGAATTATAAAAGTTCTGAGTGAAGCATTTTTTTTTACTTTCGTTGAATGCAATTAAAGATTTGCTGCTGTTAAAATGTTGCGACATTTTTGCTAATCAGGGTATTAACGACCGCCCTGGAGTCCGATTTGTTTAATATCTTTTTATGAACACGATTGCCGTATAGTGCCAATTAAGTATGAAAACATGTTATTTAATTTTTACAAATAATTAAAAATACGAAACTGATCTGAATTTTGTACAATTTGAAGATCAACTTAAATGATGCATTTAATTAGTTGAAGTCGTTAAATATAAGAGAATTTATCAATTATTGATTGTTTTTGTGTTTAATTCGTAAACTCCATTTAATAAAAAAAAAATATAACATTGAAGAAGAAGATAACACTTATAATCTAAATGAAAATATGAAAGAAAACAAGACACAGAAAACAGAAAAAACAATGGTCGCAACTGGGACTCGAACCCAGACCTCTCGTCTAACCGGGACGTGCGCGTTTTCAAATTTTTTAGTTGAAGATAATATTAATGATTCTAAATATTTGAAATATGAGATTGACAAATATGACGGTTTGACAGAAGGTGGCAATAGCGAAATTGGAAAACGCGCACGTCCCGGTTAGACGAGAGGTCTGGGTTCGAGTCCCAGTTGCGACCATTGTTTTTTCTGTTTTTCTGTGTCTTGTTTTCTTTCATATTTTCATTTAGATTATAAGTGTTATCTTCTTCTTCAATGATATATTACGTTGATGGGAATAACCTTCAAAAGTTATAAAAAGAGAGTTTTTCTCATAAAAATTAAAAAAATATTACGTTATTATCAAGTTCTGCAAGTATTTAAGTTTTTATTTTCGTTACAGCTGTTTCGGATTACAATGCCATTTTCAAACAGTGATTAAACTACTTTGAGACGACTTATTTATCGGATTTTAAATGTCAATTTTATTGGTGTCTAAATTGATTTTGTTACCGGTAACTAATTTGCTGGGAAACTAATTGAGACAGTTTTATGTGGGTACTTCGGAATCTGTTTTCCCCGCACTAAATGTTAAGGTTTTCTTAAACGTTTGATAATGAAGCTATGCTATGACTCATTTAAGTGCGTTATATTGCTTAGGTTTTGTAAACATACTAAGGAGTGGAGAATAAATAATTTTCCTTACTTTATTAATTAGCGTTGCATTTGGATCGTTCGTTTGTTTATTGATTTCTAATTGTTCAAGCAAATTTAATCTAAGACCCTTTTCTCTCTTTAAATTGTGGTAAATATTAGCATGTGTGAAAGCTTGGACGTTTCGTTTTAGATTTTAATTTAAAAGCCAAAAGCGTTATTTAAGTCTGACATGTTTGTTCGAACATGAAATGTTACGGTTTACAATACTTTTAAATTATTTATTTTTTATTTATTTATCACAAGATAAAGAATATGGCAATCCCCGTTCGGGGTATTACGTGATAATGTAGGGAGTTAGTAAGGAAGAATACGAGAAAGCGAGAGGTTGTAAAGCTCATTCAGATCTGGTCACTAAATACGGCTAAAACCATTTCAAGCAACATTTCGATTCTGACTGTGGTCTCACCTGGACGACAATGATAGTATCTACCACTCTGGAATTCTAGATCGTGCCGCATATAGATGATATTGGTGACCTGACAACTCAAAATGAAATCAACTCAATACCTCCTTTGAAAAGTCATCAAAAGTGATGAAAAAAATATTATATGAAAAATGTTAAATAGGTTAAGTTAGGTTAGGTTATGTGATGATATTAAATTTTTTTTTCATAGCTTTTAATGACTTTTTAAAGAGGTGTTGCGTTGAGTAGATTCTGAGTTGGCATGGAACATATTCTATGTTAACCGCTCGAGCCATGGAGTGCTATATCTACAGTATTATTATTATTTTTTATTTATTTATTACATTACATTAGATACATTTATATAGCAAAAATAACATAGTAATAATATTGCATAATAACTGTAAATATTTATATATGGGTACAAGCGTTATTGTGTCTTGTTGGTCAATATTAGTTGATAGCTTGGCAGACTGCCCGTTCTAAGGAACAAAATGCTGGTGAAAATGCCGAAAATTTATTGCGTGCAAAAATACTGTTGTTGTTTTTTTTTTTAATTAAATGTTTACTAAATGGACCATTAATAGGTATTGTGACCAGACGTTTCACTGTTAGGTCACCTAAAGTGACTTAGCAGGGGCGCCCGGATTTATTGGAGGGTTAGCTTTGTCTAGGTCTTGGCGGTATATGTGTCTGTTCACCTACTGCGTAGCGGGCCAGATCGAGAGAGACTCTTTGAGGGAGACTTTTTGATCTTTCCAGCCGGACTTTCTCGACTCATTCCTTGCCCCACATTTGGAGGGATAGATTCTTCGTCCGTCACACTGACCCCAGATTCCTACAATCACACCTTTTCCTTTCCAGAATTTCCTCTCCATCCTATCCCTAAAAAGACTCTCCACATAGCGTTCTCTAAGATGACACAACCTTAGAAAAAATATTTTCATAAGAACCTCTTTTGTGGAGCTAATGTAAAAAAAATGATAGTAAAGTATTTTAAAAAATTCTGATTGTTGAGGAGAGCGGTTTAAAGTAATTCCAAATATTGACCGATAAATTTCAATTATGCACACTTCTTCATTTCATATGTTATTTTAAGTGAAAATATCTGTTAAAAAATTGTAAAAGTGTTGAAAAAGAACTTTTGACTGCTCTACAACAATCAACAATCAACAATCCGCAACAATCGGAATTTTGAATATCGATATAATACAAATAGATTTAGAAAGAGCTCTACGTGGCACGTGTGGTTAAATATTGTATAATAACCCGGTAGTAAGCGTTAAAAAAGAAGAAAACGGGGAGAAATGTACCTAAATACGAATGTTAGAGGAAGCGCGCTAATATTATAAACAACGATAATTAAGTGAAAATTCTGAAAATGTTTAATAAAACACGACTGGTTTAAAATAGAGCAAAATCTCGTGGAAAATGTCTTATGTAGCATTTAAAGAAACGCTTTGAAATTATTCATTTAAGTTTGTAAAATAACAGAAAAAACGTGTTTATAATAATTTTCGGAGATACTTTTAGATTTTTTTTTCAAGGGAAATTCATATAATTACCGTTCCTATCTCAGGGCCTATTTCATCTTTGAGGATGCTGTTGAGATATTCCGACTGGAAAGGTCTTGGTTAGGTCGTCCTCAACCGATTTCTCCCGATCGAGCCCACCACGCAGTAGTTGGGAAAACTCAATCGTCGCCAAGACCTAGAAAACCTTACCCCATGAATCTGGGCACCTGCTAGGTTACCAAACGTTAGGGTGATCCATGACAGGTCACTCACTCTGTTATCATGTTACAAATAACCGCCGTCCAAACTGGATGCTGAGGTTGTTCAGACGGTCAACATAATCGGGAGTCACTGGATTTAGCACGAATGTGCTCCGGGTAAATTTGTGAAGGAGACGTTCTTCACGATGTGTTCTTTTTTGTATTCATCCATATTCAAACAATTCAGCTCTATATAATTATCTGTCTCACTTAAGACTGAATATAAACATGTAGGTATCATGAAATAATAATAATACAACGCCATTTTCCTTCAGTTTTGACAGGAACAATGAATTAGCTCTATTATTTGCCCATGAGAAAGGTCTCAATAGCTGATCAGCTCAGATTAATGGGTGGCTGAAATTTTCGCAGTCGCTGCAGTTTAAAGTGGTGCAAGTAAATGTGTATAGAATTAAGTGCACTTGGAGACGGGATAGTCTGCGATAAAAGAACCGCGGAGAATCGGTAACAGTCATCAATGGGAAAAACGGTAAAAAAAAGAAGTTGACAAACGTATTCAATGCCATAGAAAATCACATAACATTTAAAAATAATAATCATAATACTTAGTATATATGTACCTTAATGTTTGTTCCTAGAATGCGATTTAATACATTTAGTCTGTAAAATAATATCACGAACACGTGCCGAACCTTGAATAATATGTTTATGGCTGGTATCATATAAATACATTCCCTTGCAAATTTGGGACAAATTCTTTTATTATTTGTAAAGTCGGTACTTTGAATAAGTACCCTCAAATAGCACCTACTTATGTTTATGACACACCCAAGGAAAATTGTTTGCTGGCCGCAGTTTATAACGCCCTCAAGGATAAATGCACCGCCGGCGTTAGCCCTAAGTGAGAATTGTAATAAAACTTTGCAATATTTTTTAATCCCTATAATGTTAAGATTTTATTAGTGGCCCTTTCGGCGACTTTTAGGAAATTGTTTTATTATTTTCTGTATGTTAGATTTTAAAATTAGTGTGGGAACTGGTAAAATTTATTTTCTCAACATTTTTTATGTACCATGTTTACTTTAAATAAAAGCGATGTTGATATGTAGGGTCAGTATTGTTGTGACGGTAAAACGAGAAGGTACATGTTGTACCTTCGGAGTTATTTTATTAAACTCGAGCATGGGGGGTACATAGGTGCCTATCTCCAGTAGAGTGTTGTAATTAATCTCGATCTGAGGGGTACATAGGTGCCCGTCTTCAGTAGAGTGTTGAGATATCGAGGGAAATAAAGCCTTCGATATTTGTCAGTGTGGTTTGGTCTTGGAGATCACTATTGTCAACAGTATAGTATTTTTAAATAAATTGTGTTAAAGAATAACAAGAAGTGTTTTCCTGCAAATTCCATCGAGTAGTGCTTTCGTACCACGATAGTAACAAACACTTAATATGCATTAATGCTCTACTGCAAAGCGAACATAAATTTTTTGTTTAAAAAAAATACATTTTCTTATGCTAGCGTCGCACGGCATCGCTAAGTTTTATACTATTTAGTTGAAATTTTCGATGGAATCTTGGAATTAGAAATGTTTTAATTTAAATTTGTTTATTTATTTTACATTTGATATACATTATGGCCCAGTCAACATTTTTTTTAAAGAAATACAAACATTCCGATCCGACAATACTATCTCCTACCACCACCACACTAAGTGGAAAATGTTGCTTGTGTCGTGATGGATGACTTAGCCAGCCGAGGAATCAAACACGCGACGCGCGGGTGGGACCCAAAGGCGATGCCCACTCAACCACTGACCGATTTTATGATGTGAGTGGTAAGTTTGGTTTTGATTTATTAAATAACAGCAATAGTTAAATTTTAAATATTATAATAATGTAATGCAATATAATTTTAAAAATATTTACACTTTATTTTCGGCTTATTGCGGTGGTAGAAGGAGATTTTCAAACATTGTTGGATTATTTATAACCCGAGAATATTTGTCTTTCTTTCTGAAAAAAAAATCTGTTGGATGGTACTGAAATACTTACCCACTTAATTTAAAACCAAATTATATTTTATGATTTTTAAAATTTTAATTTCAAATAAGTAGTGACACAATTTGTCCAAAGAGACGTCACTCTCAATGACAAGTCATTTTTCAAGTCTTAAAAGAAATATTAAACTGGCCACCTTCTTGAACCGGAAATGGAACATACAAACAAATTTATATACAGATGAAATGCAAAACGGTCGAGTTAAAATCTTCGATGCGCAATGTCAATTTGTTTTATTATATACTTACGGTTAATCGCAAATTAATAAGTCCATTTTGAAAAATGTGTTTTTTTTTAAATAGATCTAAACGTCTTTGACGTCATCGCAACCTGACGATATTGCGGATAGAATGACAACCATGCGACGCCATCTGACCCTGATTTAACGTGACAAATAATCTTAACAAAGATTTTTACATGAAAATTTTACTGTAAAAAAATACTATCTTTTTAGTTAGACAGTGAATACCTATTGCAAAAATTAAATATAAACCAAAAAAATATGGGAGTTTTTTTTGCTTACGTGGAACTTGGTAAAATCCTCCAACATTGTATGGTCTCAAGGGATAGTATGGAAGATAGTTGATTACGGGAGGCGCAACCGAGTCACGACCAGGAACAAACTGTACTGAAAAATAATTGATAGCCTCTAACTTACCACACCGTGAGATTACTAGAAGCCAGGGCTCTATTCCGCACTGTTAACCCCTGGACCAAGGGTAAGTGATGGTCACGTCTTTACGAAACCGGGCTCCAGCTTGCACTGCGCCAGGATAACTCTAATAACAGACAGGGTGTTGTTCGTAATGTAAGCAAGCCCGCAAATATGCTCGTACAAATTCATTGTTTATCATCCTTGTTTACAAAAGAAGAACAACGCATGTTTTGATAGTGCTTTTCCGAACATCAAACTCGCTTATGAAAATGCTTTGCTTTAGATAGTTTATTTTTTGTATTTAACTAATCTGCATAGAGAATTCAAATTTCGTCGACAGATAGTCTTGCGATCGTACCCTTCCAACTGTAGAGAGCGATTCCGATGAGAAAGATGGATTATTCTCCGTACCAGCATTTTTAATTAATAACTCGATATCGACTTTATTTTATTCCAAATTTGCTTTAATATTTACTTACATTAAAGTTAGCAATAAAAATGCTCAAACACTTGATGATAAAAATATTAAAATTGTATTTTCGCAATTATTCTTTTATCACAAGTATTTATAATTTTGTCTAAACAAGCTAAGCATGTAAAAGAATTCTGAAATATATTGGTTTGTAAGACCGTCAATAAATAGACAAACTGAAGTTTTTTTTTTAATTAAAGTATTTTTGAAGTATTTTTTTTAATTGAAGTATTTTTGTTACAAAACACGGCCGTGGATTTTTTTAAATGATTTTATTTTAACTTAAATTAAAATTCTTAATAGTAGCTTTCCTATACAAATACATTTTGACGGCCTACGTGGTCCCGAGGCAAGACTCTCGACTCACAATCCGAAGGTCGCGCGTTCGAACCCGGCGTGCGCAAATAAATTTTATTTGATTAATTTGTGTTATTTCACAATTTATTCATTTAAAATAATATATAGTATGTTTGCGGCACGTTCCAGAGTGGAAGATACTATCAGTATCGCCCTGGTGTAAGACCACCATTCAGAATTGAAACGTTGCCTGAAATGGCTTTAGCCGTGTTTAGTGACCAGATCTGAATAGGCAGGTACTTCCCACCTTCCTCTTCCCTATCTCCTTCCCCTCCCCACTACCTTCAGCCTCACAACATACCTCAATTGGGGATGCCATAGTCTCACTGGCTCCAGATGGGAGCAGTTGGGACTCTTGTGAGGTATTTCATATAAAAAAAAAACATAGATTTTAGATGATTTTAGTACCATTTTCTCATAAAAACATAATTTTAGTCATTTTTACAATTATCTTTCTTTGCATTTTAAAGTTTAATATTTGCAAATTTTATTATTTATTTTTAATATAAGAATTTGAAAGCGTATTTCAATACCTTTCAAAATCAGTTTTTAGTATTTGGCTGTATCTAGAATCATTTCATTTATTGAGCTTTAATTGCAAAACGGAAATAACACAAATTTTATATCAATCTGACAGTTCGTTAAGACCAAAAATATGCACAAAGGCGATAGACCCAAGTGATTAAACCAGTTTGGCATATTTTGACATTCGATAAACCAGGTGTGCGATAGATGAAAGGCGTAAGAAGTAATCATGTCCAATCATGCATTCAGGTCCGTATTGCTTCAAACGAATTGAATGATTGTGAAGTGCACAGTAGAATAATTCTGATCGACTCTAATCGGATTAGGAAACCTGGTGAGTTGCACCCCTGTGATGGGTGTAATAGGTTTAATATTATTGTAACCGGTGTTAATGCTCGCAGTATTAACGGTTCTCACCATTCGTCATTCAAGTCATTCTACCTACCCTATACATCTGTGGTCTTTGACCAACATAATATTACGATGACCATTTTTTGGAAAATTTCACTGTAAGCATATAATTTTATTTAGTTTTGTGTCCTCGTTTATTTGATATAACTATTGTAATGGCGGATGACCAGGACACGCTGAACCTCAAATTCCTACCCACCCCTTAAACCCTTTTCCTTCCCAGAACTCTCCTCTCCTTCCCTTCCTTAAAAAACCCTCCACACAGCATCCCCAAAGATGACATAGGCTCAGAGGGAAATTATTTATTAGAAATGCGATCCAATATCCTTACAAAAGTTTAAAGGCTGTTTTCCTACAAAGTACAACAACTTAGACATACTTGGTTTAAAATTTCTTATAACATTATTTTTATCTATATAAGTATTTTTTGTCTTACCATTTAAATTTTTCCAAAAATAATTTGTAAACTTTTGTAAGGATTTCGCGCATTTCTCTCATCTCTCTATTTGTAAAATAATATTTTTATGTACATACTTTTTTCCCTAATTATACTTAAACTTATTTATATAATTTATATGTTTTTATTTGCTGTTTAAGTCAATTCGTGAGAAATAGTTTGGATGCAGGTGAATTCTTTAGTTGTTGTTTTGTATATTCTTGTAAATTAACATCTATATCTGTATTTTCTCCTTAATAAAAAAAAGTCAGGTACATCATACATACGTCTGCTAATGTTAAATTATTGTGAAATTAACCTCATGTGTCAAAGTGGTTAAGTTAAAAATTAAAATAAAATCAAAAAACTCGATTATTTTAAAGAAAAATACGTGTTCTACTCGCAGTATTTAATTAAAGCATCTAAAATATTTCTAAGCGATGATTTTGCATTGCTTAGTAGTGCATCACCTTAAACACTATGAAACTTTAAAGTTTACCTGGAAATTGAAACTAAGTTTGACAGGTTTGTTTAATTAGAATGATCATTTTGCGAAAGAAATTATATTTTATAGTTAAGATGTCGTGACTTTGCCGTGTTCGGGACCGTAAAATAAAATAATATAACTCGTATAATTATGGAATATATTAATGTAACGTTTATCGCGTGGTGGTCAAAGGTGAAGAGAGACATGCAAGACATGCCTTTTATACCTTAATTCGTGTCCAAACAAAGAATCCCAAACATTATTCTTTGGTTCCTGTGTAAACTTGGATCCACATTCATTTTTTTTACATGAACTCCACACAGGAAGTCCTGAGGAAAATGTGGTGAACAACTGTGGTGACCTAAGACAGGGATGTTGGTTATCCAATAAATGGTTCCCGGGACTGCAGTACACATACCCGCCTCCCAAATTTTATCTTGTGTGAGTGATTGTGATAATCTCCTTATTATTGGTGACCTCAATATAAATATAATAAATTCCATGCACCCTCAAGCCAATGATTATATAAACCTGCTAACTTTTCAAGGCTTCGTCCCTGCCATCACAGCACCTACCAGAGTAACTGGTTCGTCTGTAAGTTGTATTTTCAAAATGTAAATTAAAAACTATATCTCTTGTATACCAATGTACTGTCACGGACCACTACGCTACCATAACTTCTCTTTCTCACAAAGTACATGAAACACAGCCGCATGAAATTCCACAAAATAAAATATCCTATACCACACTTTTTGAGCTGGTCTCACAAGAAAGTTGGTCAAATATTTACACACAAAATGATCCCAATTTAGCCTGCGAATCTTTTTTCCAAACACTACATAACCACCTAACCAACGCTACATCCAACACAACACACACAAAAAAACACTATGCCACTAAACTCAAACCTTGGATAACTGTTGGTATTCTTCATTCTATACGTAAGCGTGATAAACTCCACGCACTATGTAAAAAAAACCCCAACGACCATGAATCCCACTTATTTTACAAGAAATACAGAAATGTTTGCAAAAAAATTACTTCAAAGGCTAGAGAAGATTACTATAAAAAACAAATCATGAACGCCGAAAATGACAAGAAAAAAATATGGAGTATTATTAAGGACATATCCTACACTAGACAAACGACTACACCCATCAATACGATTAACATTGAAGGCCGATCAATAACTAATACACGTAATGACTCCGTAAAAATCGCAGACCATTTCAATGAATTTTTCACATCAGTCGGATCTAACCTTTCTAATACTATTTTAACTAGAAATAATGTTTCGGAACAAGACCTCGCAAACAAAATATCCCTGTCTCATCTGAGTTATACTCCATTTGTTTTCACTCCTACCACAGAACTGGAAATTATCGAAATCATCACATCGTTAAAAAATAGCTACTCAACAGGCATAGATAAAATCTCTTCTAAACTCACTAAGCATTTAAAAACCCTTATTGCCAACCCTCTCAAACATATTATAAACTTAAGCCTCCAATCCGGAATATTCCCAAAATCACTTAAACATGCCTCTATCATCCCTATTTTCAAATCAGGTAACAGATCTTCCCTAAACAGTTACAGGCCTATATCATTGTTGAGCACTTTCTCCAAAATCATTGAAAAGGTAGTAAAACGAAGACTCCTCAAGTTCCTCGAGGACAATAAAATCCTTTCAAAAAACCAATACGGTTTTCGTAAAGGTTGTAGTACTGCTGATGCAATCGCAACCTTTACCAAACTGATATCAGATAACCTCGATAAAGGCAATAAACCTCTTGCTGTCTTTCTAGATCTGTCAAAAGCCTTCGATACTATTTCCCACCATATTCTTCTAAAAAAACTCCAACAGATTGGGATAGAAGGTACTGCCCTGAAATGGTTTAAAAACTTCCTCACACAGAGATCTCAAACAACCGTCATCCACTCTAATCAGGAGTATAGGAGTAAATGCTTACCTGTTTCTTATGGCGTGCCCCAAGGTAGTGTTCTAGGCCCGCTTTTATTTCTTATATATATGAACTCCTTATTGAATTTGGATATCGAAGGTAATATAATATCTTTCGCTGATGACACTGTTATCATATTTACAAGTAAAATATGGAAAACAACAGTCGAAAAGGCAAATTCTGGACTGAACAAAATTAAAAAATGGCTAGACTCTAACCTCCTCACCCTAAATATTCAAAAAACACAATATATACATTTTTCGATCAGAAAATTCACTCTCCCCGAAAACCTCCCTAAACTAATCATTCACACTTGCCCACAAAATCTTGACACTCACTCACTATCTTTTAATAACAGCTGTTCATGCCCAATTCTTAAACCATCAAAAGAAATAAAATACCTAGGGGTCATTATAGATAACCATTTACGCTGGGAGGCCCAAATTAACTCCATAACAAAGAGACTCCGTAAGTTATGCCATATTTTTTATTCTCTTCGATCAGTTCTTGATATAAAAACACTCAGAAGTGTTTATTTTGCTCTTTTCCAATCAATAGCAACGTACGGCATTATAGGATGGGGAGGTTGTGCAGCATCCATTCTCTACCCCCTAGTGACCGTTCAAAAACTTTTACTAAGGATCATCTTCAAATGTTCCCCTTCTCATCCATCAGAGCCACTTTTCAAGAAACTAGCAGTTCTAGACATTCGCCAACTATATATTAAGATAGTTCTCATCCATATCTGGAAAAATGGTTTGATAACATCCACACAAAAAGACATACATACACGCTATTCAACCCATGCAAAATGCACAATCCCTATAACAAAAACCACTTTTTCACAACGGCAATACACATACGTCGCACCTAAAATATACAACACACTAAATTACAACATTAAAAGATCCAGTACACTTACTCAATTTACAACAGGTGTCCAAATATGGATATCCGGAAAGGGTCGAAAGTTCTTTAAAGAGTTTCTTTAGATAATTTCTTTGAAGAATTTCTTTTAAAAAATTCGTTAAAGAACGTATGTTAATACACCACCAATAAAAGTTTTTGTATGTGCAGAATTATACGTAATTAGTAATTACTTAAAATTAATAACCAAACTTTAAATACTTTTCAAACTAATTACTTTATTAAACTGTTTGGCACCACTGAGTACTGCCACTGTGTGTGTATCTTAGAGTAACAGACTCTACGGAGCCTTCATGTATCATGTACTCTGTGTCCACTTGTAGCAATAATAATTTATTCCAATGTCCATTGTAATTCGCCGGACTTGAAACATAAATTCTAAAATTTATTTGTAAAATATTTACCTACCAGTATAACCACGCACAGATAGATTTCCACTGTAATTAAAAACCTTTTATTATGTGCTTACTATATAGCACTTACTTTACCTTATATACTTTATCTTATATATTTTATAATAACATCATTTTATTTTCTTTCATGTATACCTATGCTTTCTTTTCTTTACACTTTTAGTGTTCTTTACTTAACACTTTTAGTATTCCTGTGTTCTATGTTCTCTGAACTCCTATGTTCTCCCTATGTTCTACACTTTTAGTACTACATTATTTTTTCTATATTCTACTTTATTTTTTCTTACGCTTTCATATTACTACATAGCAATTTACATTATTGTATATTCTTTTGTTTTCAATAATATTCTTTCTTATTATATTATTTTGTATTTTTTTAATATTCACACATTTTTTATATTGCATATATGTTAAAGTACTGTATAGAAAATCGACCACCACAACACGGGCATGTGCCTAGCATGGTGGTCGAAAAATCATAAAATTCATAAAAAAAAAAAAAAATTAAGTATATATTTAGCATTATAACACACTAAGGGCCGTCTGCTTTAACAGAAAGTTTAATCGTGTCCTAAAGTTAAATTTTAACTGTCTTTTAAAGTAACTTGGATGTTAAATTGGACCGCGCGCTGTTTCAAGCGTATTTTCGCTAAAGTTATAGTTGTCAGTGTGGCCAGTCTAAAAAGCAGAATATTCCCCGGAATTACGTGAAAAAACGCACCGCATTGTTTTTTGGTGTGGCCACACCATAAAACTAAATTTGAATATCAGAGGAACTGTCAAAACATCCGGCCGCATTTTGTTTCCGTTAATTCAACTATAAATATGGCAGAATATGTAAATAAGTACAACAATGTTGTTTTACTTGTTTAATGACATGGCTTTAATATACGTTCTGTTAATATGATTATTATTACAGAGTCAAGGCCAGCGATTTCTCGGCCAAAGAAATCTCGAAGTTGAATGAGTTGGTGGCGAATTTACCTTCCAGTAGTTGTAATGTGTCCTTGTATTTGATGCGTAAAAAAATTTGACGAGATTTTTCGACATCCTATACCGCGCCAAATATTCGGGATCGTCCCAAATGACCATATTATTGACGCGGGGTCGAAATGTTTTTGATTTTCGTTGCAAGACATATTGAATGAGGAATTCATCGTCACTATCATCGTCTTTTACAATATTTTTCATGATTACTGATTAAATGTTGAAGCGCGCAATTTCGTAGCTTCCCTCGAGCAGAACTGTCAAAAATGCCAATATGGCGGAGTAACTTTAGAGTAACTATCGGTTTTCGGAAAGTAAATACAAAAGTTAAAAGTAACGTAAAACAAGCAGTCAAATTGATTGAAAAACGCATTTTGGTGAAATTTAACTTTAGTAACTGATTTTTGTTTTACTTTTACGAACTCAGTCAAAAAGTTAACGTTGCCCTATTTACTACCTTCTTAGATTCAGTATGACCTTTGAATACCATTTTAAGTCGTCATTTGCCCTACTAACGTACGGTCGACTTGCAAAACAACTTTCATAATAATATAATGTGTGGAATAACGCATTGTTTTCTCAGTCTGATGATTATATGCATTTGGTGAACGCCGTTAACATGAATTAGCATTATTTGTAGGTTATCTCGAAATACTTGGGATATCCAAATTTATACAAACGCACGATGTACTCATATATCAGTGGACTACTTACCGGTCTCTCCTTTGTTATGGATATTGAGCAAGAATATAGATATGATAATAGTCCAAAAATGTATGCGTGCGACAGAATACAGGCATCAACCAGAGACAAATAGACAGGGAAAAAATCAAAAGAAACGATTAAAAAGAAAAAGTATGCAAAAACGGTCAACTCAGAATAATGTAAATTCAACACTTCCTAAGAAAAGTCATTAAAAGTGATGAAAAAATGGTTCCATAACAACTCAGAATCAATTAAACTCAACACCTCTTTGAAGTGCCATTAAAAGCTACGAAAAATAATAATTGTTAAATAGCCCATAATCTAACCTAACCTAACCTTTTTTTAACATTAACTCCACACAGGAGGCCCTGAGGAAAATAATTTCGCTCAGGGCCTATGTCATCTGAGATGCTGTGTGGAGGGTCTTTTTGAGGATAGAAAGGAATGAACATTGGTCTTGAAGAGACCCATGTTGTAGGAAGGAGGAAACACAGAGGCCGGCAAATCGTTCCACAGCCGAGCTGTTAAACACGAGAACGAGTCGAAGAAGCGACCCATTCTCATGTGACAAATGTCAACCGTGTAAATATGTTGGGCACGCGTTTGGCATGTTTCCCGACTATGCACCGGTGCCGAAAGGATCAATGACGCTAGTTCCTCGGAGCATCATCCATTGAAATACCGGTAGAATAGGGACAGCATTCCCATTCGACGCCTGTGCTCTAAAGATTGCAATCCGTTTGTTAAGTTAGGAGAATCTATCAAACGGATCGCCCGCTTCTGCACAGAGTCGAGGGTTTTTTTTTTCAGGTATTTTGGGGCTCCAGACCAGAGGTGGCTGCCAAATTCAACCGTTGGGCGCACTTATCAAACGTAACCTTTGTAACCATTTTGTGTACTTATTTTTTTTTCACTTTTAATAACTTTTCAAAGGAGGTGTTGAGTTCATTCTAAATATCCGGTCACCGAAAAAATATATTAAAAAATTGGTTAAACAGGTTACGTTAGATTGGAGTAGGTTAGGGTTATATTTCATAACTTTTAATGGCTTTTGAAAGGGGTGTTAAAATTGCATTATTCTGAGTTGTCATGAAACTGCAGAAACATGACTTTTCATTTCATATTATTAAAACCAGCTAATCGTGACCTCACCTCGCCATTTGTCACACCCCATTTGCCAACAAAGCTGATGTTATTCGATTAAAAAATCCATATACCTACATATATGTATAAAAACAATATACGTATAATATAAATTTTGAAGTGTTATATTCTATTGTTCGTTCGTTTGTGGACGCTACCAACATGTTACTGTAGATGAAACATTGTTCCATTCATTCATCAAGTAATTAATTAAATTATTTAATTATATTAATTAGTTACCTCTTTTTCATTGTCTTAAATATATCTTATATATATTAAAATGCCAGCACCTAAAATTTCTATTTACTTACAATTCTTACTCAAATACAACAAAAAACAGTCTTAAAACACAATCACATCACCAGAACTATAATCAACCGATACTACCATTTACTATACATACCAGCACATGGGTCGCATTTATTTGCGCACGCCGGGATTCGATCCTGTGACCTTCGGATTGCGAGTCAAGAGCCGTACCCTTCGACCGCGGAGGCTATTAAATTGGAGTATATTGTGATGTACAGCACATCAGCACAAAGACAATTCATCTACCTACCTCCTAAAATCTTCTACTTCTCCCTGATACCAAAAACCGAAACCCAACTATGTAGATACTTTTAAAACAAACATAACGCTATGGATCTTTACATCTGCAATACATTTCATTCGTAATACACATTTATTCAAGAATCTAACAACATTAATTCATTTCTCAACTAATTTAATAAATTTAATTATAATGAAAAACATTAATAAACCAAACTAAATTGTGTAATTTTATTATTATTATCAAGCTTATTATGTATAAATTTAATAGGTAAACTTCACCTGCCATAACACAGGGACAACCCTGGCATGGCGGGTAAACTAATTCTAAAAACGTTTTTAATGCACAATTTTTTTTTGCATGAAAAAAAGTAATGTAAGTCATATATGTCATTTTTTAATGTCGGCACTTATCAACGCTTTGTAAATGCACTTTTACGCGCAAATTTATTTTTATTTTTGTATGAATACCGCACAAGAGTCCAAACTGCTCCAGTCTGGAGCCAGTGAGACTATGGCATCCCCAATTGGGGTATGTTGCGAGGCTGAAGGTAGTGGGGAGGGGAAGGAAGATGGGGAAGAGGAAGGTGGGAAGTACCTGGCTATTCAGACATGGTCACCAAACACGGCTAAAGCCATTTCAAGCAACGTTTCAATTCTGAATGGTGGTCTTACACCAGGGCGATACTGAAAGTATCTTCGACTCTGGAACATGCCGCAAATAAACGGTATATTATTTTAAATGAATAAATTGTGAAATAACGCAAATTAATTTAATAAAATTTGTTTGCCACGCCGGGATTCGATCCCGTGACCTTCGAAATGCGAGTCAAGAGCCTTACCGCTGGACTACGCCGGCCGTCAAATGACATGTAAAAGTACCTAAGTACTACCTATGTAGTGTGTACCTACTAAGTGTAATATTCTATTTTGATTTTTATTAATTCTGTTATTTCAGTGGTAGCATCTCCTAGTAACCCCTAAACCTTATTTACGGATTACGCATGCTGTGAACATTTAAAATTGGATTGTTAATATCTATGCATTTCCCAATGGCGATTAGATTCATGTAATAATTGTTAACACTGTAATTTAAATTATTTCAAATAAAATAATTTAAATTTCAAAGAATAGGTTTCATCACGAAAACATTCAATAGCGAAAATCTTAACTTTCCATCCCTTGTCCCATTTCCTGAGAACCCCCCCTCCTTCGTTCCCCTCCTCCCTCCCAGATTACCTCCCCCCTCCCTCCATCCCTCCCTGCCGCTAAATAAAATGAAATACATATTTTCATAATGCAAATTTTTAATACAAATTTCACATCGTCAGAGCTCACCAGTTTTGCTGGCGTGCGCACAATAATTCACCAAAGTTTCATCGCACTCGGATGAATAGTATCTACATGAAATAATTTCAAAACACAGAGCTCACTATTATGTAAAGAAACCATCGCGTGCATGCGCACATCAAATCAACAAAATTTCGCGCAATCGGATGAATGATTTAGGAACGCACGCATAAGGGACAAACAAAGAAGTATTAATTTTTATATATTTATCAAAATTTATTAAAATATTATGTTTTCGTACTTTTTTTTTTACATTAACTCCACACAGGAGGCCGCGAGGAAAAGAATTTCCCCCAGGGCCTTTGTCATCTGGGATGCTGTGTGGAGGGTCTTTTTGAGGAGAGGAAGGAATGAACATTGGTCTTGAAGAGACCCATGTTGTAGGAGGGAGGAAACACAGATGCCGGCAAAGCCGAGCTATTGAACTCAAGAACGAGTCGAAAAAACGACACGTTCTCATGTGACAAATGTCAACCGTGTACATATGTTGGGCGCGCGTTTGGCGTGTCTCCCGACTATGCACCGGTGCCGAGGGGATCAATGAAGCTAGTTTCTCAGTGCATCTTCCATTGAAATACCGGTAGAACATGTATAGCATTCCCATGACGCCTGTGCTCTAAGGATTGCAATCCGTTAGTTAAGATGGGAGAATCTATCAAACGGACCGCCCGTTTCTGCACAGAGTCGAGGGTATTTTTCAAGTATTTTGGAGCTCCAGACCAGAGGTGGCTGCCAAATTCAACCGTGGGGCGCACTTGCGATTTGCACAGGGTTAGCAGTTGTGTACTATTTAAGTATCTGCGGGCCCTGTATAGTACGCCCGGTACTGGGTATCGTATGAAATTTATTAAGTGACCTGACTTTGGATACGGGAATGCTAGTAGCCAAGAGGTGCATAATCGATTTCCTGGTTTGGGTGAAATCTAGATAATCTTAGTGATAAATAGGTTCTCATCTAATTCTAGGTTGTTCTGGTTGCCGATTGAGCGCTTTATGTTTGTACTTATTTTGTACCCACTTTACCATTAAACCCATTTATCTTAGAAGTTGCAAATAAGCGGTAGTCTATGGTTAAATAATTCGAAAAACCCCGATGAATTTCAGATAAATTCTGCCTATTGCTGAGCTTTCATGAACTCTTTCGATCCGCAATCTGTAGGCGTACGTAATATTATATTCTAACCCTTGTATTTCTAAGTTATCAGCGTTGCCAACTCAGCTCCTTTAGAGCTAGATTTAGCTTCAAAATGAGGCCGTTAGCTCCAAAATCCGTGGGTTAGCTTCATTGCTCTTTTTTTAGATAATCTATCTCCTTTTTTGTATAAATATTCATTAGGGGGTATTCTAGTCTAGAAGAGTGAATTGTAGGTGTTTTTTCAGGTGCAATAAAAAAGAAAAAAGTGTTGAAAAAGGGTGTTGAAGTGGGGGGTCTCAAAATAATGGCGCGCCATGGTTGACACGATTGCAACCCTCCTAGTAATCTAAAAAAAAAACAAACAAATTAATTCTTAATCCAAACAAATGCGGATTAATCCAAATTAATTCTTAATCCAAATTAATTCTTAATCCAAACAGGCTACGGCCCAAACTAAGGAAAAGTCAATTTTTTTGCAAAATGGCGGCTGTCTGAAATAAAAAAGAGTGGAAAATACTCTCAGTATTGCCTTGGTGTAAGACCACTATACGGAATTGAAAAGTTGCTTGAAATGGCTTTGGCCGTGTTTGGTGATCAGATCTGAATAGCCAGGTAATTCCCCACCTTCCTCTTCCCTGTCTCCTTCCCCTCCCCACTATCTTCAGCCTCACAATATACCCTAATTCGGGATGCCATAGTCTCACTGGCTACAGACGGGAGCAGTTGGGACTCTTGTGCGGTATTCATAAAAAAAAATGTTTTAATTCAATCCCTCAAGTTCTTAATTTTTTTACGAAATCCAGACACATCCACCCAACACCATACATAATCCAGAAACTGTCTCAATCTACCAAATAACATACATATTTCGCATACGAATGACGTACGTACGAGCAGTATCAATTCAACACTTTCCTCTATTAATTTTCCAGTGTCAATGAATACGTCAGTGTTCAGTTTACTCGTCGATACATGAAAGTAAGTGGATAAGTTGGCTGCTTTATGATATACGACGGGGTGCATCGGACTGAACGGACTGTGTGACGTCAAGGGAGACATTATATAGTCCTGCAACTCCTTGTTGGGATTCATATATTCTCGGACTGCTATTGGAAATGAATAATTCCATGAATGTATTGATATCCGATAAAATCAGCCCAACAGAACGGCGCGTCACTCGCCAGACACTAGACAAAATTACAAGCGTACTAGTCATTATGTACTATGTATGTAGGTGCCCACAGATATTGATCTACTTACGTTGGGTGTTCTTTGAATGTGACTGATTTTGAAGACGTTTTGGAGAGGTTTATGATGTAAATTACAAATGATTTCAAAGATGTAAGTTACATAAAATAAATTATCATTTCGCATTTTCTCATCATTGCCAATTACTCATTATTAATGAATCATTAGTAAGACCTGAAAATGTGGTGTTATTTTTCAGCGAAAACATGGTTCTTGCAATTGCAAGGGATTTATGTAAACTTTATTTTTTTTTTTGCAAAATAATTAAATATTTTTTTGGTTTTTCAATAATAATTAACGAGAAATTTTTAGGCCTGTTAGCGTTAGTCTATTAACTGGCAGATAATAAATAAATAAAATGGCTACATAGTTTACAAAATTACACTATTACTAATAGTAGCATAAGAAAGTTAGTTTCTGTTATTTGTCTTTTTTTTTTTTTTTTACATGAAATACCGCACAAGAGTCCCAACTGCTCCCGTCTGGAGCCAGTGAGACTATGGCATCCCCAATTGGGGTATGTTGTGAGGCTGAAGGTAGTGGGGAGGGGAAGGAGATAGGGAAGAGGTAGGTGGGGAAGTACCTGGCTATTCAGATCTGGTCACTAAACACGGCTAAAGCCATTTCAAGCAACGTTTCAATTCTGAATGGTGGTCTTACACCAGGGCGATACTATAAGTATCTTCCACTCTGGAACGTGCCGCAAATATATCATATATTATTTTAAATGAATAAATTGTGAAATAACATAAATTAATCAAATAAAATTTATTTGCGCACGCCGGGTTCGAACCCGCGACCTTCGGATTGTGAGTCGAGAGTCTTGCCTCGGGACCACGGAGGCCGTCGGAGGCCGTTGTCTTAGAGTGTTGTTATGATTTCTATTTTATGTTGCTGTTAAAGATGGAATATTTGATGGGCGAATATTTAAATTACAAAAGACCGATTTACGATAAAATTTTAACCGAAGAAAACGCTTCTTTTACAATGTTTAATTTTTTAAATTATATGAACACAGTCACATGAGGCAAGATTTAGTCGAGGAACGGGCGGTCCGTTTGATAGATTCCCTTGTCTTAACAGATTGCATTATTTAGTGTACAGGCGTCAGATGGGAATGCTGTCCTAGTTCTACCGGTATTTCAAGAGAAGACGCTCCGAGGAACAAGTGTCATTTATCCCTTCGGCACCAGTGCATTGGCGGGAAACACGCCAAATGCGCTTCCAACATTTAAACTTGGTTGACAAAATTAATCTCACTAGAACTCGTCAAGAACGGGTCGTTTCTACGACTCATACTTGAGTTTTACAGTTCGGCTGTGGAAAGATTTTCGTCATTACAGCAGGTTCTCTCACTACTTATCTAAATCTGGATCAAAATCACGATTTTAATTGGTGATCTTCTTGTCCCAAATCAATCATCCTGTATCAGTTTTTACACCGCTATGAATAAAACGAAATCTATTGTTTTGTTGTTCCGATTCCTTTATTTGGCGAACATTGTTGTTTGTTATTGTTTTCTTGCTGTTTTCGTTTAGTAAATGCCACTGCGCTATTCATTTGTTGACCGCCGTTTTATGGGAATAACATTATGTTAGTTTGTTTTTCTGTCACAAAATTATTCAAAACAAAGTAGTCAGACTTCATAATTTTAAACAACGAGGGATTCACAATCTACACCAGGTAATATTTATTGATTTTGACTTTCCCTCAATCAGCACTTGCCGAATTGTGGATATTATTAATCTCTCTCCAAAATGTGTCGACTGATCAACTCAATTGACGGCCGGCGTGGTCTAGCGGTAAGGCTCTTGACTCGCAATCCGTAGGTTGCGGGATCGAATCCCGGCATGACAAATAAATTTTATTTGGTTAATTTGCGTTATTTCACAATTCAGTAATTGAAAATAATATATAGTGCATTTGCGGCACGTTCCAGAGTGGAAGATATTCTCAGTATCGCCCTGGTGTAAGACCACCACTCAGAATTGCAACGCTGCTTGAAATGGATTTAACCATGCTTGGTGACCAAATCTGAATGGTCACCGGACAACTCGGAATGAAACCAACTCAGAACCATCTCAGATAAGTCATTTAGAGTGATAAAAAATATATTTAAAAAATTGGTTAAATGGGTTACGTTAGATTAGGGTTATCGACTAATTTAAAATTATTTTATTCATAGCTTTTAATGACTTTTCAAGGAGGTGTTGGGTTGACTTTATTCTCGATTGGCATGGAACCATCTGAATAGCCAGGTACTTCCCCACCTTCCTCTTTCCCATCTCCTTTCCCTTCCCATTACCTTCAGCCTCACATCTTACCCCAATCGGTAATGCCATAATCTCACTGGCTCCAAAAGGGAGCAGTTCGGACTCTTTTGCGGTGTTCATAAAAAAAAAATAAAAAAATTCAAGAACTTGACTTTTTTTGTATAAATCTAGACGATTTTAGTCGGTCGCTAAACAATTGACGATATTTTATGACTATGTACTACGTACCTATTTTGATTTCTAGTTAAGACTTGACTCGACTTGTTACTTTTATTTTCTTACGTTTATGTATATTTTTGTCTTTGCTTTCATTTATCATCTTTTAATCTTATAAATTGCACTTTTTAAAATTCGTGTAAATTGGACATAAGTCCGTTAGTAAATAAATATGACGTAAAGTCAAGTTTAAATATGTTCACATTCAATTAACATTTTTATCCTTTTTTCACGACCTTTGTGACCGAGCAGTTGATATTTGGTACTGATCCTGATGTCGCGGATTCAAAACAAAAAATAATATTTCTTTACTTTAACCCTTAACCCTTAGTTAAATAAAACTTTAACCCTTAGTTAAATAAAACAATAAGTATTTCATTGGAGGAACTTTCCAGAGTGATCACCACTCAGAATTGAAATTTGAAAGGCTTAAAATTTAAAAAAAAATCTGTGTTTAATGACCAGATCTGATTTGCCATTTTGCAAGTTTAATTTATTTTTATATAAATACCTCACAAGAGTCAAAGCTGCTTGCGTCAAGTTGCGGGGCAAGTTGGGTGGAGCGTGAAGCTGAAGGTAGTGGGGAAGGAAAGGAGATGGGGAAGAGGAAGGTGGGGAAGAGCCTAGCTATTCAGATCTGGTCACCAAATTCGGTTAAAGCCATTTAAAGCAACGTTTAATTTTTTAATGGTGGCCCTACACCGAGGCGCTACTGAGAGTGTCTTCCACTGTGGAACGTACCGCAAATATGCCGTATATACTATTTTAAATGAATCAATTGTGAAATAACGAGAATTAATCACATAAAATTTATTAATCCACGCCGGGATTTGATCCCGCGACCGATTCGGATTGCGAGTCAACTACGGAGGCCGGCAAAAGGAAAATCTTCCCCTCCGCCCACTCCCTGCAGCCTCACAATATTCCCCTGTATGGATGCCACAGCCCCACCAGCATTGTGTAGTTGGAGCCCTTGTGCGATAATCACATAATAAGTCTCCGACAAAACAAGCCTGATATCCTTCTGCCTTAGTCCTGAATCCCTGTGACCCTTTTTGAATTAATTTCAACCCTCACGTGGTTTTGTACATCCGTATAATTAATTTATGCCTCCAAACACAACACACGTGCTTTTCCGAATACCTATAAGTCATTACCGCGTATCCTTACTCCTGCATTACGCAGAGGTTTGCAAACTTTGGCATTTGGGAAAAGATGGTGGATTCGGGTAGATTTAACAGGGACACGGGTATTTTTATAACACTTGTATTGGAGAGCAGTCGACGAAGCCATTCAGTAATTTAAAATGTTTAAGAATATCATTAATCGTTCTCCGGGTAGAAAGGGGAGCCTGGAAATAATTTTCCTTAGGAGGCCTTGAGGAAAATTATTTCCCTCAGGGCCTATGTCATCTGGGATGTTGTGTGGAGGGTTTTTTTGAAGAGAGGAAAGAATGAACATTGGTCTTGAAGAGACCCATGTTGTAGGAGGGAGGAAACACAGATGCCGGCAAATCGTTTATAGCCGAGCTGTTGAACTCAAGAACGAGTCGAAAAAACGACCCGTTCTCATGTGACAAATGTCAACCGTGTTTGGCGTGTCTCGTGTTGTAGGAGGGTGGAAACACAGAGGCCGCTAAATCGTTACACGGCCGAGCTGTCGTAGAAACGCCCCGTTCACGTGTGATAAATAAAATAAAAATTGGCGTGTTTCCTGACTGCACCGGTGCCGAAGGGATCAATGACACTAGTTCCTCAGAGCATCTTCCGGTAATACCGGTAGAACATGGATAGCATTCCCACCCGACGCCTGTGCTCTAAAGATTCCAATCCGTTCGTTAAGATGGGAGAATCTATCAAACGGACCGCCCGTTTCTGCACAGAGTCGAGCGTTTTTTTTCAGGTATTTTGGAGCTCCAGACCAGAGGTGGCTGCCAAATTCAACCGTTGGGCGCATTTGCGATTTGTACAGGGTAAGCAGTTGTGTACTATTAAAGTATCTGCGGGCCCTGTACAGACAGTTCGCCCAGTTTTTGAGAAAATATCATGTTTATTACAATAGAAATAAATACAGTTAGTAATAAATTGATAATTCAGCGTTAAAACAGAATGCACGAGCTTAATCGATCATTTATTTGCCAATTTTTAAGGATAAACCTGTGTGGCTCTCAAGAGCGGTATGCGCGGTCCGTTACAGCCAGTTTCATACAAATCTTAAATTTGGATTTGAGATCAAATTACCCAACCAAACTGAAAAATTATTTTTGAAATCAAAAGGTACATCAAATATCTAGTACGGATGTGAGCTACTTTATTTATTTTTTATTTAAATTATAAGATTTAGGCCATTAACATTTTTTGTGTTTCATGATTTTAGAGGCAACTTAGGAAATTATTTGTGAGTAAATTAAAAGCATAAAAAAGTAATTTTACTATGTTTATTTTACAAACACAATGAAAAAAAAAATTTGGTCGAGGGCTAAGGCTCTTGACTCGCAATTGGAAGATCGTGGAATCGTAACCCAGCGTGCGCAAATAAATTTTATTTGATTAATTTTTGATATTTCGCAATTAATCAATTAAAAATAATATATAGCATATTTGCGGCACATTCCTGAGTGGACGATACTTAGTATCGCCCTGGTGTAAGACCATCATGCAGAATTGAAACATTGCTTGAAATGGCTTTAGCCTTGTTTGATGACCAGATCTGAATAGCCAGGTACTTTCTCACCTTCCTGTCTCCTCCCTCTCCCTACTATCTTCAGCCTCACAAATATTGATATTCACATTTAAAAAAGATCACGAAGTAATAATAAAAGGTTTTTCCCTACCCCAGTACAAACAACCAAACACATAATTTCCCCCATAAAGGTACCTTCCTGCCTCCCAGAGTAAAACTTCCTGACACTTGCTAGTGAGGTAGGGTGTAATGTCTAGGGGAGAACTGGGATAGTGGGACACTTAGGGTAAACGTCATAATAAGTGATGTCAAACACAGAGGGTAAGGTGACACACTGGGTGGTGAGTGGTATTGCGCAAATAGTTTTTGCTGTATTGATTGTTTCATGATATTTTGTATTCAAACCCTTGTAGAACTTGTGGTAGGTAAGTGGCGCTGTTGTGACAATATATTATCAACATGTTTTCGTAGGAAGCCGTCACCTTGTGGTTTGAAATCACAATCGATTTGAATTTGGTACTTTGTTTGAACTAAACATTTATTTGTGTATTTGTCGTTTATTGGTTTCGCTCACAAAATAATCGCTAGGAAGGAGAATCTGTCTACTGTGAAGAAAAGTTTCTGTAAATAATCCATTAACAAAATTAAAAGTTGGTGTAAATATAGAACAGGTAAATCATTTTACAGAGACCCTTGCTTGTGTAGTGGTGTCAGATGAACACAAAATGACAGAGTATTTATATATATATTTAAAATTTAATTTAACTAAAATAAAATTATTAAATTTAAAAAAATTTTTACAACAAAACAATTGTTGTTTTTAAATATACACTAGGATTTACGCGTTTAACGCTTGAAATGTGGTTATAAAATCAAAATTAAAGAATATTTATCGTTCAAATAAAATATAAAGTTCCTACCAAGGATTTATTTCACAGGTACATAATATTTGTCACAGTTCACACATTAAGGGGGTATTCTAGTCTAGAAGCCCGAATTTAGGTCGTTTTTGGATGGTAAATAAAAAAAAAAACTATTAATATTTTTAGTATACATTTGTTTATTATTTATTTATTTACATTTACACAAAAAGACACGCGCTGTAGAAGTAGAGGGGAAAAAAGTGTGGTGTCCATCTTGTCACAATTTCCGCCCTTCTGGTCATCTGAAAAACAAAAAAGGTAGAATCAGTACACACGTCTTTATGGTAGGAAAAATGAAAAAAAAATATACTCTCAAAATGGTTGCTACTCAAAAAAAAGATGTTTTCCAGTTATTTTTTAACTTTTCCGAATTTTTAAAAATAGTAAAAATTAAACATGTAGATTTTTTGTTAATTCCTATCATAGAGGGATTTATAAAAAAAATCGAGCAAAATTTCAAGAAAATCGGTCAATTAGAAATTGAGATTTTATGACAAACGTTTCGTAAAAAGTAGTTTCGAGAAAAATGCCTTAAAAGTTTTGTTCCATTCAGATTCTACTTAGATTCCATCTAAGCCGGCCGAATTGCCACAACAATAAAACAATTAAAATAATTCGAATTTCTAAAAATCCTTTTGAGGACATATTTTTGGATATCTGAACTATCGAAATATGATTTTTTTCCAGATACAATACCCCGTTAAACAATAATTAAAAAAACTAATTATATTATACTAGCTTTTTTTACCTGCGGCTTCGCTCGCATGGTATTAGAAAGAAATTACTGTAGCGCTTGCACTTATCAATTATAGCCCCCCCTCCATCCCGCGTTTGCAAATAAATTTCATTTGATCAATTTTTTATTTCACAATTTTATTCATTTAAAATAATATACAGCATATTTGCGGCTCGTTTCAGAGTGGAAGGTGCTTTCAGCATCGCCCTGGTGTAAGACCATCATTGAGAATTAAACATTGCTGGAAATGGCTTTAGCCGTGTTTGGTGACCATATCTTTAGAGTCAGGTACTTCCCCATCTCTTTCCCCTCCCTATTACCTCCAGTCTTACAACATACCCCAATTGGGCATGATACAATCTCACTGGCTCTAGACGACAGTAATTGGGACTCTTATGACTTTAATCCAAACAAACAAAAAAAATACAATACATTATAATTTTGTTCAATCTTAAACAATTTTAAACGATTTTAAACTTATCTTGTCCCTACCATATTTTATATGATGTCAATGAACATAAATTGCACCACCGATCTCAAAAAAATAATAAAAAAATGGCTAATAGATCAAGACTTCTTATGTTGATATAATTTGTTATCACATATGTAAATATGACAAAGTGTAATTTGCCTGTGTTATATCCGTCTGTCTGCGTATTTTATGCCTTTATATTGTAGTTACTTAAAAGTTATTCTACTTTACCTATTTTATATATTGTGGTTTCTCGTTATATGTGTGCCTTAGTTATTGTTATATTGATCTGCTGACAAACACCTTTGGCAGTTTAGCTGGTGCTTAAGGCGCCGTAACCCTGTTCAAAAAGAAGAAGATAAAGAGATATGAATTGACGAATGTTGGAGAGAGCGCGCTAATGTTTAAAACAATAAATTTGAAGCGAAAATTGTGAAAATGTTTAATAAAACATGATTCGTTTAAAATAGAGCCAAAATCTCGTAGGGAACGTCTAAAATAGCATTTTAGAAAAGTTTGTGAATTTTTTCATACATATAACTTTTAAAATAAGTGAAATGAACGAGTTTATAATATATCATTGAAGAAGAAGATAACACTTATAATCTAAATGAAAATATGAAAGAAAACAAGAACAGGGTTCGAGTCCCAGTTGCGACCATTGTTTTTTTCTGTTTTTCTGTGTCTTGTTTTCTTTCATATTTTCATTTAGATTATAAGTGTTATCTTCTTCTTCAATGATATATTACGTTGATGGGAATAACCTTCAAAAGTTATAAAAAAAGAGTTTTTCTCATAAAAAATTGAATATTCATTTAGACTTTCATAAAGTCAATAGTTCCATATGAATAAATTCGGATACATTTATCCGAGACGCTATTCACGTTACAAACCAATTCTTATAGTGATTGTCTATACTAATAATATTATAAAGAGGAAGGATTTGATTGTTTGTTTGTTTGTTTGTTTGTTTGTTTGTTTGTTTGTTTGCATCGAATAGGCTCCGAAACTACTGTACCGATTTGAAAAATTCTTTCACTGTTGGGAAGCTACACTATTCCCGGGTAACATAGGCTATATTATATTTTTAAAAAAATTAGGAATCCTTACTAAAACTCCAATAATGTAACCCAAGGTGTAAAAAAATTACCTAAAATATTCTTTACATCGCGTGCGCTGCGAAAACTATTGATGATAGAATAAAATAATGTACTACGACTTTGCAGAACACATTATTATCTACAAAAAATGTCGCGACAGCATATGTCTAACTATTATAGTTATGCCACAATAAGTGTTCTTTTATTTTCAAAATTTAATTGAAATGCCGCCGCTAGAAAAGACTCTTTATTTGTATCTTGGTATTAATTCTTATCAAAATAAATTATTTTATATTCGAGACTGCTTCAATGCCTTTATATAACTTTTTGAATTATTCAATTCGGACATCCCATTTCAAAGATATCACGAGTTTAAAAATGTAAGTATTATACGATGTAAGCGTCAGTGGGGAACGGACCGTACGGGAGGACACCAACAAACAATCAAATCTTTCCTATCTTATATATAAAAATCAAAATTTGTTTGTTCGTATTTTATGCGCTGCCATACCGTTCATCCGATTGCGATGAAACTTTGGTGATTTGTTGTGCGCACGCCCGCAAAGGATAAAGGCAAATTCTGGCGTTATTAAATTTGAATTAATGAAAATGTGCGTATTTCATATATTTTAGCGGCAAGGAGGAAAGGCAGGGGGGAGGGGAACGGGAGAGGTGGGGTACGTGGGTGGGAAAACGATGGATGTGAAGGCGGGGAAGGTAGAAGGGAAACGCGAAAGGGGAAGGGGACTCGGGAGGTGAACGGGGACGCACGGGAAAGGACATTCAAGGAGAATCAATTGATTTCTTTGCATTGCAACGCAAGCCGTGCTTTGTGCTTTGAGTTTTGGCTTTAAGCTTTGAACTTTAAGCTTTGAGCTTTGATTTTTGAGCTTAAAGCTTTGAACTTTATGCATTAAATGTTAAGCTTTACGTGTTGAGCTTTAAGCTTTGAACTTTGAGCTTTATTTTTAAGCTTTGTGCTATGAGTTTTAAGCTTTGAACTTAAGTTTAGAGCTTTGATATTAAGCTTAAACTTTGGCCTTTAAACTTAAAACCTTGCCTAAAGCTTGAGCTTTAAGATTGAGCTTTAAACTTTAAGTTTAATGTTTGAGCGTTACGCTTTCGGCTTTAATCTCTGAGCTTTAAGCTTTGAGCTTTGCGCAAAGCACAAGGCTTAATGCTAAAAGCTCAAAGCTTAAAACTCAAAGCTTAAAGCTCAAAGCTCAAAGCTTGAAACTCAACGCTTTAATCTTAAAGCTCAAAGCTTAAAGCTAAAAGCTCCAAACTTAAAGCTCAAAGCTCAAGGCTTTAATCACAAAACTTAAAACTTAAAGCCCAAAGCTTAAAGCTAAAAGCTCAAAGCTAAAAGCTCAAAGCTCAAAGCTTGAAGCTCAAAGCTTAAAGCTCAAAACTTACAGCTCAATGCCAAAATTTCAAAGCTTCAAGCTCGTAGCTTTAAGCTCAAGGCTTTAAGCTCAAAGCTTTAAACTCAAGGCTTAAATCACAAAACTTAAAGCTCAAAGCTTTAAGCTCAAGGGCTTTAATCTCAAAGCTTAAAGCTCAAAACTTAAAGCTCAAAACTTAAATATCAAAGTTTGAACTTCAAAGCTTAAAGCTCAAGGCTTAAGGTTGAAGCTCAAAGCTTAACCCTTCAAAAATTTTAATACACAAAGCTTGAATCTCAAAGCTTAAAGCTCAAAGCTTAACCCCTCAAAAATTTGGCGTATTTTGTCAAAAGGTATAAATGTTTCGATATATATCGACTTTGCAACAAAAGTTCAAATCAATGGAATATTTGTAAACGTATCCAAAAACTAAGTACTGGTTTGGAAAGGTGATGAAATACGCTTAAATAAATGGTATTATTAGAAATTACGAAAACATTTTTTAAATACAAAATTTTTTAATGTTAACTTTAAAAAAATTTAAAAATGCTCAACTGATATTTTTGATATTAAAATTACTGATCTATAGAAAATGTGTTTGTTTCTGTCTATGTGTGTGAGATGTTTTGCGTTGCTAAACCGTTCATCCGATTGCGATGAAACTTTGGGGTTTTGATGTGCGCATGCCCGCGATGGTTTCTATGTACGATTGTGAGTTTTGGCATCGCTATCATACATTGCTAACCGTTCATCCGATTGCGATAAAACTTTGGGGATTTGATGTGTTTAAGTCCGCGATGGTTTCTATACGTGTATAGTGAGTTCTGGCATCATCTGGGACGAACGGGAAAGGGTTAGTAGAGCGAATTTTTTTCTTTATTAAGTGGCATAGCATATGCCGGGAACTCGCTATTGTATTTAAATGTCAGAATTTGATAAATTGAATTATGTAATAGAAAGTACCTACCCTAAAATTCTAAATCTATACTAATATTATGAATGTGAAACTGCGTGTGTTTGTTTGTTACGCTTTCACGCATAAACTAATAAACCGATCTTAGAATTTTTTTCACCAATAGAAAGCTACATTATATGCGAGTAATATAGGCTATATATATTGGTAAGTTCTGGCGTTACGAAATTATAAATATTAATATATTATATTTATTTTACGTTTTCTGTCGAAAATGGCGAGTTATTGCTAACGTCAGAAGAAAAGCAAAACAAATCGTTGCCGTGAAAACCATGTTGATATAGATTTTTTTAATTCGGGCATTGTATGTAATACTTATCTCTAAAAAATGAATCGCCGAAATGTATTTACGCGCATGACTTCCGAACGACTGCACCAAATTGGATTTTACTACTGGTGAGCTCTGGCATTATGAAATATGCAAAAGGTGGCATGCGAGCTGTTTGAAAACTGAATGTACCGGGAAAGAATGTATGAAATGCGGGAGGGGGACTCGGGTAGGGGGTTCGCGGGAGGGGAGGAGGGAAACCCGGGAGGGGGAGGGGAATCTGGGAGGGGGAACCTGGGAGGGGGGAGGGGAGCTTGGAAGGGGGGTTCGCGGGACGGGGAAAGGAGTAGTGGAGTGGGGGGAGGGAAGGTGGAAGAGGCGGAGTGGGAACGCGAGAGGGGAAGAGGACGCGGGAGAGGAAGGGGAGGCGGAAGAGGAACGGGACGAATGGGAAAGAACACGCAGGAGAAAACAATTTATTTATTAAATGGCATGGCAACGCATGCCGGGTACCAGCTATTTCCAATAAAAAGAGTAGTTGCCTATAATATGGAAAAAGAACTAGTTGGAGATAATATTAATGATTCTAAATATTTGAAATATGAGATTGACAAATATGACGGTTTGACAGAAGGTGGCAATAGCGAAATTGGAAAACGCGCACGTCCCGGTTAGACGAGAGGTCTGGGTTCGAGTCCTAGTTGCGACCATTGTTTTTTTTCTGTGTCTTGTTTTCTTTCATATTTTCATTTAGATTATAAGTGTTATCTTCTTCTTCAATGATATATTACGTTGATGGGAATAACCTTCAAAAGTTATAAAAAGAGAGTTTTTCTCATAAAAAATTGAGTTTATAATAATTTTTGGAGCATACTTTGTGATTTTTTTCTATGGAGGGAATTTCATTTAATTTGCGTTTTGGCGTGGTGAATGTACAGATATTATCTTAAAAAATAACATATATTTTTTTAAGGGCTTAAAAACTTCAAATGTTTAAAGTAAACGGCGGCTTTATATAAATAATAAAAAAATAAAATAAAACTTTTTTTTTTTTAATTTGTTTAATCGATTCTCTGTTTTTGGGCTATCGGGAAAGAGATTGTTAATGATTAAAAATTAAAAGTACGTAATAATTTATCTTCCTTCAACTCATTATCGAAAACGAACACAAAAATCTTCAAAAACATTCAAGAAAAAAAGATGTAGAAAAAAGGCGGGTGTTCCGCCTTATCTGTTCGACCATGTCCCCCGCAACTTGTCCCGTTATTCGAGGAGTGAGATATCAAATATGTATGTCACGCGGTGGCCCACTTCCCCTGTAGGGGAGTAGTGGAGTAGGGGAGGGTGTACCCTTGGGGTAGGTTAGGAGTCGGGACGGTCTCTTATCGGGGGTGAGGGGAGGTGTGCCGCCGAGGGATAAGGGAGATACGATAAAATATACGGAGGAATGGGCTTCGTGTTTGTTTGTTATTTGAATTTTGTTGTTATTTATAAGACAAGTGAATTGATTTAAAATATTTTTTGACATGTTCATAATTTTTATATTTTCACATATTACGATAGCGGCGCCAGCGCTTTGAAATAATAAAATATAATTATTTTTACAAATCACCGAAATTATAAAACATTTGTTTTGAGATGGTGTTTTCTTTAATAAGTCAGGTACGCCTCATACGTCATACGTCATACGTCATACATATGTCTGGTAATGTTTTAGTGAAAACAAGCTTATGGGTTACGAGTGGCTAATGTAATTTAGTATGTTTTTTTGTATTTTTGTTATTTATTTCTTTGGTGTTATGCCGTGTTGCGCTACCTTCTTCTTTAGCCCTGATGATGAAAATCTGCCCTGATGATGGACACTGTAACGCTGTTCGAAACGTTGGCTAAAGAAGGGGGTAGCGCAACACGGCATAACACCCCAAAAATAAATAACAAAAATACTTTTGGCCGAAAACCTGAAATCATACCTGTTTTTTTGTAGTTTTTGCTACGATACCATTTTATACTATTTTGTAGGTACCATAAAATGGCGTGACTTCGATCTACTTCAATGTTTTAAATTTTAAACTATGAAACTGAATAACTTTTTTTACAAGTTTTGCAACAAATTTGACATAATTACAAAAATTTTGTCAAAACGTTGCACGTGCTTAATATATTATAAATGTATTTTTACTCGTACATGTATTTACATCGACCTTCCTGGAGTCATTATCATTTCTCTTAAATATTATTTCTCAATCTCAGTTTTTTTTTCAAATCAGTAAAGTTATCACTTTGAAGATAATTTAATTGCCCTGGTATATAAGACCACCATTTAGAATTGAAAGGTTGCTTGAAATGGCTCTAGCCAGGTTTGGTGATCAGATCTGAATAGCCAGATTCTTCCCCACCTTCCTCTTCCCATCTTCTTCCCCTTCCCACTACTTTCAGCTCCACAACATACCTCAATTGGATGTCACAGTCTCACTGACTCCAGACGGTTGGGGACAGTTGGGACTCTTGAGCGGCATCCACATAAATAAAAGATTTCTAAGGATTTTTGGTTCAGCGGTGTCAAGAAAGTGAGGACCTTGCAGCAGAAGTGAATTCTGTCAAAATTTCTTACACTACTTTTATCTTAACATCATCGCAAAAGTCATTCGAATCCAAAACCATCGCATAAATCACCGCGTCAACAAAAAAAAAATGTAAATTGGGGTAACTTTTTTCATACAAAATTCTAACCGACGTTCGTATCACGTTACAGAATTCTCAGAAACTATTCCGTTTCGTGAAACGTAAAATAATGTAGATAATCCACCAAGACCAGCAGAGTAAAATGGGAGCATCGTGTCCATGTGGAAGGACATTGACATTTTTGGGTAGGTTAGTTCCGTCAATGAGTTATTGACATGCGAAAACATAATATTACGGTTACCATGCTGCGATATAGGGAGAGATCAGACGGTAGATATGTTTTTTGTAAAAAGTGGGACAAATTATTTTGTAAAGTTCATTTACAATTTTAGATAAATACACATATTTATATGATGTAAATTTTTGATGAAGTTTTTCTTAATTTTTTGTTTTTACATTAATCCCGCACAGGAGGCACTGAGGAAAATAATTTTTTTCAGGGCTTACGTCATTTTTGGGGATGCTGAGTGGCGGGTATTTTTAATTATAGGAAGGAGAGGAAGTTCTGGGAAGGAAAGTGGGGAGTGAGGAGTGGGTTGTAATATGTGTCCATGAGACTTATGAATCCGTCCTTCCCGCTGCGGCGCAGAGGGTCAAAGGGTCTCCCTAAGCTGGCCTCAACCGATCCAGCCTGCCATGCAGCTGGTGGGTAGGAGCATCTGCCGCTAAGGCTGAATACACCTCACTCGTTCAAGCCGGACATCTCTGCTAAGCGTAGTGAAACACTTGGAGTTACCAATGTTTGAAGTGTTGTTATCCAAAAAATGGTTCCTTGGGCAGCGGTACGTCTTCAAAAATGAAGTTTCAAGACTTATGTACCAAAGTTATTATTTTTAACTTTTTCAATAATAATAACAATACTTTTTAAGGTCCATTTCTTTGAAATACCTCCTCGAGGGAGCCTAACAAGGCTCGAATAACGAAGTCCCTTAATTCGCAGCCAAGATTGAAATTCCATTGCCATAATATATATATTTCTTCAATAATCGCAAATTAACGTTGAAAAATTCATATATTTACTAATCAAAAATTATAATATTGTGTATTAAATATAAAGGAAGATATTTTAAGCAAATCGGGAGTGTGTAAATTAATTTGTAACAACCGTAATTTTTTTAAACAAGCAAGATTTTTAAAAATTTTTACTAATACCCAAGGAGTTCGAATCACAGTTATTATTCAGAATCTGCTAAGAAAATTTTGTAAACGAATCATTTGCTAGGCAAACATTTTAAAATTATAAATTATCAATATAATTGTAATTCCAGTCGGTGTAGGCGTAATAATTCTCCCCGTCTGCAATTCGGTAGGTGTGTAATTCTAGCCGTGTAATATTGGAACCTACGTACGTAGGTACTTGAAATATACGCTTGTGTAATTTCGTCATGACGCCAAGAAAACATGTGTCTTACCTTATCTGCCTACACTTTTATAGTGAAATAATTCGATCTCCAGTTGATTAGTCAGAAATCTCCAAATATTAAGTTTTGAGATAATGAGAAAAGCTAAACTTGAATGATCATCGTAAATCAAATATTTTACACATCAAATAGGCTATAAAATATATATACTAGTGACCCTGAAAATAAAAACATTTTGTTGAATTCACTACAAGATTTGTTGCATTATAATTGATTTGGTGGTTTTAATAAGTAATCTGAGCAGACAAAAAGGATACATGTTTACATATAACTGCATACTAAACTCAAATTTCGATTTTTCGGAGACGTACGACCAATCAACAAGAAAATCGAATAAATTTTTAAACATGTTTCAGATAAATACTTTTCTTATTTTGTGGCAATAAAGACAAAATTGACGCAAAAGTAAATAATGAGTAATCGGTACCCATAAATACTAAGAAAATATGATATTGCACGTTTCTTGTTTTAAGATTCTACCCTTACCGTCAACCCCTGGAAATAGCCGTTATAGGTAAATGTGGTAAACTTATGCAGAAGCATTTCTTTCAACGGCACGGATTTAATATTATTTATTTATGCGAATATCGAAGAGTGCAAGCGCGGTAACCGGCAATCGTGTTGTTTCAGAATTCACCCGCCGGTCCGTTCTTCTCCAATCTCCTCTCCATTTCACTTCGTTGCAGGGTAATCCTATTCCCGTGAGGGAAGTAAACCATCGATACAATATTGTAAAAAAATTAAGCTTGCTTTTAAGGAATTTTTTCCAAAGGGGGAGAAATGATACATGACAAAAAAAAACTCTCTGAAAAGGACCCAACCATGAAAATGTGAAAGATACCCAGCAGTTCACCTCTTAATTAGGAAATATTTTTAAAAAGATAAAGCTTTAAACTGAATTTACATTACTTAACTAGTTGCATGCATTTTCCAAATGCCACCAAAAAGTTGGTGTAAATTGTGATAATTTTGGATCGTGAAACTTGCAAGTGGTACCATCAACACAAAAGCTTTTTTCAGCAATGCATAAATTTTACCGTGGGATTAAGTGGTATCCTTGTAAATTATTGAAATGCTGATTATTATAAGCAAGATGGACACAACATGGCTATTTGCAAGGATTAAATTTTGTTTAAAATGATAAGAAGACAATCGAAATACATATTGTCAACAAAAAATTTCATCCTGATTCTAAGACTATTTGGCTTAAAGGCTACAGGTCGATGGTGATACCATGATGAGTAGTAGGGGCTGAAGCGTAGCACTCCGAAAACTCCTCGTTTTGAAGAAAGAATCCCACATCGTGAGAATGGCAAAGTCAGGCAAATTATTATTATTATTATTTTTTTTTACATGAGCTCATTTGAAACATGAAAACATTTTCCCTCAGAGTCTATGTCATCTTTGGGGATGCTGTGTGGAGGTTTTTTTATGAAAAGAAGGGGAGGAGAGTTCTGGGAAGGAAAAGGGTTCAAGGGTGGGAAGGAATCTGGGGTTCAGTGTGTCCTGATCATCCGTCTAGACAAACCTCACCCCATGAACCCGGGCACCCCTGCTAAATCACCAAAGTAGCGAACCACTTGGGGTGACCTATGGCAGAGGTGTTGGTTATCCAATAAAGGTTCCCGGGGCGGCGGTACCCATTCCCGCCTCCCAAATTGAATGACAACAAATGACTTCAAATTTCAATCATCCTTCCAGGATGATTTCCAGTCAGCTCTAACGATAGCGAGAATCACTTCCAATCGAGGCAAATTTAGTTAAGTCGTATTATTGCAGTCCAGATGATCGCCCAACGCTCTGGGCTGCCGCACAAAGAATGACCAGCTTCCTTTTCAAATCTGCTCATTTGAATGCTATCTGCAGGATTGATAGCAGTTCCATTTCAAAATATTCCAGGGCAGGCAATCTGACCAATGCCCAATTGTCAACAAGCAAGTACTAGGTACCACACACCGAGACCATAAATATAGTGTGCATAAAAGGGTGCACTCCCCTTGTTACAAATGCTTTTATGTAACATAATGTTGTTTTACACATGGCGATGTACAAAATCAATGAAAGACTGGCACGAAAGAACAGACGATGTTGCGTTCGAGGGTGGTTATCAAGAAAGCGTCTGGGTTCAATGCAGTTAATTTCTGAATTTGCAGATGAACATCCTGAAAGCAATAAACACTATTTTCGTCGGAGTAAACCTCTTTTTAATACTTTGTTGAGCATACGAAGAACACACATACTGATATGCTTTCACGACACTTGTTGCATCGCGTTTTTACACTACGCAATTAGTTGTATATCACAAGTGGTATCCAAAATTTTGCACTAGCGCGATTTTAATTTTGTGACATACGACTTGTGCACGCATGATGAAACTATTGATATTTACACGTGAATCTAGCAGTTCATTTAATGTCACGAAACAACTTGTATGCAAATAGTCGGGTAATGTAAATTGAGGATAAACAAAACCACTTAAGAGCCATTAACCGGCGGTCGAGAATATAAATTTCGTTGAATTTAAATCTTGCTATCGTACCCTTGCAACTATACAGGGCGGTTCCGATGAGAAAGATGAATTATTCTCTATACCAGCATTTTATGACAATAACTCAATATCGATTTTATTTAATTCAAAATTTGCTTTAATAAATACCTACATGCAAAAATGCTCAAACTCGTGATGCTAAAACTCTTAAAATGATATATTTTTTGTAATTATTTTTTGATAATAAGTATTTATGATTTTTCAATAATGTCTTAGCAAAATAAGAATGAATTTAAAAAAATATATATTTTAGTTTGTAAGACCGTAAGTAAATAGATAAACTGAAGTATTTTCGCCACAAAACAAGAGCGCGGATCTTTTTTTTATGATTTTATTTGAACTTAAATTAAAATTCTGAAAAGTAGCTTTCCCAAATAATTTATTGTTTTATTTTACTGCATGATTATATGATTTGAAATGCATGTTTTATAATACAAAATTTTGTTTAAAAATTTAACAAATCTGCCAATTACCTACGCTAAAACCTTATTATACTAAAAGTAAACACATTTTCTCAAACTTAAAAAAAACCTTTACTAGATAAAAGAACAGTCTTTTTATATAGTTTTTTAATAATTTTTTTGTGGAAAAGAGTCAATACGTCCAAAATTTGATTTAAAAATAATATATTTCTGGTTTTGTCTGGTTATTCCCCCTTAAAAGTTTTAAATTTTCAAACATTTGTATGAAAGTTTAAATACCATCTCCACCTTCATATTTATTTATTCTGGTTTTGCACTTTTTACAAACATTTATAGGTAATTGTGATTCTATTCAACTTATTCGAATTTGAACGATTTTTGGTAAGAAACTTTATTAAAGTAGAAACTTTGTCGGTAAAGGTCTAGGATTGTAAAATAAGTGAAACAATTTTATACAATAACTTGGTTAGTGTCGTAAATCGTTGTAGATTTAAAGCAAGAGTACAATCTGTTAGTAGCTTTATAACATTTGCCTTCCACCAAGGCTTTGCTAGAGTTCTTGCCAATCTCAAGGCAATGGGAAGGTTGTCATGGAGGTTAAGTTGGTATCAATGGACGCTGAAATTCACCCCTTGACCTCAAACCTCCAGGCACTTTACCACCCTCTGCCCCTCCCACGACTATAAACTACCCCGCATAAATCAAACTACAGTCGTAGTCGACAGGGTGGTAGAACTTGTGACACCATCAGGAAATAGCTCAATTTATGTTTTGCGTAATTGCAATTTCCAATGGAATCGACGAACCTTATCAAGATTTTGCCGTTTTTTGAAAACATAGTTGTTCTCTTTAAGAAATTTAAAAACTACTGCTATTTATACAAAGAAGATTGTCTGTAGCGGGCGGACACAGAGCGGGCGGTGTAATTAATTTTGATACAAACCTATATATAGTTTTATTCTAATATTGATGAAAGATTGTTCAATTGACCTTCAAGACAAGAGGAAAGGAAAGATTTATAAATCCATCCACCTCTTAAAGCAGTATTTTGATACTTCTTGGTGAAATTTTGCAAACTTGACGTTCACATAAGAGGAAAATTACTAATGTTGGACAACGCCAGGGACTTCAGCTCACCTTCAGTTAACCATAAGTTTTATGGTGAATCTACGAATGTAAAAACATTCACGCAAATTCGAACAAGAGCTTGAGTATTTACATATCGCTTATGAGGACAAACTTAAAACGCAGGAAGGGAGCTAAATAGGGTTTTTTTAAGAAAAATTCCAAGTCACGAATAACCTGAAAATACTTGAATCTTCCTAATTCATCAAAACCAGAAAATATTGATTGTGCAATGATGGATAACATACGTACCTAGCAGAAAATTAAACCTCTGGGAACCTAGAAAGCTGATGCTTTTGACAACTTGACCATAGATCCCCAAAATGATTACATCGTTTATAAAATGTTAACGCCTTACTAAAACATTTAAAATTTTACACAACTGGTAAACAATTGTTGACCATATATAAAACCAAAAATAATAAAATGCTTCAACAATTAAGTTATGGCGTAAATAATATTAGATGTGAATGTAAAATTGAAACAGAAATTTCATGAAGTTATTTCTTTTGATTTATTCTTGTTATTTATAAGATAATTGCATTGTAAAATCAGTATATTATGAAAAACCAATTAAGGTGATCCACTAGTCCTGGAAAAATTCGACAACGGAATCCACGCCTTTTTTTGGGAGGGATTTAAAAATACTTGAGAAAAAGTTTTTGGGAAGGTTGGAGAAGACATTTGAGGGTTGTTTTTCATAGGTTGATATCGTAAAGGCCCGTAAAAAACAATAACTCCTTTTTTACGCATTGATAATTATAATAACTAGGAAGACGACTAATTGCAACTAAACAACGCGCTATCGGCCCTTCGGAAGATGACATAATAAGTAACGCCTCTTTTAATTCACCGGAAAAAAATATCGCCTAAATTTATGTTTTATTTTTTTTGTGAAATTCAGGCACAAATATAAATATGTTTTCCGATTATTTTTTAAAGAACTTAATTTGCCACATTTTATAATGAAATTTTATCCGAAAATGGATTTACTGGAAGGAGATTTTGACACTTGAAAGTATTTTTAATAGGCCTGATTATTAGCGCCAATTATGATTTGGCTGCGCTCGGCTAATATTTCTGTGTTATTTTGGAACGAGAATATTGTTGTTCCATGGCGATTATTGTTCACCCCGCTCTCCCGTTCCCGCCTGCGAGTGATTCCGCATTAAAGAGTTCGAGTGTACACGCCGCAGTGCATTTATCGCATGATTTTTGTTATTATTTCGCAAATAACGGGACAAGCTCTTCGTTAATTATACCAATCGCATTAAAAGGGACGCGTCGCATTTTGATTGAAACAATCCGAAGTGAAAGCCATAATAAACAACTCTTGGTGAAATGCGGAGAGGGAGCACACCTTCCTTTATTCCCAGTTTATTCATGTGAGTAAATAATTGTCATTATAAGTGCATAGAAATTATTTGCTGTAGATTATCATAACTCTAGCTGAAGCAGTTTGGTCCAATCTAGCCTGGATGTTTAATTTAAGGAACCAGCGCGCATTTTTACATTACCATTTACGCACGCGTTTCATTGCTCAAGTTATCGTGCGTAGTTTGAGAGAAATTGTAGGTAGCTCGTACGTGGGTCATCTACGAAAATTAAAAATATTCTTCGTTTCATCATAATTAACAAACACACTGTCAACATGCCGGATGAATCGACCGTCACCGAAATTGAACGCGAGATTAAATTATTAGAAGCGAGGCAGAATTCACATTTTGCAAGGATTCAGAGAATATATGATAGTATAAAAGGTTTGAAATCATCTAATTCAAAAAACATATTTTGTGCTAATGCAGCGTTACTATTGGAAACCAGAAAGGAGTTTATTGAATTAGTAAATAAAATTAATGATTTGAAACTTCAAAGAAATTCAGAATTTGTTCCAAACTTTCAAATGGAGCAATCCTTTGACGATTTATATTCTATAATCCAGTTGACTGCAAAACAAACAGGTGACAATACAATTGAGTTAGCTGACACGCATTCAAAACTAGATAAACCGAATCGCAATATGAAGTTACCGAAATTAACTTTGCCTTCATTTGATGGAGATATAATGGGATGGAGAATTTTTTATGATACCTTTCAGAAGGTTATTCACGCAAACAAAGAACTTTCTGATGCGGAAAAAATTCAGTATTTAATAAGTACTTTGTCGGGAAGGGCGTTAAATATTTGTGCTGGAATTCCAACGACAGCAGAAAATTACCAAGTTATATGGGATGCCTTAATAGAAAAATACGAAGATACCCGGGCGAACGCGATTTATTATTTTGATAAAATTTTGAACATAAAACCAATAACAGTACCGACTGCATTTAATTTAGAAGATTTCATAGATCAATTCCATTCCTCGATTTCAGCATTGCAACAATTACAAATTCCAAATTTATTACAATGTTTCTTCCTTCATATAGGGACCCAAAAACTAGACAAAGAAACAGCTGTAGCATTCGAATCGTCGGTCAGAAAATCGGAGACACCTACATACCACGAATTCATAACATTCTTGCGGGAACAAACCAAGATACTACATAGAACTTCTAGATTACCAGATTGGAAATCGCAAGAACACCCGAAGAAAAAATTACACCAAAAACAATATAGCCACGCATTTCTCAGTTTAACGAGTAACAAAATAAAACAGTCTAACTGCGCTGTATGTCACCTTTCGGACCACACATTGATTTATAAATGCCCAACATTTTTAAAAGCATCTCCTAAAGGTAGGTTTGAAATATCGAAAAAACAAAAACTCTGTCGAAATTGTCTAAGTACAATACACTCTACCAACACATGTAAATCGGAAAATCGGTGCAGACATTGTAATCAAAACCATAACTCTTTATTGCATTTTGATGACACTTCACCCAATTTTTCTCATAATGTTGAGCGTGATTTAAATCCCGAACGCAAACCTGAAAATCAGTCAGATAATGTAACATTAAGTATTTTCAATAATGTCGATGCAAACGCTTTTTCTCCAAATCAAAACGTATTATTAGGTACTGCATCTATTAGTGTTCTTGATTCCAGGAATAATTATCAGAAAATACGCGTTTTAGTCGATAGTGCATCACAAAATGATTTTATGACAACCGAGTGTTGCAAACGCCTTGGCTTGCCTTTATTCACAGATCGCAATCGTACAACCATTAAAGGTATTGGGGATATTTCTCAACGCATTAAAGGAATGACTAATTTAAAGTTTGAGTCTCGTTATAATAATAAAACATCTTTCTCCATTCGACCTTTGGTCGTGGATCGCATCGCAACCCAATTTCCGGCATCTTCTATAGATATGAATGCATTGTCTTACATAAAGGAATTGCCACTCGCCGATGACAAATTTCACATCCCAGCGGTCGTCGATGCAATCATTGGTGCCAATATTTTTGGCCAAATCCTACTACCTGGCAAGGTAAAGGGCACTCAGTCATTACCGAGTGCAATCGAGACCAGTTTAGGGTACGTACTAGTAGGAAACGCACCTACTCTCAAGAAAAAAAAAATGTAACTCATAATAGCTTCTCAGTCAAAGTAATGCAGATCGCAACTAAAACAAGGTTTTTCGTAAACTGAGTTTACACACGCATTTTTAATATCATTTTTCCTGCAACTTAAGTTTATTCTTATAGTACTTAATGATTATTTAGTTAAGTTTAATTAAAAATACAACTACCTATTATTGCTATCGTTCTTATCGATTTTAATTTATTATTTTCTTTTCATAATACTTGCAATAGTGATACGCATTAACGTAATGAGCAATGAACCCCGATGACGTAAATGTTCTTAACGCATCTATTTTTATTTTTATTATTATTATTTACTATTTTTACTTTCTTTGTTCCTTCCGTTGCTATTCGCATTGTTGGTTTGTTTTGACCATTCTGTCAAGGGCGGGGGTATGTTAGCGCCAATTATGATTTGGCTGCGCTCGGCTAATATTTCTGTGTTATTTTGGAACGAGAATATTGTTGTTCCATGGCGATTATTGTTCACCCCGCTCTCCCGTTCCCGCCTGCGAGTGATTCCGCATTAAAGAGTTCGAGTGTACACGCCGCAGTGCATTTATCGCATGATTTTTGTTATTATTTCGCAAATAACGGGACAAGCTCTTCGTTAATTATACCAATCGCATTAAAAGGGACGCGTCGCATTTTGATTGAAACAATCCGAAGTGAAAGCCATAATAAACAACTCTTGGTGAAATGCGGAGAGGGAGCACACCTTCCTTTATTCCCAGTTTATTCATGTGAGTAAATAATTGTCATTATAAGTGCATAGAAATTATTTGCTGTAGATTATCATAACTCTAGCTGAAGCATTAAGCAGCAACTTTATTTTTTTTAGACTTACAGAAGGACTTATTAAAAATTTAAATAATTTAATTTAAAAAATAAACGATTTCGTAATCGTTACCTACGCCAAGACGTGTTCTACTCGCAGTATTTAATTAAATAAGTATACATAATTTTACCTACATATTATATTACATTGATTAATAACAACACAGTAAATACTTACTGAATATTGAATTTTGCGTAAATCCCAAAAAGGCCTTAACATAATTATTAAAAATTATTATCATATTTCCGTTTTGGAAACTACTTCAGCATTGTCTACTATGTGTTTTTACCTATCACCAGCATTGTTTCAATTAATTTCTTTCACCGATTAAATTTTTACTGTACATTTGCACATGTTCAATACGGAATTACAGTCTAATACTAAATTTAATTATTAGTCATTGAAGACAATTTTAGCGTCTCTCGAACGGACATTTAAAAAAAAAATCAGAAAAAAGTACGGTCGCATCTGGGTAAGGCACCCAGGACCTTATCATTGCCGGGACTCTGTTATAACCTAATCTAATTCGACTCTACCCCCGTCGAACATATTTAACTGTATCATACTTCCACTAAAAACTAAAATATCGTGATGCGACACCTATTGAATTTTCTATAAGTCTACGATGAACATATATATTTTTGAAATAACTCATTAAGTAAAACCTCAAATTGTTATATTTAATCTTGAAGACAGTACTAGCGACTCTCAAACGAAAATTTGAAACAGAAAATGTTACGATCGCATCTAGGAATTCTAATATAGATCATTCCTAGGTGCGACCATAACTTTTTCTGATCTTTTGGAGAATCGCTAATATCGTCACCAATGATTAAATGTTAAAATTTGAGGTTTTATTCATTAATTTATACCAAATTAAAATGTACGTTTATATAATTTTACAGTAGGGAACGTTCAAGGCATCCACTCGAATTGTCTACGAGAAAAGCTTTTGATGCTAGGAATATGTTGAGCTTTGTGCAATAAAAGTTATGTCAGACCTCTAGTAGGTAACTCCTTTGAATATTGGATCTCCGGGAAGTAAGAGGGTATAAAGTTATGGGCACATTTAGTCATAACAAGCTCAATAGTTTTAAGTCCATCTTAAGACGTTTCCAGGGCCAAATTGTTACAAATTTAGATATGAAAGATGATATTGTCTGTCAAATAAGAGTAGAAAATATGAAAAATGGAACTATAAAATTTGTAGGCTGGCAACACGAATTTACTTGTCAAATATTCTTTTAAAATGCAATGACACTGAAAATACAGAATACTGTACACACATTTAAAAAAAACATTTTTTTGTTCTAAAAAAAATTTAATCGAAGGAGCACTGTTGTTTAGGTACCTACTGAATGACATAAATTTGTTTTACAGGGTGTTTGGATTTCATTTAATTTAAAATAAATTTGAATTTAACAGTAGGTAGAAAGAAAGAATCATTAATGGTGAGTTTAGTTACACTACTTTTAGATCTGAATGCGTTAAAAATATTCAGATCTAAAATTAGAGACATGATCTAAAGCCCGGGCAACGCTAGGTACCTAGCTAATATTAAATGAATGTAAACAATTTCTAAAGTGTGCTTTATATTTTATAACAATATCGTTATTCTTCATTATGTTAACACAAAATTGCAAAGGTATAATAGTAATATACCTATATGGAATTCTTATTTTGAGATAGTTAGTATCTTATTGCAATGAAAAAATATTTTTTCACATTTATGCCTTTTTAATTCTTAATAACACAGCTAGTAGGTTACACAGCTTTAGATTACCACCGTGATTATATTTTTAGAATTGCCATTTGAACAACAGTGGCGCCCTCCTATGTTTTCTACTCTTATTTGACACACTGTATATTGTATAATAAAAATATAAACCATCAGAAACAAAATCAAAAAATTATTTTAGCAATGAAAAATGATTCTTTGAAGTAAAATATAATGTATTAACATTAAATCTTAAATGCCACGGAGACAAGCAAGTTAAATAACATCAAAATATAGCTTAATAAACATGAAGATGAAGAAATCATAAAAACTGTGAGGTTTTATCAAAACAACTTACAGTCAACGTGACGATAATGAATTCAACAAACACGAAAGTGGGGTCTTCAATATAAAGATAAGGAAATTAACAAAAAACATTCAACAAACATGCGAACGACAAAATCAACGAATATGAAGATGAGGAAAATACAATGTGAAATCGAAACAACAATCTACATTTCTTAACTTCGACTGAGGATAATCCTTCATACCCAGCGATCGAAATCAACCGCGATACAAACCCTGCCAAATTCAGACTTGGTAAAGCGTTTACTCGGTAAGTATATTTCGCCTTAAGTGCATTAATTTCTTCAAATTAATATATGAAAAATGCGTGTATATCCGCGCGTGTGTGAGTGATTGCCACCAGGTAGGCAGAATACATTGTCATCGACAACGAGTCTATTTGCCGATTTTTAGCTCGATCGGACGTAGGGAAGTGGGTAATTTTCCTCTTCGAGGATTCCAATTCATTCATATATTCATTCAAACTAGAAAACAACAGTGAATTCAAATAGATGTATCTAAAAATAATTACTGGATAAGTTCTTCCTTTTCTGAGTGCCTGCAAAGAAACTTTGAGGCGTTATGATACCCTAATATTGGGGGTTTGCCCAAGTCTCACATTTTAATAAATTCCAACGAATTCGTAAATATAATAACTTTTTTTTTCAAACCGCGACCCGAGGATGTAAGTTATATATATTTAAGATGAATAAAAACAATACCTCACCATTAATATTTTATACGTAGAATTGTTTGAAAATCTTATTTCCCGTATACAACTATTAATTTAGCGGTGAGCACCAGATTTTATTTTTCTAGACGATGAATTAATAAATTCGGGAGGGATTCATTTAGAAACATCTTAAATAGTAGTAACACGTTCTTTAGAATTAATTAAAATGAACCCGGCGGAAAGGTCGAATCTCCAAGCCTGCTAGGGTGAATTCGACCGTACATCCGTCTAATACGCCGTGCCGCGGGCGTATATTTGTTTACACGCTTTCTTCACTTACGTGTTGAGATTCCTATATTATTTTTCTTCTTCTTCTTTTCTTTGGTAGGGCAAATTCGACAGTAGGTCTGTCCAATACACGGGTCGCGAGTCGCAATTTGTATACACGGCTTCTTTACTTACGTCGTTAAGATTCTAAATATATTTTAGGGTATTGTGTCATCTCTAACAGAAAACACATAGATTTTTTTTAAATGCGTTTATATAAGCAAAACGTAACAAATTTGATGTAAAAAGTTGTTCGTTATTTTGTCATTTACCTATTTCGAGTAATTGGTGTTCCTCGCTTCTATTCATCGTAACATTTTATATTGCACAATTTTCGAAAATCACCCCCAGGACGCTTGTCGTGTTTTAAAGGATTTAACAATATCCTCTCGTGCTTCAATTTATATACCTAGATCTAAATGAGACAAGACGTAACAGAAATGTTCTCATTTCCTCGTCTTAGGGAGAGAGGATTAGGATAGGGGAGGTGCCGGGTGGGGGTCGTACTGCAAGGGGGTGGGCTGGGAGGTGGGGAGACACTGATGGATGCAGCAGTCATCGTGCCGTCGCGATTTCCTCTTTTGCTCTTATGCAACCCGGGTAGGTACTTAGCGATTTTATTTTCAGTTGTAAAAAGTTTGACGATGAATCGGCTGGGTTATTTGCTAGACTTGCTTTCAGTTAATAATAACTTGAAACCAAAACATTCCAGCTTTAGCAATAAAAATATAATGTAGACTTTATAATGCAAAAGAAGCAAATCTCCTTTCAACGGCAAATTTTATTCCATGTTCGTACAAGACCAATTTTGATTAATTAAAAAATGATAAAAATAATATTTTTAAATAACAAACTGAGGGTTATACTTTATCAGGAATAATTAACTTAATAATTACCTGTTTTTCTCTTTCTTTCTATTTATTATCAATCTACATTCATCTCTATTTTATTTAGATTTTTTGAATTTCTCTTAAGTTCTCAATATTTTAGTATGTAACCGAATGCTATATATGTACACCTACACATATAGATGATCCAGAAGTTTTAATTGTTCCTATTATATACTTACCTATTGCATAATGTTATTCTATTTCTAGTATAACTCGCTCATCAAGCACAAGAACTAGCTTCTTCTTTGGTGAGATTGCAATTTTAAATAATTTCTGTACCGATATGTAATTTATATAATACCACTGTACACTTATATATCTACTAGCTTTTCCCCGCGGCTTCGCTCGCATGGTATTACGGGAAATTACTGTAGCGGTTGAACTTATCAATTATACCCCCTCCTCCCCACCCCCACCCCCTCCCGAATTCCATACATTCATTCCCTTACATTCAGTTTTCAAACATCCCGCCTGCCACCTAAATTTCATAAAGCTATAGCTCAAAGAAAAAGAGAATTATCCAATTTTGTTCATTCGTTCGGAATTTATGGAACATTTCGGATGTTTATTTTTAATTAAATATTTGAAAGTTTGTGAATATAATAAAAAATTACACTATTTATTCAGTTCATTTATTCAGTCTTTATAATCGTTACGAATTATATTTTTAATGTAGGAACTGACATTTATTCCAAAACAGAAGCTTGTCCAAAAAAATAAAACATATTCTAATATTTGAATTTTCTGAACCAGTAGCAATCGTTTCCATGGAAACGATTTTTTTCTGACGTTAACAAAAATTTGCTTTAGTTAGCGACAGAAAACGTATAACAAATATAATATATTAATATTTATAATTTCATTACGCCAGAGCTTACCATCATATACAAAATATAGTCTGCGCATATAATTTAGCTTTCTATTGGTGAATGAATTTTTAAAGTCTTTATATTGTGTTATGCGTGAAAAGGTCATAAACAAACTCGAGCAGTTTCGCATTTATAATATTAGTATGGATATTAAATAAATAAATAAATAAAAATTACAAACAATTGATAGTACCTACTTAAAATATATTTTAGCATACGATTATTTCGTATTCTATATTTGAAACGTAGAGCTTTATTCTGTGAACAAAGTTCAAATTTTTCATCTTGGCAAGTCATGTTACATCGCATGGTTTTTCATACAGCAGGTAAATTTTCTTTTTTAAACGTCAAGTGTACAAAGTTTTAAAAAAAGAAGTTTTTTAGGGGTGGGAAAAGGAGATGGGAAAGTTTTTCAAAAACTCGTGTAGACAGTAATCTTTGACTTGTTTTGAAGGTTGAGTGTGCAAAATTTTCACAATCTTGGAAAAAGATTTGGAACTAGATTTGTGCAAAATTTCAACCAACCAAATAAAGCAGTTGACTATAAAAACAGTCTTTACATAAATTGATTAAAATAATTTTCTTAAGTCTTAAATTTAGCAATTTGACTGATTAATGATGTACATATTTCGTAATCTATCTTTACCTTTAACGTGCCCATTATCGCGTTATTTAATAGGTTGGTTATTTCAGTTAATATTTTATAGGTTTCATTGAATTGGTATGAGATCTATTAATGTAATATATTATTTTATTGCAATCAAAACAGCATCCTCGGAACATCACAAATTTCAATATTTAGAACCCTCCATAACAGTGAAGTTATTAATAATCAAATCATTATTCGGCACATTACTGTCCTTTAAATGTTTATTTATTCATTAGAACGCTGCATCTTTCTTATCTGTTGTGAAGATTTTTTATAAAGGCGCCAAGAATTCTGCAATAGAATTTCTCTGGTAAAATATGTCTAAATTAAAATTCTTGGTAAAACCAATACAATGTTCTCCGTTCCTTCAAAGAAACTTTATTTTACTGTTGGGACACAATGAAAACAGTACTGATTACTTTGAGTGGAGTTTAGTTATAACATTGAATAAAAATTCATGTTAAAAATTTACATTCTTTTTACAGAAAATCTAAATTGTTCAGGGAAAATTCGGTAATATAACGTTTTACTCTTAACTAGGAGTTTTTCGCAATTTATCTTGAGAAATGTTTTTAGTTTTAGCATGCTTTTTGTTAGTAAAGTGAATTTAAAAAAATATATATACAATGAGACGAAAACCTAGTTTTTCTTCTCAAACATTTTTTACAGTAAAATTGAAACAAATGAATTGGTGCATTGTCTTTTTCGAAAGCGTATTAACAGAGAGTAACGAAGAAATATGTAACGGAAAACTAATAAAGAGTTGGAGTATTGCATAAAAAGCTTGCAGTGAAATTGTGTCTCGCTCGCACCCCCCTTCACGGGTTCGTTTGAAATATCTGTAAAAAAGGCTTCGAACGATGACGATGCCCATCTATCGAGTCTACTTGGTTAGTTGCACAATTTCCTGAGCGAATCGAAATCAATACTCTCCTTTACTTTGTACCGCCTACCCCTCTCCCCCCTACACCCTCTTCCACCCCCTCTAGACCCCTCGGCATTAACAAACCCACCCCGATTTAGGCACCTACCTAACTTCGGCTGCATTTTCAACTACCCCAGCCTTATTGCACAATTTTTTGAACATTAAATTGGTGCAATTTTAGGCCGAACGATTTTAAGTATTCTGGTGATAATTGTTTCACAATTCGTACGAAGTGAATTCTCTTGTCAAAACGAAATGATTTTAAAAATCTTCAAATATTTACAATTCAATAAAACAGAATGAGAAATCATGAATATTTTTAAATAATATGTACATTGTACATAAATAAAACATTTGCAATAGAAGCTTCGAAGATTGTGATTTTTAGCAGATAAATGTTTTTCTAATCAATAAAACGAACAACAATCAGAGTGGAAGATACTTTCAGTATCGTCCTGGTGTAAGACTACAATTAAGAATTGAAACGGTGCTTGAAATGGCTTCAGCCGTGTTTGGTGACCAGATTTGAATAGCCAGTTAGTTCCTCACCTTCCTCTTTCCCATCTCCTTCCCCTCTCCACTACCTTCAGCCTCACAACATACCCCGATCGGGGATGCTATAGTTTCACTGGCTCCATACGGAAGCAGTTGGGACTCTTGCTCTTGGGACTCTTGGGACTCGGTATTTGTATTAAAAAAAACGATCCTTGTGAATGTCATGGTCAGTTTCAACCTTGAAGTCATGAGTAACAGGGTACAGTAACCGGAATACCACAAAGACCAGAGAATCTTGATCACAATTTTCTGCAACAATGAAATCTCTTGATGTTTTGCTTTGGTAGTAGGTACATATTCATCAAACAAGCAGTTGTTTTAAAGAACTAACTTGAAAAAATATAAAATTGCAAAATATAGGGGTCTGAAGCAAAAAAGCAATCTTTTGCATCATTTGAAAAAAGAATTAACTCTAAAGGCCTTCGCTCACGGAGAAACTAAAATGAAACCAGATGTCAACGTACCTGCACTTTTGCTTGTATGGCAGTTGCTTTTCAGTTGCCTTGTTAACAGGTTGCCATGGTAGCGCTCTCGAATTTAGAATTGCGTTGAAAACTGGTTTCATTTCAGTTTCTCTGTGAGCGAAGGCCTTTAGGCCCACTTATTTCGCATGAAACAAAGCACATGCAATAAAGTTCCAAAATAGTCATGCGTCGTTTTGTTCTTTTTTTTGTCAATTGAAAGGTTCCCGTAAAATGCCAATTCTAAGTCCGTTTCAGCTTTTGAACCAATTGCGATCAATAGAAGAGGACTACTATCTTTGTGTTTAGCTTTATGAGGTTTACTATCTTTATGTTAAGCTTTATGAGGACTACTATCTTTATGTTAAGCTTTATGAGGACTACTATCTTTATGTTAAGCTTTATGAGGACTACTATCTTTATGTTAAGCTTTATGAGGACTACTATCTTTATGTTAAGCGTATCAGCTTATTACCATTTGATGGAAAGCTGAAACGCACCTAGAATCGGCAATCTTTTTCTTTTATTGATGTGTGAATAATATGTAATTTTGTTCCATAGTTTACCAGTTCCTTAGTTCATAAATTGAATCATTTTAACCTTTGATTTACCCGGTGACTTCATACATACACAATTTACCTGGTGGAGTCCCCAGGACTCCCGGAAATAAAATCGTAAATTTAACACTTTTTTTAAATGAAATGCTAGTTATTTATTTATTTATTATTTATTTATCAAAAGTATACAATACAGAATATAGTATATTATATAAAGCATTGTACTCCCAGGAGTTAATAAACTCATAGTTATATTTATAAATTATATATTTGGTTTTACAATGGCGTAAGTTTTTATTTAAAATTATAAAATTACAGCATTTTATTAAGGAACTTCTGGAATATGGCACTTTTTGTAATAAAATTACGAGACCTAACTTCTAGTCTCAACATTTCAAAAACAAAACAATTTTCCTAAGTTATTTTTAAAGAAATATAAAAAAAACATTATCAATTCTTATAAAAAGCAAAAAAAAGAACATGGTTCTGTTTTTTGCTTTTTTTTATTCAATATCGTCAATAGGCTAAAACTATAACACTAATACCCCGGTGGAGTCCCACGGACTCCACTAGCGTGAATACTTACCAATCGGATTGTTGTGATTACTCGATAGAAGTGATTATTTAAACAGCGCATCACTGCGTGAAGGTACTGGAACGCACAATTTGTAATTCCAAAAACTACCGATTTTACGAGCCCTGAAAGTTTTCAATGGCGTCCCAGGGACCTACCGGGTAAATTAAGGGTTAATACATCAGGTTCTCAGTTCTACACAAAAGTCATTTTAAAGATGACAGTGTTGCTTTTTTGTTGAAATGCTGTCTACACGTTTAAAACTTCGTGTAAAATAGGTATTATAAATGTTTTAGTTTGCAAAAGGGGACCATTTTACGTTAGTGCTTAAATCGTGTACCCTTCTGAAATTTCCGTTCCGAATACGGTTGTGTAGTTTGACCGTTGCACGCGCGCACACGAACGCGCCCTCACAAAACGGTCACGTTTCGGCAGCCACCCACCGCCCAAGCTCCCTGCCCCCCTCGGCAGGTTGTTAGTTCGGTATTACGTACAATTTCCTCGGGGAGGCTAAGCCGCTCGCCGCCAGCGGCGACACATTAGGGCATGAAGGGAATATGTAACGCAACGTGTAATTATATTATTTGTAGGGAAGTAATGCTTGTTAGGGAGTGCCGCAAGGAACCTGCAAGACCTCTGCTAACAAATTAAATAAAAGCTTATTGAAAACCGACAAATACTCAATCATTCATTTTGCGCAGTGTATTTCTTACATTTTGAAAAGGAACTAAATTAAATAAATGTTGAAAGAAATACTTATAATTATTTAATTGCGCTTTGTTTCTTATGTTTTGAAAAGTATTGGTTCGTTCGTAGTTATTCTTATAATTCGAATAAGTAAGATTACATTCAAGAAATAGGCCTACTGCACCATCTCCTCTTTTCTTTGACTGTTGTGTCCTGTATGTTTATGAACCAACTGTTACATATTTAATAGTAACATTCATAAACACAATAATAATGGATTCATCAAAATTAATATATCTAAGAATTAGTGAAGGCAAAGTATACTTATAGGGTGTTAAAATCTTCCAGCTCCTCAACAATAAATAATATAATACTTGCGCAAACCTTAAATAAAGTAACCACCTAACATCCCTTAGCACGTCGGAAATCTTTACTACCAACAATGCATTTTGTAAGTTGATTAAATTAAGCAGAGCGTTGAGAAGGCTTTCCCTCCTCAGTTTCTTGAGTAATATTAAATCTCTATAAATATTCCCAATCTACGACGTTTTAATCCAGGCACCACTGGCTGCCGGCCGGCTACTCGCCGCTGCACAAAACGATAAGTGCAGCCCTGCAACCCCCCGCCCAGCCGCCCCCGCCCCCGCCCTCCACCCGCCCCGCCCTCGCCCACCGGGCACACGGGTGGCCGACATTGATCGATGTGCGTCTTCTTCCAGAGCCGCAGTTGGGTGGATTCCGCCCACCGAACGGCTGCCGGGACGGCAAAACAGCCTTCCTCGAGCCAGGGCGGTAAAAACAGCCCATCTCCAGCTATCCAGGCGTTGGAAAAGCAAGGATTGACGTAGAAAAGCTTTACAAATGTAATTTCCTTTGTCTTCTTTATCATGTCTAAATTGACGAAATTTATAATTGATATGAGTATGTTATATATTTCTTTAAAGAGGTTTCTTACGACATTTGTGGCAGAACAAAAATCTTCTCTAGTCTTTAACATTTGTTATGGAACAATAGTATTCTTGAGTCTTTGATATTTGCGGCAGAATAATATATTATTGAGTTTTTGACATTTGTGGCAGAATAATAATCTTCTTAAGTCTTTGATATTTGCGGCAAACAATAATCTTTTCGAGTCTTTAACATTTGTGTCAGGACAATAGTATTCTTGAGTCTTTGACATTTTTGGCAGAAAATACTTTTCTTGAGTCTCTGATGTTTGTGGCAGAACAACAGTATTCTCGAGACTCTGAAATTTGTGGCATAACATTTATCTTCTCGAGTCTTTGACCTTTTTGGCAGAACAATAAACTACCTGAATCTTTGACATTTGACAGATAAATAATATTCTTTGCTGCTATATTGTGATAATTGTAGTTTTAAATTTTTATGAGTAAAATTATATTTTATTTTTATTACTAATTTATTGTGTTATAACTTGAAACTACTATTTTCATTTGCTTTTTTTTTTAAAAAAAACATTATAAAGTACATTCAATATTTTGAAAATAAGGCTTCTCTTCAAAGGGCAAGAAAAATAAAAGAAGAAAAGGTAGCAGAGAGAAAAAATAATGATAACAATTAAAAATAAAATTTATTTAATGAAAACTAAAAAGAAAAATATATTATTTTTGCTGCGGTTACCTACAAGCACCTTGTCTACACAACACTCGAATTTTGTTAAATTTTTTGAAAGGTTTTGTAAAAAATGGTTTTGTAAAAAATATCACAATACACAGCCTTTCTTTTTTTCCGGGGCTCTATGTAAAACGTTTGCAACGTTGTATGGCAGCAATTTAAAAGAATACAAACATTGTGCAAGAAACATTTTTTTTAAATCACCTGTGTAGGTGCCTATTATAAATCTTATAATCCGAATCGCCTTTCTACCCAGCCTCCAAATTCGTCTTAACCCCGGGAGCTGCCTGTCTCCAGTCTACCGCCCCCGCCCTCCCCCCCCGCCCTACGGAGGCTGTGAGACTTGTGCACGGGATGATCATCAATCCTAGATGTCTTACAGCGAGATGTTCCATCTTGATTAACGTTTCATCATCCGATTCGTCTCATTAAATGCACATCCGTCAGGTAGATGCACACGAAGAATGCACTTTGGGGGAAACTAATTCTTATTCTTACGTTTTTAAAGAGAACTTTCTTTTAATGAAAACGTACCCCATGAATTGTGACTTCTTTTTAATTCATAAGAGACTATATTTATTTTTGATACTTACAATTCTTAGTGGAATTCCATTGTCATAATAACCGTCAAATGAGTGACATCACCGGTCCATAAAATTTCAGTTCGGTAGAACCACGCGCGTAATTTCAAACTAAAAAGGTATTGTGACGTTTAATGAAAATTATTTGAGAGCTCAATGTGAGTAACGACATTTTTTATGCCATTCTTACCTCCAAATCCAGCTATTATTTCCAAAATACCCTAACTTTGTTGATTATTGAAAAATCGTTTTAAGGTGATCGAATAGTCCAGTAAAAAATCGAAATCGGAATCCACGCCTCTTTTTGGGCGGGATTTAAAAATACTTGACAAGACTTGAGAAAAGATTTTGGAAAGGTTGGAAAAGGTATTTGAGAATTGTTTTTACAGGTTGACTTTGTAAAGCCACGTAAAAAACATTAACTCCTTTCTTGTGCATTGGTAATTGCGATAACAAGGAAATTTAAAATTGATTTCACGGAACCAAATGCCGCAGAGTCTAGGGACATCTATCCCCTACCGCAGACGGGGCGGAACTGATACAAAATGGGTGTGACAAGTGCATAGTTCTTACGTCGATGGCGTATGGTTCACTTTAAAAATCCTAATTCGTCGAGTGCCGGCGGTCTTGATTGATGTAAAAAATATCAACGCAAAAATGCATTTTTTATTTTATTTCTAAAGTTCAGCCAAAAATATAATTTTTGGCAATTATTATATTTTTTTTTCCATTTTATACAATAAAACCATATCCAAAAAGGGGTTTATTAGTAAGAGAATTTGCTCTTAAAAGTGTTTTTTTATAGACCTAGTACTTTATTATTTCCTAAGTTTATAAAAAGATTTAAAAAAAAAGATCGATATTTTCTAAGGCCAAAATGTGTTTTACTCGCAGTATTTAAATTTAATTTTTTACCTTTAAGTATCTACAATATTTCTAAGCGATCAAATTTTCAAAACAAAAACACATGATTATGTATGATTTTGCATTATTTCGCATGGCTTCATCTTAAGTAAAAATTGTACTTAAGATAAAGCCATGTCTCAAGAAAGACAAACATTCCCGGGTTACGAATAACCCAACAATGTTTGAAAATCTCCTACTACCACCACAGAAAGCCGAAAATGTTTCTTGTGTTGTAATGGAGGACCTAGCCAGCCGAGGAATCGAACACGGGGCGACCGGGTGGAACCCAAACGCGACGCCCACTCAACCACTGACCGGTGAAAAGACTAGTTAATTTGAAAAAACAATGTTATTTACATTTTAAAAAATTCACTGTGTCATGTTCATTATCATCGTTAATGAAGCTTTGACATTTCTATTTGAATGTTAAAATATAAGACGTAACACTCTGATGCTTTTCCACTATTATAAAAATGTTTTTTTTTTATTAAATAGTGTCGGATTTCGGGTAGTAAAACCAGTTGGTTTTACTTCCAGTAAATGTTTTTAAAAAGAGTTGTATAAATATTATGTGCAGTTCATCATTTTCTCACTTTATTTGCACTATACAATTTTGTATCTCTGTTTTCATTTCTTAATCAAAAGCCACAATTAACTGTTGTACTCTTTTTTATTATTTCTTATTTAACTATGATTTTGTGATAGGTAATTCGTGTTTATGGTATATGTATACCGTTTATATTTAATAAATAAATAATTAAGTGGTTCCTAACTTTACAATAGTTTATCATCTTTATAATAATAATTGTTGCCGAACCAAAATTTACGGTTTTTCATGTTTTGAGCATATAAAATTATGATTTCAATAAAACAAGCGCTTTATTCCACATTCATTATTCATGGAGTTATTACACGTGTATTGCAATCGCACGAGTGATCGATGGTAAAATGAATAGCACTAAGAACAGATTGAAATCAAATATATATTTAAATCGCTGTTTGTTTTGGCTAGTTAGTTAAAGCCATGGTCACACAAAGCAATTTTTACGCTGCTACATTGTCGCAGCGAGTTATCGCCACTCGTAGCCGCTATGAGAGAGTCACACAGAGCTACTGAAATGGCGAAATGTCCTGCAAATCGAAAAATGTATGAAACAAACCATAAACATTTAACAATAAGCGTCTAGCGACCAGCAATTTGAGATGTCAGATGTTGCGATGTTTAATACAAGCTAGGAGCTAAAAATGTAATTTTAAATTCATTGAACGGTGAAGTGATGGGTTATCGACTGATAGATTTTGTACGACGAACGAATGTATAATAATTTGATTTCGATCATTTATTAATGCTAGAGTCCTAATCAACATATATTTATTTATTGGCGAGGACAGGCAACTAGGCCACGTGACCGCCAAATCGCGCGTTTATCGCGATCAGAATTGAAGATGTTCCGGACAAAATGTTCACCACTCAGAATCATGCAAATTCAACACCTCCTTTGGAAAGTCATTAGAAATGAGGAAAAAAATGCATTAAAAATTGGTTAAATAGATTAATGTTATGGGTTATTTAAAAAAAAATCATTGCTTTTAATTTCTTTTCAAAGTGGGTATTAAAATTGCATGATTCTGACTTATCGTAGAACCGTTCTAATAGAATCCCGCGAATGTTTAAAAGCAGCTAATTGAGTTACTTGCAGTGAATATTTTTCTTGTCAGACGAAGCAATTTCGATACTATTATTTAAATAGCAGTGCTGGAATCGGTCTGTGTAACAGAGGCTTAAAAAAGTGTTGTGAAAACGATTCCTTCTCGGTAAACCTGCTACACGTGTAGAACATCCAGGAATAGAACCTCCCTCCTGGTGTAGGAGGGTGTTTGCCGGTGCTGCGCAATAATAAATAAAAGTTTTCTTGTTATTTTTGAAATTGTAGTTTTATAATTTATTCCCTTTGAATTGTCAGGATGTGGTCAGATTAATTAAGTCTGTTTTTAAATGGAAATCAACCACTAAAAGACACGTGTATAATAGGGTGGAACGCCAACGATTTTTTTCGAATTTAGTTGTTACCAAATGTGGGGGTCTGAATTTGCATTTGCATTAGACTAGCATTTGAAGAAGGTCTATATAAATCTTTACATATATCAAAATATGCTTGCTTATATATTATATAGTATGTGAGTTGTTTATGTATTGCTATATTAAGCACGGGAAATGTTTGAAACTTTTAAAATACCTTTTTTCCACCCTCGTGATGGTTTCTGGATTATTACAACCACATTACATCACATCTGAATTTTTTTTTTAATCATTACAAAAACTGTTACGAAACCGTAAAAAATGTCACAATTTGAGAATGATTTTTTGCAACCCATCGATTGTTAAATCAAAATAAAATTTTCGAATAAACTCTTTAAATTAATGAATTTACTTGAAGTACAAAGTAAGAATTACAGGTACCTATTTTAAATAGATACCAGTTATAGATACCAAATTCGATAAATTATTCTTATAATATGAGCTGTTTGAAAACTGAATGTACTGGGACTGAATATATGGAACGCGGGAGAGGGGTTGGCGGGACGGGGGAGCGGGAGAGGTGACTGGGAAGGCGGGGAAGATGGAGGAGGAACCCGTGAGGGGAAGGGGACATGGGAGGGCAAGGGGCGGCGGAAGGGGAACGGGACGAATGGGAAAGAACACGCAGGGAGAAACAATTTATTTATTAAGTGGCATTACAACGCACGTCGGAAATCTTTAGTATTTTATAAATCAAGTCACGAAAATGAATTATTACGCAATAAATATATGTCAATAAAATAAAAATTTACATTTTCATAACCAATATATGCTATGATTTTTTTGTATCTATATCAAAACGCTGTTTGTTAGTATGACTTTCGATAGCAGCCTCGATTAAAGATTGCGAGCAGAATCGGAAATATCTTGGAACTCTATTATTTGTCACTAGAGTCACAAAACTACGGAATGGCAAATATTACGTTAAACAAAACAGTTATTAACTTACAAATACGCTTTTCAAAAAATGTCAATATTTTTTTTGTTCATGTTCAAGCTCAGGGCAGAGGACAAAAGTATTATTGTACATCTGAAAATTTAAAAAACGTTTTTATCTACACTCCTTGGCTAGTTTACAAGCTCTAGATTTTTATTGCTCTGTCGTATAAAAATATTTTCAAAATAATGAATAAAATTCTTGCTTTTGCTTAAAATCTTTCATAATATTGAAGTAAGTGATCATATGGATTTAAAACAAATTTATTTATACAGTAACATTATTTAATAAAAATAAACAAACATGAATGTTGATCAATTTCAGGCCAATACGGATTTTTCGAGTTTTGGTGCAGATACTGTGTTATTTTGTAGTGTTTTTAACATTTCTTGCTTGTAATTATTGTTGCTTAGTTTATTTATATTTATTATTGTTTGTACTGACTTTGTATGGAATTAAGGGTGATTTTTTACTTCGCTAACTTAGTTTTTTTTTGACAAAATATGCAAAGCAAAAGTGAAAAAAGATTGTGAAGTAACTGAAAACGTGCTTTTACAAAATGCGAAACTGCTCAAAAAATGCAATATTTTAAATGTTGAGTAGAGCAATTGAAATAAATTATAATTTAAAATAAATATAATTAATTAATTTGGCCGGGGACCACACTTCCTCACAACTTTTGTTATTTCAAAATTTTTTTATATATTGACGACCCACCCTAGAGAATGAATATTTTGTTTTTGATATTAATTAATGATTTGAGTGGGGTAATTATAAATGACAAGTGATATTTCAGTGCATTTATTTAACAGAAATTGATAGCTTTATGTTGAACAAATATGATACGAGCTTAATGTTTTATACAAAAATCACTTTTATTATATTCTCCATTAAATTCTTAACATTTACCGATATTTACTTCAATGTGTTTTGTCTAATAGCCGCCTTTTTGCTGATGACGATAGGTTTGCAGTGAAATTATTTGTAATAATTTTTGCATAATTAGAAACTAAATTTACCAAATATTGCCCCCTTTATTTTTTTTATAACACTAAATTATTACGTTTTTTTTAAAATTAATTTTCTTATTTACAGGCTGTGATATTTTCAGGCTCTCGATTCAAGGCTCATGCCCATATGGTAGTCGTACATGATTTAAAGTATAGTGTAAGAACTAGAAAAATAATGTTTTATAAAAACAAATAATAAAGCACAATAAGAAAAGAAAAAACATATTTTTAAGCAAAAATAAAACTAAATGTAAAAACAAAATTTAAAGATAAATATAATATTAAAAAAAAAGCATTTTGAAGAAGATAGAAATAGAATTTGAAAAATCATGTGTGCAGTTCACACGCGATCGAAGTGAAACAGTCAGAAAACTATACTTCGATGAAAATGAGACGAATGCAGAGTATCAGGAGTAGGACAATTGTAGGGTTTATTTAATATATTATTACTAAGTTTAAAAATTATTTTATATTTTATTCTACGAAGCATCGCACAAAGAGGACATCGATTAGTCTATCTCATTCTCTCGCAGACTAAATCCCAAAGATGTATGTGTTTGTCTCTTTTTAGTTTCGCTCGTTTCCGTTTCATCGAGTTTCAAATCACAACTGTGCTAGGAAGTATCAACTTAAAAAAATTAAAATCTTAAATTAGGATTATTTTATTTAAGAAGAAGATTTTTGCGTTAATCAAGTAAATGTGTTTAGTATGTATAGCATTCACGTTACCATTACTTTAATTTAATTCCATTAACCATACGCCATAAACTCGGTCGTATCCAACAGATTGAGGCTAACCCGCTTAATCCAGACACTACTTACTGCTTGACGGTTGACAAGACGCCGAATCTTGGAGTATGCGGCATCTTGGGGAATGCGACACGTCGCGTAGCGGCTACGGGCTACGGTGCAACGTAGCGGCGTAGCATTGCAGCGGCGAAGCATTGTAGCAGCATAATGATGTATTTGCTTTTCCTCCAAGGATGTAGCAGTTTATATATAGAATATTGGTGTTTAAAGAAACGGAAAGAGCGTTTGGTAATTGAACGAGTTTTAAAGAAAGATTAACGTGATTAGTTTTGTTTTATTTTAGTGTTTGTTCACATATTGAAGTTAATCGTTAACAATTTCATTTTCAACCTCACTAGGGCTGAGCCTGTATCGAGGTTAAAGAAAAATCATTAAGAGTAAGTTCACTAAGAGTACTTATCATGTGTTATGGATGGAATACAAATAATAGTTTATTTATTTATTTACACATATACGGCACAACATGTGCCATTTACATAATTGATATAACATATAAATGTACATGAAGAATAGCCGAAGATATAAATGTAAGTTAGGTAACAAGTAGTAAGTAAAAGGTAAAATGTAAATATAAATTGAAAAATATGGTATAAAGTATAGATATAAAGTATAGATATAAAGTGTAAAGTATAAAATATAAAGTACAAACTATAAAGTTTTAAGTTAAAATAAAAACTTAGAAGTGAGAAAAAATTAATAAAAAGTGTGTAATGTAGAAATATAATATATCTTTAAAGAGTACAAGGATTTAAATATAAAATACTACTACTCCAATTTTGTTAATTCGTTCGGAATTTATGCGCTTACAAACATTTCGGATGTTTATTTTTAATTAAATATTTGGAAGTTTGTTAATATAATAAAAAAATTACACTATTTATTATTCAGTCTTAATAATCGTTACGAATTATATTTTTAATGTAGGAACTCTTATCTGACATTTATTCCAAAACAGAAGCTTGTCCAAAAAAAACAAAACATATTCTAATATTTGAATTTTCTGGAGCAGTAGCTGACCAGGGGGCTGAGTACCTACCAGCTTAGAGCCCACAAATATATCAACATCGTTTCCATGGAAACGATTTTTTTCTGACGTTAGAAATAACTCGCTTTTGTTGGCGACAGAAAACGTATAACAAATATAATATATTAATATTTATAATTTCTTAACGCCAGAGCTTGCCATCATATACAGACTATAGTCTTCGAATATAATTTAGCTTTCTATCGGTGAATGAATTTTCAAAGTCTTTTTATTGGTTAATGCGAGAAAGCGTCATAAACGAACTCTAGCAGTTTCGCATTTATAATATTAGTATGGATAAAAAAGGAGAAATCGTCATAGGAGCAAAAGCACAAATAAATAAAAAAAATAATCAATAGGTAGGTATCGTAGGTTATAAATATCAACCGATATGATAAATGGTACCTATGATTTCTAATGAAAATATTGTAAACTAGTTGACACTTATTTACAGAGATTTTACTTCGAGAAATTAGTGTATTGAATAGAGCTACAAGGAACATTTCAAGAATTGTACTCGCACTTCTTCAAACACAGCAAACCTATTTTGTGGCACCATTTTAATTCAAAATTAATAATGAACTTAGTTTTTACCACTTTTATTATTTACAAACCAACATGTTTCGTGAGCTAAGCTCACTTCTTCAGGGTTTACTAACTAAATATAAATTGTACTCGCTTTTATTTGCATCAGCAAAAAAACTTTTTTTTCCAACTACTGTTGGGCGACATGGGACAACTTATTTATATGAATCAAGATACCACCACCCCTTTATTATTTGTATCTTATTATTATTATATTTGGTAAATACCGATTTCAAATAAATTTCTTATTTTGCAATTTAATGTATTAACAGTACAATTATTTGTGTTTCGCCATTTAATGATTACAAATTATTTCTTACTGTATTCTTATAACAGTTAATAAAATTACTTTTCCAATAATATATGCAATGAAATTGCACTACCCCTGCTGGTCTTCCGATAATATTTAAAACTCCTATTTGCTGATACGTAAAATGATTTTTGTGTATCCATATTTACGTTAAAATCGATATAAACTGATGACGTTAAAAATTGCACAGTAACTTCACCGAATACTCACATCAATATTCAACATGAATTTGACTTTCTTTGAGTTTCATCGTTCCATGGTTTCGAAGGGGTGAAAAATGCAATGAAAATGGTTTCTATGAGATGGAAATATCATAAGGCACGATGGCTGATTATGTGGAATTATTTAAGATGTTTGAAAACACTGCCACTTAACTTAGCCCAGAAAATCCTTGGTCAAATGTAGGTTTTATTTTATAACCAAATTTGTAAGAATCTCCCCTTGTATTCCTTAATTTATTTGTTATTTTTTACTTTATTCTTTACAAATAAATTTTATTTGATTAATTTGTGTTATTTCACAATTTATTTATTTAAAATAATATACAGTATATTTGAGGCACGTTCCAGAGTGGAAGATACTATCAGTATCGCCCTGGTGTAAGACCACCATTCAGAATTGAAACGTTGCTTGAAATGGCTTTAGCCGTGTTTAGTTACCAGATATGAATAGCCAGGTACTTCCACACCTTCCTCTTCCCTATCTCCTTCCCCTCCCCACTACCTTCAGCCTCACTACATACCCCAATTGGGGATGCCAAAGTCTCACTGGCTCCAGACGGGAGCAGTTGGGACTCTTGTGCGGTATTTCATACAAAAAAAAAAAAAAAAAACTTATTATTATTACAAAAATGTTGTGTGTTGTCCACCACACTAGGAGTTCACTTATGTTATGAAGGACAATCTTAAATTTCTTATGTAGTGTGTCCTTCAGTTTTAAAATATCGGTTTTATTGTAGACTTTTGCAATGTTTCATCAAACTGAAACCAAAATCAACGAGCTTCTTGCTTAAAACACTATTTTGCCTAAAATTATAGAAAAAAATGTTTTGACTTTTATTTATAAATTTCAGCATTTATTCAGACAAACGAAAGTTATATTTATGAGTCAATCCGGAAAATCGAAAATCTTGGGTTTACTTAGCATGTGCCTAGTCGCGACCCACCTGTCAAAATGGTATTGGCACAAACTTTGATCCTTTCTAATTAAATCGAGACTAAGAAGTCGACGCCATGTCTATTTTAACAGAGTTTATTGACGTTTTAAACTACCCCGACAGTAACAGTCGCTCATTTGGGGAGAGAGCCTCCTCATAACAGGCATCGATTTTTATGACGTTTTCATGTCAAAAATGGTTTTAAAAAGTTAAAAGAATAACATTCTTTTTAAATTTTGTATTACGAGATTTTGACTTTCAGTAACTAGCATTTTTCTGAGGATTTCGGCATTTCGAATTTCGGCTTTGGTTTTGGAAATTCAGATTTTGGATATGAAACATTTGGTAACTTGATATACGAGAACCTTCCAGGAAATATTTACACGGTATCCGGAAACTCGCAGTACAAGTGAGAAACTAGTGAAACAATAACACTACTCGAGTCTACTTGTGGTATAAGTTTTTGATATGAAGTTTCATTTTTGAATAAACCGAGTTCATAGTCGAATTTTAGAAAAATCGGCTTCTAAGGGTTGAGTCAATTTTTTGATAAAGCTATTTTGATTTGAGATTTCATTTCCTAGTAAACCGAGTTAGAAATTGGAATTTTTTTAGGTTTTAATGAATAATAAATAAGGAATAACATTCATAAAAATATATATTTTTTAAAACAAATCGGTCGCGAGGCGGTAAAATATCAGCTGTTTAATGTGTCGAAGCAAAGACCTGCCTTCAAAAGTTTTTTTTCAAAAGCATTATTCTAGTCTAGAATAAAAAAATTCCTTCATATTTCCAAAGTTTAAATATTCAAAAATATCTCCTTAAAAGGATTTTTCAAAAATCGCGTTATTTTAAAAGTTAAAACCTTTTTAATTTCGCGGTTTAGACGGAATCTGGCCAAAATCTAAATAGAACAAAATTTTAAAAGCATTTTTCTCAAAACCACTTTTTTGAGACAGTTGACACGATATCTCAAGTTCCACTTTTAATTTTTATTTTATTTTTATATTAACTCCACATAGGAGGCCCTGAGGGAAGCTACTAAGCCAATTTACTTGAAATTTGGTGTGCGTCTTCTTTAAACATTACTTTATTGCATGAACCAGAACTATAACCAAATTTTATTTTCTATTATTCTAAAAAAATTCGGAAAAGTCAAAACACTGGTAAAAAATGTCTTTTTATTTCAGACAGGCGCCATTTTGCGAAAAAAAAAATTATGACTTGTCCGAGGTTCATAGCAGTATTTGTTTGGATTAAAAATTAATTTGTTTTTTTTTTGAATTACTAGGAGGGTTGCAATTGTGTAAACCAGGGCGCGCCATATTTTTGAGACCCCTCACTTCAACACCCTGTAAATTTTTGAATTTTCAATTTTTTTAATTAATTTTTTTTAATGTTTTCTTTAATGTTTAATAAATATTTGGTAAAATAATGGCTACAAATATATCATTGGTTTTTTTATTGCTCCTGAAAGAACACATACAATTCATGCCTCTAGACTAGAATACCCCCTTAAATTTGCAAAAAGGAGAAGAAATCTTAACTTGTACAACCCGTAAAAATTAAGATTTTCTTACTACAATTCATCTATTTTTTATGCAGCGAAATGATTTTGGCTTTCCACCATGGTCCTACGCATCGAACGACACGATCTAGTTATGCCATCATTTCATGTAAGAGAAACGCGTGTGTGTACATGAGTGCCATCATGTCTATCTGCTGAGTTTCAACTCGATCGGATTTTGAGACATGGGTTAATTTCCACTTCCAAGATTTGCATTTATTCATTCAAGAAAACAAAATGGAAATTCAAATAGATGATTTAAAAACATAAATTTTTTGGGGTTTAAATTTCCCGTTTGTATTACGAGTTTCCGGACTCCATTATGCAGTTTAATGGTACCTACGATGGGCATCAAGTCATCAATTATAAGTATCACCCTGCATCAATTTACTATCATTCCAATCACATGATATCACGTGACGCATCCCAGAACACGGGACAATATTGTTTCCGTGGTAGCACTTAATAAGAGTGAACAAACATTAGGGCCGGTCCAACCCGGCCGGTGGGGCAGGTCAGGGTGGGTGGGCAGGGCGGGCGGTAGGGCGGGCCGGTAGGGGCGGGCCGGGCTAATGCCGCCCGCATTGAGTTTGATTAATTAATCACGGGTTTTTGCAACGGCATCAGCCGCCTGCAGCCTGCAGCCTGGCGACCTTACTCCAGGAGTGAGGAACAATAAATTAAGGCAATTATCTTTTAATTTTCTGAATATACGTCAAAAATTATTTTTCGCCGTAGGTAAAAAGGTTTAATAAAAATTATTTTAAAACAAAACGGTTACTTTACATCACTTTTATTATATGAAACGGGGATCAAGTAAAAGAAAGTAATTATTGTATTATATTTTGAATAGTAATTTCAATTTGTGGGGTATTTATTGGATAACCAACACCTCTGCCACAGGTCACCTTAATTGGTTCGCTACGTTTCGTGACCTGGCCCGTGTTCATGAGGTGAGGCTTGACCGGGTCTTGTCTGTCCACCAAATGCGTGGCAGATCGAATCGGGAAAGACTGATCGAGGGAGACATTTTGATTAATTTCTTCAGCAGGACTCTCTAGGGACATCGCCTTGCACCGCAGTGGGAGGGTTGTATTCATACATCCGTTACTTCAGGACAAATGGACCCTTAGATTCTTACCTTTTTTTCATTTCTTTTCGTTCCCAGAACTTTCTCTCCTCAAAAAGACTCTCCACAGGGAAATTATTTTACTCCTATTTTATGGGCTTCCTTTGTGAAGCTAAAAAAAAACTATTAGATTTTTTTTTTATTTTAACCTTTATGAGTAAAACCTCAAATTGCAATATTTAATTAAATGAAGACATTATGAGCGAAACTCAAACGAACATCTAGAAACAGAAAAATCAGAGAAAGATATTTACACCTCTGGGACTCGAACCCAGGACCTCCCTACTTTCCGCTCATAATATCTTCATTTAATTAAATGTTACAATTTGAGGTTTTACTCATAAAAGTTAAAATAAAAAAAAAAATAATAATATTCATCCTCGACTTGCAGAAGAGTCAATAGATGTCGCACATTAAATAAAATGGATAAAAAATTATCCAGACACCATCTAGATTGCATTTAGTTCGAGTTGAATCTTGCAATCATACATAAAGATGGCAGCCAATAAAAATATGCGTTAAGAAAAATGAAGATAATATGGGTGGTTCTTAGTCGAAGTATGGTACAGTTAAAGGTGACCGAATTGTATATCGACACCTTAGTTCAGTGGATAAGAGCGCCCACCCGGAAAGTAGGGAGGTCCTGGGTTCGAGTCCCAGAGGTGTAAATATCTTTTTCTGATTTTTCTGTTTCCAGATTTTCGACTGAGTTTCGCTCATAATTTCTTCATTTAATTAAATAAAAAAAAAAAACTTTTTAACCCCAAACACCCTTTATACATTCCTAATGTAATTTAATTACCATATTCCATATTTTCACACCAATAATATAAAACAAACAAAATTTTGTAACATGATTATTACAATCAATTATGAATTTATTCAATATGTAAAATGCGCCCGGCATAACACAGGGAGATGACAAACATGGCGTGCAAAATGATACAAAAATAAATTTGTAAAAACTGTTTGACATGAAATTAAAAAAAAAAATTGAAAATCAAAATGAGTTTCGGATTTTTGTTATTCCTAATTGGTTATTCTCAAGCGTTATAATATTAATTTTTGGGTTATTTTGCCGTGTTGCGCTTCCTCTTCTTTTTTTTATATATTTTTTACTTTAGCTCCACGGGAGGAAATTTCGGCAAGGAAAAATATATAAAGGTTAGGTAAGTGTTTGCAGGAGTGATGTATGACTCCATACATATCGCCGTGCGAAACGTTGGCTAAAGAATCCAGGAAATGAAAGACGGCACAAATTACCCAAAACATCATAATATTTTTAACCACGTAAAATTCAAATCATGTAAGCTTATCAAACGTCGTTATTGTGTTTAATTTATTTCGATGTGAAGGCCACTTATAAGTTGTTTACCACTGGTCGAGCAGGGATGATACCTTCCACAGGTACACATAGATTTGGTCTTGCTCATACCTAATACCCACTGCCTTGTAAGCTTCCCATTCGAAAAAACTGCAGTTTCCATAAAACAACACGTGTGCTCTCTGTAAACAGGGTGAAACAAAAACAAGCACAATAATATGTCACGGAAGAAAGTACAAACATTGAAAAATTTTTCGATAAAATTTTACTTAAAGCTATAACATTAGAAATATTTCGATTCTCATGCCATACAAAATTTAAAATCGTGCGTCGTATTTTCACGAGGCAAGTAAGCAAAAAGGTGGTTTTTATTTATTTTGTGCATAATTTTATAAGAATGAAAAAAAAATTACAACAAACAAAACCTCAAAAATGGTCTTAGCCATAAAGAGGTATTTTTAAAAATTGTTTCTTATATTGCTTCATATAGTTAAGTCATGAAAAAACATTTTTTTTAGTGGTTTACGCTTATATTTTTTGTTATGTAAATAATAATTTTATTGTAATTCCAAAACATAGAAAAGCTAGTAAAAGCTTCAATTTATTCGTAACATATTTTTTGATTTTTGTTATTGTTTTTGGGGTGTTATGCCGTGTTTCGCTACCTCCTTCTTTAGCCAACGTTTCGGACAGCGTTACAGTGTCCATCATCAGGGCAGATGAGGACACTGTAACGCTGATGATGGACACTGTAACGCTGTCCGAAACGTTGGCTAAAGAAGGAGGTAGCGAAACACGGCATAACACCCCAAAAACAATAACAAAAATACTTTTTGGCCGTGAAAACCTAAAAACATATTTTTTGATGTTCATATTGGAAACCGATTTCACGTATAGCTTCATCTTAAGGGTCTACTATTCGTGAACACAGCGCTGAAAAAGAAGAAGATGGAGAGATATGTAATTACGAGTGTTGGACAGAGCGCGCTAATATGGTTAGTCGTAGAATAGCAGCGAAAAATGCGAAAAAGCTTAATAAAACATGACTCGTTTAAAATAGAGCAAAAATCTCGTGAAACGTATCTTAAGTATCGTTCAAAGAAAAATTGTGAATTTTTTCACAAATATAACTTGTAAAATAAAAGAAATAGACTTGTTTAAAATAATTTTCGGAGCATACTTTGCGATTTTTTTCTATCGAGGGAATTTCATATAATTTGCGTTTAGGCGTGGAACGTATCTAGATATTATCTTCAAAAATAACATATATTTTTTTAAGAGCTTAAAAACTTCAAATGTTTAAGGGAGATATGTAAGAAATCGGTCGAAATACGAATAGTAGACCCTTAACAAGCATGATCACCAAAAATAACGTTTACTTTTAATAAATCCAAACAAAGAACTTCTTATTTTGTGAAATACGTTTTTAAATTCTTAGTTTATTTGTATTTATTAATATTTCTAGTTTTTACTTTGTTTTTAAATTTAAATTTGTACATTATAAACATATCCAAACATGTTATATCCACACTAATAATATAAATGCGAAAGTGAGTCTGTTTGTTTGTTATATCGGCATCGACCTAGTGCATAGGTTATCAACGTTGGCGACAGTGCATCCTTGTGGGCGTTTGAGATTTTCAGGGGGGCAGTAGAAGACCCAGAGAAAATAAGGGGGTGTTGAGATGCAAAATGAGGGCAGGTAAAAAGATATGGCTTAAAAAAGACAAAAAAGAAACACACTAATCACTAATAAAGCAAAATAAACTTTAAAATTGGTTAATTTTTGTTATTGTATGTAATTCGGGAAGTGGATGAAAATTGAACTGGAAGATTCCATTATTTTTTTTGTTACACAATATTATCATCTTACGTGTGTTATTATTATTACAAATTTTCACTTTATCATGAATACAAGCAGAAAGGAGGTAGTAAAATACAAAAGGATTGTTTTTTAACTAGCTAAACAAAAAGGTATAACAAATTATTTAATGTATTTTAATCGAATTATTGATTCCGTGACAGTTGACCTCCTCCCCCCCCCCCTCCTGCCAACCCTCTTCCCCGCCCACACAATAAGTAAAAAAATTTGGGGGGCTCTAGAAAAAAATATTCTTCAAGTGGGTGGTGGGCAAAATAAGATTGAGAACCTGTGCCCTAGTGCAAGACAGACCACCATTCAGAAGCGGAACGTTGCGCGTTGCTTCAAATTGCTCTGGCCGTTTTTGGTGACCAGAATTGAATAGCCAGGTATTTCACCACCTTCCTATACAGTAACACCTTCTACTCCCACTTCCTCCAAATTCACAAAATACCCCATTTGGGGATGCCATAATCTCACTGGCTCCAGAAGGTTGGGAGCAATTGGAAAGTTGTGCGGTATTCACGTAGAAAAATCAAATATTAGTTTTTTTTTTTTTTTTTTTTTTATTAGTATCTATAGCAAAATTTGTACATAATGTATTTATAAATTGTATTATATTAAGGTTTTATCTCATTACATTGAACCGTTTCACAACCTTCTACATGAATATAACAATTTTCATCGAATTGACATAACTATGAAATTTCTAAGAATACGTTCTTTTTATGTGAATACCGCACAAAAATCTCAACTGATCCCAACCATCTAGAGCCGGTGAGACTATGGCATCCCCAATTGGGGTATGTCATGAGTGTGGTATTACACCAGGGCGATACCATCGACAACTTGGAACGTTAATTTATTTATAGCGTTATGAAGCCAACTTGATTTGACATTTCACAAAATTTTGTGTCATTTTGTTTTTATTTAAGATCAAAAAGCCGTACATCATTTCATGAAAATAATAGCATCTTTTATTTATTTTTTTATTTATTTATTTTATTTTATCAGGTTCTCCATAAAACAGTTATACACCAGAATATTATGGGGAAGATTACAAAATTTAAAGAAAAAAAAATGTGTGAGGGCAGTTTCATTATCTTGTGACGTATGTCAGAAGATAATTACTGAACTCTTTGTAGGTGACATTGAAGATGTCAATGTTTAATACAGATTCATTTAGCAGTTGAATTGCTCTGTTTAATGGCGCATTTTGATAGGAAGAAGTTCTCGCTTTCGGAGCATAAAAAAGTGCGTGGGATCTCCCACGAGTTTACGCGTTGGGTACATATAAATTAATCTCCTTCAACATGGGTGGATTCAGTATATTGCCGGAGATTAGCTTAAAAAAGTGCTTACCCAAAAATATTTTTCGGCGGGCTTCTAATGTGTTAAGATCGAGCATTCCTGATAAAAACAACGATGGATACAGAAATGGGTAGTATGTATATTCCCTCTTATACAGGTAACGCATAAACCCTTTTTGAACTCTTTTTATTTCTAGCATATGGTTTTGTTCAGAGTGAGCCCAAATAATGGAGCTATATTCCAAAATGCTGCGGACAAGTGCTTCATATGTTCTCCGTATTGCAATTCCATTAGTAAATGATCTCGCATTACGAAGAACAAATCCAAGCATTTGTCCGAGGCAATGTCAGATATGTGGGATTTGACAGAGAGATTTGCTTCAAAAATCACGCCATGGTCTCGAATCTCGTTTTTGCGTGTTAATATAATTTTATTAATGTAGTATGGGAATAGAAATGTGTCTTTGGATCTTGTAAATGTAACGACACTGCATTTCTGGATACTGAAGGGTAAGTTATTCAATTCCGACCATTTGACAAGAGAATCAAGATCATTCTGCAGAAGAGTGGAATCGATATGACTTTTAATTGCTCTGAAAAGTTATTGTGAAACGCTATAATCCAAAACTGTTTTTATAATAAGTTGCGAATTGTGACTCCATCCTGTACATTTAGAATTAGCTCATTCTTTTATTTTGTGAACATAGATCCGGAACGTCCGCTTTGGTTCCGCTTTTGTCCTAACTTGTTTATTTTTGCATTTTGTTCCCCCCATCGCCCATCGCATCGGTCGGGCTTCTTTGTACCTTAATTATATTGAAAGATGTGAGGGCATTAAGTGCACCCTTTGAGGGCACAAAGGAATCGGCTTTAGGAGTTCGTCATTTGTTATTTGCGCAACTACTAATAACTACAAAATACACATTTTTAAATATTTGATACATGCAGGGGGCCGAGGGAGGAGGTTTTTTCTATTGTTTTACATGAATACCGAACAATAGTCCCAAATGCTCACAACCTCATGAAGCCAGTGAGATTATGGCAGATTTTGTGAGGCTGAAGGTAGTTGAGACGGAAAGTAACGGAAAAGAGATAGTTGAAGTACCTGGCTATTCAGATCTAGTCACCAAACACAGTTAAATCCATTTTAAACAACGTTTCAATTCTGAATGGTGGTCTTAAACACTGAGAGTATTTTCCACTCCGAAACGTGCCGCAAATATCTTCTTATTTATAAAAATCAATTTTTGCTTGTTTGTTCGGATGTTATGCGCTGCCATACCATTCATTCGATAGCGATGAAACTTTGGTGATTTGTTGTGCGCATGCCCGCAAAGATTAAAGGCTATATATAATGGTAAACTCTGGTGTTATGAAATTTGTATAAATGAAAACGAGTGTATTTAATATATTTTAGCGACAGGGAGGGAAGACATGAGGGAAGGGTAATGAAGGAGGTGGGGTTAGCGGGGGGGCTGACGAGGGAGGGGAAGGCGTAAAAGGTGGAAGGGAAACGAGAGGGAGAGGGGACGCGGCAGGGGAACGGGGACGCATGGGAAAGGATATGCGGGGAGAAACAATTTATATTTTTCCTTTGCAACGCATGCCGGGTACCAGCTAGTGCCTTATATAATTTTAAAGGATTAAATTACGAAAAAGCACAAATCAATAAATTAAAATTTGCTTACGCGCACCAGGATTTGAACTTGTGACCCCCGGAACGCTAGTAGTCAGCCTTTCCACTTGACCATGGAGGCTGTCCCTTAGAGACTACCTATGATGGTCCTTATGATAGATTCTCCTATCTTAACAAGCAAAATGTAATCTTTAAAGCATAGGCGTCAGGTAGGCATGCTGTCATGGTTCTACAGGTATTACAATTGAAGATGCTCTGAGGAACTAGCGTTATTGATTCCTTTCGGCTCCAGTGCATAGTCGGGAAAGTCAAACGCACGCCCAAAATAGTACACGGTTAACATTTGTCACACGAGAACGGGTCGTTTCTACGACTCGTTTTTGAGTTTAAAAGCTCAACTATGGAATGATTTATCGGCCCTGTGTTTTCTCCCTCCTACAACATGGGTCTCTTCAAAACTCACGTTCACTCCTTCCTCTCCTCAAAAAGACCCTTCATACAGCATCTCCAAAGATAACACAGGCCTTTAAGAAATTATTTTCTTTACTTACTGTGTGGAGTTAACGTAATAAAAAGGAACTTTTGGATTTTAAACATTGTTGAAAGAGTAACAATAATATAGCGCCTTTGTTTTTGTAATTAACAATAATATTGTGCCTTGTTTTTGTAAGTAAAAATAATATGGCGCCTGGTTTTTGTAAGTAAAAATAATATTGCACCTTGTTTTTGTAACTAACAATAATATTGCACCTTGTTTTTGTAAGTAACAATAATATTGCAGCTTGTTTTTGTAAGTAACAATAATATTGCACCTTATTTTTGTAAGTAAAAATAATATGGCGCCTTGTTTGTGTAAGTAAAAATAATATTGCACCTTGTTTTTGTAAGTAACAATAATATTGCACCTTGTTTTTGTAAGTAACAATAATATTGCAGCTTGTTTTTGTAAGTAAAAATAATATTGCACCTTATTTTTGTAAGTAAAAATAATATTGCACCTGGTTTTTTTAAGTAACAACAATATTGCACCTTGTTTTTGTAAATCACAATAATATTGGGCCTTGTTTTTGTAAGTAACAATAATATTGCTCCTTGTTTTTGTAAGTAACAACACTACTGCGCCTTATCACTTTTTGAAATTCCAATAAATAAAACCAAAGCTCCATAACCACCGAGCAAATAATACACAATTTAATTTTTGTTTAGATTATGTCATCTTTGGTAATGGGTTTTTTAAGAAAATAAAGGAAATGTAGTCCCTTAGAAGGAAACCGTTATGAGAAAAGGGTAGGAATCTAAAGTTTATGGTGCCAGGAGTGATGGACGTACGTCTCCATCCATCCATCCTATTGCGGTGCAAAGCCGGGCGATGGGTTGAAAGAATCTGACGGAGACTTGAAAGGTTCGGCCTTAACCGGTCTCTTCCAATCTAATCCGCTACGCAGTTGGTAAGCAGACGCATCCGCCATCAAGACATGGAGAAACCTTACCCCATGAACCCAGTTACTCCACCTGTCGCAGCCGAATGCCACGACACGAGAATGTGGACTGTAAATCCTTTTTGTAGACGAATAGACCATATATTGTGTTTTAAAAGTCAGATCGAAGGAGAATCGGTTTTGGAAGGAAGTCTCCTACCTTTGACGGCTTCTGAAGGCTGCTCAGGGTCGTTTCTGGTTTCACACTATATTGCACAACACAGGTTTTAAGCACGACACTATTATTTTATAAAAAGAAACGAAACTGCGATTATTTGCGATATTTTGACGAGAGCTACTTGTGACCCATGTCACTTTCAAAATGCAACTATTACAAGTGGGTAATGCACACTTGGGTGGCAATATTGTTCAACGTGTAGGTAAGCACATCTTTTTCTTTTCCTGGTGGAGACTTTGAGGAAAGGAGGAAGAGATTGGATTACATGATGGAAGGAATAGAGGAATATGGATTAAGTTTTTTTAAAAAACTGTTTCAGAACCAAACACCACCTAAGCCACCAAAAGTAGCCAGATGTCGAGGTGTAGGAAGGAGAAGAAGTTCTGGAAAGGAAAAAGGTGTGAGGGATGGTTACGAATCTGGGGGTCATTGTGTTCAGGAGTAACGAACCGAGATGAAATATACCATCCGAAAAGAGAAAGAATCCAACCCTCCCACTGCAGTGCAAGACCATTGGGTCGAGAGAGTCAGGCTGGAGAGATCAAAAGGTCTACCAGTCTCTTCCGATCCGACTCGCCACGCAGTAGGTGGGCAAAAGCATCCGCCGCCAAGACTTAGACAACCCTCACCCCATGAACCCGAGCGCCCCTGCTGAGTCTGTGCCTTCCATGTAGATTTAAGTGGATTCTAACGTCGCCACTGAATTAGTACCTATTGGTTTTTAGCCAATTTAGCGCGCGCTCTGTCTCTCCTACCTTACATCGAATGTAGCTATCCTATTAGAAATTAGTAGTGATGGTGAAATACAGTTTTGTGTTGGAAATTAGAGTCCCGATTGGATAGACCTAGTTTCACGTCACACGCCCACGTCTCATTTCTTGTGTTCTTCTTCAATATATGTCCATAAAATGCTAAAAATAACGTAAATCCACAGGAGTTACGTTAACCCGAACTTTCCAACCAGAAATGATAAATGGTCTTGATAACGCATACTTACGTTTCGTCTATTTTTCTTACTTACAAATTAAACATAAACCTTCGAAGTTTAAAAATAAATAAAAGAATTAAAAAAAACTACGGTTTTCAATAATTATCTAAAGTTTTATAATGCCTTACATATTATGTTCTATATGTGGAAACAACGTACGGAACTGAAAGGGCTTAGGGTTCAAGCAATTAGAGTGAATCGAATATTATTTTCTATGGCTTATGGATGTTAATTTTTCACAGATGATTTTATCTGATTTCCCCCGCAGGCAGTGGGAAGCCAGATTTAGAGCAGTGCTCGGCCAGATCGCCCGATACCTCGTTTAGCCATGGTTTGTTTTACATCGTCACAGTCATTAGCGGTGATGAATTGATGAAAAACACCACTTAAATTTATACCATGGCAGGGCAGTGCGGAGTATTGCTTCGGGCTCAGGTGCGCGAGGTACTTACTTCGCGGAGAGTACCTAAATAAATACAAAGGTGGGAAATCTGCGTCGGGTGATTGAGACAAACGTTGTTTTAAACCCATCAATATGAATTTTAAGGGCTTCAATTGAAACAGGATAATAAAAAACACTAATTTTTGTTATTAGTGCACGGGTAAGAATGATATATGAAATATTCCTACGTAATGCGTAACATTATTCAAATTCAATAATCTTTATATTTTAAACATTTGCAATTACTAATATTAGATAAGCGATAACATAGCTACGAACATAGTTTTATTATTTAATAATTAATTAATGAAGACAATGTAAGCGACATCCAATCGAAAATCTGAAACTGAAAAATCAGAAACAGATACGGTCACATCTAGGAAGCCAGGCAAAGTGCCTCGCCGGCCGAAGCTCTACCACTAAGCTTATGTATGTGAAAGTGTGTATTATACTTTGACTAAGAGCTTCCAAAATTAGCTGCTATTTTTATGTTTGATTGCAAGTCTCATTTCGAACTAAGTGCTTCCAAATAATTGCCCAAGTTGCCTCTAAAATCTTGAAATACTAAAATCAAAAATTTAAAGCAAAAATAATAAAAAATCTCACATTCATACTAGATATTTGTTAAGCCTTTTGATTACAAAAATAAATTTTCAGTTCGGTTGGGTATTTCGAACTCAAATCCAAATTTAAGATTGCCGCTCTAAGACGCTCGATTTTAAATTTTGAAGATCGAAATATTTCTAGCGTTTATATTCCTCTTGAGTTAAAAATAAAGATTATTTTTATAATAACTGTATACTGAATTTTAATTAGACCAAAGACATTTATTTGTACCAGTTTGAAGGTGGCTTTCAGGCTTTAACAGGCTGAAACCGGTTACGGTCACAAATAAATTAAGCGGAAATAAGTTTTTTATGTGTTTTATTATATTTATGGTCTGATAAGGGATTTTAAAAGTTTCGACCTCAGGATAGTTTATTTTGCTAAAATATTAAAAAGTGTGTGAGATATTTAATTAATAATATTTTTTTTTTACGATTTGTGTTTAACACTCAATTATTGAATAAAATTTATTTTATCTTAAATGCTAATCATGGGCGATCAGGTAGGTATTGTATTGGTTTGTTTTCAGCCTTCCGTAATTTTTGCAGCGTAATGTGTTACCAACCTTCCTTCTGAAATGAACCACACCTTCTTGCGATCAATTTTCATCATCATTATATTTTTTACATTCGTTGTACGCGGAAAATTAGTGCGTGGATTCAACCGCGTAAAGTTTTCGATATCGATGAAGGGTGTTGGGAAAAACCCGGGAAACATTTTTTTGAGGCATCTAAAAAAACATATTTGGCATCACGTTGTTTGACAACAAACTGGCGACTCGTGTTCACGACCAGTGGCAAATGCTGAGTGGCAAGTGAAGCAAGATAAAGATTTATGGGAAAACACTATTTTTGATTTCTCTTTGCTACGAATTGGTTTAAATTAAAAAAAAAAAAACAAAAAAAAAATATTGCGATAAACTAAAGCTTTAACTATCATTTTGCTTGAACAGAAACAACATAAACATGTTAATTACTTTGCAAAAAAATAAAAGCCAAAACAAAAAAAAAATCATTGGTAATGTATGATCGCATATGAGAAACAACCTAAAAAAATTAGTATTTTCTGGCTTAGACTTTCTGTGACCATTTTTCGTTATTAATTTTTTTCTTTCTCATTAAATAATTTAGAAAAATAAATAATGTCAATTAGATACCACCGCACTGAAGTCGACCGTTTCTAGACTCCGTTTACAAAGACATATTTATGCCTGTTACGTTCGTGGTGCACGGTAAGGCACGTATACACATTTTTGGCTTGTGCATTCCTTTTATTGACGTGAAAACGTCTTTAGCACCGTTGTGATTTGAAACTCGATGAAACGGAAGCGAGCGATTCTAAAAAGAGACAAACATCTGTAGGATTTAGCCTGCGAGAGAATGAGATAACAATAAGATATTTCATTGAAGAAGAAGATAACACTTATAATCCAAATGAAAATATGAAAGAGAACAAGACACTGGAAAATAGAAAAAGACAATGACTTTATAAAGTACTTTAGACATTCATAAAGTCAATAGTTCCAAATGAATAAATTCGGATACATTTATCCGAAACGCTATTCAGGTTACAAACCAATTTTTAGAATGATTGTTTCCAATAAAAAGAGTAGTTGCCCATAATATGGAAAAAAGAACTAGTTGAAGATAATATTGTTGATTCTAAATATTTGAAATATGAGATTGACAAATATGACGGTTTGACAGAAGGTGGCAATAGCGAAATTGTATAACGCGCACGTCCCGGTTAGACGAGAGGTTTGGGTTCGAGTCCCTGTTGCGACCATTGTCTTTTTCTATTTTTCTGTGTCTTGTTCTCTTACATATTTTCATTTAGATTATAAGTGTTATCTTCTTCTTCAATGATATATTACGTTGATGGGAATAACCTTCAAAAGTTATAAAAAGAGAGTTTTTCTTATAAAAAATTGAATAAAATATTTATTTATTTCACGGGTGCTCGGTTTCAATATAATGCGATAAATCCACGGTCTCACGCAAGCCTCCTTTGGTCTGGTGCAGCGGTTTTCAACCTTTTTGAGCCTGCATACCCCTTGACTCTTACTACAAATTTGTTGTAACCCGTACCCTCTAGCTCTCTTGTGTACACATGTAATAAATGACGTTTTTCATTTGTAATATTTTTAATATTCTCATTATTACATGAATTTAACAATCAAGTCAAACTAATACAATTAATGTAATTTTGTGTAATGTAACACGACTTCGGGCGTTTTTAACCTGAGATTCCACACCCGAAATCTTTAGATTTCGTTTAAAAAATTTAGATTTGTGAAGGTTTCACTTCTACCGCATGTGAATTTTACGATGTTTTGTATTTTTTCGTGTGACTACCTATTCCGGTGGTTCTAAGGTTTCTTTGTTCAGGTATATTCCTAGAATGAAGGGAGTGTGGAGGGGAAGAAGTTGGGAAAGAGGAAGGTTTGGAAATTTATGGATATTCGGATATGGTGCCCAATTTGGGAGGCGGGAATGGGTACCGCCTCCTCAGGAACTATTCATTGAATATCCAACACCTCTGCCATAAGTCACCCTCAGTGACTCACTACATTTGGTGAGTTATAATGGGTTTCCGGCTTCATGGGGTGAGGTTTGTCCACGTCTTGTAGGGGAAGCGTCTGTCCAAAAGCTGCGTGGCAGGCCGGACCGGGAGAGGCTGGTTGAGGAAGACTCTTTGATCTCTCCAGGAAAATATTGTTTAAATATAGGTAATATAATATAAATATTGGAATATCATGTTAATACATCTACTGCTTTCAAGAGTGTTTGGATGAACAGAAATTTAGGTGGAGGCTAACTTTATATTCGCATTATATGAAACCGCGAATAACAAAACCCATATAATTATAACGACCAGAAATTGAGTGTTATCTGTAGCGAGCATCACCCATTACTTACGCAGCCTGAAAGCTCGGAACCGGAAACTAACAGCCCCGTTATTACGCAGGTTATTATGAGCTTCAGATTTTAAAACCAATTTAACCCGAAATGTTTTAACAGGGCGTATTTCAATTGCTCAAGCTATATAGTTGCAATTAAGATGCGTAATAAGGAACTCCAGTGAAAAATATTATGGCTTTAAAAAAATATATTCATAGAGACCAATATACGCTGATTCTGAATAAATAAGTTTTATTACTTAATATTTAACGTAGAGTTTTTAAAAAAATATTAAAAGGTCCATTTTAAAACGTGTCATTAAAACACCCTATTGCTGGATTTTGGCGGCGTGACGTCACCGCGCCGCGTCACCTGGGTCAAAGTTGTAAAGAAATCAATAGAAACGTAAGACGCAAGCCGTTCGGCATTCCGTTTTATTGGTTTATAGAGAATTGGACATATAATAGTTTTTGTTTTTATTGAAACATTATTTAGGCCTAAATAATTCAGTATCAAAAATAAAGTATCTCTATTAATTTATCTATATTATTTAAAATATTAAAAAACTTTAACTGTACAAAAAACGATCGTACTGCCCAGTAATGTCTATGAAAACGCTCCAATTAAAATGAAATTTGAAATGGCGGGAGTCGAACAGCTGATTCCAGTTCCCTACAAGATTCATACTTCGGTTAGTCATGATGACGTCACACTAGATTCGGTGGTTTTCGGGGGATCTTGAAAAATTAAAACTTTGAAATTTATTTTAACTATTAAAACTAACTATAAAAATAAAAATGCAGTTATTTAAGTTAGAAGGTCATTATTCATAAAAAAAACTAAATAAAATTGGACTGGAATTCTTTATTGTAACTACAAAGCGTAAAGTTGGAAATATACAATGTCTTGACACGACACCACCAAAGCACCATGATTTTATCCTCCATTTCCCAAGTCACATTTAAAATAGTTTGATTCGAAATTAATAGAATATGCATACTTACGACTCGACGGGTTATTCAAAAACATGAATAGTTCATCAAATGTTTGAAGTTAATTTTACCGTTCTGTGTAAGTTTTATTCAAGGACTTATGGCGTTGGCGCTAATAAAAAACGTCAAAAGAAGCGAGGCTAGCAGTCCACAATGGAGTGCTGGTACCTACCCTACGTACGGCAGTGAGGCATGGAACTAGCAGAGGAAGGATGAAAGCTATTGAATTGAGATCCCTGAGGCGTATGTGTGGTAAAACCATGTATGTGAGAAATGCGGAGATCCACAAAGAATGCAAGGCTGATGTAAGCGTAATGAGAAAGATTAAGAAAGGGACCCTCAGATGGTGTGGGCATGTAAAGCGGATGAACGAAGAAAGTAGTAAGAAAAATATATGACGCAAATGTGAATGGTAACAGAAGTCGGGGACGGGAGACGGGTCAAGAGTCAGAATAATAGAAGAGTATGTATGAGACGATGTATGAATGTATGAATGTATAGATGTATGAATGTGAATGAGGCAAAGAGTGTGTGTCAAGACTGAGTTGTTTGGCGGTCCGTCCTCTCTGCCTACCCCTGCGGGAAAACGGCGTAATGGTTAGTTAGTTAGTTTAGACCAGTTGCTACTTGAAACTACTCTTGTTCTATCTATGTCAAATTGGTGGCATTCCCCTCTTACCTTCAATATTTTCGTCGGGCTTTTAAGGTGTTGAAATCGAGCATTCCATCTGTTAAGAACAAGGATGGGTACAGGAATGGATGGAATGTATATTCCCGCACGTACAGGTAATGCATTAACCTGTTTCGTAACATTTCTATTACAAAGATATGGTTGTGTTCAGAAGGGGCCCAAATAATGGAGCTATATTTCAAAATATTGCAAACAAGTGCTTCATAAATGCCTCTTCTTTAATCATGAAATTTAATCTAGAATGGTATTCGTTACACTTATATAATAATTATGATGCACTTGATCAATTATTACCATTCAAACAAATGAAATTAAAAAAATTATGTGTAGCCACACTGACCGTAGACAGATTTATTTTTTATTTTTATATGAATACCGCACGAGAGTCCCAACTTCTCCCGTCTGGAGCCAGTGAGACTATGGCATCCCCAATTGGGGTATGTTGTGAGGCTGAAGGTAATGGGGAGGGGAAGGAGACGGGGAAGAGAAAATTGGGAGGTACCTGGCTATTCAGATCTGGTCACCAAACACGACTAAAGCCATTTCAAGCAACGTTTCAATTCTGAATGGTGGTCTTACACCAGGGCGATACTGAGTCCACTTCCACTCTGGAACGTGCCGCAAATATATATTATTTTTAATGAATAAATTGTGAAATAAGACAAATTGATTAAATAAAATTTATTTGCCACGCCGGGATTCGATCCCGCGACCTTCGGAGTGCGAGTCAAGAGCCTTACCGCTGCACTACGCCGTCTGTCGTTGGAACTTCATTAGAAAAAACATTGCAACGATATAATTAAATAGCAGGTTCTAAATAATGCCGTATACGTCCTAACCTAACCTTATATTTAATCAAAGCTTATGTTTTGTTTTGCAAAAATGTCGGAAAAATTTTATTTTTTTATTTATTCCCATTATTTATAAAAACATTTAAAAAATAATTTTTTACGTACGTTATTTTAAAATATACAAACATAAGACATAAAAAATGTAATAAAAAAATAAGTTTATAAATGTAAGACAAAAGTAAGTAATAGAAACCCACATTGACACTACCTGTTTGTGGGAAATATAACAAAAAATTCATCAACAATTTTTTTTAATTTGCCGGCAACCCGGGCGTTTATTGAAATAAAATATCATGTACCACCTGGAACCACAATTGGCACCTTAGTTTAAAAGTAAATTTTAAAGTTATGATATTAAAATTAGGTATGTATGTAAATATTGTAAATGTTACAGTGGAAAGTGAAATATGTGAAACAATTTTAAAAATTTAAAATTTTATTATTATAATATTTTTTTTAAATACACAGTCAAATAATTATACGTATATTGTTAATTTTGAAGTGACGATTGTATTGAAGTGAAAAGATAAACATGAAGGTTTACAAAGAAAAGCATTCCAAGATCTGAATTATTTTAACACAATTGTAACTCGTTTATGTAATGTGATATTTTATTTGAATTTGTTTTAGCAAAAGATTAAATGTTCGAAGACCAATAAAACTGCTAAGTGTTTGCATTAATTTGGTATTGGTTTGGGGAGTGCCACATAGATTATTAGTCCTTTTGCTAATTCGATTTTAATTTTTTTTTTAAATACATATTTCATAGTTTTCAGTATGAATAATTTACTGCATTGTTATTTATAACAATAATTTTTTTCTATGGCTTAATTAATATTTTTTTAACCAAAGCGCTTTTTTCAGACCATCAACAACCGACGTAGACATATTTGATCGCAATAAAGTTAAAATAATTAGATTTTATTAGAATGTTTTAGAATTTTTTTTACATTTTATCTCCAGAACAAAGGAAACTAGCGTAGGCACATTTTTGGATTTCTAAGACATTTTCTAAATGGAGATTTACTTAGATGACTTACTTTAGCAAATCAATAAAACAGTATGCCATTATAGGATGGGGTGACACATTTAAAAAAACAGCACACACAACCGCTTTACATGTTATCTCGATGGAAAGTAAGACACAACGGAAATTTAAAAAAAAAAAGATGGTGCTCCAAAGTAAATTCTGTGCATTAGAAAAATACGATAATTCCTATTTTCCTTTAATTATTTATTGCAGATGATGTCTACAATGCAGATGAATTGCACACAATAAATAAAAATAAATTAAAGTCTTCGTTTAAATTGCTGCCTAAAAATGTGATTTTTCACTCTCCTATCAGATTAAAAAAAAATCACATGGGAGCATTTGTATTTATTGCTAGTTGCTAGTTCCTGATTATCTTTCTGTAATTACATATTAAAAAAATTAGAAATTGATGAACACCTCTTTGAAAAGTCGTTTAAAGCTAAAATAATTAAAAAATAATAATTTTAAAATAGCCTATAACCTTACCTAACGTAAACTATTTAAATATTTTTGATTACTTTTAATGACTTTTCAAAGGAGGTGCTGAGTTAATTTCATTCTGAATTGTCCGGCTTCCAAAATTAATACACAAAAAATTACACACTCAATTATATATTTTTTTATCTATCTTAAACTTCGCTTATTTGGAACAGCCGCTTATTTGGTACTAAAGTTAAAGCCCCGATGTGTCCCAATTAAGCGGAATCGAATGTCTTAAAAATATACTACCCAACCTCACCTAGCCTTTCCTAAGTCATAGATTTTTTATAACGCATTCGAGTAAGAACCGGTTTTTAATAATCATAATATTATGAAAGCAATTCATCAGTAAAAATACATTAATTAGCATTTTGTAATGAGTAATAAACAAACCCGATCAAATGATTTGCGTCGGTAAATAATGAAGCCTGTACCGAATGCACCCTTTCAGGGTTTCGAACGCTCTCCTTTATTAAAAACACCGAAGACTAACAGTTATTGATCTGGCCGTCAATTAGACATTTACCTCGGACACGCTAACACCTTATTTGCTCCGCCTGCACCAGGCACCTTGAATCAGCGGCCTGCAGGTGTTGACCCGCTGCAGGTGTCGGATGTGCATTTGGGCGAAACCGAACCGGCCGAAATAATTGCCAAATCTGTCGGGGCCTGTTAATGTCTTCACGCGAGATTCCGCGACTTTTCGACGTCGGAAGTGCGTGGATGTTGCACGTCATTTCCGGCCTGTCGTTATTGTTACGTGTGGGGTATCTCTGATTTGGAATTACTTGCAATAAATTTTAATGTTCGGCGGTGTCTCAATTTCCATAACAAGTGTTCCCATCGATACTTATTGCACATAGTTATGGGTAATTTCTTGGATTTTAATTTGAAGGAATATTCCCGAAACGGAGAATATTGTGGAAATTTTAAAGTGAAACTAGTGATTTGAAATTTGGGTGAAACGGAAGTTCGTCACTAAAATGTATTATTTGATTGGTCCTCGGTTTTAATATAATGCGCTGAATTCTCGCCTTGGCTCGAACCTCCCGTAGCGCGGCGGCTAAGGCGCCTGACAAATCCAAGCGGTCAGAGAGACAGAAATCCAGCGAACAGAGTTCGAATCCTATGAAATCCAGAAAAATAAACATTTTTATTTTTCAGAAATTAATATCCAATCTTCGAACCACTTTAAATTAAACAGGCAAAAGAAAAGAAAGCGACATCTAGCGACTTTCTAGCTTCACTTCTACAGCGTTTGAATCGCACTCCCTGATTTTTTTTTTAATGGAGAAATACCCGTGAGTTTTTTTTTAAGTGAAACTTCTTTAGCACCGTTGTGAATTGAAACACGATGAAACGGAAACGACACTAAAAAGAGACAAACACATACATTGAAGGATTTAGCCTGCGAGAGAATGAGGTGTGAAAGCGTGGTATTTATCTTTCTAACACCGAAGCAGTTCATATTTCTAATCGTGATAGTAAGGGATGCTCTACGATTTCTATGAGACTTATATGAATTGTTCAGAAAAGCGAACAAATAAGCTCGAGGGGTTAATTTGGGTATACAAAGTAACAGATTTTTTTAACATAATTAAGTTTAATTAAAGTATTTTTAAAAGTTGTTTTTAACGTGATCATGTTTTATTGAATGTTCATTTTTCATTTGTTTTTATTACCACGATGACTAGTAAGTTAATTATCGTCTGTAATTTATTATTATTATATATTAGTCGGCACGTGTCGGTTTGTTTTCCTCAATATTTGCTCGGCAAATAATATTATTATGTCATGTTTAATCCCAACAGATTAGAAAGCGTGCAGTTTCGTATATTATTGCAGATTGCAGCGATGGATGCTCCGAAGTAACTGATCTTATTACTGAATACACGTGAACCGTGAACCGTGAACCGCTCGCATATAATCCGAATCTTGTGTTTTATGGCAGTTATTACATCTTTACTTTGTGTACGGAATTATGAATTTATGGCCAAAACTCCCAACCAAATTGAATATTTATTTTTTAAATCAAAAAGTTTATTGGAATCCTTCTGTTTTTGATTTTGATTAAACTATTCGCAATTCGTAATCTTCGGATTGGATCCCTGACACCAGCATTATTTTTTGCGCGCCTCATTTCTAACTACAGACTGTTGACGTCCGGCGTGGTTAGGCGGTAAGGCTCTTGACTCGCAATCCGAAGGTCTCGGGATGGTAGCGGTGCAAGGCGATGGACAAAGAGAGTCCGGCTGAAGAGGTCTTGTTTATTTCTGCCTCAAGCAGTTTTTCCCGATCTAGGTAAATAATTGCATTTGCCGCTAAATACCTGGTACAATTGTTTCTTAATCTAGTGTTTACATAAATAATATATGTGGGAGAGGGAGGGGAGTAATCCACAAGGCTTTTATTCATTTTAAATGAGTTAAATTATCTCCACACAGGAGGCCCTGAGGAAAATAAATTTCCTCGGGGCCTATGACACCTCAAGGGATGCTGTGTGGAGGGTTTTTTTTAAAGAAAGAAAGGAGAGTATGGAAAAATATGAGGGGTGTGTAGGAATCTGGGGATCACTGTTTCCAGGAGTGACGGACGTATGAATTCATTCATCCAACTGCAGTACTGCCAAAACCTGAACACAACGCATCCCATGAACCCGTGCACCCCTGCTAAGTCACCAAACGTAGCGGGGTGACCTATGAAATAGGTATTGGTTATCCAATAAATAGTCTCGGGACGGCGGTATCCATACCCGCCTCCCAAAATAAAAGATTAATCTGATTTAAAAAAAATCAAAATCTGATTGATTTACTTACATGTAAATAATGTGGTCGCCAGTAATTATGAACAAGATAAAATGGAGCCTTACGAGGCTTATTATGTGACGTACTAGTTAATATTTCAGAAATGAAGCCAGATATTGAAGAAATGAGTTACTGAGAGTGAATGCGTCATGTAAAAATACCCCTTTCATTTCAAAATGCCCTTTTCTTCTGATTTTGCGCGTGGGCTGAGAACAATAGTTATGAAGAGGCAAGAACGAGATACGGAGCCGTAAGCTCTTGGCTCTGTGTGAATACTTAGGCGTTATTACACACGAGGAGCTGAAATGAGGAATACGAACGCAGCGCGGAATGGGATGCGTGGAACACACAACATAAATAATAGCGAGGGCGGAGATGACGTCATGCCCCCACCCCCCAAACTCCCCCCTCACACTTCACAGAGTTTATGCTTTGTAAGGGGTTTTAAAATGATTTCATTATTAATTAATTTAAAAAATATGTAAATATTTTAATTTTAAGCTTAACTCTTCCATCATGAAATTAAATGCATTCGCATGCCTCACATTCCGAAGGTCGCTGGATCGAATCCCGGCGTGGCAAATAAATTTTATTTGATTATTTTGGGTTATTTCACAAGTTATTCATTTAAAATAATATATAGTATATTTGCGGCACGTTCCAGGGTGGAAGATACTCTCAGTATCGCCCTGGTGTAAGACCACCATTCAGAATTGAAACGTTGTTTGAAATGGATTTAGCCGTGTTTGGTGACTAGATCTGAATAGCCGGGTACATCCCATCTTCCTCTTCCCTATCCCCTTCCCCTCCCCACTACCTTCAGCCTCACAACATACCCCAATTGGGGATGCCATAGTTTCACTGGCTCCAGACGGGAGCAGTTGGGAATTTTGTGCGGTATTCATATACAAAGTACAATATTTTTTTCAATAATTAAAACAAACACTTTGAATTTATTATTTTATACATCTACCATAGATTTTTTTTACATTAGCTCCACACAGGAGGCCCTGAGGAAAATAATTGTCTTCAGGGCCTGTGACATCTTTGGGGATGCTGTGTGGAGGGTCTTTTTAGGAAAGAAAGTAGAGAAAGTTTTAAGAAGGAAAAGGGGAATGTATAGAAATCTGGAGGTCAGTGATTCCAGGAGTCATTGCTCCCTTCGGCACCGGTGCATATACATGCGAAACATAGTGTAACTACCGAACCACCTCGATGGAACGACTCCGGATCCAATATAATGATGCATATTTGGATTCAGAAGATATAGCAGTGCATCCACAATGTTCACTGAACTAGGATTGCACGGATTCGCCGGTCTAATGAGACTTCGGGTCACTGAAGCCAGGATGCGGCTAATGGCTTCCGACAATGCAGTGGTGACCGCAGCGTTCCAGCACAAAACCCCACTCCTGAGAGAGTGCTGGGCCCGAGCTCACCCCAGACCACGCTCCACATAAAATTGATGATTTATTTATTTTTTAATTTTTAATTTTGTTTTTTCCTTTTCTATGTTCTAAAAAAATCTGTTGTGTTAAAATATGTACAAATTTTATTTTTTGATTTCAGTATACTTTAACTCCTGAAGATGTGAGCATCGCTCACGAAAGATGTTGAGTGTATATTAAATAAAAGTGATGTGTTCAAAGATATCTGTGTTTTCATAAAAATAAAATAATGCCATCACAAAGTAAAACCCTTAATGAAGAAGTTTTCTTCGAAAAATTAATATTTGCGAGTACGGCAATGAAGGCTAAAGTGTATAAAAAGTTATCGATGAAATATAGATTATTGTGTTTAAATTTATATTTTCTGCGGACTTGTTTAAAATGTTCAGTGATACCAAATTACCTAAATTTTAAGTTTAAATCGTCTTCAAATTCGGCTAAGAAAGCCAAAGTTTGTTGGTTAAAAGAAGACGTGAAAAGTAGTTTTAAAAAACGAAATGTTGTTAAACTTCAACTTAAATTCTTACATATGGAATTAGCTAGTGCACTACACCCAGTGGAATGGGACTTGTTTGATGATCAAGTTAGACCTAATGCAAGTATCAAAGCATTCAAAAAGAAACTTGTTTTGGACAAAAAATTAAAAAATTGTGTGATAATAATAATGAAAAAGAAAAATCCGAAGAACCTCAACCTGAAATTAATAAATTCAAATTCCACGACAGAGTTATTAACATGTCTAATCATGAGTTTGCGGAAGAAGAGTTAAAACTTTTAAATAAAGGTCTTAATCATAACTTACACTACAATTCTAATAATAAGGAAGAACTAGAGTTGTTGGCAGTGGATTTGGACATCGCGCTAAGTAAACAACCTAAATCGTTATCCATACTAATATTATAAATGCGAAACTGCTCGAGTTTGTTTATGACCTTTTCAGGCATTAACCAATAAAAAGACTTTAAAAATTCATTCACCAATAGAAAGCTAAATTATATGCGCTGACTATATGTTGTATGTGATGGTAAGCTCTGGCGTTATGAAATTATAAATATTAATATATTTTATTTGTTATACGTTTTCTGTCGCTAACAAAAGCGAGTTTTTGCTAACGTCAGAAAAAAATCGTTTCCATGGAAACCATGTTGATATATTTGTGGGCTCTAAGCCGGTAGGTACTCAGCCCCCTGGTCGGCTACTGCTCCAGGAAATTCAAATATTAGAATATGTTTTGTTTTTTTTTGGACAAGCTTCTGTTTTGGAACAAATGTCAGATAGAGTTCCTACATTAAAAATATAATTCGTAACGATTAGGTATAAAGACTGAATAATAAATAGTGTATTTTTTTATTATATTAACAAACTTCCAAATATTTCATTAAAAATAAACATCCGAAATGTTTGTAAGCGCATAAATTCCGAACGAATGAACAAAATTGGATAACTATTTTTTTCTTTGAGCTATAGCTTAATGAAATTTAGGTGGCAGGCGAGATGTTTGAAAACTGAATGTGAGGGAATGAATGTATGGATTGCGGGAGGGGGTGGGGGTGGGGAGGAGGGGGATAATTGATAAGTTCAACCGCTACAGTAATTTCCCGTAATACCATGCGAGCGAAGCCGCGGGGAAAAGCTAGTAATTAAATAAATATGTACAATTATATGGGACGTGTAGGATCGCACTATCCTCCCCACATCCTGGAATAAAACTTTATTATTATTATTATAGTCGGGAAATATACTAAACGCGTGCCCAACATATGTACACGGTTGACAATTGTCACATGAGAACGGGTCGTAATGTTCATTCCTTCCTCTCCTCAAAAAGACCCTCCACCCAGCATCTCAAATGACATAGGCCCTGAGGGAAATTTTTCTCAGGGCCTCTTGTATGGAGTTAATGTAAAAAAAATACATTATTATAACACAAAATAATGTTTGGCATGGAAATAATTTATGGCCTAAAACATATGCCCTGTGTTAAAAATAGCACGAAAAATATCTGAATTATTCGACATTCCCTTCAGTAGTTTCCTGAAAGCACATCTATACTGAATCAAGCGGCTCCCGATGTTGTCGACTAGCTGAATAAACCTTTCGCAAACTCTCTTCCACCCTACCAAGAAGAATAAATAAAAATAACAAAAAGGTGATAATCTTTTCAATGCGTTGAAAGTTGAAAGCCCCTGCTTTCCCTACTATTATCTTGTACGGAAGATAAGCATCTTGTGCCATGATTGCTAGGAATGACGCCAGAAGAACCTGACACATCCTTTTTCTTTATGCTGCACCTCATTCTTCTTCGTATTATGTACCTCCCCATACATCCTCCTACTGCCCTGCCTTATCTTATCACCATCATACATCTCCCACCACTTCTTCGTCCTTCCACCAACTCTACTTTGACGACTTTACTGAACCAGAGGTTGCGGGTTCGAAACTTGGCTGACGCAAATAAATTTTATATAATTTTATGTGGTTAGATCCTGAATAGAAATTATATTGGTTGAAATGTTAATTTTAGTGACGCATAAAAAGTATGCATTTAATGGATCCTCACGAATAATTTGGATATTTATGTGTAAGCAAAAAAAACAGCTTCTACAATACAAGGATGTACACACGAAGTTTATTAAAGTTAAGCCAAAAAAGTTTTTAAAAGGAGTTTTATTGTGTCTTCAAATTTATTTTAGGTAAAAAAGAGGAAAAAGAATACAGGATTAGGATAGGAGATGCTCCCGATAAATTCCATTCCCACTTATATATTAATTTAAGATCGTTCGCGTTACTGTTCGATTCTATTCGATTTTTCTGAAGGTTATTGGAATGTCTACATTGTGAATGTTCAATATTTGTGGATAATTCTCGATAACTTCCATTTATGGATAGATGATTGCAGACAGATATTTACGTATTTTATTAGATATTCTTGATGTGCAAGGATAAAATATTATTTACGAATTTGGATATTTATGAAAAACTAGTGAGTTCCCGGTATGCGTTGCAATGCCACTTAATAAATAAATTGTTTCTCCCTGAGTGTCCTTTCACATTCGTCCCGTTCCCCTTCAGTCTCCCGTTCCTCTCTCGCGTCCTCTTCCCCTTATGGGTTCCCACTCCCCCTTCTCCGCCTTCCCTCTCCAAGCGATCAACGAACTGGTGGACGCAATCTGTTAGTCATAAGTTGTTTGTTATAGTAGTTTCATTTATTTCTGCGAAATTCTGTTCTGCAGTTAGTAGTAAGCTAGAGCATTGTAAAAATATATAATAACGTTTTTACAACGCCCTTGAGGTGGTTTGTTGCTGAAACCATCCAAAAATTATTATTAAAGCCTTTTTAAAATTTCGTTATTTTCCAAATACCATGAAGCAACTGGCCCATGATAAAATAATAACAGAGCTTGAGTAGAACTTTCACAGAACCTGAATTTCAACGAGTTGCTCAAATTCCGTGAATTATCAACGCAAAGTGCGCGAACAGATTCACAGCTCTTTAACAGATATTTTTAAAATTAATTTGTGTTCGTCTTTGTGTTCAAATACTGTCTTTTACATCGTAGAAAGCAGAAACTTCGACCAACAGTTACAAAGTTTTAATAATTGCGTCCTTTGCTCTACGCAAGGCAGTGGCTAAAGAACGACTGAAGATACGTTCTATCTATGTAAATTCAACAACATGAGACTAATCTACCAAAAATTGATAAAACGTGAGAAGGCTGTATATTTTGACGGCGTATGATGAAGCTTAAAAAAGTTGATAAATAAAAGTTCGATTCGATAACAAAATACTATTTGAAACAGAAGTAATGTAAAGTATTCCACCTTACACACGGTATCCGGAATCTCGTAATACAAGAGGGAAAGTACCTCGTATAGAGCCGAAAAAATGTCATCTTTTAGATCTGAGTATTTGGTTTTGGTTTTTTTTCTTTAAAAAACTTTCGGCAACTAAACCGTTAAAAATGTAATCCCTGTCAACTGGTTAGCTGGCTAATTCTCATGTATTCAATTTCTATACTATTATCTTTTATTCTCAAACAAAGTTTTCACAATGACAGGGAATGTAAGCAGCATCTTGGAATATAGCTCCATTATTTGGGCCCCCTCTGAACAAAACCATGTCCTATAAATAGAAAGAGTTCAAAAAAGGTTTATGCGTTACCTGTATATGAGGGAGTATACATTAGGGTGGGTCACGACTGTATGGGGAAATTTTTTTCTTGTTTTGATTTGTCTAATAGTGATAAAAGTGTGTTAAATGGAGATATAAAATCACAAATTTTTTTAATCATCTTCTTCCTCCGGATTGACTTTGAAATTTCACATAATAGAGAAAAACCCACCCTTGAAAAATCTTAAAATATTAGATAAGCCATTAAAAATTAACAATTTTTAATAAAACACGAAAAAGAGGGAATATTTTGATTTATTTATCAAAAAATATATTTGAATATAATTCAAATTACCTCAAGGCAGTTTTTTTCAAATACCAGCAAAATCCTTCTCACTTTCAAATTTCGGCATTATTTTGCGAGACTTAATTTTGGGACTTTTTGTGAATGATTTCGTCAAAATGTACCACATTTGCTATGGAAGATTAACAAAAATATGGTTGGGTAAAAAAAAAAAAATTCCAAAAAATATTTCAATTTTCAAATTTTGAAGTCAATCCGGAAGGAAGGAAGAAGATTGTATCAAAAATTTGAAAAATTTTAACACGTCGTTTAGAACACATTTGGCACCTTTTCATCGCTCTTAGAATTTAAGAATAATATTTTTTGTTAAATGACCCACCTTAACGTACATCCTACCCATTCCTGTATCCATCGTTGTTCTTAACAGGAATGCTCGATTTTAATACATTAGCGAAAAATATTTTTGGGTAAACACTTTTTAAGCTAATCTCCGGCATTATACTGAATCCGCCCATGTTGAAGGAGATCAACGTAACGTCCCTACCGCGTACACTCGTGAGAGATCCCAAGCACTTTTTATGCTTCGAAAGCGAGAACTTTTTCCTATTAAAATGCGCCATTAAATAGATCAGTTCAACTGCTAAATGAATCTGTATTGAGCATCGACATGTTCAATGTCACCTACAGAGAGTAAAGTAACTATCTTCTGATTTACGTCACAAGATAGTGAAACTGCCCCCATAAACTTTTTTCTTTAAATTTTAAATCTTCTCCATAATATTCTGGTGTATAACTGGAGAATCTGATAAAATAAATGAATAAATAATAATTATTTAAATTGTTTGTCTAGCTTGCATTAATGAAATGAAAATCTTTTATTTTGCGTTATGTTAGTCAAACAAGGTATTTGTAAGCTTTTCTCTCATTACAAAGACCCAAGGTTATTTTGCGACACGCGGCTTAAAATCTAGTTAATCACTCCCTGTGCTGAGTCTCCAGCGTTGTACAATCCCTGTGCAAGACGGTGCAGCGTCGCAACATCGACGCCGACGCTTAAGGTTCCTTTAGGACGTCGTGTAGACGTCTTTATTGCGGCGTAACACTGGGCCGTGTGGAGCAAGTCTCCGAGCTTGCCTATTACCTAACCCGTGAGTAAATGACCGAACCTACCCGCATATTAAACATCGCACCTGTGCGGGACGTGACTGTCTTTCTAATTTAATTTAAACATTTTATTAGATTTTTTGAAGTGAAAACTTCTTTACCATCGTTGTGATTTGAAACTCGGTGAAACGAAAAATAGCGACACCAAAAAAAGACTAACACACACATCTATAGGATTTAGCTTGCGAGAGAATGTGAAAGAATAATTTAACCTTTTTGTGCGGTACTTCGTAGCCTCCCCACTCTAGTCTAATTTAGTTTTCTGAAGTTTCTTTTGTGGGAACTGCATACAAATATTTTTTTATTAATTGGGTAAATTATATTAAAATAATATACAGAAATTTATCAAAATAATACCTCGATATTATCATTTATTTATTTCTTTGAGAGAGAGAGGGTGTGTTTACATGTTTTATCAATTTTCCCTTACTACCTCGTTTTGTATAAAAGATAAAGATAAAATTAAAATATTTTTGGTACAGTTATAATGACAAATAAGATTAAAATTTAACATAAATTGTGTATTATAATAAATGACTCAGGAATAGTAATAAAAATTAAAATGAAACATAGATTTTATAACAAATAATGATATGTGCTAAAAACACATCGATTAAAATTAAAGTTAAAATATTATTAATAGTCTAATACTGAAAAAAAAAACAATGTAACATGAAGGCAAAGCAGATAAAAACTTAATTTATGCAATATGATACATTCACATTTTTTAAATAATTTAATGGCTAATGTTCTAATTGAAATAAATATTTTAATAAAATTGGAAAAAAAGAAAAGTTCAACGAAAATATAATAATGCTTATTACATGTCACAGTCGTAAAAAAACAACAATAACTTTCCAATTGGAAAGTTCTAAATGTATTGTAGGAGCTACATAAAACAAGAAGAAATATAGTTTGCAATATGATACGTTATAATTAATTAGGAAATTGTAAACTTAAATGTACAATTTACTAAAATAAAACTAATAAATAATAATGCTGCAGCTGAGAAATAACAACTTTTTTCTTAAATCTAGTGATAAGCAATAAATTCGTATTTTAAATTAAAATTTCGTTATTTTGAAAAATAATAAAAGTAATTGGATTACTCCTATAGCGCTGTTTTCGTGAGAAAATCACCCCAGGGGCGTTTAACATCATAATTAATCCAATCAAAAATTTATCAGAAATAGACTAAAACTTAACCTAAAACTTATTAGATTTATAACTATTGTCTTACAGCTCTGTTTTATTACTCGAGTCATAATTATTAGTTAATTCCATGAATTGGGACTTAGAGCTAAGTCTTACGACAAAGTTTTATTACTAATGACATAATTAGCGACTAACTTCTATAATTTGTGACTTAGAATCAATCAACCAAGACTAATTACTTGTGTCCAGAGCTAAGTTTTATTACTAGTGACTTATATTTAGGGACTAACTTCCATGATTTGTGACTTAGAACTAAGACTTATGACTACTATGTACTATGACTAGTGACTTTGAACTAAGACTAATAACTGGTGATTTAAAACTAATGACTTAACAAGTGATAAAAAAAATCAAGAGTGAGTTGAAAATGTAATACAATGAATAATATATTGTGGAAGTATTGAAATTTTATATAATTTAAAACTATTCGGTTTGTGTTTTTGTAGACTAGTTTTCACAATGGGAGAAATATTGCAACGATTGCAAAATGTAAGGACTACAATTATTAAAAAAAAAAAAAAAATTCTTTTAATGCACATTTCATAATATTGTAGGATTGTAATAAAGCACTACATTATAAAATAGAGGTGAACCCTTTTAGTCACAGGAGACCGAATTGGTCCTTACGGTAATTGGTAGTTTACGTAAGTCTCATATCTCATAAATCGTTTTTTAAATACAATATATTTTTTAAATTTTTTGGTATCGCTGTTACTGTCCTGGTGAGAAATATGATCTAAACGGTGTAAGAAAGAGAAGCTCCACGCTTTATATTCAAATCTACAGTCTGTGTGAAACCAAAGTTAATGAAAGGAATTTGAGAAGAAAGTATAAAAATTCGAAAATTTTTTATTCTTTATTTTTTTATGGAACGACAAAAACTTATGGTGATTATAACGTTTATTATACATTTGCCTAGTTCAATATGTATATGTTTTTTTCAGTAATTTCAGATAGAAAAAACGTAAGGTGAGCTGTTTTTATAACTTTTTATGTTTGCATTAAAAAAAATTATATATTTGTAAAAGCATGAACTTTGTGGCTCGCCATAATTTACAATAAAAACACAAAAATTTGTTGAAAACATTTGTTGTCGTTACAATATTCTCCTGACGAAAGAAGGGCGCTTTCGAAACCGGTGGAGTGTAATAAAATAAAAGTGGTCTACAACAAATTTTTGTTTTTATTTAAAAAGATATATATTTTTATTTATTATAATAACATTTGTAAACGTATTTCATCACCTTTCAAAAACAGTTTTTAGTTTTCGGATACGTTCAGAAATATTTCATTTATGTGAATTTTTGTGCAAAGCGAAAATATTTTAATCTCCTGACAAAATACGCCCGATTTCTGAAGGTTTAAAAAAGTTGGTTATTTTTTATTTAATTTAAAATGATGCCACAAAGTAATTTTGCCATTACCGAAGAAATGAAAACAAAAATAATTTTTTCAAAGATTATAAGAAATTAATGCTAACATCATCAATTTATTTTTTCTTTAGAAATTCTTGGAAACAATTTAATTGACTTGTAATTACAAGCGCATAAAGCAAATTATTTGCATACTCCATTTTGTGGCTTTGAAAAAGTAGTAAATTATAATTAGATTAATTAATAATGAATAATGACATGTGTAATATTTAAATGGCTATTACCTGTGTAATGTGAGCCCTTAATTATGCATCTCTGTGCAGAAGGTTTATTGAAAAATTACACACATTAGTCAAAATACTACGTAATTAATAACACATAAGTTTTGCATAAATTACGTCTAATTGCACGCATCAGAATAGTGTAATATTCTTGCGGTTTACACCCGTGTAAGTAAATACTCGGAAGAAGATGGATTTTGGTTTTGGTAACAGCTTTTGTAATACCTGTTTCATTCGCAAGTGCGCCCCACGGTTGAATTTGGCAGCCACCTCTGGTCTGGAGCCCCAAAATACCTGAAAAAAACCCTTGACTCTGTGCAGAAACGGGCGGTCCGTTTGATAGATTCTCCTAATTTAACTAACGGATTGCAATCTTTAGAGCACAGGCGCCAGGTGGGAATGCTGTCCTTGTTCTACCGGTATTACAATGGAAGATGCTCCGAGGAACTAGCGTCATTGATCCCCTCGGCACCGGTGCATAGTCGGGAAACACGCCAAACGCGCGCTCAACATTTGTACACGGTTGACATTAGTCACATGAGAACGGGTCGTTTCTACGACTCGTTCTTGAGTTCAACAGCTCGGCTGTGGAACGATTTGCCGGCCTCTGTGTTTCCTCCCTCCTACAATATGGGTCTCTTCAAGACCCATGTTCACTCCTTCCTCTCCTCAAAAACACCCTCCACACAGCATCCTCAAAGATGACATAGGCCCTGAGGGAAATTAGTTTTTCCTCAGGGCCTCCTGTGTGGAGTTAATGTAAAAAAAAAAAAAAATACATTTTTCTTAAAATTTGTCGTACTTAAACACATGTCTTTTAAAAAAATGCTCCATCACACAGGTGATTTACTTGTGTGGAGGACATTAAACGCTACGTATAAAAAAACTGGCGTAGACTCGTGAAATGTTATGATTGTTGGATTTGTGAAGCCGAAAAAATTTAAAAAATATTTTCTTGTGGCCTTTTAAAAGAAAACATTTAGCTTTCGATTTTTTTTACACAAGCTCCACACTGGAGGCCCCGAGGAAAATAATTTCCCTCAGGGCCTTTGCCATCTTTGGGGATGCTGTGTGGCGGGTTTTTTTTACTCACAAATAATTGCCCAAGTTGCCTCTAAAATCATGAAACATAAAATTTTAAATGACCTTTATCTTTTAATTTAAAGCAAAAATAAATAAAGGAGCTCACATCCGTACTAGATATTTGATATATCTTTTGATTTCAAAAATAATTTTTCAGTTTTTTGTGTATTTTGATCTCAAATCCAAAATTTAGATTTGTATGAAACTGGCCTCTTAAGCATATAGACGATGCCATAATGGCTTAAATTATTTTCGATATCCTTTGAATCGATCAAAAGTTTGCCTGTAATATTATTGAATATAAAATTGATACAACAAAAAATTAATAAATATGTCGTTGAAAATTTTTTGAACATACTTCAAATTGATAAAACATTACATTTTTGAATTAGCATAAATGAGGCTCCGCGTGCAAAGCTCAGCGAGCATTGCAATCCGCCCCCGGTCAACGACTGATATTCCTCGTTGCGTACTCGAATGTAATTTGTAATAATTGGATTGTCGTTTTTTCCCGATTTATCCTTCGGTCGAAGGCGGGCTTCTTTGCCGACCCACGCGTTATTACATTATTAGCCCTTCGGTGCGTGAAGCCGCCCGGACTGCAGAATTAGCAGAGGCAGTGGGCAATCGGCGAAGGCCCTTTGAGGCTTCTTGTGCGAATTGAATAATTTAATAAAAACCACAAGGGAATTAATAAAAATGCATCACTTATTATGTTATATTGTTATTGATGGCAGAAACGCGTTACACATTTAAGTTTAAAAAAAATTTTTATTGCATTACGCCGGCATGATTCTCACAAATAGGAAGTTAAAATCTTTGAAGTAAGGTATTCTTTTAGACCAAGTTTTTAAAGATATTTTATGTGAATACCGTTTACCAGTCCTCAAGTCGCGGGTTCGTATCCCGGCGGGCTCATGTAAAGTAGATAAAATTAATTTGAAATGTTTCACGATAATTATTTAAAAATAATATATTTCATTTATGTTTACGACACGTTCTTCAAGCACGCCCTGGAGAAAGACCACCATTCAGAATTGAAACTTTGTTTGAAATGACTTAAGCCGTGTATGGTGACCAGGTCTGAATAGATGGGTTCCCTCTAACCTTCACGTTCCCCATCTCCTACACATCCCAATTTCTTTCGGCTTCTAGTACCTCACAAAGTAGGTGGGCAAACTCATCCGCCGCCAAGACCTAGACAGCCAAGTCAAAGTCAGCAAACGTAGCGAACCACTTGGGGTTACCTAAAGCAAAGGTGTTCGTTACCCAATAAATGGTTCCCGAGTCAGCGGTACCCATACCCGTTTCCCTGGTTGGGGGCAGTTGGGACTCTTATGGGGTAGTTTACTTTAAAAAATGTACTAAAAAAATATATTAATCGCATCTGTCTGAAATCAGTTGGATTACGACGTATTGAGTGGAACGTGGAGAAAAAGGAGAGGAGTGAAGGAAGGTTGAAAAAAACTGTATGCAAGAATTTTGTCCCAAGAGTGCCCAAAAATACGTTTGTTTGTTCTGGCCGCTTCCACCTACTTGTTGTACAACCAAAAGGGGGAGGATTTTTCATAAGCTGCATCTTCGTGCAAATGAGGTCTGTGCGTGACCGTTTTTGCGTGAAGTCAATTAACGTCGGCCTCGTTACCTCGGATAGGCCATGCTTCTCTAATAATTCCTTTATTTTTAATAATATGTTTTAAACTTCTGTGCGCATGTTGCGTAAAACTTACACATGTGTATTCAGCGCTACTTTTCTTTGTTCTTATAATTACAACAAAGGATTTACGAATCGGATTGGATGTCGATATTCGTACGTTTATGATGTGCTTAAAAGACTAAGAGAATATTTTTGAAAACAAACGATTAAATCTGGCCAATAATATTTTCGAGAATTTACCCTTATTGCGGTTCTTTTTCTATTCGCAACAATGATGGACAAAAACAATTTTTTTTTTTTACATTAACTCCACACAGGAGGCCCTGATGAAAACAATTTCCCTCAGGGCCAATGTCATCTGAGATGCTGTCTGGAGGGTCTCTTTGAGGAGAGGAAGGAATGAACATTGAAGAGACCCATGTTGTAGGAAGGAGGAAACACAGAAGCCGACAAATCATTCCATAGCCGAGCAGTTGAACACAAGAACGAGTCGAAGAAGCGACCCGTTCTCATGTGACAAATGTCAACCGTGTACATATGTTGGGCACGCGTTCATCGTGTTTCCCAACTATGAACCGGTGCCGAAGGGATCAACGACACTAGTTCCCCAGAGCATCTTCCATTGAAATACCGGTAGAGCAAGGATAGCATTCACACCCGACGCCTGTGCTCTAAAGATTGCAATCCGTCTTTTAAGATGGGAGAATCCATCAAACGGACTGCCCGATGTTTTTCAGGTATTTTGGAGCTCCAGACCAGGGGTGGCTGCCAAATTCAACCGTGGGGCACACTTACGATTTATACAGGGTTAGCAGTTGTGTACTATTAAAGTGTCTGTGGGCCCTGTACAGTACGCCCAGTTTTTGAGAGGCTAACTTTACTCTGGCTGTCGAAATGATTTCAGTCCTACATTGTAAATCTGCGTCTAGAAGATGTTATAACGGCAGCTGGATAGTGGCCCTTTTTTAAAAAAAAAATTATGATGTGTCTCCCAACTAAATAAAAGTATATGAACTACTTTAATAGAGATCTGCAAGAGTCCCGATTGTCCGGAGCGAGCTTATGACATCCCCATATGTTTTTAAGCTGAAGAAGTGGGGAGAAATGAAAATGGATGGACATGGAGAAGAGGGGGGTTGGGAAATAACTGTCTATTCAAATCTGTTCACTAAAGCCATTTAAAAAAAAGCATTACCATTTTTCTTTTTCATTCGGATGAAGTTCATATATTTAAAAAATTCTAAATGAAAGGTTAATTCTAAATTTATTTTTTCATTTCAGATTCGTATTTACTACGAATTGGTTTACACTATGAATATAAAAAAATATTCTTTAGATAAAATGAAGCTTTTCCTATCGTTTCCATTGAGTAGAATTTAAATAAAATTGTAAATCACTTAAAAAAAGAAAATATAAGCGTAAGCCACTAGAATTTTTTTTCATTACAAACGTATGAACGTATGAACGCATATAAGAAACAACTTTTTAGTATTTTTTTATTTTATGGCTAAAATTATCTGCGATAGTTGCCAATATTTCTCTCTGCGATAGTTCTCAATTTGGGAGGCGGGAATGGGTACCGCCGCCCCGGGAACCTTTATTGGATAACCAACACCTCTGCCATAGGTCACCCCAAGTGGTTCGCTACGTTTGGTGATTTAGCAGGGGTGCCCGGGTTCATGGGGTGAAGTTTGTCTAGGTCTCGAAGGTGGATGACCAGGACACACTGAACCCCTTTCCTTCCTACCCACCCCTTAAACCCCTTTCCTTCCTACCCACCCCTTAAACCCCTTTCCTTCCTACCCACCCCTTAAACTCCTTTCCTTAAACCTTAAAACCCTTAAACTTCCTTAAAAAAACCCTCCACACAGCATCCCCAAAGATGACATAGGCCCTGTGGGAAATTATTTTCCTCAGGGCCTCCTGTGTAGAGCTCATGTAAAAAAAAAAAAAAAATGATTAATTTTTTCTTTTTTATAAAGCTATTGCCAAATTAAATGAAAACCACTAATGAAAGCCATGTAATTTTTAAGCCTATTACCTCTATTCGTGGCGATATAAGGCATACTGAGAATACATAACGCAATTTCAGCGCGAAGGTGGTTTTTATTTATTTTGTGAATAATCTTATAATAAAATTAATAAAAGGAAACCGTAAAAGATAAACTTAGCCATACGATTGTAGTTTTTTTAAGTCGTTCCTTTTATAGATTGATATATTTTTAATGAAAAAAAAATCAAGTACCCAAGTGTAACAATAGGAAAAACTTAATTTTATACAAACATATTTTTCGGTTTTAATTGAAAACAGTAATTTTAAATTAAGCTTAACCTAAAAAATAAAATAATTTTTTTTTGCAAAATAACGTATTATTCAATTTTTAAAGCATTATTTTTACAATTAAACTATTTTTTGGTGTTGTATCGCCTAAAATGCTGAACTCCGTGGGACGATAACTCAATGACTAATATGCACGATCGTTTTCTTTGATTCGCATTTTTATTGTTGGTTAAAACAAACTTTATAATTCATTGCAAGAATTATGTACATCATTGTAACTTTATTTCTTTACTATTCTACCCCTTTAATAAGCTGTACAGCGCCCTTGAGGTGATTTTTCACAAAAACGGCGCTCTACAAATTATCCAATTATTATTATTATTATTATTATTAAGGCACAATGTCAAGTAACCTAATATCTAGGGTTTTCTACTAGAACGACAGATATAAAATAATTATTATCCCCGATTATTAAAAGCATATTCCAAGGCTTTAAGCTAACTTACTAACTAGAGCACAGGCGTTGTGTGAGAATGCTGTCCTTGTTCTACCGGTGTTTCAATGGAAGATGCTCCGAGGTGCTTAAGTCAGTCATTAGTCATTATAAATGATTTCTTCGTCACCAGTGCACAATCGTTGAAATTATTTGTCACATGAGAACAAGTCGTTTCAAGCAATCGTTCTTGAGTTCATCAGCTCGACTGTGGAACGATTTGCCGCCCTCTGTCGTATGCAAATACATCACCGCCTTCCTCTTCCTCATCTCCTTGCCCTCCCCATTTTTTTTTACATTAGCTCCACAAAGGAGGACCTGAAGAAATCAATTTTCCTCAGGGTCTACTTCATCTTAGGGGATGCTACGTAGAGGATTTTTTTAAAGGAAAGAAAGGCTAGAAAGTTCCGGAAAGGACAAAGGTATGAAGGGTAGGTAGGCATATGGGGGTTAGTGTGTCCAGGAGTGACGGACGTATGATTCCACCCCTTTAACTGCGGTGCAAGGCGATTTGTTGATGAATTCTTGTTGAAGATGTCAAAAAACCTCCCTCAACCAGTCTCTCTCGATCCAGCTCGCCATACAATAGATGGGAAGAGGCATCGGACGCCAAGACCTGGACAAACCTCGCCATATAAATCCGGATAAACCTCACCATAACAACCCGGGCACCCCTGCTAAGTCATCAAACCAAGGGTGATGAGGGTAACCTACGGCAGAGGTGTTATCTAATAAACGGATTGGCCGAGCAGTGGTACCCATACCCATATTTTCTACTATTACCTTCAGTCTCACAACATATCCAATTGGGTATGCTATAATATCACTTCTTTCAGGCGATTGGCTGCAGCTGGGCTCTTGCGCGGTATTCACAAAAAAAATTTATTAAATTCATTAAGAAACTGACGTTGAGATGTGTTCGTAGCTACGTAACGCATTCTTGAGATGATATTTCCGCTGATTAAATTATTAAATCATAAAACCTATATCATGGAAACAATCCGTCCTGAAAGTGTTGCCATATCGACTTAATTTAATGTAAAACGCATCGAGGGTGAAACCGCTTTTTTGCACGTCCGGCAATAATGACTTTAGAGTGATATAACGCGACAGTGACATATGCAGCTGAGCGATGATGTCACAGGTGATACCTTATTCCAGTCACTCGCCACAATTCTCAGGATCTGAAGCCATTCATTACCTGGCCCCTCTCAGCACGACCCGATGCTAATACCGGTGCTGGAATTTTTTCGCTTGCTGGTTTTGCTAAGATTGCGTGACATTTTCAAATAATTATTATAGGTATTTTTAGATTTTGACGCCAGTTTTTTGTTATGCGTTTATTTAAATATCTTATTTTAGTTTTTATCCGTTGCTTAACGGTTAACATGCCGACGCATAAATACAATTATAAAATTTATTAAAACAATAAATTGGTGTAAGAAGAAATTTTGGTTTTTTTTTTTACATTAACTCCACACAGGAGGCCCTGAGGAAAAAATAATTTCCCTCAGGGCCTATGTCATCTTTGAGGATGCTGTGTGGAGGGTGTTTTTGAGGAGAGGAAGGAGTGAACATGGGTCTTGAAGAGACCCATATTGTAGGAGGGAGGAAACACAGAGGCCGGCAAATCGTTCCACAGCCGAGCTGTTGAACTCAAGAACGAGTCGTAGAAACGACCCGTTCTCATGTGACTAATGTCAACCGTGTACAAATGTTGAGCGCGCGTTTGGCGTGTTTCCCGACTATGCACCGGTGCCGAGGGGATCAATGACGCTAGTTCCTTGTAATACCGGTAGAACAAGGACAGCATTCCCACCTGGCGCCTGTGCTCTAAAGATTGGAATCCGTTAGTTAAATTAGGAGAATCTATCAAACGGACCGCCCGTTTCTGCACAGAGTCAAGGGTTTTTTTCAGGTTCCAGACCATAGGTGGCTGCCAAATTCAACCGTGGGGCGCACTTGCGATTTGTACAGGGCTAGCAGTTGTGTACTATTAAAGTATCTGCGTGCCCTGTACAGTATGCCCAGTTTCTGAGAGGCTAACTTAACTCTGGCCTCGATGGAGCCCCCGTACCTGGTTGGTGGTAACTAAAAATATTTCAACATTGAAGTTAATATTTAGGGTGTTAAGAAGGGTGTCATTAAAGTTAATATTCAGGTGTACTTGACTTACTTTAACCAGTGATTTCTAACGTAATTTGAAGTAAAAAATATAAATTAAATTTTAGTCACCGGTCACATTTTTGATGTTCTTTTTTCTACAAACAAAACTAATCTTTTTTTCTAAACATAAAAAAATAGTAGCTGGGCTCTAAACATTCAGGGGGGGGGGTAAGAGATTGGGTAGTTACTTGGCTGAGTGACCAGTGAAGACATGCTGAAAAAAATTGTTTTCGTTTTACTTTGAAAAAAAGGTCACCGAAAAAGTTACCGGAAACCAAAATTACATATACATTTGTTACTTCAAATAATGTCAGGAATCACTTATTAAGCAATCACTTGTTATCAAGTCAAGTACGTCCCTTAACACCCTGTCTAAAGTAAATTTACTTATTTTACTAGAAATTTGAACTAGATACATTTTACATTGCATAACATTACATTACAATACAACGCTATTTACAATAAATTACATTACAATACAATATTGTGCACTATCATTATTTTGTCGATTGTGAATGAAAATTAATAATATTTTAAAATCTATCAGCACTTTTTTAATTTTCAATGTCGTCTGGAAGGCAATTATATAAATTTCCCCTCTCGTAACCAATGGATTGCTCATCATAGTTAGTATGGTGTTTAAATATATGTTATCGTGTAAAGTGTGTGTGCTGTTATCTTTACGTGAGATTGCAAGATTTTACCCTTCTTTTGTGATTAATATTATATTAGTTATTAGTTAATCAATTACTATTATTTATTTATTTTATTATTTATTTATTGTTTCTTTACATGTTTGGTATTACTGTTTACAATTCAATTTTTAACTTCACTAAGCCTGCGGTCAATAATTCTTGTGGTTAATAATTCTAAAAAGTAACAAAAATAACCTAAAATAATATAGATTTCGTCAATGTTTCTTACAGTTAATGGGTACCCACTAAGCTAAAGGAGGTTAGTAAATTATAATGTAAACATGTAGGGTGATCATGTGTTCATATTTGATTTGAAATAAAATTTTCTATTTATTTAAAAAAGGACTAAGATGAAAAGAAAAAACATTGTTGTGTAATATATTATGCTATTATTTTAGCAGGAAGAAAAAGAAAAAAAAAAGAGTAATTTGCTTTAAAAATATTGAATCAAAATACTTCTTTTCTTTCCGCAATTTAATGTTAGTTTATGTTTTAGGGTACACACATCGTACAACCATATACATAATATAATCAATTAAAAAATAATATCCATAATCTCCAAGAAATCCAACCACGTCCGTTCTCGTCAAAGTAATGACAGTTATTATAAATTTATTACGCAAGGTTGGAGAGATAATAAGATGGCTATTATTTTCATGCTTAATGACTCAACGACACATTTTTAAACAATTAGTTTATTTATTTAGTACATGTCGAAAAAAGATTTTTCATAAAAGTGAAACAAGAAATCATAAAGAGTACACAGGAGTAATAATAAATTTATTATAGTAAAACAAATTAATTTTAATTAAAATAATTCATTTAAAAGTCGAATACCGGGACATTAGCCCCTCAGAGAAGCTGGGCGTTCTGTATTGGGTCCTCAGATAATGCACGTAGATGCTGACCTCATCAGTGGGGTAAACTTGCAATTCGTACAGTCACCTCTGATCTGGAACCCCAAAATACCTTGACTCTGTGAAACGGGTGGTCCGTTTGATAGATTCCTTATCTTAACATACGTATTGGAATCTTTAGAGCACAGGTGTCAGGTAGGAATGCTGTGAAAATGTATCCTAGAGTTCTTTGACCCTATTTATTTGGAAATCTGGGAATTACAAATCTATCGTTTGCAGTTAGTCATTTAGCTAATAATAATGTTTATTTCAGGATGTGGGGAGGATAGTGCAATCCTACACGACAAATACGACGACGGTAAAGAAACAAGAAGGTACATAGAATGGAAAAAAATAGTAATTAAAATAATTATGTAGCGGTCTAGTGTGAGCTCGGGCCCAGCGCTCACTCAGGAGAGGCAATAAAATATTTTTGAATGGTCAACGGATCCAATTCAACCAGTAAAATATTTTTTCTATTTTCAAATGAAATGTCTAGATGCCGTAAAATGTTTCTTTTATTTTTTCTATTATTTTGTAAAGTTGGGTATCGCAATTAGATTTCTGTAACCGGAAACCATGCTCATCCCTTGAAACCTTTCAGTATGCGCTAGCATTTTACAAAATTGCTGATACAATCCGCTTATAACGCGAAAAACTATTATAAATAATCGCCTGCGGCGGGGTCTCCCGGAGGACTTTGGTTGCATACACAGATGCCTTCACTCCAACATAACGCAATGACTTAGAAGTAAAATGCAACACGTACCCTCAGCATACTTGAAATGTGTTTCTTACTAGTTTCATAAAGTAAATCCATTTTAAGCCACGCAAAAGCTGTTTTCAAGACATTTAAAATCATTTTACATACCGGTGTGCATTTTAATATTATTTGGTCAATGAGCAAACGAACAGAGATAACGTATTTTGTGTGAATACCGCACAAGAGTCCCTACCTAGTGCTTCCAACCGTCTGGAGCCAGTGAGATTGATAATGAGACTCAATTGGGTTGTGTTGTGAGGTGGAAGTGGGTAGAGAGGGGAAGGAGACGGGGAAGAGGAAGGTGAGAGAGTACCTGGATTTTCAGATCTGGCCACCAAACACGGCTAAAGCCACTTCAAGCGACGTCGCAATTCTAAACTGTTGTATAACTAACATGTTCTATATTTATTTACTGATTTCCATGTACACAACATGTCCCATTAACATATGAATAGTACAACAACATAAAGAATGTAACAGTATGAGTGAAATGTAAAAAGTAAAAGGTGAAAAGTAATAAGTCAAAAGTATTAATTAAAAAGTATAAAGTACAAATACAAAGTAAAAAGGGATAGAATTTTTCTTAATTAAAATTTTATATATGCACTCCGGGATTTGAACCCCCGACCTACGAATTGTCAATGTACAATTTTTTTTGCTAGAAAAGATTATCTCTTGGGAGATTTTTGGGGGCAATTGAGAAAATATGCTCATTTAAAAAAAATCAAGAAGCCAATAGTATGAATTTTATCAGTAACTAGCTGGTTCCCGGGAACTGTTGCAATGCCATATTCAAAGAAATAAATTGTTTCTCCCTGCATGTCTTTTCTCGTGCGTCCCCGTTCCCCTCCCGCATTCCCTTCCCCTCCCGCGTTCGCCTTCCACCTTCCCCGCCTTCCCTCTTCCCTCTCCCGCTCAACATCCCGCCAACCCCCCTTCCACGTTCCATATATTCAATCCCAATACCTTTAGTTTTCAAACAGCTCGCATGCCACCTATTACAATTTTTTTTAATTCCAATTTTCATTTTTCATATATTACAAAAATTAATTTATGTATATTATAAGAACAATCAACCAAATTTTTTACCTAAAATAGGTACCTATTTAAAATGTCTATAAATCTGGATTCGATTCAAAATATTATGTTAGTACTTCAAATTCAATTCAATTTCGATTCAACAATCATTGTTTTGCAAAATGTAATTCTCAAATTTTTGACAGTTTCGCAAGAATTTTTGTGATGATTAAAAAACTTTTCAGATGTATTTTCATGTGGTCGCAATAATCCAGAAACCTTCGCAGGGGTTTAAAGAAGGTATTTTGAAAGTTTCAAACATTTCCTATGCTTAATATAGCAATACATAGACATCTCACTAATCCTCAAATACATTGATTGATTGATTGATTTTTATATGTATAGATATCACCTCGTAGAGATAAAAAAGAAAAAAAAAGTTTTAAAAAAAATTTATTGAAGAATCGTTTACCTATTCAAAATATTTTTTTTAATAGAATACCCAACTTATATTTACGTCTTCATATATATAAAAATTAAAATATGTTCGTTTCTGGTTTTGTATATATATTATACAAACCAAATATAAGTTATGTCAAAATATGTTTATAAACGAAATATATATATGCTATGCGTTGCTAAACCATTCATCCAATTGCGATGAAACTTTGGGGATTTTGTGTGTGCATGCTCGCGATGGTTTTTATATACAATAGTGAGTTCTGGTGTAGTGAAATTATGCATTTCTAACCGTTCATCCGATTGCGATGAAACTTCGGGGATTTGATGTGCGCATGCCTGCGATGGTTTCTATATTTATTTATTTATTTATTTCATTTTTATTTAGTAAAATATTTACATATTTATGTACATATTTATAAAATGTTTTGACTGTCCAACTAGGATGATTCCCGTTTTAAGACAGTCAAATTAGGATAAGTGTGAATATATATGGACCATGATTTATACAAAAAGAGGGAAAATTGAGGAAATGAAAAGAAGAGAAAGAATAAAACATAAAATTGGAAAGTTAAAAGCGTATTAACATATAACTTTAAAAAAAGGTTTATATGTATAGGTTCTTGAAAAAAAAGGGTTTAAACATATAGTTCACTTGTGTATGCATGGCATACAACAGTTATTAAAATGATAATAATAATAAATAAAAGGAATAAAAATATTTTTACACTTAAACATAAAGGGAGCTGGTGTTTGCATTTCATAATGTAGTCCTATTAATGAGAACTATAAAGAGAACAGAAACAATAAAATAAAATAAACAATTAAGGTATGATTATTACTGTTGTATGCTTTGCATATATATATATTATAAATATCAAGTTAGTGAGTGAGTGTGTGAGTGAGTGCGTGAGTAGGTGAGTGAGTGAGTGAGTGTGAGAGTGAGTGAGTGAGTGAGTGAGTGAGTGAGTGAGTGAGTGAGTGAGTGAGTGAGTGAGTGAGTGAAATAGTGAGTGAGTGACCATGCGAGCGAAGCCGCGGGTAAAAGCTAGTCCTTTAATAAACACGATTTAATATTAAGCCCCTGTGGTTTTCAATGCGGTCTGCCTTGCATGATATCGTAGTTCAAAATTAGTGACGTACAACCAAAAATATTTAATAAATTTTATGACCTAGCACATAAAGAGCCACCAGTTGCAACTGTACAGAGTGTACAGGGACCAATATTATTTATCCGGTACTTATTTCCTGAAACTTTAACATTTCCATGTACGCTATTCGAAGTCAATAACTCCTTCGGGCCACCATGTGCAGTGCACGAACACTTAAAGTGTTACTGCAACAACTGGCACATTTTAATGAATTATGCTACGTTCATAAATAACGATAGCGGGTCGCTTTTTCAGATGTTTTCGGTGCGATAAAGCCGCAGCACTCAAACCGAGATACTCGGTATAATTCGTTCGCCGGAATCGCCCGGGCGGCTATCGCTCCCTAACCATATCTTGCCCTAAAGGGAGCAAAAAAAAACAAAAAGGAGCAAAAAGAGGTGATTCGGAGCTTTGATGAAATAATTAAGTGGATATGTTATACCAAGTGAAATAATCGTATAGTGTTTTCACTGCTTTTTAATTCTCGGAAAAATTAAGAAAAAAATAACGACAGCGAAGTTTTTAAGTTTTATTTTGATTAATTTTGATTACGATTTAATATGTGCCATTTTTCATTTGTCGCCAAATATTTCATTAAATGTGTTCAATTTGGCGTTGTTGTGACAGCCGTAAGAACGACAGCGTTCTGCGTCATAATGACGTTGTAGACAAGTTGGAATCGTTAGTAATAGAATTGGCAGTTTTTGATCGTTTTTAAAATCAATAAAAGTTACGAATTGAAATATTAAAATTACACATTTTTAGTAATTTTTTTCTGATGGCTTCTATGGTCGACGGATAAGGATCTCGACTAGCAAACTGAAGTCGCGGGCTTGAATCCCGGCGTGGACAATAAATTGTATTTGATTAATTTGTATAATTTCGCGATCTGTTCATTTAAATAATTTTTAATATATTTGCGGCACTTTTAGAGTCAAAGATACCCTCAGCATTACCCTGGGGTAACACCATCATTCGATTTGAAACGTTTCTTGAAATGGCTTTTGCCATTGTGTTTGGTGACAAGATCTGAATAGCCAGGCACTTCCCCACCTTCCTCTGCGTCACCTTTCTCTCTCAACTACCTTCAGCCACACAACATAACCCAATTGGGGATGCCTTATTCTCATTTGCTGATCCAGACAGTTGGGAACAATTGGACTCTTGGGCGGTTTCCCATTGAGTCAGTTTATTTAAATGGGGTATTAAGGAACATACTTGACTTACTTAACCCAGTGATTTTTCACATCATTTAAAGTAAAAAATGAAAATGAAATTTGGCTCCGGTAACTTTTTTGCATTAAAAAAAAAACAATTAAAAAAATTCTTACACATCACTTCCCACCCCGCCAAGTCACCGCCATACCCCTCACCCCAACCTTAACTGTCTAATACCTACTGATTTGATGTTTTATAAAACAAAAACAAAAATATCAAAAATGACACAGGAAAATAAAAATTTCTTTTATATTTCTTACTCTAAATAATGTCAGGAATCACTGGCAAGTCGAATACATCCTTTAACACCCTGAATACCCTTTCTTATTTGATATGTACACTTCAACCAGGAAATTAACCTTGCCGGGGCTCTTACCGGACCGAGGCTCTACCCACTGAGCTAACTCAACCCTATCCCCTTCGGTCATATTTAACTGAATCACACCTCGACTAAGAACTACCCATATTTTCTTATTTTTTTTAAGGCACATTTTATTTTCTGCTATCGTTATGTTTGATTAAAAGATTATTTTCGAGCTAAGTGATATCTCTAGATAGTATCATAAATTTATCCATTTTCATTTCAATGTGCGACATCCGTTCACTTGGTCTGTGCGACACCCGTTCTGCAAGTCTATTTTAATTATTTTAGGAATATTTATCAATGATTAAATATTACAATTTGAGATTTTACTCTGTTATTACAAATTTAAAAATTAAATAATGAGCCTGGATGGAATTTTTTTTATCGCAAAATTTGCACAAATTTTCGTTTTATTAAACGAAAATTAAGATCAGGGAGAACGGATAAGATTCGGAAACAGAAGATATTTTGAGTAGCGGCTGCACGAAGAAAGCAGTTTTGGAGCAAATGGAAGAAGAAGAGGATTGAAAAAGTACCGTAAGTGAAGTAAATTGCATTTTACACGACGCTTTTTTTCATACCGACTTTTCATGTGTTCTATTTTTGTGTATAGTTTAAGTTGGCGAACTTTATTTGACATTAACTGACCTCTGTCGTTGTTTTAAGTAAATTTATTACGTGTAAATTTAATATATGTACATTAATGGCAACTATCTTTATGCAATCATATGTAGCACCCCAAGTGGATCGCTACGTTTTATTGACTTAGTAGGGGTGCCAGAGTTCATGGACTGAGATTTGTCTAGGTCCTGACGGCGGATGACCTAGACGCACTGAACCCCAGATTCTTACCATTCTTCGTACCTTTTTCCTTACCAGAACTTCCTCTCCTTTCTTTCGTTAAAAAGACAATCCACATAGCAACCTTAAAAATGGTATAGGCCCTGAGGGAAATTATTTTCCCCTGTATGGAACAAAAGTAAAAAAATATGTATGAAAATAATAATCATGTAATGATATGATTATGTATAAGCTTTTTGAATGTAAAACAAATATTTGTAAGATATTTAAAAAATGTATGTAATATATATAATAAGTGTATGAAAAAAAAAAATTATATCGCCCACAATGGAGGGGAATGGCGAGGGACCGCAGCCAGATCAGGGCCTTTGTGGAGGAAGCCAAATCCCACCCAGGAATATAGCACCGTGATGATGATAATGGAATAAGTAGTCGAAGACATTCCAATAAGGTAAGATATTCACAATAGAACGAAAAAAAGAATGTGCTGAAGTAATATACGAGAAGGTATTATGAGTGAGGGGAACTGCATAGATCTGTAAGTTTTATTGTTAAGGATTAGGCAAACAAAAACTTTGCTAGCTTTCTTTAAATTGGCTTAAGCATGAACGTATTAGTAGCCATATATTCGTGGAAACGAAATCCTCTAAATTTCTCAAACCCTCGGCCGGGGTAACGGCTGTCCGTTATTAACCCGGGCGAGGGCGTTAAACGGGACTGAACCCGTCGTTAGAGCGTTACTGACCTCGCACAACCCGGAACGCGTTGAGCTTCATCCCATCTCGAACCACCCACACCCACACCCACACCCACAACATATACATACACACACCCAACACTGAATATACCAAACTTTGTCCGCTTTGCCCTTATGAAGGTGAAACGTCGCGTTCTGATAGAGCGACCATAAAACCATAAAACATAAAACGAAAGCTTTTCAACAAACTACCGACTGCGTGGGGATTCGTTATTATTATTTGCTGTTACTGTTATTAGGATATATTGCAGGTTATCTCACACACTTTGGAAAATGAGTGAGAAGCATTATTATAATCCTATGTATCGATGATATCAAAGGTTTGTAAAGCTTGTGGGTGGTACAGTATCTTATTGTTACATTTATCATCCTGCAGTTATCCAAAGAAAACAAATTAAATGATTCCTCGATATTGAGCCTACGCAATGCAAACAAACTTTAACTAAAAGATATTCTGCGTAATGATTTAGAAAACCTTTTCACATGTTAACATGCGGAATATTAATGGCTATCTGTGTAATAAAAATCAAAATATGCCTGGGAGTAAATGAGTTAGGTCTACGTATTTTTGTTATTGTTTTTGGGGTGTTATGCCGTGTTTCGCTACCTCCTTCTTTAGCCAACGTTTCGGACAACGTTACAGTGTCCGAAACGTTGGCTAAAGAAGGAGGTAGCGAAACACGGCATAACACCCCAAAAACAATAACAAAAATACTTTTTGGCCGTGAAAACCTAAAAACATAGGTCTACGTATTGCTATATTAAGCGTAGAAAATGTTTGAAACTCTCAAAATACCTTCTTTCCGTCCGCGCGAAGGTTTCTGGATTATTACAACCACATGACAATACACCTGATTTTTTTTTAATCATTACAAAACTGTCAAAAATGTCACAATTCGAAAATGACATTTTTCAAACCATCGATTGTTAAGATGAAGCTATACGTGAAATACTATTTAGATACAATCTAAATTCATCTTTACGACGAATCGGTTTATATTATGAATATCAAAAAATATGCTTCGGATAAATTGAAGCTTTTAATAGCTTTTCTATGTATTGGAATTACAATAATATTAAGCCACAAGTAAGCCACAAAAAAAAAGTTTTTTCATCAAAGTTTTTTCAACTAAAATCTTAATAAATTTCATTAAAGTGTTGATGGGATCCACAGATTCTCACAACGGAAGGGATCCACGGATTATCGATTAGATTTTTGAGTTCGTAGATCACTTTTAATTCCAACGGTTGCATTTCCTACGTATGTTTAAAAAGTTAATTTCCTCAAAATTTGCTATTATTTCAATCTACCTGTGTTCTACATTTTAAAAAAAAAATTGTGCTTCAACTGTCACAAAAACATTGCTTGAAAGTTCCCAGGCTCATCAGGTCAGAACGCCTAAAAATTTGAAATCAACAAGGATCCAATATTTCAATCGTCATATGACGTAAAACTAGCGATTAGACAAATGATAAGATGGACTGTGAATGTTATTAGAAATGTTCCGTTTTAAATGGTAGATAACAAAGTTTGTGTTGGGATAGGTTAGGGTTTTATTTATCTCGTGTTGATTATTTTTTTCTCCACTTTCTTATCGTATATTGTTTTTGTGTCAATAGTGAAACGGCAAATGAGATAATATGTCAATGTTTGGGTGCATTTTTTGCTAAAGTTATAATTTAGGCCTTATCTGCCACCTAAATGACCTTCCACGACCGGATTCTTGTTAAGCTTTTACGACTTAAACGAATTAAATACCAAGAAGATCTGAACTATGAATCGCACGAAGTCCAAACTTCAGCTCTGCTTTTCCCAAATCTAAATTCACATTCTTATCGATTACCATGTTTTGGTTTTTATTTAATATTCGCTCAAAACCTTATTTATTCTTATTACTTATTATATTATTGTTTATTTTAATTTCGAACAAGAGTCCCAACAAGTCTTGAGCCAGTAGAACTATGGCATCCCCGATTACGGTTTTCTGTGAGACTGAATTTAGCGGGGAGAGTAATAGGGAGTTATTTAGCTTTTCAGATCTGATCACCAAACACGGATGAAGTCATTTCAAACAGCATTTAAAATGGTGGCATTTCACCAGGGTGATACTGAGAGCATTTACTATACTGGGACGTGCCGTGTACAACAATTCTTGGGTTATTTTTTAACAACTGTTTTAATTAAATACAATTTATTTTGGCAAATAATTCATTTCGCATTTCAATGAATTGACAATGTGTTAAAAATATTCTATTATAGTTAGTTAAGAGTGCAAGATACTCTCAGTATGATGGCCGGCGAGGTCTTGCGGTAAGGCTCTTGACTCGCAATCCGAAAGTAGCGGGATCGAATCCCGGCATGGCAAATAAATTTTATTTGATTAATTTGTGTTATTTCACAATTAAATCATTTATTTATTTATTTATCTGTAAGAAACAAATGGCTTTTTCATAATATACAATGATAAAAATACAAGTGAATTGAAGCCAAGCCACATAAGTTACTTATTCTAGATCATTGGAAATGAAGTTTTAATATATTAAAATTAATTTTGGGTTATAAGAAAGGGAGATGAAGAGGAATGTAGGAAAAGGATAGGAGATGCTCCCGATACATTCTACACTCTCATATTGATCGTACACGTTACTTCACATCGATATTTCTTTAGGTTATTACTAAAAATGTCAATACTGTGAAATTTTGTATACATAAAATGTAGTTTTTTTTTTTTAAATTTATTTATTTTCATTAACTGTAAAGTAGGTTGCACCAACCAGTTCATTTGGATTTGATTGTCTCTATTTGCTTTCTTCTTTACAATTTTAAATTTTAAAAATATGTTTTTTATTTATTTCAAATGGTAATGGATGTATATTGAGGTAGAACCTGCAGACAAGCAGCCATGTGGCAGCTTCGCGGGATTAACTATTTAAATTGCCAATTCTATCTGTGTTTGTTAAGTTTTTGTTAGAAATAATAAAATAATAAATAATAAAATAATATTTAAAATATTATTTTAAAATAATGATATTTTGTATTTATTCAATTTTGTGACATTTAAAATAATATACAGTATATTTGCGGCACGTTCCAGAGTGGAAGATACTGTCGGTATTTTAGGCCTGGTTTAAGACCACCATTCAGAATTGGAACGTTGCTTGAAATGGCTTTAGCCGTGTTTGGTGACCAGATCTTAATAGCTTAATTGTGTGTTCAAAATAGAGTTAGTTAAGAGACAAAAAGAGTCAAGATGAAGAAAAAAACAATGCGAAATTAATTCATCCTTCCCATCCTGAGAGCACGCGTTACAAGTCCTTACAAGTCTTGGCCCCCTCATGTATCGGACACACCAGTAAATTCGTACCGTATCATATCACATGACGGGATCCGTGAGCTCTGGATTCGTAGACGAGGATACCGCTAGACCACAGAAATATCCTTTATAAAATAAATTGAAATAAAATTTTAAACCATCATGCTTACAAGCCTCGATGACATTGCGCGAGTTTAAAAGCCACTATCTGGGAAATTCACTATCCGTTAGTAAACTCGCTCAGTATCATCGCATTACTTGCTAACTAGCAGATTGTGGACAATCTACGAAAAAAGTTGAAAGCTGGTCAACTTTACTCGCTACTCGCTAGTGTTTGCCTAAAGATGGCGCCCCACCAACAGCTGATTTCGTCTGTCAGAATTAGTTCGGGCGGGAGCCGTTATTAGCTAGCGTGTGGCACCAGCAGCGAGCTCAAGTTTTTTACAAAATGTCGACCGTATTGGTTCGCGCGAGAGTCGTTATTTTAGCTACTACTGTCGTTACTGAGCGAGTAGACAGTTTTGTGTGTCATCATGACAATCTCACTCGCCGATTCATCCGCTTTTAAACTTACCGGCTAAAAGCTTTTAAACTCTATGTAATCGAGGCTCTACCGATCGGGTATCGCGAGTTCAATTCCACGGTTCAGTCCCCCATTAGGACAAAAGCCACATTTTAAGCTTACTGTAATGGTAGTAGAATATTTTCAAATATTATCGTGTTTGATTAAGATTTTTGTCTTTCTTTAAAAAAAATTACTCAGCTAGTTAAAATTTTAACAACAGAAAGAAATGTTATCATTTTTTTCAGAATTCGTTTAACCTCATTAGTCGAAGAATTTCTTGATTTCTCAAAATAAAATATAATCGCCATTTAGCATCTCATTTAGCGATCCTTCAAACGACCTTATAGTAAATTATGCACTAAATTAAAAATTATGTCGTCACGAAATTGCTTGTCTCAGGCACGAAATTATCTATGAGATGAATTATATTATTATTAACAATAGACTTGTATTAAGCTTGAATAAATTTTATTAGATATTTATTAGATATTTTAATATATTCAATATCACTCTAGACAAAGTCCACCAATCGAAACGTTGTTTGAAATACCTTCAGCCGTGTTTGGTGACCAGGTATGTAAATAATAGCCAGGTACTTACCCATATTCTCTACCCCATCTACTTTCACTACCAACTACCTTCAGCCTCACAACATGCCACAAATGAAAGAATGCTATTACCTGAGTACTCTCCAGACGGTTGGTAGTAGTTGAGACTCTTGTCTAATAACATATTATAAAAAAAAAATAAAAAAAATAGTTTAATATATCTAGGTGCACATCACTAAATTCAAGGCCATTCTGAGAGTTTCTTAAGTTCGTGGTAAATTTATTGATTACAACATTTGCACGAAAAACAAAAAAAAAAATAGAGCCAAGGAGCACGCAACTCTGTCTAGAAATTAGAGTTATTTTTTTAGTGCAAACTTTTCTACATTTAAAAAAAAAAATGAATTGGCTTTGAGAGCGATGCTACCTAGATATGTTTTGGTTTTAACGGTAAAATTTTTTTTATAAATTATTTAGATAATTTTTTATAAGTTACTTAGATAATAAAATAAAGCACTTTTTTATTTACACAACACTGTGCTTAATTTGAATTAGAAATAAGCACAGCTGGCGTGGTCGAGTGATCGAATCCCGGCGTGGTAAAAAAATATTATTTGATTAATTTGTGTTATTTCACAATTTATTCATTTAAAAATAATATATAGTAAATTTGCGGCACGTTCCAGAGTGGAAGATACTATCAGTATCGCCCTGGTGTAAAACCACCATTCAGAATTGAAACGTTGCTTGAAATGGCTTTAGCCGTGTTTAGTGACCAGATCTGAATAGCCAGGTACTTCCCCACCTTCCTCTTCCCTATCTCCTTCCCCTCCCCACTACTACCTTCAGCCTCACAACTTAGCGTATTAACTGTAAAAAAAAAAAAAGTTAATTAAAAATAATGTAAAGCATATTTGCGGCACGTTCCAGAGTGGAAGTTCCACAGTATCGCCGTGGTGCAAGACCACAATTCAGAATTGAAATATTGCTTGAAATGGCTTTGGCCGTGTTTGGTGACCAGACCTGAATAGCCAGGTACTTCCCCACCTTCCTCTTCCTCATCTCCTTCCCCACCCCACTACCTTCAGCCTCAAACATACCCTCATGGGGATAGGATAGGGGATTCCATGGTCTCTCTGGCTCCAGACGGGAGCCATTAGGACTCTCGGCGGTGTTCATATAAAAAACGCAGTGTAAATTCAAATGTTTGTTTATATTGACCACATGAATTCAATCTATGTTAAGTTTAAATATAATATTTAAACATATGTACATTAAAAATGAAATTAAGTAAAAATTTGATTTTTTTAATGTTTTTGTAATTTTTTCGTACGTAGGTTTATGAATTGTACCTACGAATTCTCTAAAGTTATCCATGTGCTTTATTTTTAATATTAGTTATTTTCATATTTATTATATTGAGTTTATGCTTTATTTGTATATTTTGTAATCTTTTTTATTTATGTTATACTGTTGTTAAAAAAGAAATTTGTATTTGATATGTAAAAGCCCAATAAGGCGTCAAAAATAAATTAAATATGTAACTGTTGTAAATAATTATTTAGAAACAACGGTAAATATTTTTTCTCGTTTGTGTACCATAAAAGAAATAAGTTGAGGCTTCAAGACATAATAATTTATTCATTTACTTTTTAAGGTAAATTTCAGCAAAAGACTTGCGAAGGGCATTGGAGTCAGCGAGTTCGTTAATCCGCAAAGATCGTGCATTTCTCTGGAAGGGGACTAATTTGAATAAAACCCGTGTTATTCGGTGTAATAATTCTGTTTACGTGTACGGAGCTCTATTGCACAATCGTATACCTTTGATATTACATGATGGATATTTTCTTAGAAGTAAAACTGTGTTTGCATTTGAGTAATTTCTTGGTTTTGTTTCCAAAAGCTGAATAAATGCTGGATCAATCAGATTAAAATAAAAGCATATTCTGATAATTTACTAAGCCTACATTTTAATATATATTTACGATGTTAGCAATGTGGAGGCCGATGGGTCACCTTAAAAAATATATGACATTTGTTTTATAGAAGATATATAATTATTTTATATCAGAGCTTAGAATGTCAAATTACCCATCGCAGTAAATATGTTATCACTAGTATTTTTATATGGACATCATAAAAGATACCCAAATGACCAAAATCAATGGGATTTTCAGTTCTCCAATGACGATTTTTTTTTACCCAATGCAATTTCAAGCGTCGATTCATTTCTGAATGGTCGTCGTCGCCAGGGCGATACCGAGAAAGCGTACCCCTCCAAAGTAATGATGATTTCAGTTCGTTGTTTTTAAAAAGAAATTATCAACTAGTACACTTTTTGCATACCACTGACGGCCACACCCCCTTTCCTGTGATAGTCCAATACAAAATTGAAATACATTATACGAGCCTGAAAACTTCAACCGAAGTCGTCACCATAACTTATCCATTATACCACCCGTCAGAACAGATGTTCTAACACAGCAAAGACAAGAGAAATGGTGCTTTTAAATGAAATTCCTAAAACAGTGCATAATGTATACTCTTTTATTAACCTTTTTTAATAACTATCTTCCCATAACAATGAAGAAATAAGAAATCTTGTACTTTTACTGGATAAATATCTCACTGGAAAGAATAAGAAAACTTATCTACGTTTTGTATAACATACGAAAAATTTTAAACAAGAAAACTATCAAAATTGTCCATTATGCATTAATTCAGTCCTTATTACAGTACGGCATTATTGGTTGGGGAGGGGCCTTTGAGGCTTCCTTTCAGCCCATAATTATAATTCATAGAATAATTATAAAAATCATCCTTACGAAACCACATGACTTCCCTATTTTAGAGATATTTCGGGAATTCAATGTAACATCTATCACAGAATTGTATAAGAGAAACGCATTATATCAAATTTATAAAGAATATTTATCCAAAAAATTCACTTCTCAAATAGCGTAAGCAATAGATTTAAAACTAATCGCTTCATAGCCATCCCTATGCTTAGAACGACCACGGCTCAACACCACTATTTGTATTTAGGTGTGAGATGGTACACTATAATATTATTATCCAAAACAAAATTAGTTTAACAGAAACGTTGAAATATGAACAATTCAAAGGCAAATTAAGTCCCTGAAATGGGATAATGATGTTTTGTACCCTTAATTCTGTACCTTTAATTTACCCTGACTTAATCTATTATATTTAATATTAAAAATAATATTGTTATTGTCTTTCAATAACTATTTTTTTTCTAAATTGTTTACCTACGTAAAATAATGTTTGTATTTATTTCATAAGTCTGATCATTGTTTACATGTAAATACTCCTCCCACAAAAACGAGCTCCTAGAGCTCAAATTATGGAGTAGAATTATTGTATAACTTTGCATAATGTAATCACTTGTAATTTGTAATGTTCAAAAACAATTCTTGTTAATAAATATAAATAAAAAATAAAAAAAATAAACTGTCGTAAAATAAATTTAGAGATTTACTATAATACTTTTACTATAATATACCTTTACTATAATATTGTAGAAAAAATGAAGATTTTTGTCATTCTTTTATAGTTTGCTTCTAATTACTTGATTTGGTGACCCGACAATCGATCCCCCGTCAATTGTTATGTATATATAAGCTTGTATAGACAATACACAGACCAGTACTTGCTGATTTTTAATGATAATATGTTTTACACTTTTGTTATTCGGCAGTAAATCCTCTCTGCACACCCTAACTCTAACCTAACATAGCTAACTACCCACTACGCCGTTTTAACACAGCTCTTGACATGGCCTGAGTATTTAGTTCACTTGATCGTGCCACGTCTTCCTCGGGCATTCTCAACTACTTCTACCATTCTCTTTCGTGTTACGTATTCTCCTGACACTCTTTTATTAAATTAAATGAAGACACTATGATCGAAACTCAATCGAAAATCTGGAAACAGAAATCAGAAAAAGATATTTGCACCTCTGGGACTCGAACCCAGGACCTCCCTACTTTCCGGGTGGGTGCTCTTGTCCACTGAGCTAAGATGTCGATATCAAATTCGGTCACCTTTAACTGTACCATACTTCGACTAAGAACCACCCATATTATCTTCATTTTTCTTAACGCATATTTTTATTGGCTGCTATCTTTATGTATGATTACAAGATTCAACTCGAACTAAATGCAATCTAGATGGTTTCTGGATAATTTTTTTATCCATTTTATCTAAAGTGCGACATATTGACTTTTCTGCAAGTCAAGGATGAATATTATTATTTTTTATTTTAACTTTTTATGAGTAAAGCCTCAAATTGTAATATGTAATTAAATGAAGACACTATGATCGAAACTCAATCGAAAATCTGGAAACAGAAAAATCAGAAAAAGATATTTGCACCTCTGGGACTCGAACCCAGGACCTCCCTACTTTCCGGGTGGGTGCTCTTGTCCACTGAGCTCTCTTTTATTCATTCATCCGCTCGTCCGCTTCTGTCCACTCTTTTATTCGTTCATCCGCTCCATATGCCCAAACCAACTAAGAGTCCATTTCTTAATCTTTCATCAATCTTGTATTATATACAAATCTCCACACTTCTCCCACCATCATACATGGTTTTAGCACACGTAAACCTCGGGGATCTCATTTCTCATTCTAGCATAACTATAAAATGACTAAAACAAAAAATAATTAAGAGAAGTGCGAATACGCATTGCCTAAATAACGCTGTCAGCTTTATTAAAAACAGCCGCCTGTCTGGGGAGGCTTTATAAACTGAGACGTTTCACCGGTGGAGCCGAAGGGACCAGCCTAAATAATAAAGCGCGTAGACAGAGTGTGACCAGCTCGCTGTTGCTACGCCGTCATTCGCCGCCCAAAGGCAGGGTAACCACAACTAAAATATTCGTTTTTTTTAACTCAATGAGTAATATCTCAAATTGTAATACTTAGTTTTTGAAGACAATATCAGCCACTCTCAATCAAAAATTCGTAAGAGAAAAATCAGAAAAAGATATGGGGTCTTGCCAGGAAGGTGCTCCACTACCAGCATCCTATGAATACTTACCCTAACCTAGTATGCAATAATAGCAGCCAATAGAAATATGCTATAAGAAAATGAAGATAATTTTGGTAGTTTTTAGTCGAAGTATGATATAGTTATATGACCGGGACAAATTAAATAAGCTCAGTGGAAGAGCACCGCCACGGAAACACTAAGGTTCTGGGTTCGATTCCTAGTTGTGATTGTATCTTCTGATTTTTTGTTTCAAATTTTCGATTGAGTGTTGCTGATATTGTCTTCATTATTTGAAAAATATTACATAATTTTTTTTTGTGTTCTTTATGGAATCACATAATTCATCTTTGTGGACCTAATTAGGTTATGAGATACCATTGCTAAGGTGAATGGTAATAAAAAGGGGGAAATAGGGATAATGGATAAATTTTCTTGAAGTGATATTTTGCACCCAAAACAGGTGCAATACCAAAGTTCAATCATTTAATTTTTATCTTGGTAAACATTTCTGAGAAATGAAATCTCAAAGTTATGTATATAACCTTCAAAAAAAGCCAAACGAACGCCCAACATATGTGTACAATTTACATGGATGAAATTTGCCACACGAGAACGGGCCGCTTCTACGACTCGTTCTTGAGTTCGCGCTGTGGAAGGTGTGCACTCTTTCCTCTCCTCAAAATGACCCTCGACACAGCACCTTCAAAGATGACAAAGGCTCTGAGGTAAATTATTTTCCTCAGGGCCTTCTGTGTGGGGTTTGTGTAAAAAAAGTGTACGAATGTATTTACGTTAAAAAAACGATTCCTACTCTTTCAATATTAATGTATATAAAGAGGAAAAGACTGTAGCGCTTTTTGCTCGTATTTGAGTTAAGAATTTTTATATCTGATAATTAAAAAGTAGTGCCTTCCATAAATATTATAATGCACATTGTGTATGTATTTATTTATAGGAATGAAAAATCTAACATTAAATATATGATTTATAATTTAATGGGCAAGGATTTAAGCACGTTTTTTACAAATCTTATGATTTCCAAATTTTGGTTTTTTATTTATTAAATAAGAAAAAAACTGAAAAATGCATTTTTTGGACACGAGAAGCGAGGTCTTTTACTATAGACTGTAGAGCTACTAGTAAATCGGGGTAATTATTTTTCTTATGGTCTTTTTGAGGTAAGGAAGGAATGTACTTTTTTAATATAAACATAAACGTCGGAAAATAAAGTATGGACGTATAGAAAACTGCTGATGAATAATATGAAAATAAGCACATCAAAAATCGCTATAAATTTTTCACAGTATTTAGTTATAAATATATTTTTTTTATTTTAGTTTATTTTCTTTGGCGTGATCCTATCCCTAGCTTTAGTGCGGCGTAGAGGTCGTAGCGTCGCAGACCGGGCCTGCAGTTCAGTTTTCTCGGTACATCGGCCCATCAGACAAAGGTATCGATCGACCAGGGCAGCAGGCAGCAGGCAGCAGGCAGCAGGCAGCAGGCAGCAGGCACGGGCATCAGGTATACGGGTAGGGTAGGTGCAGCTCCGAGTACCGCGGATTGAAGATTCGTAGCGGCGGCGTTCGTAGCACCGGTACGGGGTTATAAACTTCGGCCACGGGGGCTACGGACTTGGCGAACTCTCGTAGCCTACTCGCGTAGATGGGTGGGATGAGAGTCTTTGTGCAATTGAGACGTTAACTTGAATCATAATCTGTCTTCTTGTTACTGGGGAATATTCATATTATTTTATTTATGATAGAGAAGACAATAAGTTCTTAAAATTTATTTTATTATTTAACAAACAAACCACTTAATTTAAAAGAATGGTAAACAGTTTACAAGATTTTAGGAATTATTGCAGAGATCAATATAAATGACACGTCTCTATGAAATATCTGGTAAGTGATTGTGTATACATTTTACCGGGTGGGTTAGTACATGCCAGGGTATGATTTGAGATAAAGATGAACGACATAATGTATGTGGTGTATGCGTGTGTGTACGTGTGCCCATACGTCTGAATTATGTGATGGAGAGTTGAGAGTTGTTGAGAGTCAAAAAATGAATCGAGAAATGACAAAGATTATTGAATATTTAATTATTTTATTGATAAAGATTATTAAATATATGAATACATGAAAGGTTATTAAATGTTTGATTTTTTATTACCAACGATTGTTGAATTTTTGATTTTTGATTATTGAATTAACAAAGATTATTAAATGTTTGATTTTTGAATTGTCAGATTATTCAATATTTGATTTTATTATTGAATGTTTGAATATATTATTGAATTATTAAATTGATTGATTGATTATTTCATTTTTTTATGAGAAAAACCCTCTTTTTATAACTTTTGAAGGTTATTCCCATCAACGTAATAAAATTGAGGAAGAAGATAACACTTATAATCTAAATGAAAATATGAAAGAAAACAAGACACAGAAAAATAGAAAAAGACAATGGTCGCAACTGGAACTCGAACCCAGACCTCTCGTCTAACCGGGACGTGCGCGTTTTCCAATTTCGCTATTGCCACCTTCTGTCAAACCGTATACAGTTGCGACCATTGTCTTTTTTCTATTTTTCTGTGTCTTGTTTTCTTTCATATTTTCATTAAGATTATAAGTGTTATCTTCTTCTTCAATGATTGATTATTTAATTGACCAAGCTTATTGAATGTTTGATTATTGAATCGTCAAAGATTATTGAATGTTTGATTATCGATTTTTAAATTGACAAAGATTATTGAATGTTTGATTATTAAATTGACAAAGACTATTGAATGTTTGATTATTAAATTGACACTATTGAATGTTTGTTTATTAAATTGACAACGATTATTGAGTGTTTGATTATTAAATTGGCAAAGATTATTGAATGTTTGATTATTAAATTGACAAAGATTATTGAGTGTTTGATTATTAAATTGACAAAGATTATTGAATGTTTGATTATTAAATTGACAAAGACTATTGAATGTTTTTTTATTAAATTGACAAAGATTATTGAATGTTTGTTTATTAAATTGACAAAGACTATTGAATGTTTTTTTATTAAATTGACAAAGATTACTGAATGTTTGATTATTAAATCGACAAATCCTATTGAATGTTTGTTTATTAAATTGACAAAGATTATTGAGTGTTTGATTATTAAATTGACAAAGATTATTGAATGTTTGATCATTAAATTGACAAAGATTATTGAATGTTTGATTATTAAATTGACAAAGATTATTGAATGTTTGATTATTAAATTGACAAAGACTATTGAATGTTTGTTTATTAAATTGACAAAGATTATTGAATGTGTGATTATTAAATTGACAAAGACTATTGAATGTTTGTCTATTAAATTAACAAAGATTATTGAATGTTTGATTATTAAATTGACAAAGACTGTTGAATGTTTGTTTATTAAATTGACAAAGATTATTGAATGTTTGATTATTAAATGGACAAAGATTATTGAATGTTTGATTATCAAATTGACAAAGACTATTGAATTTTTGTTTATTAAATTAACAAAGATTATTGAATGTTTGATTATTAAATTGACAAAGATAATTGAATGTTTGATTATGGAATGGACTAAGATTATTGAATGTATCTTTCTTAATTTTTATCTTTTATTTTATATTTTATTATATTTCTATGATAAATATAGTAAAAATATTTTTTATTGTTTTTCATTTTCTCACAAATAATTGCCCAAGTTGCCTCTAAAATCATGAAATACTAAAATCTTTAATGGCCTTTATCTTATAATTTAAAGCAAAAATAAATAAAGTAGCTCACATTCGTACTAGAAACCTTTTGATTTCAAAAATAATTTTTCAGTTTGGTTGGGTATTTTGATCTCAAATCCAAATTTAAGATTTGTATGAAACGCTCCGAAAAGGGCCGCGCCAACGTTCCACTTAATAATGTTCCCGCCACGAGTGTATTACAGAAAAACACGTTGTAGTACACGATGATCAATCAATTATGGTGACCTGACAATTGTTGCCGATAGGTGAGGTATAAAAATTAAGCTGTCGAAATTATTTATGACCCGGCATTCCAAATTTCTTCCGATTCATAACATATTTCCCTGGAACATTGTCATTTTTTAAGTTCCTAAAAAAATATGTACATTTAATGAGCCGAAACGATAATTATACGAAATTCCCTCGTTAGAAAAAAATCGCGAAATACGCCTCGAAAATTATTAAAAGCATGTTTTTTCTGTTATTTTACATGTTACAGCTATGTAAAAATTCACTATGTATAATTAATGCAACTGAAGCATTTGTCAAGAGATTTTTGCTCTATTTTAAACGAGTCATGTTTTATTAAAGATTTTCACCACATTTGCTTGATTATAAAAGTTTTTTTAAATATTAGCACGCTCCCCTTTACATTCGTATATACATTCCGTTTCTTCTTGTTTTTGAACACTTACTATCGCCTTAAGCCCTGAAAATAATTCAATAATTTAGGTACACAATACCTCGTTTCAGCGTATTTATAACACCTTATTATTTCTCTGAAATGTTGTCTGAACGCCGTCTGTTTGTCCAACGAGGAACGCCTCTCGAGAAGTCAGCCGCGGCTATGAAAATATACCAATCCCATGAATATTCATAAAACGTACAATGTACGCCCACCGCTGAAGCAACGAAGAAATGCACCCAGTCTTCTCATGCGTGCTATGCTTTTTTGGTTTCTTTGCTACTTTTTACTGGTGCGTAGTTTCACACGTGAATTTACCAGACGGAGAGAGATTCAAGTTCACAAGGTGAAGATTTTATGATGCAATAATCGAAGAGTTGTTGTTGTTCATTTTACCATTTCAAACCTGACTTAAAATTGACAGTTGTGGTAAAGTTTTTTTTGTGTAGGTATTAACATTTTATTTTATTTTTCAGATTCGTTTTCAGATTTCCTCAGAAGTAATTGCTGTTTTAATTTAGGCAAAAGAAATTTACTCACAAAGAGTGGTTAATACATTGTAACAAATTATCTGATAAAGTAGACAAAAAACTACTTCTAGAGAAAAAAATCTGCCCACTATAACACAATAACCTTCGTTAAAAAAATATAAAAATGCCTAGTAGCGAAAATTTATTAAAAAATAGTTCCCTTAAGATATAGAAAACCAAAACTGCTAATTTTTATTTGCTAATAGCGAAGAAAAAAACTGAAATCCACGTATTTAAAAATACTTTCGGTACGAAAAGGTTGACAAAACCATGCAGTTTTACGATGAATTGCATAACAATGTTTAAAAGGGTTGGCAATTTTATGGTGCCAAGGGATTTATTTAAAAAACCAAATATTTCGTCAGTACTTTGCTTAAAAGCAAAATAAAAATAATATAATCAATTTAGTCAAAAATCTTAATTTATTTGCATTTAGTCATATTTAATTTGCCAAAAATTGCCTCTGAAATTATGAAAAATCTGTAGGTTTTATGAGACGTGTTTTTTATTAAAACCAGAAAAAAATTAATGGCTCTATAGCGTATCAGATATTTATGCTAACTTTTGTTTACATAAATAAAAAAAAGGTCATTCAGTTTGGTTAGGTATTTTAGCCTAAACTCAAAAACCATATTTACTTATCATTATATTTATCGTGCATCTAAATAGGGAGTCCAATAATATTTATCATTTGTTATCTCAAAGTATGTTAAAGATATAGTAATGGAGTTTCGAAATTTCGGTGGGTACAACAGGAGAGAACACGCAAATTGATTCACGAGTATGAATCATTCAAGATGTATATGTAACGACAACGTAGTAGTATGGCCTACTGCTTTTCAATTTGGGAGGCGGGTATGGGTACCGCCGCCCGGGAACAAATTATAGGATAATCAACACCTGCCATACCACAAGTGCTACGTGGTTCGTTACGGCCGGTGTCTGAACAGGAGTGCTCTGGTTCATGGGGTGAGGTTTGTCTAGTCTTGGCAGCGGATGCGTTTGCTCACCTATTGCATAGTGGATCGGGAGAGACTAGTTGAGGGAGATCGTTTGATCTCTCCAGCCGGACTCTCTCGACCCATTGGTTTGTATCGCAGTGGGAGGTTGGATTCATTCGTCCGTCACTTCTGGACAAGTTGACACCTAGATTCCTAACCACCCCTCATACTTTTTTCCTTCCCAGAAATTTCTCTCATTCGTTTCCATAAAAAGACCCTCCACACAGCATCCCCAAAGATAGAATAGGGATTATTTTCCTCCTGTGTGGAGCTAATGTAAAAAAAACTGCAGGGTAATGGCGTGATGGTTAATTTATTGGATATAGTATTTAATTATAAAAGGCGTGGTAATATATGTACAAATGGAAAACAAATATTTTAAAAGGGGTTAATATTGAAATACCCGATAACGAGTTATTTAATTATTTTTTGCACAGCACGATAAACGCAATATTTACATAACGAATCAATCAACTTAATTACGTATTATGAAAATTGTTCGTTTTCAAGATTCTGACCGAAGATTGTTATTATTTTTAATCGTTCTTCGCAGCTGATGATTATGATTCAGATGATCGTCATATCCTGATGATGGAGACTGGAAGGCTGTCGGAATCGTTCGGCCAAGAAGTTTCTTGAGGATATCCACATTAAATGTAGACAAGAACCTACTTACATCAATCTAGTCTCGACGGCCTATTGACGGATCTATTGACGGCCTCCGTAGTCGAGGGGTAAGGCTCTTTACTCGCAATCCCAAAAACTGGGCGTACTGTACATGGCCCGCAGATAATTTAATAGTACACAACTGCTAACCCATCATAAGCGCGCCCCACGGTTGCATTTGGCAGCCACCTCTAGTCTGGAGCTCTAACATACCTGAAAAAACCCTCGATTCTGCGCAAAAACGGTCGATACGTTTGAGAAATTCTCCTGACTTAACTATTTAAATACATTGTAATGTTATATACATTTTTTTTGTGTATTACTGACTGTGTGTCCATTTACAATACACATGTGATACAAACTACACATTTATAGATAAATAGTAGAAATAGAAAAGATAAATAGTAACATGAGATTTATACATATAGCGGGTAATTTGTGGCGCTTAAATACCTCTTAAATTCTTCGAGGCTACAGTTAAATATGTCAATAGTTTTGGAAGCGTTGTTTAATAGCACCATACCTCGTGTCATGCTGTGCCGAGCCAGTACGTCCGTTCTGCTATGTGGTATACATAGAAGTTCATGGTACCTTCCCTGACTGTAGTTGTTTGGCACAGAAAACTTGTAGCATTCCAGGAGGCATGGGCTATCTATTAAATTATTTATTATTTTGTACGCCGTTACTGCAAGGGCCCCACTCCCCCTCGAATGGAGACTTTGGCAATGCGTTTCTGTGAGCAGATCTTCATGATGCATGAATTGCGGGTACTCTCCATGCATTCTCATATACAGGTATCTCAGAAACTTTTTTTGGATCTGTTCCAATTTTTCAATGTATTTTTTCTGGTATGGGGCCCATACAGCAGAGGCGTACTCAATTTTAGATCTTATAATGCAATTATACATAGCCATCATTGCTTCAGCATTTGTAAACTGTTTGCACGATCTTATGACAAATATCATACACACTAATAAATAAGAAAATTAATTTTGATTTTTTTCATGTGAATTACTCACAAGAGTTCCAGCTGCTTCCCTTTGGAGCCAGTGAGACTATGGCATCCCCAATTAGGGTATGTTGTGAGACTGAAGGTGGTGGGAAGGGGAAGGAGATGGGGAAGTACCTGGCTATTCAGATCTAGTCACCAAACACGGCTAAAGCCATTTCAAGCAAAATTTCAATTCTGAACTGTGTTCTTACACCAGGGCGATACTGATAGTATCTTCCACTCTGGAGCGTGTTGCAAATTTACTATATTTTATTTTAAATGAATTAATTGCAAAATAACACAAATTAATCAAATAAAATTTATCTTCCACGCCGGGATTCGATCCCGCGACCTTCGGATTGCGAGTCAAGAGCCTTATCGCTAAACCACGCCGGCCGTCATGCTGACCGAGTGCGATGAAATAACAATGAGTAACCACACAAACATTGGAAATTTAACATATATATTTTTTTATTAGCGACCTATTTAAAAGAATGCCTAAAGTTTTTCATGAATATCACCCCCCCCCCCCCCCCAAATTTTGCGGAAAGAGCGTGGAACCTAGTGTAAATATAACCATAAATATATACCAACCGAATTACCCTTCTGGATGTTTTATATTTTTACCGAGATTAAAACCATTCTGCTGTGCGTACTTTTATTACGTTCCGATGTAGTTGAAAGGTAATTTTGTCAGAAATAATTGAGTGTAGCACTTTTTGCGCATAATATTTCGGCAAGTTACTAAGCCCCGTGTCTCGTGACCTTTGGCACCAGCGTCGCTTGTAGTGCGTAGAGCACGCAACGGTCGTGAGGCGCACGTGCGTGCCGGCTAATGGCACGGTGATGCTAGTGCGTTTAGCGGACTTAATGTGGCAGCGAAAATCAAATGCTGATGCCAAAGGGTTAATGAAAAAGAGTTTTTATTTTAAATCTTTTTACACTCCTTACTGCTTTAAGCACAATATTTACTATTTTGAGTTATTCTATTGCAAAACGGAACAGCAACCAAGCAGAATATTGAAGAAAATTTGTGAAAAAAAAAACTAGCTTAACCCTACGTAAACAAACTAAACCGGTTCCATGACAGTTGATCCTTGACAGTTTGCCCCTCCGCATACAATATGCAGTTGGTTTGGGAAAAATACGGTATACGGGTCGTTCTTCTTTTTAACCTACATAAAGTTGTCTCCACTAGTTAGTGGAGAAAAATTCAACAGAATTACAAATATTATTATTTTATAATTACTTTAAATTATCTACTATACTAAAGACGTAACGAATGTGGGCGTTTTAAAAAAATATGTGTTTATATTTTTGTAGTAAAAATTAAGTGATAAGAGTTGTAACTCCTCGTGATGGAAGTGTTTTTCATACAAATCACCGTTGTCTTCTGCCACCTCGACTTGCATGTATTCTATAATGTTACAAAAAAATGATATGACGACATAAAATATAAAACTATTTTAAAAACTCCAAAAGGTATAAATTATCAAGTAACAGCGATTATTATTTTTAATGACGTTTAATAAAATATTTAAAAAATCTCAAAAACTTGTCTCCTACAATTTTTATGTCGTACGACAATTCTGTACGTGGGTTGTCATTAGAAATAGATATACACGCAGCTCGTGTTTGTCACCCCCGATGGGAATTTTAGGCCTCCTTCCCCCTTGGTACAATTTCTCCTCTGAGATCCAGAGAGATTAATTTATAGTAAAAACAAAATGTGACAGAGTGGTGGAAATGTGACAGAGTGGTAAAAGTTATGTAGGTTAAAAAGAATAACAACCCACGTAAAAAATATAATCCCGATGGGTATGTGGAGAGGGTGTACCACGAAATAACAAAAGTATAAAACATATTTATATTTAAATGCACCAAGGAAAAACTACTTGTCAGTATACTGTATCTGTATACACCAGCGTGAAAAGCACAAAAAATCGACTCCGAAAATAAATTCATTTGATATCCATTCCACTTATTATTAAAGTTATTTTTAAAGTCGATTTTAGTTGACATTGGTAAACATAGCACAAAAATTATAAATTAATAATAATTATTATGGGTCAACTGTCGGGGGGAACAACTGTCGGATCACCAACTTTCTAGGTAGGTCACCGCTACCCAAATTTCTACCGATTTCTTGCATATCTCACTTGAACATTTTTTGAGGCCATGCAATTAATCACAATCACCTTAAGGTAAGAAAAAATATATTTTCCATCATCTATTCATGTTTATGCAGATAGGTGACCTATTTGTACTGGAAACACCTTATCAATTTTGTTCCATTGGTTTTTATTTTTATGCCAATCTGAAATTTCAGCGCTTGTAACTTACTTTGAGAGTCGCTGACGATTATCAACATCAACAACTAATTAGCGTGATCTTCCGTAAATATTAAATTTGGAAATGTCAATCATTGAATAATTAATTATCAAGGCGTCGACGACCCGAAGATTGGGAATCGTAGACTTTTACGTATAAAAATTTCGTAATCATAAAAGACATCCAAAACTGTAATAATGTAACGGCGAAAATTCAATACACGGGCCCTAAGTATAATCCGGTATATTAGGCTTAATAGCGAAAAAGATATTTTGCGAATTGTAATTTCATATCAGTATGATTGGAACATTAAATAATAACTCTTTTGTTATTATTTTCTCCTCAGTATATTTGCAGGCGAAATGTTTTATAAGGTTAACAATCATTTTTCGTATTAGAATATTTTTTCAGTTATTCTTAGGGAATTATTTAAATGTATTTTTTCATAATTTTTAATTGTATGAATGAGATAAAAAAAGTGAAGAGATAGTTTTGTTGCAAATTTTTTAAATAAAAGATCTGTGTTTTAAATTTTGAAGTTTTAATAATATATTTCTTTAAACATCGCAAATTCACTTTGTGGCGTCTTTATTAATTTAATGAAAACAAATAACTTTGTGTACACCACTATTTAATTAACAATATCAACATGTTTCGAAAACTTTGTTTTCTTCGTCAGTTAATTAATTAACTTAAGTTAGGAACATAGACTGGAATAGGAACTGACGAAGAAAACATAGTTTTCGAAACATCTTGATATTGTTTATTAAATAATGGTGTACACAAAGTTATTTGTTTTTTTATTAAATTAATAATATTTGTTTAAGGTTTGCTTTTTTTAAACTTTTTTGGTGTTCGAAGCTTAAAATACTTCAATTTAACACGAAAGTATGTTTCAAATACAAAAATCAAAAAGGTAATTTTATCTTGTTTCTATCAAGTATTTGTTTTTACGACATCTTCAAAAATAAAAAAAATATGCATAGCATTTAAAATACGTTGGAAAAATTCCAAAATTTGTTCACAAATTATTAATAAAACAAGCATATACAATAGGTGTAAGTAATGTATGTATATATCTTTCCATGAACAATTTTTTGTCATTTTTTAATTAGTAATGTTTTCACATCCACGGTCGTTTATCAATTGGTTAAATTTTTCACAAGGCTTAGTAAGGCTTTTTAAGTTTTAAAGTTCCTAAAAAAAATTGTCTGACATCAAGATAACATCTAAACATTTGTAGAGTCGAACCGTGTTAATACAAAATTTCCTCTGTAGAAAATAATCGCATAATTTGCGATTAAAAAAGTCGTTAAAAACAAATTCTGTTCTGTTATTTACAGGTATGATAAACTTCAGTGTTTCTGCAAATTCGACATAAGCATTTGTCGAGAGCTCTACTTTAAACGAGTCGTGTTTTATCAAATATTTTCACATTTTTCTCTGAATTTTTTATCGTTTTTAATATTAACATTTGTTTTAGATATCTCCAATTATTTTTCTTTGTGAATGCTTACAACGGGCCCTTAAGATAAAAATTTACCTTAATTCAGGGATGAATGCACTTGTCCCCGGTGGCTTGAACTATGTCAGTGTTATTCGCGCCAAACAAGATTTTTTGCATCAAGGAGTTTTTGTCAACAGTATGTCAGCGTGACAGCGAAGAGCGGCCTGAAGACGTGCGTATCTGGTCCACATCTTTGAAGAAAGTTGCTGACGATGAAGTGGACTCTGCTGCCGCGCCTCGCCGTCTACCGAGCGCGGGTGCTTCATTATATCAGGCCGCGAAGAAAGTGCAGGGCGAAAGCGCATTGTGCAAGGTGGCGCTTCAGAACGTCTTCAGGGGAACGATACACAGTACGAACACTACATGTAACGAGCAACCCGCGGCCCGCGAGCCCATTTCGTAAGACCCGCGAGTCTTTTCGTAAGACCCGTGAGCCTTTTCGTACGACCCACTTGCTAAACAAAAATCAGAAAAGTCAATTAAAATCATTCAACGATTCTGTTTTTCAAAAGGGTTTAACTTTAGTTTTTCTTCAAAGCTGTATTACTGTAACTTTATATTTTTTGCCTGTGACGCTTTCTTTGTGCGCACTGTGATTGTTATTTTTACAAGAGTAGTTGCCTTCCAAGGTTTCGTCTTACAAGGGTTGGTGCGCTTCCAAACCCAAAACGAGAGATTTGATTTTTTAAAATTTAATTTGTATGGTTCGGATTTCCTAGTGTTTTGATCAAATATTTAACGTTTTTAATATCTTTATTACAATATACGAAAGGGTTTCGTGGCAAACTTTTGTTTAATTATTACTATGTGGTCTTTAATATATCAGAATGATAACAATTGTCAGATTTCATTGTTTTGACCTTGGAGAATTTTCAAATAATTTTTTTTTATTTCACGTATTTTTTATTTAAGTATATTTTCGTTATTTGTTTTTAGGGTGTTATGCCGTGTTGCGCTACCTCCTTCTTTAGCCAAAGTTTCGGACAGCGTGATGATGGATGATGGATGCTGTAACGCTATCCGAAACATTGGCTAAAGAAGGAGGTAGCGCAACACGGCATAACACCCCAAAAACAAATAACGAAAATACTTTTGGCCGTGAAAATCTAAAAATTTATCTCATTTAAGTACATGTTCAAATATTCTAATACTACTCTTCCATGGAAGCATTAGCTTTTGTCTGGAAGTGCAGTGTACATTGTTTCATTATAGATATTTAACTGTCGCCAACAATACTAAGGTTACAAACATGTATTTTATATGCTTTATTTAGTAAATTACAATGCATAAGTAGAAAATAATAAGTTGAAAGTTGTTAGGTGTTATATAAGTATAAGTATTTTATTACTTCAAAACTATTTTACTTTTAGAATAACGTATCTAAGAAAACTGTAATTAGTTGTTAAAAAAAGAAAATTTGACTTATGTAAAGAAGGGAATATCACTTAAGGAAGCTGAGGTATGAATTATTCTAAAGGTTAAATCAGGTGGAAACTTTTTTTTTGTAAGATTATCTTTAAAAAAACTTTTTTACAATGTTTATTAATTTGATTTAATCATTTATGTTTCTAATTTCTTCCGGTAGTTTTTTACAAAATTATTGCCTGCGGCGCTTCGTTTGTCAGTTATACGATTGTTTTGCTAAAAAATTAAGATTTTAGATTACACAAATAGGTTTACGACACCATTGACTGCAAAGGTAACCATGTGAAGTTGTATGTAACCCACCCCCTGCGGTCCGCAAACAAATTGAAAGTGGATAAATTGGCCTTCCGGTTAAAAAGGTTGATCATCTCTGCACTACACGGTGCATGGTACACAAAGTCAAGTGGTGTGCGGCGTGCGAAGCCTTGTTCTTAGTATCTTCTTATACATGGGGGTACAACTTACAAGAACATGAAGTACAAATTTTTTTTTATTTTTTTTTTATAAAACTTCACACAAGAAACCCTAAGGAAAATAATTTCCCCCAAGGCCGGTGTCTTATCTGGAGATTCTGGGTGGAGGGTTTTGGGAAGAGGATAGAGTGAAGTTGTAGGTGGAAGGAAACACAGAGGCCGGAAAATCGTTCCACAGCCGACTTATTGAACTCAAAAAGTCGTAGAAAAGACGCATTCTCAAGACAAAAAACATTTTCGGAGCATATTCCATTGTAATACCGGTAGATTACAATCCGTTTACGATCGGGGAATCTATCAAACGGACCGCCCGTTTCTGCACCGAGTCAAGGGTCAGGTCAAGATAGTAAACATACTGTTCGGTCCGTTGGTGGTCTCTCGAGATCATAATCGTATCGACTGGAATCGGTCGTAAATCGAGCTCCAATTTGTGACTTCTTTTGTTTTCCAAAACAAGGAGGTTGCTCGCACAGTGAATGATTGATATTATACTAGGAATGAAATTTAAAAAATTGAATTACTGGACTATTGGTTGATTGCGAGTAAAAAGTTTAGATAAGCTTGCAATAACGTGAATGATTTTTGACGCTGGCTTTTATATATGAATACCGCACAAGAGTCCCAACTGCTCCCGTATGGAGCCAATGAGACTACGGAATCCCCAATTAGGGTATGTTGTGAGGTTGAAGGTAGCAGGGAGGGGAAGGAGATGGGGAAGAGGAAGGTGGGAAGTACCTGGCTATTCAGATCTGGTCACCAAACACGGCTAAAGTCATTTCAAGCAACGTTTCAATTCTGAATGGTGGTCTTACACCAGGACGATACTGAAAGTATCTTCCACTCTGGAAAGTGCCGCAAATATACTATACATTATTTTTAATGAATACATTGTGAGATAACATAAATTTATCAAATAAAATTTATTTCGAGAGCCTTACCGCTGGACTCCGCCGGCTGTCTGTAAGGCTTTTAAAAAAATTGATTGTGTTCTCGCAAGGAATGTGATGACAATAGTTTCGGAATCATTTGACACTTGCGTTTCTAGTTAAAGTATAGAAAAAATGATGCAAAGACAAAATCATTGCAGAATTTAAGATAAAATGCGACACAGGCGTTAAATTGAAAGTAAAAGAGTCCCTAGACGGAAATGAATCAAGATAAATTTAAACAGAAAATGACAGGTAGAAAATGAAATTGAATATTTCAAAACTCTCCACGTAATCCACAGAGAATGTACTGCCTTGAATGTTGATGAAGGTTTTCTTTTTTTAAAACAGTTAATACAATGTGTATGTAACCTTGTTGTCATTTTATACAGGTTTTCCAATAAGAGGTGTTATTTTGATATTCAAATAATTTCAATGCATTGTTGAAGCATGTATCGTTCCATTTTTATTAATGACGTAGTTTCTACTTGTTAACCCGTCTAATCACAAGAGACCCTAGTTGTCCCAAAACATCATATGCCGTTATAATAACAGGAGACCCAGATTGTCCCAGAACGACCGAGCATCATTAAAAGTTAGATATCTCTCTTCCTGTCAAGCAAAAATTTGTGATTTCTTTTATATTTGAAAGCGAAAGAAATATTGCTTCTTATTGCCTTAGGAATAAACGAGCTTTATTGATCAGATATTTTACAAACGATTTTATTTTGCGCCACTGTGTGACGTAAAAAACAATTAATTTAAAAATAAAATTGTATGAATGTGATAAAAAGTGAAGTGACAGTTTTATTAAAAATTTTCTTAAAAAAGGAATCTGTATTTAAAATTTTAATTTCTTTTATTTTATGTACTTTTTTGGGGAAACCCCAGGTACGTTATTTTTAAGCTAATTCACATTTTCAATATAAAAATTTTAATATTTTAAAACAAAAATCTTAATTTTTGATAAATACATCGGAAAGGTTATTTTATCTAGATTTTAGAACATTTTTTTTTTCAAAAAGATTAAAAAATAACCAATAAAAATGAACATCTGAAATGCATGGAAAGAACCGAGAATTTTTGCGTGCAAACTTTGACAGGCAAAAGTTCATAGATATTATTTTCTCATTATTCGAAGGGTTAAATGTCAAAAATGACAGCTTTAAAAGTGACATCTACCGAAATAGCGGGCTATTCAAAATAACACTTCTAATTGGATAATCCTGTATAACATACAGTGTTTTCCAATAAAAGGTGTTATTTGTTATCACCTATTTGGTGGAGCATCCATGCATTCATATTTTGCACTGAAATCATACAATATTACTAAAACCATGTCAAAAGAATCGAAAGAATTAAAAAAAAAAATTTAATCACATAAATTGTAAAAAAAACTTACACTTTTCAAATTACACCGAATCTTCAAACTTTCACAACATCAACTCCCTGTACACACGACGATTAATTTTTGACCAAACCTTATTATTTAAAATTCTGAATAATGGCCTGGACTCGCCAGAGCTTATCAACTTAATAAAAATTCATAATCCGATAAGATCAACAAGACAATCCAATTTGTTTCATTTGCCCACAAGTAAAACTAACTTTAGAATAATTTCTCCAATTCCCTGTATATGTGCGCAATATAATACAAAATTTTACAATATAGACATTTTTAACAATACCCTTCAGAAAAACCGAATAGAAGTAACGCGTACGATCGAAAATTGATACAAGAGTGTGGAACGTATAGCGAGCATCTCCTGTCCTTATCCTATTTTCCTCTTCCTCACCTAAAATTATTTTTTAGTTATAATAAAACTCCATTTCCCAGTTACTTTAACATAGGAGACCTTTTTGCTTGGCTTTATTTAACTTGTATAATATTATGTTAATTACACCAGCTACATTTTATCCCACTCACTGTTCTCACAATTTTCATAATTGTTATTTTATGGTTAAAACAATTATATCACTTAATAAATTATGACACTACACTTATCTGTATTTTTTTTGGTATCTGTTTTTCTCATTTAAGAAAGAAAATAATGTTACTAGAAAGATTAATTCCGAAAATGTAATCAGTAATTCAAAATCTACTCCGAACAATCTCATACAAACTTCACACAACCCACTCCGCTACTCCCGTCTTAACTTTAGTTTGTTCCAATCTCTCACACAGGCACTTACACTCACTTAACGTCCAGCAGACATTCATTATAAAACCAGAAATTCGGGCCGTAGACCGTTTTACCGTGATTTTGCGAGAGTTACACAACGCCTGAATGTTTGATGCAACTGGGAGGCAGTGCCACCGACTGCTAATAAAATTAGCCTGACAAGACATCGCTAGACAGTATCCTAGAATAGATATTTAGGCTTGACAGGAAGGTACCGGTCGAGCTTCCCGATTGGGAGGTTCTCGTGTCGTGTATTTCAGTTCTGACGGATTGTGCAAGTGTTGGTCGGCAGTGGGTATTGGGTAGGGGTTGCGAGGGATATTTCGGTTCCGATGGAAATAATAAATGAGGCATTACTACATGCGACGGAAGTGGGTCGAGAGGCATTTGAATCGATTCCCGACAGACGGCTTTCCGGGTCAGTTATTTCAGAAAAGGGGTAGTTGCTCAGAACAGCTTTTGGGAAAAGCTTTATGTCTGCGAATGGATTGTATGAACTTATAAATTGCATACGTGCATCTAACGGAAAGGTGAAATAAATAATGAAGGTGTGTCTCTCTCATTTTTTAAAGCATAGTTTAGTTAATTAGTAGATAAATAGTAACAACTACATTCTGGAAAATGAAAAATTTGTGATTCAATTCAATGAAATTACTTTATTCATTTTAAATACATTTCAAATTAAAATTTCAATTCGTATTTAAAAACTACATAAGGAAAATAATATGTGCCCTATTGATAAATGCGCTCCTAACCCAACAAAACTGGCAAATTATCTTGCTTCCCCAACAACCGGATCTTACTCAAAAGCATTCTCTGTTTTCGCATATAATGAGTAAAAAAATACACAATTTTCCAATTTTCATTAATTTATTTATTCTTTTTTTTATCATTAGCTCCACATAGGAGTCAGTGAGAAAAAAATTCTCAGGGACCACGTCTTGGGGATGCTGTGTGGAGGGTCTTTATAGGGAAATGAAGGAGAAGTAAAAAAGGTATGCGGGGTAGGTAGGAATCTGGGAGTCAATTTGTCCACGATTGACGGACTTATGAATCCATCCCTCCAACCGTGGTTCAAGACGATGGGTCGAAATATCGTGGCAGCAGGGGTCAAAAGGTCTCCCACTCCACCTCAACCAGTCTCTCCCGGACTGGCCGGCTACGCAGAAGGTGGGTAAACGCATCCGCTGCTAGGACCTAGACAAACCACAACACATGAACCTGAACAGCCCTTCAAAGTCACCAAACTTAGTAAACCACTTGGGGTGACCTGTGGCAGGGGTGTTGACTATCCAATAAATGATTTCTGGGGTGGCGGTACCCTTACCCGCCTCGCAAATTGGTATTGCACAAGACTATTTTTTTTTTTTTGTTGCAAAAAGTTATTTTTACAAAAAAAATATAAATACAAATTTTAATTTTTTTTATTATTTTCAAGCTTAATTTGTAAAGTTCCATATTTATTTAAAATTTTTCTTTTACAAAATATATTATAAACGATAATATTATCATTCAATTTATTAAAAAAAAACTAAGTATTTATAATCAAGTGCTGCTGAGTTAACTATCCTCATGCGTGCAGTTTCGTCTTCTGTGGGCAGTTTTATAATACCTTCTGAAGGCAAAACAGCTGTCACGTGTAATAATACTTACACATCAGGAGTTGAATAATAGTACTTTATTTAATATAAAAACGAAAAAGTAAAAAATAATATAGCTAATAAATATAATCCTAAAAGAAAGCCAGTAAACTAGACCGCTAATAAAATAAATGAAATAGTGCGTTTAGTATTGAACTCCTGTGCTGAATTTAAAAAAAAAATAAACAAAAAAAGTTAAATTGGAAAGCTAGGTACTGTTTTGAAAATATCATCATAATAAAACAAAAGATATAAACCCTTTAAAATAGAAATATAATGTACTATAGAAATTTAGAATTATAATTCATTTATTAAATTCTGGATTAAATTAAGTGCAGTGACACACCTCATTGGTGGAGTTGAATTGCACAGAGCACATGTCAATATCGATTTTTCGCGTGGTCCATTTATCTGAAAGGATTATAAACCTTTCAACAGTGCAATAGTTACCTACCAACGAAATTTATTTACAATTGCGAATTTGGAGTAATCCAAACTGTCAAACGCGTAAATTATTCAAAAAAGCTATCGTTTTGAATGCTTCGTTTAGTTTGCACTCTAAAAGCTGCAAACTCTACCGTCACTTAGCCACCAGACACGTGAGTAATATTCCAAATGCACAGCCAAATTGAAATGGACAGGTAAAGTCGATTAGAGCATGCCCATTGCCCATCCCATGGATGGGTTGCTTGTTGATATTTCCGTTTAGGAATTGTCATGTGATCGATTAAGTGGAAGTGGGGTTTGTGTTTCAAACAGTGACAGTGGGTTCAATTGCCACGGGCAGAATGCTTTTGGAAGCTTTGGGAGCTTTATAAAGGTTTATGATGTGGATTTTTTGCATTTGATGCAGTGATCGATTCCACTATGGTTACCTTAATTTAAGTAATAATTGATGAAAATCTTAGATGGGACCTACACATCAAAGGTATTACGGAAAACTTACAAGCCTTATATATTTCTTTAAAAATCTAAGAAACATGGTAAATAAAAAGGATGTGAAAAAGTTCTATTACGCGTTATGTCATTCTCCAATTGAATACGGAATCGTAGGATGGGGATCTGCCACACATAAGTACATACATAACCTGAATACAATTCAAAAAGAAATCATAAAGACCATACTGAAAGTTCCCATTAGAACGCCTTCAATTGAAATTTTCAATAGCTTTGACGTACCAAATGTACAACGCCAAAAATATATTATTGAAGCTATTCAAAAATACTGAATCTACTAGACCGTGTGAATCAAGAATAAAAATATGGTTGAAAGAGGTCAATGAAAAAACCCTAATGAAGACACTAAAAATGACATAAAAGACAAATAAACTACATTCAAATAAATTTAGTCCACCTCGGCACAGGACCCCCTAGTGAGGAGGACTAAGAAACACAATATCTATACTTACTTATTACTTATTCACCATTATATTTAGTATATACAATTATTTTATAGTCTATCTATTAATATAGTATATCTATTAATATTAACTAAATTAAATTTTTTAAAAAAAGACACAAAACGTTGTTCGAGTACTAATATTTATTGTATTTTTGATAATTATCTATTAATATTAACTAAGTAAATATTCGTTAGCTTCGTGAAAATTTTTTTAATCCTACACCTTCGATCAATAATGGCACTTGGTCGATGTCCTACACCAATAATCTGTGAATTTTGATAATCAGTATGAGATGAAAAAAAAAATTTCAGCTTTCCCCAGGCGCCTCATTAACTAAAAGCCCTAAATCGAAAACAGGATCTTATTCGAGTGCCTCTGACATCTATCATTCACTCTCGCGTGTTAATATATTTTCCTTACGCTACTTTCTTCATTGATACCAAGTGAGCCCCACGGTTGAATTTGGTAGTCACCTCTGGTCTGGAGCCTCAAAATACCTGAAAAAACCCTCGACTCTGCGCAAAAACGGACCTTTCGTTTGGTAGATTGTCCTATCTTGACAAATGGATTGCAATCCTTATAGCACAGACATCGGGTGAGAATGTTGATCTTATTATTCAGATATGTCAATGGAAGATGCTCCGAGGAATTAGCGTCATTGAACCCCTCGGCACCGGCGCATAGTCAGAAAACACGCCAAACAAGCGTCTTAACATGGGTCTCTTCGAGACCCATATTCACTGCTTCGTCTCCTCTGAAAGACCCTCCACACGGCATCCACAAAGATGACTTAGGCCCTGTGGGAAATTATTTTCCTCAGGGATTCCTATGTGGTAAAAAAAATCCGATCTACATATTTACACCATTTAAGCGCCCTTTTCTTAGGTTAGTTCATGACACTTACATCAGTCAAACATTCTTGCCGGATTTATTAATTTTATCATACAAATATATCCTTCACTGCTCGGGGATTCCATTTAAACGGTATTTAGTAAACTTTGTCTACTGATCCTTCCTCTGCCAGATTCAATGTCTCTTTGACATACATCAGATTTGGTATCAGAACTTCATTGTAGACTGCTGGCCTTCATTTGAAAACGTTTCATTGGGGACTACCGAATTGAGTGCTCTGTTAAGAACGAATAACCAGACAAAACTGGAAATATGTCATTTTTTAATAAAATTTTAGACGTATTGACTATTTTCCACAAAAAAATATAAATTAATTTCGAAAGACTGTTCTTTTATCTAGTAAAGCTATTTTTTAAATTTAAAAAAAATATGTTTATTTTTAGTACAATAAGTTTTTACCGTAGTTCGTTGGCAGATATGTTAACTTTTCAAACAAAGTTTTGTATTATACAACATACATTTCAAATCATATAATCATGCAGTAAAATAAATCAATAAATTATTTGGGAAAGATACTTTTCAGAATTTTAATTTTAGTTCAAACAAAATCATAAAAAAAGATCCGCGCCCTTGTTTTGTGACAAAAATACTTCTAGTAGATCTATTTATTTATGGTCTTATAAACTAATATAGTTAAAAAAAATACATTCTTATTTTGCTTAGACATTATTAAAAAAATACCTATGATCAAAAAATAATTAAAAAAGTTTATAATTTTAATTGTTTTATCATCGCATTTGAGCATTTTTTAATGTGGGTATTTATCAAAGCAAATTTGGAAATAAAATAAAATCGATACTGAGTTATTATGTTAAAATGCTGGTATGTAAAATAATTAATCTTTCTCATCGGAACCGCCCTGTACCTTTGCAAGGATATTATTATTGTTCGACGCAATTTAAATTCTCGGTCGCCGGTTAATGGCTCTTAAGAATTCTTACATTCATCCTTTCAATATCCTCACCGAAAAGAATCTGAACAATATTAAAAAAAAAAAAAAAAGTATTAAAAAAAATTTCACCAAATTGTATTTGAACCCAGTGCGGGATACGAATAATCTGTTTCCTCTACTCCACCAATCCGTTTGGAGATTGCCATCTGAACTCTGCCAGTTCAAGAAACGAAGAAGAAAACTTTCCACGCACTCGCCTGGGAACATTACTCTCTCCGCGATGGATTTATACTCTCATAGCGTGCTTTATCAGATTTCAGAATAACTCTATCAATCAAGATTAGTCAATTGAAAGCTTTGATAATATTACAGTATCCGATGTTAAATCAACAGGCATCTTAAAAATATTATTCTAGGATTATATTACGTACTGCAAAAATAACCTTGCACATTATTCCAGATGATTAAAAATAACTCGAAAAATCAGGTCGTTATCACATTTTTACCATGTACTTTAAGCTTTTAAATATCTATTAGTGTTTTTGAATAATTGACAAGTCGCTTTGTGGCATTATTTTAATTAAATTTAAATAATTACAATTTTTTATAGTGGTTAAAATCAAGTCAACTATACAAAATAAACATACAATATTTTTTCACGACCACTTAATTTAATTGCATAGTTTTAATATTTTCCTGATGAAGGAAGGGTTCTTCTGAAACCGATAGTATTTAATAAAAATATATTCGTCTAAAACCAATTTCATTGAGGCGAGCCGTAAGGCAAATAATAATAATAACGTTTAATTCCAGGATGTGGGGAGGATAGTGCAATTCCATACGTCCCATAAAGTTAAACATATTTACACAAGAAATTTTAAAAAATAAACAAGAGGAGTAGGGAACAAAGGAAACATTAAAAAAAATTATCATAATAACTATTTTCATTATGTTTTTTTACGTGAGTTTATTTTTATAAACCATAATGATAATTTTTTTTAAATTTTCTATATTGTTGGAAATGGTATGAACTAATGGTACAAAGAATACTTAATAAAATTTTGTTAATCTCTCAATATTTTTTCTACAAATTTCCTCTATTTATTAATGTTTATTTTTAAATTTTATTTTCTTGCTTTTACCCAACTCTTTGGTAATGACCGATATTTATGTGGGTTAATTTTTAATTGTGAAATGATTAACCCCGATACAGGCGAACTCTAGTGGGGTTAATTATTACATGCAAAAAATTTATTTAAATTGTGAAGAAGCAATAAATAAATAAAAATAAAATATCAACCAATTATATCTATAGGATGTGGTCTTGAATGAGCTCGGGCTCAGTGCTCATTCAGTAGTGGCGCTTGCTTCTTAAGGTCGGCGGGAAGATGTCACTTTAATTTATTTCACAGTTAAATAAGAAAAAAAAGTTTTGCAAAATAAAAATAAAAACTAGAATAAGTATTATAACTTAGAATCATTTTAAAAGATCATTATAATGTTCGCAATTATTTTAAAGAAGCCGTTATGCAAAAAAAAATTAAAACCAATAGTAATTTAAATTCAAATAAATGTAGTTAAATGTAAATAATCAAAAAACAACATTGTAATGTTATCCTGTTTAACTAAAGGCAGTTTGTTAACAGGACTTTCAATTGCATACCATACCTTACGGTACGAATCAACCAACCCAGCCAGGAGCACTCCTGTCCGGGTAAGGTAGAATTTTCAACAACAGCGGAATAATACAATGAGGTATTTATTACATCAATTATAATTAATTTAATACTTAAATAAATTGGTGTATTTTACTGTACATGCTACACAGAATAAAAACTACAGATTAATTTTATTTATTTATTTATTTATAAATAAACGCCCTTTTTCGGGGCTTTTACATATATAGCATAGAAAAAACATTTTATTGTACATAACTGAACTGCCTCAATAACAATATTTTAAATTTATTCAAAGATAAATTGAAGATGTCCACTGACTTGGTATAATTGTTTCCCTCCATTAGTATTCTGGGCAAAGAGGAATACATATGGTAGTTAGTCCCAGAATTTCTGCACTGAAATAAATCCTGACTTCTAGTATTACGAAGTGGAATTCGGAAGCTTATCAATTCAAGTAATACCGGACTATCAACTAAATCATTTAGAATTTTATATAAAAATACCAAGTCAGTGAAAATTCTTCTGTCTGACAATTTAAGCATATTCATATCGTTTAAAAGTGTGTTGTAGTTTAACATATTTGCTGAAATACCCATTTTAAAATTTAGAAAACGTAAGAATTTGTTTTGTATTCTTTCAACAGCTTGTACGTGCATATTATAATGAGGATTCCAGACAGGAGAATTGTACTCAAGTTGGCTTCTAACATAAGCAAAATATAACATTTTAATACACTTTATATTGTTAAAGTTTCTAGTTAGCCTAGTTATAAACCCTAACATTTTTAAGCCCTTATTACAGATTTCTGTTATGTGGTTAACAAATGAAAGATTTGATTGAAAAGTGATGCCCAAGTCTTTAATTTGCATTAATGTCTGAAGAGCATTATTATCAATGTTGTAATTAAATATCACTGGATTTTTTATTCTAGAAAATCTAACAATTTGACATTTTGAGATATTTAAATAAAGTCTATTTTCCATACACCAAATTAACAATTTGTTGATATTATCTTGAAGAATGTTGCAATGATAAATATTTTCAATAATTTTAAAAATTTTGAGGTCATCAGCAAAAAGTAAGATAGATACATCATGAAATATTTTTGTAAGATCATTTATAAACAAGATAAATAAGATTGGGCCAAGGTGTGAACCCTGTGGAACTCCACTTGTTGCATTAATTTTTTCTGACAGGGAGGATTTAATTCTAACTATTTGTTGTCTTCCAGTGAGATAGCTTTTAAACCAGGCTAATATATTGCCGCGTATACCAAGCTTTCCTAATTTCCAAATTAAGATTTCATGGGAAACTGTATCAAATGCTTTACTGAAATCAGTATAAACAGTGTCCACTTGTTTTTTTTCTTTAAAAGCATTGTTTATAAAATTTTCATAAATAATTAAGTTGGAAAGAGTACTTCTACCTGGCATAAATCCAAACTGGTGAGGTGATATAACAGGTTTTATTTGTGTAAAAAGTTTGTCAAGTATTAGGCTTTCAAAGAGTTTCGGTATGGTGGATTGAATACATATAGGTCTGTAATTACAAACATCACTTTTATCACCCTTTTTGAAAATTGGAGACAAATAACTAATTTTCCACTTATCAGGAAAAATTCCACTAGATAAAGATAGATTAAAAAGTTTGGATAATGGAAGAGCAATTACTTTGATACATTCTTTGATAAATATTGTAGGGATATTATCCGGTCCAGCAGATTTGTGGATATCTAAGGATTTAACTTTAGTAATTACATCAGATATACTTATGGTACACTGTGAAATATCAAGAGTTTCGTCTAGAGTAGTTGTTGGAATAGGAGAATTATTTGAGTCTGTTGAATAAACACTTTTAAAAAATTTTGCAAACAAGTTAACAATACCATCAGTATTATTGCTATGGCTGCCATTTAGGTGCATAATGCTCGGAAAATCAGAATCATCTTCTTTAAGAAATTTCGAGTATTTCCAAAAATAACTAACATTATTTAGTATGGAGTTTTGAATATTATTTAAATAGTTACGGTAGCAGGTCATAGACATTTTTTTACACGAAGTTCTTAAATCTTTAAATTCAATATAATCAGAATTTTTTCGATATAATTTATATTCCTTATGTTTCAGTTTTTTGGTAATAAGAAGATTAATAAGTTCATTGGAATACCATTTTGGATAGGTGCTTGGCTTATATTTCATGGTTGGAATATACATGCTAATAGCCTTTCCCAAAACAGAATAAAAATTATTGGTAGCTGTGTTGATGTCATCATATTGCATAGATGACCAATCAAAAGAGAGAAGATAATTACAAATTTCCTCGTAATCAGTTTTGAAAAAATTTTGGTAACTGTAAGACAGCTTACAAGTATTAACATGCACATGAGGAATAATAACTTCCAGTGGAGGATGATAAGCATCTATGGGAACCAGCGGTTCACTACATTCTTCAATTAAAAGTGACTTTAAGTTAGAAAAACATAAGTCTAGGGTACGATTATTTTCGTTTGGTATAGTATTTGCCTGATTCAGACCTAGGAATAACGCCATGTCTAGAATAATGCGTTCAGACTCACTAACACTGATATTATTGTCACTATTCATCCAGTTCACATTTGGAAGGTTATAGTCACCAGCAAGCAAAAATATTGCACTAGGATTCCTCTTTAATATAGCTTCAACTTCCTCACTATGGCATCTGTATACTTCATTGCTTGAATTTGGTGGGATATAAATACAGCCCACGATAATATTTTTATTCTTGGCAGCATTCACTTGCAGGAAGATTTGCTCAAGTTGTTTGTGTTTTGTTGTAATTAAGTTTGCTTTGTATTTCTTTTTGATAGCGATTAAAACCCCACCACCTCTGCTTTTAGTACTTGTCAATGAATTTCTGTCTAATCTATGCACATTATGATTTATGAATCCTAATTCACTAGAATGAATATTTGGCTCCAACCACGTTTCGGAAAGAACTACAAAGTCGTGCCCAAACATTGGTAGTGTAGACTGGATTAAACTTAATTTTGTTTTAAGGCCTCTGACATTTTGATAGTACATTTTCAATTCGTTTTGTTTTATTTTAGAGTTTTTTAGTGGCATAAAAAATCAATTTTCTTTTTTTCAGCTTCAATTTTTCTCAAATGTACCGAGCATTCATTTTAGTGCCTAGTATAAAGAATCTCTATTTAGGAGTCACGTTTTCACTATGAAACAGAAAGGACGATAATGTAGAAATTTCAAAATTGAAATGCATTTGATGAAAATTAAAAAAATCGCATTTTTGATTAAGTCATTTTTAAATGCCCCTACCCCACTCTCTCTTCTACACCACATGACCTCAGTCAGGGCCGTCTGACCCGCGCACGCAACTTTATCACTCCATGGCATCAATTTTGATCGCATAACGCAGGTACGTTACCTCCGCACTCTGCACAACTTCTCTACCTCCTGAACCTCATACCATCCTGGTACTTCTTTTTATAAACAGGCTTATTATTTCGCGTGTGTGACCCGAGTGGGTATGCGTTGGTTTGTAAGCGGGACTTGTACATCAAGAAATATAATATAACTCGCGGATAAATCACGAAAACCGTGTGACGACATTCTTTGACGCTCTGAATACACGTTGAATCGATCATGATACTATTTCACACATTCCGAAAGTCTAGCGAGTAAGGAAGATTCACATTTCTGCGGTTTCTAAATAGCATTGGCGTGTCGTGGTAGTTATGGCAACACAAATTTTTTAACAAAATTTTCAATTTCAGCGTTTTAAACCTGAGCAGGTATTATCGTAGTCCCAGCAAGAGGTCGTACGCACGTCTTGTATTTTTTTTACATGAGCTCCTCACAGAGAACCACAATGAAAACAAAAAATCTATAAGATACTAGAACGATGTCGTCACGAACGACCTCTCTCTGGTAGTACTTTACCATACCCCCTTATTTTTTCAAACGTTAAAATATTTCCGAAATGTTTTTAATTAAATCTAAATATACAAAATTGGGTAGAAAAAGGTCCCGAAATGTCCTTGAGTTAAAATTTTGATGGCTTCCATAATCGAGGGGTGAGCTTCTCAACATTGAATCTAGAGGTCGCCAGTTCGAATTCCGGCATTTGTGAGTAAGTTGCATTTTATTAAATTGTATTATTCAGCGTTGTAGATACTCTCAGGATCGCTACGATGAAAAGCCACCAAACAGAATCGAAACGTTGCTTGAAATGGCTCCAACCGTGTCTGGTGATCAGATCTGAATAGCGAATTATTTCCCTTTATCTTCCTTATCTCCTTCCCCTCCCATACCTCACCCTTCAGCCCATATATTACCCTTCAGCCTCACAACACACCCCAAATGAAGATGCCGTAGTCTCACTGGCTCCGGTTAACAAGGAGCAGGTGGGACTCATATAAAACTGTTGTTAGTCAATATTATCAGAGGAAAATCATTTTTTTTCAGCAACCAAAAACAGAATTCCTCTCAGAAAACGTAGCAGCCATGGAGCCCAAAAACAGCAATGGGCCCAGGAATATGAGTACAAAATAATAATAAAAAAATATTAATAATACTGAACTAATTGAAGATATAGATAATTTCGTAGGTATACTTAACTTTTTCGTTTTCATACGAGACGTGTGAGAAGGAAGAGGACGATCGTCGATGACGTGCATACCAGATCCAACTGGGACCAGTTTAGTGATTATATTTCAGTATTGTTTTCCTTTGCTATGTGTATTATTATTTTTATTATTTACGCCATTGGGGCTTTTACATAAAACAGATCTGGGCATAAATTACAATGCATTAAAATTATGAAACATAATAATATTAGAAATAATAACAATAATTTAAATCTTTAAACACTTTCTTTGTTTGTCCCCTATGCGTTCATATAACCTTTATCCGAATGAGATAATTTGTTGTGCGCACGCCCGTGAAGGTTTCTACTTATTATGGTGAGCTCTGACATTATGAATTTATTTCCAACACCATTGCGATTGCGAAGAAACTTTGGTGATTTGTTGTAATGAAATTAAATGAGGGGATTACTGTAGGGGGATGGGGTTTGCGGGATGGGAAGAGACCGGAGGTAGGAAGGCGGGGAAGATGAAAGGGGAATGGCGGTGGGAACGGGACGTCCGGGAAAAGACAGGGGAAGGGTGGGGAACGAGGGTTGGGCAGAGGGAGGAACTGCAAAGGAGGCATAGTAGCAGTAGAGGATAAGAGGGGGTAAATTTAGAAAAACCATGCTACTCACACGACAGCTGTATGAGGCCTTCTCACACGTCACACGTGTATACCTGTTGTAATTTACTGTTACCAGATAGAAAAAAAAAATGGAAAAGCATTTCAATTAACAGAATTAAAAAACAAACACTCTCTTTCTCTGAGTGGCATTGTAAGTTGCTAGTATTTCATAAATTTTTAACAATAATATTTTTAATCCCAGCCACACCAACGAGACATGCAAAATTTTGAAGGTACCTACACCACAAATAAAAAAAATAATTAAAAGGATTTAGTTAAAAGGATAAATTTTGTTTAAGCATTGAGAACAATTTTTCAACAACAGTCATCGTTAAAATTCCAGTCAAATAAAACATCGTAATAGTGCAAGAGCTACTTCCAAGTTCCAAGATATGAATAAACAGTTTTCTCCATAAGGGTGGAATAAGTATTTTCAATTAAACATTTACAAGACACCATAATGTAATCTGAAAGGAAACCAAGGTTTTGCGTCTTTATTATAACCATTAAATAACCCGGAACCAAGCTAGAGTGTAGTTATGCAAACAGCAGTTAACCTAACGCATTATCTGAAAATGCATTTAAGGTTACTATGCCCATAGATGCAAACTGATAAATATCTACATACCTTTAGCAGATCCAACAAAACTAGTTGTAATGGGCACCCTGTCTTCAAAGACCTTACCGCAGCAGTGCGTGTTGACCTGGCCGCTGTATAAAATAAAATAACTTCAGACTCAGTCCGGAACGCAAATTCTTCGTGTGACCATTCGATACTCCGAAACAGAGCAACAGTTCACACGGCAATCTGCTTCTTATCAATCTTTATTATTACGATAATTAGAGTTGCAGACAAGATGTAAAAAAAACTTCTTGCTTGAATACGTAAGCGACTCACGTGATTTTAAATTAAATGATTTCCGCAAAAAACGATTGGAGTCAAACCATTTTTTGTTGATATTGATGTTTGTCTGAAGATTTTTGCATGTAAAAGTAATGTATGTAATTTAGTCTTAGTTTAGGGGTTATGTGTGATGATTATGTTTATGACAGTGTTCACTCAATTTGTGTAAAATACGATTGATTAGTTGACGATGATTCAATTACATATTTCGTTTTGTAAATTTCGAAGATGTAACGTGTTTTTTTTTGAGAATTTAAGATCCAAACTTTAATACGGTAAGTGCAATTCTCTCGACTGGAACCCACATTATGATACAGTGGTACCTCGAGATACGAGTTTAATTCGTTCCGTAACCTTGCACATATGTCAATTTGCTCGTATCTCAAAGCAATTTTCCCCATTGAAAATAATTGAAATGCCATTAATCCGTTCCAGCCCCCGAAATTCCTCTTCAGCTGTTTTTGTTACGTGATTTGAAAAAGAAAAATGTATTTATAATTGACAAAAATTTGAAAAAACTTATTATGTTTTTACCATCAGCAATACATTTCTTTACATTCTCTTTTATTAAGAGAATGTAAAGAAATGTACTGGTTTTATAAAGTGTATTTTGTATTTTTCTCACTTAAATGCAACTTACAAACAACTTAAATGACATTGTATGCTTAATTTTAGTCACTGCGTTTCTCTTCACTAATTTTTGCCCTTTTCGCCGGATTAAAAAAAAAACCTGTCTAACGAGGTTTGTTTCTTCCTCCCTTTCAGAATATTGCGGAAATGAGTTAAACAAGTGTCATTAAATAGCTCCGATGCACGACCAGTCGCAGTTTTTTCGGGGTGTTTCTTTTTCTCTCACATTCCCAAGATCTCCTTCATCTCACTTGTAGAGATAACTTCTCCAACCTCTGGCTCCTCTTCGAAACCAATTTCTTGCTGCTGCTGCTGCTGCTGCTGCAACTGTAACGCTTGTAACTCCTCGGTCGTCAGTTCCTGAGAGTGCTCCTCGACGAACTCGTTCACGTCTCTTATCCACCACCACGCCCATGGATTTTCCCAGAGACACAAACCGGTGGGTCGTGTGCAGACGGCCGTTCCTCGTATCTCAAATGTTGCTCGTATTTCAAAGCAAACTTCGCTCGCTCGACGGCTCGTATCTCAAATATCTCGTATGTTAGGGTACTCGTATCTCGAGATATCACTGTATTCATGTACAAGCTATTGAAAGAACACAAAATAAATTATTACATTTTCTAAATATTAAAATGAATATTCCAGCAATTGTGTCGAACTACAAACATCAAATGATTTTAATGTGCTTAAATTGTCAGACAGAAAAATTTTCACTGACTTGGTATTTCTATATAAAATTTTAAATGATTTGTTTGATAGTCCAGAATTGCTTGCATTGATAAGCTTTCGAATTTCACTATGTATATAATACTAGATGTCGAAATTCATTTCTGTAGAGAAATTCTGGGACTAATATGTATTCCTCTTTGCTCAAACTTTACTAATAATGGAAAAAAAATACTATACCGTGTCAGCGAAGGGATATCTTCAATTTATTACTAAACAAATAAAAAATTGTGGTTTCTGGTGAAGTTCAGTTGCGGTTAATAAATAATGTATAATTTTAACTTTTCATTTATTTGTAAAAGATCCTAAAAGAGCGTAAATCAATAATAAAAGAGTTTAATAAATAACACGTTTGTTACTAAAAGATAAAAGAAATATATTCATTCGGTGAATTTAAAAAAAAATTATAATAGGAGGAATAAAAAATCCCTCGAGGCCTATGAAATCTTTGGAGATGCTGTGTGGAGGGCCTTTTTAGGGACGGAAGTGATGGAATGCAACCTTCCCACTGCGATGCAAGGCGAAGGACGAGAGTCCGACTGGAGAGAAATACATACAGTATTAATAATCTTATGATCGAACAATCTTTCAATTTCACTTAATTTTCTTTTAACTGAAGAAAATAAAAAATAAATGTTAACCGTCAAACTTTAAAAAAATAAGTGTTTCGAATAAATACCGGAGACTTACAAGATAAAAAGTGTTTCATTTTGTTTTCTTTCAGATTAAATAATTTATTTCTAAATGAACTCATTTCTTTGCGTACAATTTAACATTGTTTCAATTTGTTATTCAGAGGTTGACATTTATATTTTTATAATCTAAAACTTGCATTTCATTTCGAACAAAAGTCATCGTGGTTCGCAAAACGAAACAAGATTTACACCTCGTAATGAGTTTTTAATGGTTGGGTTAATCGCTACCACGCGAACCCCTCGGCACGCCACTGGCACTATAAAAACTAAAAGCACACACAAAGCGTACAGAAATTGATTTTTTACATGAAATAATGCATATTGTAAGCAGGGACAGGACAATCAAATGGTAAATATTAATAACTTCTTCATTTCAAGTGGATATATGTTGTAAAAATAAACCAGTATCAGATTGCGTTTCGAGTGGTGAAACGGATTTTTTTTCAATATTCTAGCTTTGAAAAGAAATAGTTGAAATTCTGAAAATGAGTAGTGAGCAAAAAGATATTAAGTGATAGATATCAAACGTCGAACTTGTTAATTTATGAACCTGACTTTAAGAGGAATATAAACGTTAGAAATATTTCGAATCCCGCGCCTTCAAAATTTTAAATCGAGCGTCTTATTTGCACGAGGAAAGTAAGCGAAAAAGTGGTTTTTATTTATTTTTTGCACAATTTTATAAGAACGAAAAAAGTTACAACATAAAAAACCTCAAAAATAGTCTTAGCCGTAAAGGGGTAATTAAAAAAAAAGTTTATTATATTACTTCATAGTTTAGTCATGAAAAAACATTTTTTTTAGTAGTTTACGCTTATATTTTTTGTTACGTAAATAATAATTTTATTGTAATTGCAATGCATAGAAAAGCTATTAAAAGTTTCAATTTATCCGTAGCATATTTTTTGATGTTCATAATGTAAACCGATTCGTCGTAAAGATGAATCTAAATAGGATTTCACGTATAGCTTCATCTTTACAATGTATCAATTTCATCAAAGTAATAGTAAGAGTAAGGTATGAGATATTGTCAGGATATTGTCGGATATTGGTATATGTGACATCAATGAAGCTGTGTTTAAACGGCAAACTTTGTTGTTGCTCGTACAAAACCTTATTTTATATGTTTATTTGTTTTCCTTCCGTACTTACGCTGATCATACTATCTTTAAAAACAAATAAAATGATTAAACTAAATTGATTGAATTGAAATTGAAAATGTTAGTACAAGATTTACTCGTAAAATTGGTTTACTAATTAATATCTATGCACATAAAAGTCTAATTTGTTGGTAGTTTGTTGGTTAAGTTGATTGTAATACTAAGATCTAAATATGAAGCAGATAAACTTCTAATTCGGTAGTAGGTCGTTGGTTACGTTGGATGTAACACTAATACCAATGCAAATGAAAATCAAGTTCGGTGATAGGTCATTGGTTGGTTGGCAGGTTTGGTTTTTGGTTGTTTGGTTTATTTGTTTGTTGCTTGGTTATTTGGTTGTTTTGGTTGCATGGATGGTTGATAGGTTGGTTGATTGGCAGGTTATTTTATTGCTTATTTTATTGATTAGTTGTTGATTGGTTTGTTGGTTGTTTGGTTGGCTGGTTAGTTGGTTGGTTTTTTTTTCGTGGTTAGTTTGTTGATTTGTTGGTTAGCAGGTTTATTGGTTGGTTGGTTGGCTGGGTGTTTAGTTAGATGGTTGCCTAGCTGGTTTACTTGTCGTGCATATAGGCGACCCCATAAAGCAACCATTCGCCGCCATAATCTATGACATGATCGAAGTGCACGCACGTTTCATCCAAAACGCGCGGGTTTGTTGTTGCAATTTAGTTGCTTCAGTTTCAAAACCGGCTCCCTTCACTTACATAGAAAACTGAAACCTTAATAAATTTGAAAAATAAAGTGATTTTTTCAATAAAATTGAAGCAACATAAATCATCATCTAATCATTATGCATTAGAAAACACAAGGAATTCCTATTATACGGGTACGTGCACACCTCCGGGTAAATGCGTCATCGCCCCTTGACACATTACATCATAGCAACTTTTTGCGATAACATTTTTTTTATTAATTACTGTTTAAATACAAAAAGTAGTAGTTTTTTCACAGTCCTTCTCACTAGGGAATCCTGTTCCAAGACGGACTGTGGGTTGTTGTGTTGGCGTTACATCATGATTTCCTCATCTTCATATTTGTTGAATTCATCATCTTTACGTCGTTGACTGTGTTGATCGATTCCCTGAATTTCATTTCATCGTTTGATGACTTCCACATCTCCATGTTTGTTGACCGTAGGTTGCGTTTGTTAGTCCATAATTCATTTTTTATGATTTCCCCACCTTCATGTTTAATTAGCTATGTTTTGATGTTATTTTTAAACTTGTTTGTTTCCATGATATTTCATATTCATGGTTTTGCAGTTTGGAGGTAAATCATAGCTTGTTGCAAATTTGCATCGATGTGCATTGCACCGATTAGCAAATCAAAACTTTCCTTACTTTAAAACTTTTTATTTTAGAAAGAATTGTAGCAAGAAATACTGTTTTTGCAACAAGCTTGTTTTTGTCAGACACAGGTAGATCTTAATAATCAAGGGTTGTAAAAAAATGTGTTTATTTCAATGTTGCTATAATGAGTTGATTCGAGATCTGTCAACGACCGATATCGCGACACACAAGAAGTGGACTGTAAATCTTTGTTTTTTGTGATGCAAGACGATTGGTTGCGTTCTTAAATTCAAGTCAAAGGAAATGGCAAGTGGAAAGGAGAAAGACCCTACCTTTGATGTGTTCATAGGCTGCCTGGATTCCAAAATTGATGAAGCCGATCCTCCGACGATGATGGCAAAAATGGTTAAACATTCCATTCCTTTTTTAAAAGTAATTATTATTTGACGACTTTTGAGCGAGATTTCTAGGGCGAGATGTGAACAATTTCACGTTTCGAACTTTTTTTTTACATGAGCTCTACACAGGAGGCCCTGAGGACAATGATTTCCCTCAGGGCCTATGTCATCTTTGGAGATGCTGTGTGGAGGTTTTTTTTTAGGAAAGGAGGGGGAGGAGAAGTCTGGGAAGGAAAAAGGTTTAAGGGGTGGGTAGGAATCTGGGGTTCAGTATGTCCTGGTCATCCGCTCCCAAGATCTAGACAAACCTCACCCCATGAACCCGGGCACCCCTGCTAAATCACCAAACGTAGAACCACTTGGGGTGACCTGTGGCAGAGGTGTTGGTTATCCAATAAAGGTTCCCGGGGCGGCGGTACCCATTCCCGCCTCCCAAATTAACTGATTTAATGTAGATAATTATCGACTTTGTGGAATAATATTGTGCATTACAAAGTAATTCTACTTCTAGTAAGTAAGTAAGGGCCTTTCTAGGAAGGAGAAGGAAAAAGGGAGAAAATAACAATTCACGGAATTTGGGAAAATGGGCTGTTAATTCAAGAGCTGTTTCAGAACTAAACAAGGTCGAAGATATATTATAAGGCGTTGAAACCTTTATCCTTATTTAGATAATCATAACTTTTTTTTCTAATTATTTTTTCTTAATAAAGCAAGTTTTGAGACTACCCCAGTCAATTATTTTATATCGGAAACGCGAGGGTTTACTCGCGTCCAAAATTGCGACCGCTCGACTCTATGCAATTACCGCGCTGCGGGCGTGGGTGCAACACTGCATTGAATTCTATACAAATCGCATGCCGAACATTCTAACAAAATAAAGTCCCCGAATAACAAGGTCCTTATCAGTATTATGAAGGCAGCTTGAGGAGGAGCAACTTTTTTTTGTGACGATTCAGTAAAGTGTACCGGAATGGTCAAATCAGATCTCAGCATAAAAAATAACGCACCATTATTACGAAGACATCTTTCTCAGTTGAAAATGAGTCATATGTATTGTTGTGACATTTCAGTATTTTTTTGGAACATTAAGTTCTTTTATATTATAAAGATGGTTGTGACCCCTGAAAAAAAAAGCTCTAAGATTTCAAAATTCTTTGACTGATGATGAAGTAAATGGTGTCTTGACTTGGTCGCACTATTAGAATATGTTATAGTAAACCTATAATAGCGGGCATAAAATATGCTGTCTCACGCATACTGATCTGTGTTTTTTTTTCAGGAAATTTATTTATATAAAATATAAACATATTATTTTGATTACAGATTTATAAATCATAGTAACATTTCATTTTCATAATTATGTACCTACCTAAATTTTTAATTAAAATTATACCAAAAAAGGTATTGAAGTGCACCTTCTTTAGCACCGTTTGATTTGAGATTCAATGAAACGGACGACACTAAAAAGAGACAAACACATACATCTATAGGATAGGAATGAGATAGAATGAAACCTTTCCGAATTGGCCGCTTTGATTATGAGCCCAATTTTCAAGGCTCATGTTGGTTGAGATTGTGTGTAAGTTATTGTGAAAGTCTACCGCGTGTGAACTGCACTCGATTTTATATATATATATACATCTTTAGTTTAAAGTTCACAGTATATTCTTCTAGTTGTGGTTTAAATTTTTTTAGCGAAATTTACTTGTATAAACATACATAATTGATAACAGAATAATAATTACATGTGTTATACAATATATGAGACACACTAAATGTATCAAACTTAAATCCGAAAAGTGTTCTGGCTAAGATTTATTCGGAGTACAAAATAATTTTGAACTTAATTGAAGCTAGAGTTATAATATTATGTCAATTTGCAAGGAAAACATGTCGAAATATCGAATACTATTTCATGTACTATTTTACTGTTTGACTCCCCTTTTTCTAACGCACACAGATTTCATCATGGTTATTCAAACATTTTCTATTAATTATGATTGTCTTATAATAATGTAGTGCTGTTTTTCACGTTGAAAATACTCTTAGATTATTCATATTAATAACTCCTGCCAATTTTAATTTGCTCCTGGCAATTATCGTAATTTCTAGTAAAGCTTGAAGGAAAAGTAAACAAAATGGACATGATAGTTATGTAGAATCAGGTAATTATCGTGTGAAATAACATGAACGAGAATGTCTTCTATTAACCATATCAATAATCGCTATCTGGTTACTTGTGTGAAGGTGTACGTTAGTTCACAAAAGAATATATACAGTAAAAAGAAGTTTAGAATATTTTCTGAAATGAACAAGTCTGGGCTATCTGTTATTATTATAATAATGTAACAAAAAATTCGAGGCAAGAAATTGGCAATGGTAGGGCGTTTTACAAGATGCTAACCAATTTTTCATATTTTTTCAAATTATTTAGTCGTACCACTGTAGAAATATAGGATGTAGGTTATTTATAACATTTACACTCTTTCTGATTTCCAAGATCTCATTCGTTATTTTGTCTAAATGAATACCATTAACGTAACAGTGTAGCAACTCTATTCCATTATTAAATCAATAATTTTTTTCAGAGTTAGATTCCAGAGTATTTACCGTACAGTATTTCAGAGTATAAATTATTAGCAAACTCCGAAAAACTATTATTATTTGCACCTCATATGCTCCATTATCCTAATTTCAATGTTTTATGCATTTAAAAAATCTACAAACTTTACCATTTAATTCATGGACTCCAGATTTTTTCGTTTCTAGTCTATCTTTATAATTTTTTTAATTTAATGAAAACCAATAACTTTGTGAACACCATTATGTTATTAACATTATCGACATGTTTCAAAAACAATGTTTTCATCGTCAGGATAAGAGATTAATATAAAAATAACAAAAGACAAACAAGTATAGATAAATAACAACATAGAAAAAATATTAAAAAAGGAGGGATGATTAATTACTTGACGACCTTACCGCTTGACCTTATGGTCTAGCGGTAAGGCTCTTGACTCGCAATCCGAAGGTGGCGGGATCGAATCCTGTCGTGGAAAATAATTTTTTTAAAGTTAATTTGTTTTATTTCACAATTAATTCATTAAAAATAATGTATAGCATATTTGCGGCACGTTCCAGAGTGAAAGATACTCTTAGTATCGCCCTGGTGTAAGACCACCATTCAGAATTGAAATGTTGCTTGAAATGGTTTTAGCCGTAATTGGTGACCAGATCTGAATAGCCCGGTACTTCCTCACCTTCTTCTTCCCCATCTCCTTACCCTCCCCACTACCTTCAGCCTCACAACGTACCCCAATTGGGGATGCCATAGACTCACTAGCTCCAGACGGGAGCAGTTGGGACTTTTGGGCGGTATTCATATAAAAATAAATTACCATTAAAAAAAATTTATATAAAATTAAAGTTAAAAATTATTTTAGAAAGTGTAAATATATATATTTTTTAATTTTTTTTTTATTTTTATTTATTTATTTTTTTATTTTTTATTAGCAACTATATAAAATAAATGTACATACAAAATAAAATGATGAATTTAATGTTAAATATTGCAATTCTTAGTCCTCCTCGCTAGGGGGTCCTGTGCCGAGGCGGACTAAAATTATTTAAATATATTTCATTTGTCTTCTATGTCGTTTTTAGTGTTTCCATTAGGGTTTTTTCATTGATCTCTTTCAGCCATATTTTTATTCTTGATTTGTATACATTAGAATTTTTTATTAGCTTTATGTCTTGGGGAAGGATGTTATGAAGTTTAGTTGCAAAGTATGTGTAGTTTCTTTGTCCGAATGTGCTTTTGTAACTTGGAATGTTTTTTACATCATTTTTATTCGACCTAGTGTTATGCATGCATGGTCTAGTGGAAGATTCAGTATTTTTGAAAAGCTTTAATAATATAATTTTGGCATATATTTGTTGCACATTTGGTACATCAAAGCTATTGAAAATTTCAATTGAAGGCGTTCTAATGGGTACTTTCAATATGGTCTTTATGATTCCTTTTTGAATCGTATTAAGGTTATGTATGTACTTATGTGTAGCAGATCCCCATCCTATAATTCCATATTCAATTCGAGAATGACACAAAGCGTAGTAGACCTTTCTCATATCCTTTTTATTTACGACGTTTCTTAGATTTTTGAAGAAATATAAGAGGCTTGTTAGTTTTTCGGTAATTCCTTTGATGTGTAGGTCCCATCTAAGATTTTCATCAATTATCACTCCGAGATATTTTATATTTTGTGTTTTTTCGATGATGGGGCAGTAACATTGTATATTATTTCCATGGCATTCGTGTAATTTTAGTTTTAGTGATTTTATTGGTTGGCTTCTTGAGTTCATTGAGAATGTTATATATTTAGTTTTGCTTTTACTAAGGGTAAGCGAGTTGATTTTAAGCCAATTTTGAAGTGCACTAAGCCCTTGTTCAGCCACATTAAATGTATCCGTCCAATTTTCTTCATGAAATAATAAAACAGTATCATCAGCAAAACTGATTATGTTTCCTTTAATGGTAAGGTTAGTTAAATCGTTGATATAGATAATGAATAGAATCGGACCCAGTACACTTCCTTGAGGGACTCCATAGTTTAAAGATAGTAGTTTGCTCTTTTGTTTGCCAATTTGTACTTGTTGTTCTCGCCCTGTTATATATGACTCCAATAAGTTCATTGTTGTTTCGGCCATTCCTATTTTTTTTAGCTTTGATATTAATATTTTATGGTCAATCGTGTCAAAAGCTTTTTGAAGATCTATGAATAAAGCCAAACATTTTTTCCCATCATCTATGTTTTTTATGGCTTTGCTTATTAGATTTTCTATGGCATTATTGGTGCTTAGATTTTCCCTAAAGCCATATTGGGATAGTGATAGTAATTTGTTTTGGTCAAGAAATTTAACAATTTGCTTTTTCATTACAGTTTCCAAGATTTTTGAAAAGGAGCTTAAAAGACTTATGGGTCGGTAGTTATAAATATCCTTTTTACTACCACTTTTATGTATAGGTATAACTGTAGCTTTTTTAAGGCATGAAGGGAAGACACTTGTAGATTTTGACAGATTGACCAGGTATGTCAAAGGGAAGGTCAGTTCATTTTGTAATTGTTTTATAGTTTTGTTTGAAATTATGTCATTTCCCGATGTTTTATTAGCATCAAGGGTTGCAAATGCGTTTTTTTATTTCAGTATTGGTTACAACAGTTAACTTTAACTTATCTATCTGGTTTGTATTTTCCTTTTCTTCTGGTAAAATGCTAGTTATTTGTTGTCTGATTTTCTTTGCTAATTGTGACCCTAAATATTGCATTTACATAATGAAAAACTTTTGAAACAAACAATAAAAACGGGAAGTCTAAATAACAAAATAAAATCATTAAAATGTTAGTATTAATATGAAAATGAATTTAAGATATGGCTATTTTAAAAAAAATGTTTGGTTATTTATAATATTTCATTTACTATTAACACTTTTCCTAATTTCTAAATTAGCTTATTGTATACCTGTTGTGTTAGTGTGTAAAATTTATAAACCTCTATTAAATTTATAAACCTTGTTTCTAAAGTGAGGTAGGAAAATTCTGAATAAGAATTATTATTTAAACAACCTTAATTCTAATGTTGAAAAATAAGTCTGCTGTGTTTTAAGGGTTCCCTGCCTACTCAGAATTAAGTCAACTCAACACCTCTTTGAAAAGTCATTAAAAGATATGAAAAATAAAAATTCACAAATAGCCCAAAACCTAACGTCAATAATTTAACCATTTTTTTATGAATATATTTTTTTCATGACTTCTCAAAGGTGGTGTTGAATTCCGAGCGTTCGGTCACCGTTTGACGAAGAAATATTTACCTTCAAGTGTACCCAGCGTTGCTCGAGGTTATGAACAGGGCCGTCTTAAGCAGTGAAGGAACCCATGGGCGTACTGAATTCAGAGTCCATTTTAAAAGCCAAAAAGTGTAAACCTCCCAGAAACCAACAAACCACATTTTTCTTTAATTATAATGAAGGGGTTTGTCATTGACAACCAAATTATGTGGCAATCGTGCGATACTGTGCTACGCCACCTAATCATGATTTGCTTAGTCGTAAATTAGTTTCAACTCTCACAAATACACAGAAAAGCACCAATTTTTTTTTCACGGTTCCTACCACACCATACCTACCCCATTCCCAAATGGGGTAGGTATGGTGTGTCCCTTTCACCAGATTCATATAAACATTTGAGACATGAATCAGAGCTTTATTATATTTTTTTTTATTAAATTTATAGTTATAGTTAAAGTTATAGTCTAATATAACCTTCATATAACGAAGGGTTAAAAAGAGTTAACTATTCTTATCTCAACATCTTAAGATCTGCGAACTTTAAACTAACTTTAAGCTTTTCATAATTTGTACCTACCCGATCAACATTTGGGTTTTCAACCCCCCTTATTTTCAGACTATATGCGACGACCACCTTGGAACAGAAGCAAGTTTCTTGAATCTGAATCCATAGAATATCTTTATTTTTCCACCTACATAACCTCTGGTCTCACAACATTATTATTCGAGGACGCCATGCCATAATTACTTCTACGGAAACACATAAAAAATTATTGTTGTTCAGGTAGTTGTACGTGAGTAGTAAGGTAGTACGTGATTTATCGAACTTTTGCACCCTCTCCAGTGTATTTTATTTATCTTTCGACAGTGGAAAAGCCATTTTCCCACGGTTCATCAAATTTGACAACCACCAATACAAAACCGAGACTTTGTAATACCCACGCGTAAAATTTAAAATGTACGTTCATTTCAAGTTCATGATGCACTGCGCAGGAATCCAACCCGCAATCTCCCGTCTTAAATGCGTAAACCACAACGCCACGGAGGTCGTCAATAAATGTCGTTTATTTTTACTACAACAAATTGTGTGCAATCCCCCACCTGCAGGAATATATTTGCTAGATATTTAGTGTCCGTAAAAGCAGATAATTCGCAAGTATTACAAGCCATTCCGGCCTTTATCGTCATTGTAGAATTATCTGGGATGGCTTTATAACGCAAAGGAAGGTGTAAAGGTCCTGGATGAGAAGATCATAGATATTCTCACTCGCACTACCTGTGCAAAAGGTTAGGCTAGGTTATTTATTTATTTAAATTTACGGCGCAAAGTGCCATTTACAAGTATGTGTTTATTTAACAGTCGTAGTACAATGAAGAAATAAATGATATGTTTTTTTAAATTACACATAACAACAGAAAAAGAAAATAAATTACTAATAACTTAATGAAGCATTTAAAAAAAACAATAAAATCAAAAAAACATGTTGTGTAGTGATCTCGTAAAATATGTTTGGTTGAAATTTTTGATCAGTACAGCCTTGTATTTCAGTAAGGAAATATTAAAAATATCAGCAACAGTGGCATAAAAATTACCAATGGTGTGTAATCTATTTATATAATAATATCGAAAATCTAAATAAAATAAAATGATTTCTCATTCATTATTTACATCTAAAAAGTTGTGGACTAATTTGGCTTCAAATGTGTGGAAGTTCAAATTATATATGTCAGCGACATCAGTTAGTTCATTGCCCGACTTATGTATTCTTTCTAACACAGAATTCATAGCGAAGTTATTGTTGTAGAATAAAATATTCCACCTAGTATATTTTGGAGGCATATGTATAGATAACAAATTGATATCGTCAGGGCAGTCCAACCTTGAATGAACAATTTTATATAATAAAAGGAGTTCAGATATTATTCGCCTTTCAGATAATTTCGATAAGTTAAGTTCACTGCGTAAATAGACATAAATGATTTCATAATAGGAATACCAATTTTGAAATAAATTTAAAGTTATGTATTATTTATATTTCTGATTCGTCGCTGCCGCAAGTTATTGTAATTAGCCTTTAAAATGTCATCGAGTATCATCGTTATATTACGTTAACCTACAAATATAACATATTATATTTCTTTGATTTATCGAAATTGATGTCCACAAAATTTGTTTCGTTTCACTTTGATTGCTTGTCAAATTTGATTTTCGTAATTTTCTTTGGTACGATAGGTACACGTCTTTTTTTTAGTTTTATCTCTTTGTCAATGTATTTTATAATTACCGATTCACGTTACTGTATGCGTGATAGCTTCCTTGTCGAGAAAAATAGAGTTACACATTCATTTAATAATAATATCATATCACGCAATATTATGTTAAAGCAAGTGCGTACTCAAAGCTATTTGTAAAAGCTATGAAAAATAGCCCATAACCTAACTTAACGTTACCTATTTAACCAATTTTTTATATATTTTTTTCATCACTTTTAATTACTTTTCAAAGAAGGTATTGAGTTGATTTAATTCTGAGATGCTCGGTCATCAATCACTCAAAGACAACGATCGAATTGCGTTTTGCGTCCGCAGGGGGTCAGATGCCCTGCTAAAACTAACTTTAAAATTTTATACAAGTACAAAAATGATTAGATGTAATTAGGTGGGGGTAGTGGGAGGGATGATTTAGGGAGAGTAGTCAACATTACATGGGAACATCGTTAATAAGGGTGATTTACAGGATGTTATTGTTTTATTAACTAAATTAATTTTTGATTTAGTTTACACGTAGAGTTCGGAGCGAATGTGCCCCGCGCCACTTCAGGCCGCAGCGCAGAAAAGTCTCAAAGTGAACTGTCGGTCTACTTTCGGTCTTTACTTTTCTGCGCGGGCGGCAGCACGAATATACGGCACAACACATGCCATTAACATAATTGACATAACATTTAAATAGTACAACAACTTGAAGTAGATATAAATGTAAGTTAAGTAACAAGTAAGTTTGACTGGGCAGTGGTTGAGTGGGCATCGCGTTTGGGTCCCACCCGGGCGTCCCGTGTTCGATTCCTCGACTGGCCAAGTCCTCCATCACAACGCAAGCAACATTTTCGGCTTTCTGTGGTGGTAGTAGAAGATTTTCAAACATTGTTGGGTTATTCGTAACCCGGGAATGTTTGTCTTTCTTTTAAAAAAAAAAAACAAGTAGTAATTAAAATGTAAAATATGTATATAAAGTTAAAAAAAAATGGCATAAAATATAAGTATTAAGTGTCAAGTATAAAATATAAAGTACAAAGTATTAAGTAAAAATAAAAAGTTAAAAGTGGGAAATAAAATCATAAAAATGTATATTGGAGAAATATAAGATATCTTTAAAGATATAAGTATTTAAATATAAAATATAAAAAGTGAGAAATCCTCCCAGGAGCAAAAGAAACAATACATAAAAAATAAAATAATTAATAGGAAAGTATTGTGGATTATGAATATCAACCGGTATGATAGTACCTGTGATTTCTAATGCATTCATAATTTTAGAGTGCAAGTACTAGTAGGCATATAATGTTTACATGATGTATTGTATTTACGTGGTACCAGCAATTACTATCTTTTGTACGAGGTCATATTATCGGCGTGCTCGATATTAGCGTATCCATTGGGTGCCCGGGATCAAGGGGTGAAGTTTGTCCGGGTCTTGTAGGCAGATGTGCCTGCCTACCAACTACTTCCCCACCTTCCTCTTCCCCATCTCCTTCCCCTCCCTACTACCTTCAGCCTCACATCATACTCCAATTAGGGATGCCATAATTTCACTGGCTCCAGATGGGAGCAACTGGGACTCCTGTGAGGTATTCACATAAAATAAAAATAGGCCAGATCGGAACAGACTGGTTGAGCGAGACCTTTGATCTCTCTAGCAGTACTCTCTCGGAACATCGCATTGCACCTTAGTGGAAGGTACCCCTCATACCTTTTTCGTTTTCGGAACTTCCTATTTTTTCTTTTCTAAAATGACCCTCCACACAACATGCTCGAGCGGAATTAGTTTCCTCAGGGTCTCTTGTCTATAAAAAATATCCTATTCATTTCTGACAAAAAAATATTTATATTTGTATGATATTTAGAGCCAGTTCACTGACGTCTGTGCTGCCCGAGGTGTTGTTATTTGGCCCCGGAGCTCACTCGCAAAAACAAGAATAATTGAAGTGACAGTTGATGCGCATTCCGTGTCGCACGCACGCGCACGCTGCACGCACGCGCCGCGCATCGTGTGTAGATTTTTTAAATGGCAGATTTATCCGCGATAACTTATGTCATGTCTCTAAAAGGAGGTTCAATTTTGTTCCTTTAATTTTAAATGACCTGACTTTAACGGTTTTTTGCGTAATTGAATACTTTTTGTCCGGAATTTATCAAGTTGATTTATTAAATGTGGTGGGCGCAATTATACGTACCCCGTTTAACGAGGTGTCAGATAACGAAGCCTCGTTATAACGATGTAAAGAATCAATTCGAGAACGGAATATCCGTTCACTGTTGATGTTGACCGCATGAGAAAGAACCCATTCTCCGACTCACCTTTTTTTAAATTTATTTTTATTTTTAACTTTATGAGTAAAACCTCAAATTGTATCTAATATTTAATTAAATGAAGACGATATTAGCGAAACTCAATCGAAAATCTGGAGACACAAAAATCAGAAAAGAGATATTGGCACCTCTGAGACTCGACCCAGGACCTCCGGCTTTCCGGGCCACTCTTCTGACCACTGAGGTAAGGTGTCTCTATCAGATTCGGGCATTTTTAAATGTATCATAACTTCGACAAAAAACTACCAACGTATCCATTAAGAAAATTAACATTATATTGGTAGTTCTTAGTCGAAATATGATACAGTTAAAAATGACCGAATCGGATAGAGATTCCTTAGCTTAGTTTTCAGAGCAGTGGCCCGGAAAGCCGAAGGTCCTGGTTCGAGTTCCAGAGGTGCCAATATATTTTTCTGATTTTTCTATCTCCAGATTTTTGATTGAGTTTCGCTAATATCGTCTTCATTTAATTAAACACTTTTTTTTACATTAATTCCACACAGGAGGACCTGAGGAAAGTAATTTCCCTCAGGGCTTATGTCATTTTTAAAGATGCTTTATGTAGGGTCTCTTTGAGGAGAGGAAGGAGTGAAAATGGCTCTTGATGAGATGAGTCCATGTTGTAGGAGGGAGAAAACACAGAGGCCGGAAAATCATTCCATAGCCGAGCTGCTGAACACAAGAACAAGTCGTAGAAACGACCCGTTCTCATGTAACAAATGTCAACCTTGTACATATGTTGGGCGCGTGTTTGGCGTGTTTCCCGACTATTCACCGATGCCGAGGGGATCAACGACGCTACTTCCCCGGAGCATCTTCCATTGTAATACCCATAGGACGAGGACAACACTCCGACCTGACGCCAGTGCTCTAAAGATTGCAATCCGTTTGTTAGATAGGAGAATCCATCAAACACCGCCCATTTTTGCAAAGAATCGAGAGTTTTTTTCAGGTATTTTGGGGCTCCAGACCAGAGGTGGCTGCCAAGTTCAAGCGTGGGGCGCACTTGCGATTTGCACAGTGTTATCAGTTTTGTGTATCTACTATTAGTATCTGCGGGCCTGCACAGCACGCCCAGTTTCTGAGTGGCTTACTTTTTGAAGTGAAACTTCCTTAGCCCCGTTAGCGATTCGGAATTTGGATGAAACGGAAATGACGCGTACAGCACCTGCAAGCACTATATTCCTACCAAGGCTCCTGTTGGTTGAGATATAAAACGGAAACGACGCGAGGTCTGCGCTCATTGGCCTGCTCACTGCGCTTTGATTATGAGCTCACTTTTCAAGGCTTCTTGGTTCTTCATAGTTTGAGATTGTTTTGGTACAGTTTCGCTTCTACTGCGTGTTAACTGCACTCGAATTTTTTATATATGAATACCGCACAAGAGCCCCAACTGCTCCCGTCTGGAGCCAGTGAGACTATGGCATCACCGATTGGGGTATGTTGTGAGGCTGATGGTAGTGGAGAGGAGGAGGAGATGAGAAAAAGGAAGGTGGGTAGTACCTGGCTATTCAGATCTGGTCACCGAACACGGCTAAAGCCATTTCAAGCAACGTTTCAATTCTGAATGGTGGTCTTACACCAGAGCGATACTGAGAGTATTTTCCACTCACATATATTTTATGAAAACGAAAAAGATAGAAGACACTAGAATGATGACGTCAAGTTCGGCGACCTCTCGCTGAGTTTCGCAAAGAAAAAAGTCCTAAGGGGAACGGCTGTGCGACCAGTTTCGTACAAATCTTAATTTTGGATTTGAGGCCAAAATACCCAACCAAATTAAAAATAATTTTTGTAATCAAAAGGTACACCAAATATCTAGTGCGAATATGTTCTACTTTATTAATTTTCACGATTTTAGTGGCGACTTGGGCAATTATTTACGACTAAATAAAATATATTTAAAAAAATTATTTTACTCTATTTATTATCAGTGTGTTGATAAAAAAAAAATATTGGTAAAAGCAATTTTAAAGGGCGTAAATTTAAATTATACATAACCTACTTACCGTATTTGTATTTGTATTTGTCGTATATAAATTATTACTTAAAAAAAAAAACAAATTCTTAACAACATTTTATTTTTTATTTATTTTTAACTTTATGAGTAAAAACTCCAAATTGTAATATTTAATTAAATGAAGACAATATTAGCGAAACTCAATCAAAAATCTGTATACAGAAAACCAGAAAAATATACTCTGGGACTAACATGTTCAGAGATGCCAATATCTTTTTTGATTTTTCTGTCTACATTGTCTTCATTTAATAAAATTTTATTTTGCTTTTCATTATAATATTATCAAAAAGACATATTTTTTAATAATTTTAATTAACTCACAAAAAAATTTCAAATTTGCCTCCAAAATGAAGTTAATTTTAATTCTCTAATTAATCATCATTTAAAACAAAAATAAATAAAATAGCACTTACCCGTACTAGATATTTAATATTAGTTTTTATTAAAAAATATATTATTCAAATTGGTTGGGAATTTTGCCTCAAATCCAAAATTAAGTTTTGTATGGAAAAGGTCGTTCGTTCCCTTTAATCACCTGAACGCGTTGTAATGACGTATTCACCACGGATGATTTATATATCTCAAAATAATGTATAAATCCCCAGAGAAACCAAAAATGTGAAAGCCCGAATGGAAACGAAACTTGAATGAAATAATTTTTCGAAAATTGCAAAAAAAAAAAAAATGTATTCACCCACATTTAACTCATTATAGAGACCTAAGCAGACCTTAAAGAGTCAAATAAAGTAAAGTTATTGGGGTAACTTTAACTTTTAACAATATCTTTAGGAAGTAACACTTTGACATTAGCGTGATGCGAGCGCCTATAAATATAAATTCATTAACTGAAAGCCGGTCAAGCCTAATTATAAAGTTTATTAACAGCGTGTTATTATTACCCAATTTTCTTTCATATTCCAAGGATATAAATTCCCACTCCTGTTATTATTTAAAAAAAATAAACGCAATATTATAATTATGAAGGCAGTGATAAAAGTGCAATGCTGATCATAATGACAGAGATGTTAATCATTTTGATATGCACGCAACAATAATTAATGCAATGATGAATTTCCTCAGATTGTGGTAATCACGTTAAAACATTACACATAAAAATTAAAACGTATTCATTCTCTTCTCAATTAACGTGCTCACTTGCGAACAAACCGCAGTTATTTATGCACGGACCTCAGATGTGCGTATTCGCAGAATTAAGTTATAATATTTAATACCCTGTAATTTCACACACGATTATTAATATTGCATAGTTATCGTCTTCAATAATTTATGTGTTTTCTTCGGAGGTAATTCTCACGGCTCATCAAGTTAATTTGGTCGTCAAATAAATTTGGAAGGCGGGTATGAGTACCGCCGCCCCGGTAACCATTTGATGGATCACATCTGCCATTGTTTGAACTAAGTGGTTCACTACGTTTGGTGACTTAACAGGAGTGCCCGGGTTTATGGGGTGAGTTTTGTCATCATCTTGACGGTGGATGCGTTTGCCCACCAACTGCGTAGCAGGCCGGATCGGGAGAGACTAGTTGAGGGAAACCTTTTGACCTCTCCAGAATTCGCCTTGCACCGCAGTTAAAGGGATATATTCATACGTCCGTCACACTGGATATATTGACCTCCAGATTCCTACCCACCCCTGATACCTTTATCCTTCCCATAACTTCCTCTCCTTCCTTTCCCAAAAAGATCCTCCACACAGCGTTCCCAAAGATGACGTAGGCACCAAAGAGAATTATTTTTCTCAAGGTTTCCTGTGTGGAACTAATGTAAAAAAAAAACTATATCTTCTTCAAAGGTTGTAAATATGTAGGTACATATATGCAAGTAATATTCTGCTCTTAGTTGGAAATTGGTTAAAACATGTACATTTAAAAAAACATAAACCATGCCCAATATCCATCTATCTTGTTATAATAGAGACTAAATAAATCTTTCATAATGGAGATATAGTCATAGTTTCTTTTTTTTTAGAAAGACATTTGCAAAAGTTAAAGACAGTCCCGAGTTACGAATAACCTGACAAAATTTTAAAATCTCCTACTACCACCGCAGTAAGCGGAAAATGTTTCTTGTGTATCGTGATAGAGGACTTAGCCAGCCGAGAAATTGAACAGCCGAGAAATCATGTATGATTTTAGGTTTTCACGGCCAAAAGTATTTTTGTTATTTATTTTTGGGGTGTTATGCCGTGTTGCGCTACCTCCTTCTTTAGCCAACGTTTCGGACAGCATTGCAGTGTCCATAATCGCTCATCTGCCCTGATGATGGACACTGCAATGCTGTCCGAAACGTTGGCTAAAGAAGGAGGTAGCGCAACACGGCATAACAACCCAAAAATAAATACAAAAAAAAGCCGAGAAATCGTACGCCCGGGTGGGACTCAAACACGACGCCAACTCAGCTACTGACTGGTCATTGATAAATTGAACCTTACCTACGCCTCGGTGGTAACCTGATGCACTAGTCCACTCAGCCACTAACTGATCAATATCATGCTAACCTATTTCGTCTTCTTCTGTTTTGTCACTGTTAATTAGCCTCGCAATCCGTTCATTTAGGCGAATGTCATCTTTGGGGATGCTTTGAGGTTAGTCATTTTTATGGAAAGGGAATGAAAAATTGAACTTGGCTGTTGAAGTGCCCATGTTGTAGAGAAAGGAAATACAAAATTACAAAGGGTCCCAGGTGGGAGCCTTGAGGCAACCCGCATTTTTAATCGGAAATGCGTAAATTAAGAGAACAGAAATTATCTCCATATTTCTTACGTATAAATAAGTATTATAATAAATTATGAAACAGCGAATAAGATTTTGCAAATAAAAAAAATCCTATATCATGTTATTTAAACATGACCGGTGGTCAACTTGAACAAACAGTGATGTGAATACCGCACTAAGTCCCACTGCCAAAGGCTAGTGATAAATAATGATAATATCTTTACTGAAAGAAATTTGCTTCTAAAACTAATAAATACACCTTAAGTGTTAATAATTTATATTGATTCATAAATTAGAATAATTACACAAAGTTGACGACAGAAAATATTGCACACAATATAAACAGTGGTTAATATTTAAAGAGTACTAATGTTTAGATGGACAAAAGTAGAAGTCTCACACAACCTGCCTCACTAGGCAAGACTGTGTAGACGCAGTCATTTTGCACGTTGTTTTATAACACTTATGAAAATATCTACACTTCAATTAAAAAAAATTGAGGCGGAAATCATTTACGTTCTCTAAGACGAATTATTTCAAAAAATTTTAACAATTCATCAAATATTTAACCTCTTAAATGCCAGGGAAGAAACTCGAAAATTTCGCGATGTTTTGACTTTGACGTAATATTTTGCGGATTTATTTTATATAATATTTACCGCTATCGTATATAATATTTACCGAAACACGTTCCCTGAACAATAAACTATGCTTACAAATAATATTACTTGCGTTTATTTAACAAATTGATTGTTTTATCGATCTTTTCATGACATGCAACGCTCAAAGTTTGACAGCTCAAATCGCGGCAGAAATGTTATTTCGAACGTCATAGATATGTGCAAAGATGATTATTTGAGAGGCGAGGTGTGTTCCTTATATCTGTTACGTCAAGAACAAGAATGCTCCAAGCGATTCTGACCTTGTCCTTTATACATTTTCTTTATACATGAGGTTTAAAATCGCATCTCAAATTTTTTTTTTATGGCGCGTCCTGGGCGCGAAATCGGCAAACCAGAGAATTTCCCGTTCTGTGTTAAGTTTTATTCTAGTTCTGTTATCACACCATTAAAGGCCAGTTGCTTCATTAAACTAAAATAGTCACAGAGAATACAACTTTCACAGAACGTGAAAATAAACTTTAAAATTTTGATGAATTGTTTAAATTTTTTGAAACAACCAATCCTTAATAAAAAATGGGAATAACCGCGTGATAGTCTGATTCTTGATAATTCATTTCTAATTTTTAAATTCACCATCAAAATAATTTTCTGTTAAAATATTACATCATGGGAAGGTAAATTATCACTTTTTTAAATTCTTCAAGCCATCAATCAGTTCCTATTATGAAAATGACGCTTAGATTCAAAGCATATCCGAGTTTCAAAGGTTATTGCACCAGAGTTACATAGGACAGAGAGACAACCGAAAATAAATTATTTTATTTAATAATAAGTGATTTTAGATAAGTGAGTTTTATTAACCTAATTAATAACCCATAAATGATTATCTTGAAAAATAACATTTAAAGTTAAAGTGTTCCAGGGAAATAAGTTACAACATCCTGGTATTTAGAATTCAACACCAAATTACATAAACTGGTCAACCTGCTTTAACTTTTCATTTTATTTATTTGTTGTACGATTTGATTTAAAATATTACAGAGTTGTCCTTTGCCAAATAATGTATGCATGAATATTCAATTGGATTTATGCACAGTGATATAATATAATATTATGACAATGTGCGTCGAGGAAAAGCTGTCATACAGGCGTGGAAACATTATGGCCCAATAAACATAAGTGATTGCCTGTTCTAACAAACTAATCATGACATTTTTTTTTCTTTTATTCGTGTTGGTAACATCAAATTGTAAATTTTTTTAATACATTTTATTAATTTATTTGTGTTGGTAATACACTAAAAGCGAATAGAAAAAAAAAAGAAATCACTGCGAAGATGCAAGAAGTACCCGTATAAAATATGAGACGAAATTTTTTAATAATATTTCCGAATCTAAAAATTATTTTGCTATTTTCGGACCGAAGGATCACAATTTACATAGTTGTGGAGATATTTTATTATAAAATTTAGCTCCGCGGTAGGGATTACTTTTTGATACGTCGCTGTATTGTTTGCTGGAACAGAATTTCTACCCTTACTTCTAGTGTGATGTTTGTGTTCTACCGTTTTCGTTTTGTTTTGTTCTTATGAACATAACATTATTATCTTTTTAATGCAACACTGTCGAACATCGAATACATTGAATTCCTTGAAGAGAGCATCGCTCGAGTATCTGAAAGGTTTCTTCATAATAGTTCTTCCAGTACCTCCCCACCCGATGCAAGTATATATTTTTAAAGTCTTGTGTTTTTTCAATTTCATTGTGCGCATTTTTTAGCTACGTTTTCAATTTTGTGTTTCCATTTGAAGTTTTTGTCAACTATAATGCCTAAATATTTAACACAGTAGCTGCATCCCGTAACCATGACTCATGTAGTAGAAGTACTTGGCTCTAAATTGAAATGGTATTTTCATTCCATTAAGCCCCACTGGTTCGAAGTTGCAAAAGTTTAGCAAAACTTGACTGTATTAGTAATTTATATATTTAAGTAGTTATAAAACCCATAAACCGCTATAATTTTGTTCTATCTCTTCAGCTATTTGTCTGTTCATAATAGTCAAATACATTGTAGTAGTAATACAGTATTATATTGGTAATACAAAGTATTTATTGAGAAAATCAAAGGTTATCTTAATAATGTGTTCAAATGGCTGAAAATTAATGGATGGTGAAAACTGGGAAAAGGTTCGTAAGATAAAAAACTTGGAAAATAACTCTTGAAAAGAAAGCAGATTTTGTTGTCAAAAAAAATACTGGTAAGGTGTCTTTCCTTGGAAGAATTAGGAAATATTTCGATAAAATAAAAGTTTATCTATACTAATATTATAAAGAGGAAGGATTTGATTGTTTGTTTGTTTGTTTGTTTGTTTGCATCGAATAGGCTCCGAAACTACTGAACCGATTTGAAAAATTCTTTCACTGTTAGGAAGCTACACTATTCCCGAGTAACATAAGCTATATTTTATTTAAAAAAAAATTAGGGATCTTTACTAAAACTACAATAATGTAACCCAAGGTGTAAAAAAATTACCGAAAATATTCTTTAAATCACGTGCGCTGCAAAAACTATTGATGATAGAATAAAATAATGTACTACAACTTTGTAGAACACATCATTATCTACAAAAAATGTTGCGACAGAATATGTCTAACTATTATAGTTATGCCACAATAAGTGTTCTTTTATTTAAAAAATTTAATTGAAATGCCGCCGCTAGAAAAGACTCTTTATTTGTATCTTGATATTAATTCTTATCAATATAAATTATTTTATATTCAAGACTGCTTTAATGCCTTTATATAACTTTTTGAATTATTCAATTCGGACATCCCATTCAAAAGATATCACGAGTTTAAAAATGTAAGTATTATACAATGTTAGCGTCACTGGGGTACGGGCCGTACGGAAGGACACCAACAAACAATCAAATCTTTCCTATCTTATATATAAAAATCAAAAATTGTTTGTTCGTATTTTATACGCTGTCATACCGTTCATCCGATTGCGATGAAACTTTGGTGATTTGTTGTGCGCACGCCCGCAAAGGATATAGGCTATTTATAATGGTAAGTTCTGGCGTTATTGAATTTGTATTAATGAAAATGTGCGTATTTCGTATATTTTTGTGGCAAGGAGGAAAGGCAGGGGGGAGGAGAACGGGGGAGGTGGGGTACGTGGGTGGGAAGACGAGGGATGGGAAGGCGGGGAAGGTAGAAGGGAAACGCGAAAGAGGAAGGGGACTCGGGAGGTGAACGGGGACGCACGGGAAAGGACATTCAAGGAGAATCAATTGATTGCTTTGCTTTGTGCTTTGAGTTTTAGCTTAAAGCTTTGATATTTAAGCTTTGAGCTTTGATTCTTGAGCTTTAAGCTTTGAACTTTATGCATTCAACGTTAAGCTTTACGTGTTGAGCTTTAAGTCTTGAACTTAAAGATTTGATATTGAATTTTGAGTATTGAGCTTTGTGCTTTGAGATTTGTGTTTTGAGCTTTAACTTTGAGCTTTGAGCTTTAAGCTTTGTGCTTTGAGATTTGTGTTTTGAGCTTTAACTTTGAGCTTTATTTTTAAGCTTTGTGCTTTGAGTTTTAAGCTTTAAGCTTTGAACTCAAGTTTAGAGCTTTGATATTAAGCTTAAACTTTGGCCTTTAAACTTTGAATTTTTGCTTTAAGCTTGAGCTTTAAGATTGAGCTTTAAGCTTTGAGTTTAATATTTGAGCTTTATGCTTTGAGCTTTGCACAAAGCATAAAGCTTAGCGCTAAAAGCTGAAAGCTTAAAACTTAAAGCTTAAAGCTCAAAGCTCAAAGCTCAAAGCTTGAAATTCAATGCTTTAAGCTCAAGGCTTTGATCCCAAAGCTTAAAGCTCAAAACTTGATGCTCAAAGCTTGAAGCTCAAGGATTTAATCTCAAAAATTAAAGCTCTAAACTTAAATTCAAAGCTTAAAGCTGAAAGCTTGAAGCTCAAAGCTTTAAGCTCAAGGCTTTAATCACAAAACTTAAAGCTCAAAGCTTTAAACTCAAAGCTTAAAGCTCAAAACTTAAAGCTTAAAGCTCATGACTTTAATCTCAAAGCTAAAAGCTCTAAACTTACATTCAAAGCTTAAAGCTGAAAGCTTGAAGTTCAAAGCCTAAAGCTCAAGGCTTAAATCTCAAAGCTTAAAGCTCAAAACTTCAAGCTCAAACCCTTCAAAAATTTTAAAGCTCAAAGCTTGAAGCTCAAAGCTTAAAGCCCAAAGCTTAACCCTTCAAAAATTTGGCGTATTTTGTCAAAAGGTAAAAATGTTTCGATATATATCGATTTCGCAATAAAAATTCAAATAAATGGAATATTTGTAAACGTATCGAAAAACTAAATAGGTACTGGTTTTGAAAGGTGAAATACGCTTAAATAAATGGTATTCTTAGAAATTACAAAAACATTTTTTAAATACAAATTTTTTTAATGTAAACTTTAAAAAAATTTAAAAATACTCAACTGACATTTTTGATATTAAAATTACTGATCTATAGAAAATGTGTTTGTTTCTGTCTATGTTTGTGAGATGTTTTGCGTTGCTAAACCGTTCATCCGATTGCAATGAAACTTTGGGGATTTGATGTGCGCATTCCCGCGATGGTTTATATACGTGTAAAGTGAGTTCTGGCATCATCTGGGACGAATGGGAAAGGGTAAGTAGAGCGATTTTTTTTCTTTATTAAGTGGCATAGCATATGCCGGGAACTCGCTATTGTATTTAAATGCCTGTGTCAGAATTTGGTAAATTGAATTATGTAATAGAAAGTACCTACCCTAAAATTCTAAATCTATACTAATATTATGAATGCGAAACTGCGTGTGTTTGTTTGTTACGCTTTCACGCATAAACTAATAAACCGATCTTAGAATTTTTTTCACCAATAGAAAGCTACATTATACGCGAGTAATATAGGCTATATATAATGGTAAGTTCTGGCGTTACGAAATTATAAATATTAAAATATTATATTTATTTTACGTTTTCTGTCGAAAAAGGCGGGTTATTTTTTTTTTTTTTTTACAGTTTTTTTTTTTTTTACAATACCGCACAAGAGTCCCAACTGCTCCCGTGTGGAGCCAGTGAGACTATGGCATCCCCAATCGGGGTATGTTGTGAGGCTGAAGGTAGTGGGGAGGGGAAGGAGATAGGGAAGAGGAAGGTGGGGAAGTACCTGGCTATTCAGATCTGGTCACTAAACACGGCTAAAGCCATTTCAAGCAACGTTTCAATTCTGAATGGTGGTCTTACACCAGGGCGATACTGATAGTATCTTCCACTCTGGAACGTGCCGCAAATATACTATTTATTTTAAATGAATAAATTGTGAAATAACACAAATGAATCAAATAAAATTTATTTGCGCACGCCGGGTTCGAACCCGCGACCTTCGGATTGTGAGTCGAGAGTCTTGCCTCGGGACCACGGAGGCCGGCAGTTATTGCTAACGTCAGAAGAAAAGCAAAATAAATCGTTGCCGTGAAAACCATGTTGATATATATTTTTTAAATCAGTCATCGTAGTTAATATTTATCTCTAAAAAATGAATCGCCGAAATGTATTTACGCGCATGACTTCCGAACAACGGCACCAAATTGGATTTTACTACTGGTGAGCTCTGGCATTATGAAATATGCAAAAGGTGGCATGCGAGCTGTTTGAAAACTGAATGTATCGGGAAAGAATGTATGAAATGCGGGAGGGGGACTCGGGTAGGGGGTTCGCAGGAGGGGGAGGAGGGAAACCCGGGAGGGGGAGGGGAATCTGGGAGGGGGGAGGGGAGCTTGGGAGGGGGGTTCGCGGGATGAGGAAAGGGGTATTGGAGTGGGGGGAGGAAAGGTGGAGGAGGCGGAGTAAGAACGCGAGACGGGAAGAGGACGCGGGAGAGGACGGGGAGGCGGAAGGGGAACGGGACGAATGGGAAAGGACACGCAGGAGAAAATAATTTATTTATTAAATGGCATGGCAACGCATGCCGGGTACCAGCTAGTTAAATTATAAAACAATTGTTTCACAACACATAGACACACACAACATATTGTTCGAGTGTTCTCTATCTTAGTAATGTAGGTAGCTTTAAAAACTCAAAATATTCCACAATAGAGCAACGAGACTAATTTTGAAAGTAAAATAAATATAAATCAATAGCTGGTACCCGGCATGCGTTGCCATGCCATTTAATAAATAAATTGTTTTCTCCTGCGTGTTCTTTCCCATTCGTCCCATTCCCCTTCCGCCTCCCCTTCCTCTCCCGCGTCCTCTTCCCCTCTCGCGTTCCCACTCCGCCTCTTCCACCTTCCCCCCCCCCCACTCCACTACCCCTTTCCCCGTCCCGCGAAACCCCCTCCCAAGCTCCCCTCCCCCCTCCTAGGTTCCCCCTCCCAGATTCCCCTCCCCCTCCCGGGTTTCCCTCCTCCCCCTCCCGCGAACCCCCTACCCGAGTCCCCCTCCCGCATTTCATGCATTCTTTCCCGGTACATTCAGTTTTCAAACAGCTCGAATGCCACCTTTTGCATATTTCATAATGCCAGAGCTCACCAGTAGTAAAATCCAATTAGGTGCAGTCGTTCGTAAGTCATGCGCGTAAATACATTTCGGCGATTCATTTTTTAGAGATAAATAGTAACTACGATGCCCGAATTAAATAAAATATATATCAACATGGTTTTCACGGCAAAGATTTGTTTTGCTTTTCTTCTGACGTTAGCAATAACTCGCCATTTTCGACAGAAAACGTAAAATAAATATAATATATTAATATTTATAATTTCGTAACGCCAGAACTTACCATTATTTATAGCCTGTATTACTCGCATATAATGTAGCTTTCTATTGGTGAAAAAAATTCTAAGATCGGTTTATTAGTTTATGCGTGAAAGCGTAACAAACAAACACACGCAGTTTCGCATTCATAATATTAGTATAGATTTAGAATTTTAGGGTAGGTACTTTCTATAACATAATTCAATTTTACCAAATTCTGACACAGGCATTTAAATACAATAGCGAGTTCCCGGCATATGCTATGCCACTCAATAAAGAAAAAAATTCGCTCTACTAACCCTTTCCCATTCGTCCCAGATGATGCCAGAACTCACTATACACGTATAGAAACCATCGCGGGCTTGCACACATCAAATCCCCAAAGTTTTATCGCAATCGGATGAACGGTTTAGCAACGCAAAACATCTCACACACATAGACAGAAACAAATACATTTTCTATAGATCAGTAATTTTAATATCAAAAATGTCAGTTGAGCATTTTTAAATTTTTTTAAAGAAAACATTAAAAAAATTTGAATTTAATTTTTTTTTTTTGTAATTTCTAATAATACCATATATTTAAGCGTATTTCACCACCTTTCAAAACCAGTATTTAGTTTTTGGATACGTTTACAAATATTCCATTTATTTGAATTTTTATTGCAAAGTCGATATATATCGAAACATTTATACCTTTTGACAAAATACGCCAAATTTTTGAGGGGTTAAGCTTTGAGATTCAAGCTTTGTGCTTTAAAATTTTTGAAGGGTTCAGCTTTGAGCTTTAAAAATTTTAAATCTCAAAGCTTAAAGGGTTAAGCTTTGAGCTTTAACCTTAAGCTTTGAGCTTTAAGCTTTGAGCTTCAAACTTTGATATTTAAGCTTTGAGCTTCAAGTTTTGAGCTTTAAGCTTTGTGATTTAAGCCTTGAGCTTTAAGCTTTGAGCTTCGAGCTTTGAGCTTTAAGCTTTGAGCTTTGAGCTTCGAGCTTTGAGCTTTAAGCTTTGAATTTAAGTTTTGAGCTTTAAGCATTGAGATTATAGCTTTGAGCTTCAAGCTTTGAGCTTAAAACTTTGAGCTTTAAGCTTTGAGCCATAAGCTTTGAGCACTATGCCTGAGCTTTAAGTTTAGAGCTTTAAGCTTAGAGATTAAAGCCTTCAGCTTAAAGCTTTGAGCTTTAAGTTTTGTGATTAAAGCCTTGAGCTTAAAACTTTGAGCTTAAAGCCTTGAGCTTAAAGTTTTGAGCTTTAGGGTTTGAGCTTTAAGCTTTGAGCTTCAAGCTTTGAGCTTTAAGCTTTGAATTTAAGTTTTGAGCTTTAAGCATTGAGATTAAAGCCTTGAGCTTCAAGCTTTGAGCTTGAAACTTTGAGCTTTAAGCTTTGAGCCATAAGCTTTGAGCACTATGCTTGAGCTTTAAGTTTAGAGCTTTAAGCTTTGAGATTAAAGCCTTGAGCTTAAAGCTTTGAGCTTTTAGTTTTGTGATTAAAGCTTTGAGCTTAAAGCTTTGAGCTTAAAGCATTGAGCTTAAAGTTTTGAGCTTAAATCTTTGAGATTTAAGCTTTGAGCTTTAAGTTTTGAGCTTTAAGCTTTGAGCTTCAAGCTTTGAGCTTTGAGCTTGAGCTTTTAGCTTTAAGTTTTGAGCTTTAAGCTTTAAGTTTTGTGATTAAAGCCTTGAGCTTAAAGCTTTGAGCTTAAGGCTTTGAGATTTAAGCTTTGAGCTTTAAGTTTTGAGCTTCAAGCTTTGAGCTTTAAGCTTTGAGCTTTTAGCTTTGACTTTAAGATTAAAGCCTTGAATTTCAAGCTTTGAGCTTTCAGCTTAAAGCTTTGAGTTTTAAGCTTTAAGCTTTTAGCATTAAGCCTCGTGCTTTGCGCAAAGCTCAAAGCTTAAAGCCCAAAGCTTAAAGCCGAAAACATAACGCTCAAACATTAAACTTAAAGCTTAAAGCTCAATCTTAAAGCTCATGCTTTAAGCAAGGTTCAAAGTTTAATGGCCAAAGTTTAAGCTTAATATCAAAGCTCTAAACTGATTAAAACTCAAAGCACAAAGCTTAAAAATAAAGCTCAAAGCTCAAAGTTAAAGCTCAGTACACAAATCTCAAAGCACAAAGCTTAAAGCTCAAAGCTCATAGCTTAAAGTTAAAGCTCAAAACACAAATCTCAAAGCACACAGCCCAATACTTAAAATTCAATATCAAATCTTAAAGTTCAAAGCTTAAACAACACGTAAAGCTTAACGTTGAATGCATAAAGTTCAAAGCTTAAAGCTCAAAAATCAAAGCTCAAAGCTTAAAGTTCAAAGCTTAAAGCTAAAACTCAAAGCACAAAGCACGGCTTGCGTTGCAATGCAAAGAAATCAATTGATTCTCCTTGAATGTCCTTTCCCGTGCATCCCCGTTCATCTCCCGAGTCCCCTTCCCCTTTCACGTTTCCCTTCTACCTTCCCCGCCTTCCCATCCCTCGTTTTCCCACCCACGTATCCCACCTCTCCCTCCCCCCTGCCTTTCCTCCTTGCCGCTAAAATATATGTAATAAGCACATTTTCATTAATTCAAATTTAATAACGCAAGAACTTGCCTTTATCCTTTGCGGGCGTGCGCACAACAAATCACCAAAGTTTCATCGCAATCGGATGAACGGTATGGCAGCGCATAAAATACGAACAAACAAATTTTAATTTTTATATATAAGATAGGAAAGATTTGATTGTTTGTTGGTGTCCTCTCGTACGGTCCGTACCCTAGTGACGCTTACATCGTATAATACTTACAATTTTAAACTCGTGATATCTTTCAGATGGGATGTCCGAATTGAATAATTCAAAAAGTAATATAAAGGCATTGAAGCAGTCTCGAATATAAAATAATTTATTTTGATAAAAATTAATACGAAGATACAAATAAAGAGTCTTTTCTAGCGGCGGCATTTCAATTAAATTTTTAAAATAAAAGAACACTTATTGTGGCATAACTATAATAGTTAAGACATATGCTGTCGCGACATTTTTTGTAGATAATGATGTGTTCTGCAAAGTCGTAGTACATTATTTTATTCTATCATCAATGGTTTTCGCAGCGCACGCGATGTAAAGAATATTTTAGGTAATTTTTTTACACCTTGGGTTACATTATTGGAGTTTTAGTAAGGATCGCAAATTTTTTTTAAATTATAATATAGCCTATGTTACCCGGGAATAGTGTAGCTTCTCAACAGTGAAAGAATTTTTCAAATCGGTTCAGTAGTTTCGGAGCCTATTCGATGCAAACAAACAAACAAACAAACAAACAAACAAACAATCAAATCCTTCCTCTTTATAATATTAGTATAGATACAAAAAATATTAAAGTAATTGAATATGTTGAGAGTAAAACAAAGAATTTTCTATGAAGTTTTAATTTTTAGCAACAAAGTTTTTAACAATTTAGTAGGTATCAACTTACTAGAGACTACAATACAATAAAGACTTAAAGAGATTATCTTATAGCAATAGAGATTATCTCCAAAAATAACATTTAAAGTTCAAGTGTTCAGGGAAAGTATGTTACAACATGTCGGTCTTTAGAATTCAGAACCAAATTAAAAAATGATGTTTTTGAAAAAGGATAGCCAGTCATCCAAGGAATATGCAGGTATGTAAGAGGGACTCGACAGATGATCCGCCGACAATCGGCCTCCAAAATGATATACAGGTGTTAAATGAATAAATAATCATGCATACTTGCAGGAATTCGTGTTGAAAACGACCCAAACTAAAATACGTGACAGCTCACAGCTGAAATTTTGACATCGGCCGATAGAAAAAGCAAATAACAGCCGTAGAAAATCGCTCAAATCTGACAGCACTTCTCGCGGGAAAACGATCTCTTATCACAAATTTTAGGGAATAGCCTTTCTGATGATGGACACTGTAACGCTGTCCGAAACGTTGGCTAAAGAAAGCGGTAACGCAACACGGCATAACACCCCAAAAATAAATAACGAAAATACTTTTGGCCGTGAAAATCTAAAAACGTATCAGTATATAGATAAGTAAATTTTCGTTGATACATTTGAATGAAAATATGATTTTACTTTGTTATTCGGTGGTATGTCCTCTCTGCACATCCCTTCAGGATCTCTTAGTTATAATTAGGTTTACCTTATTTTCCTATATACGAGAGAAATCACCATGTGAACAACCCGATGAAGCGTGGCCGCACTGGACCCAGTACAATGAAATCATGCTAATTGCTTAAGTAACGTATCTTTATTCCATTGTTATACCGTTGTTGGTTCTGTTTGAGTTAGGCTAGATTAGGTAGTTTTCATTCGTTAGTAGTGACGCAAAAATTACGGCGTTCAAACGAATTTAATATTTTTAAGTAAGTAATTAAGCTTTTCGTAATACACAAAGTTGTAGGTTTGGAACTGATTAAAGTTAGTCACTAACTTGTTCTTTATCCGCATGCGTAGGCAGAGGATGCACGTGCAAGTTTGTGACTCTTGCCATGACCCGTGACAAGCATTATCATGTAATATGTTCATTTGACAAAACCATATCTCTCTGGGAAAGCCAACTAACAGGGCGTAGCATTTCTAACAGAGCGTAGCATTTGGCCACTTTATAACCCTAAAATTATTAAACACTTTATTGACTGAGCAAATGTATTGAAGTCTCGTTTTAAATCGGCAGTTTAGCATTTAATCTGTCTATAAATTTGTACGCTACGGTTTAATGTGGTGGCCTCTTTTAATATTTTCATTTAATCCCGTCAGAGTTCGCATGGTCGTGGTTCCCACTCCACGCTTGATCATTAAACTTGATCAGCGGTCGCATAATTAAGTAAACTAATTAAATTAGTTATTCTCCAACTGTTAACAAATTGTTTATTCTCCAACTGTTTGTTTAACTTGGTCAGGATAATAATTTAAGCTGATGAACTATATTTCAGTTTAAATTGTTAACCTGAAGAAGCTTAAGCCAAACGAAACCGGTTGGTGCATAAATTTAAGTTAAATTATACAGCGGTTACAAAACAAAGTCTTTATTTCGTTATTTAGTAATACTTCAAACCACGAAGCATAAAATTATTCATTTATTTATTCATTTTCCGCATAAAACACCATCTTTTCTACCATGATAACCATACTACTAACTATTCATACCACTCACCAAACCTTCGTCTTGGTCGATCCCGCGGTTTTGGGGACAACCACTAGCGGTTATCAATGCACAAGCATTTGAGAAAGCAAGAGAATTCCTGCACAAGTTTCCTGGTCGATATAATTAAGAACTGATGGAGCAAGATCACAGCAATTAATAATATACTTCTTTAACAATTGATGTTGAATGCACCTAGAGATTACTGTGGACCATTGCACAGCACATAACAGACTTCTTTAACATTTATTCATTAAGGATAGTGTTGAATGCACCAAGATATCAATGTAGATCATTGCAAGCACACAACACAGCATGTAGACTTCTTAATGTTGAATACACCGAGAGGTTACTATGGACCATTGCACAACACATAGCAGACTTAGACTGACAAATTATTATTGTCATTTGTGACTAGTCCAAGTATTGTTGTCAGCTCGGGAAAAGGTTTAGGCGGGTAGATATAATGTGTGGGAATATAAAGGTACATTATATAAGGAAAGTTATGTATACTTGCGTCCAGTGGCGTGCACAGAGTTTTTGACCAGGGTAGGCAGTAGGAAAACCTGTGATAAAATGAATATATTCATATTAGATAACCGAGAAAACCATTGTTTTTAAGTTACTTAAACACACATTATTTCCTTCACTACAACAATTCTCACAGGTTAAAATTTCCATATTTTATCAGATAATTCGCAATTAAAGTACGACAAACGTTTTTGAAGAGACAATTTGCATTTATGAAAGACAACTATTTGATAGAAATAGATATCTAACAACAGATGTCACTGTCGTCACTGATTGCTATTTGGTAATTTTTTCCAGAAAGCACTGCCTAATACTAACAAAAAAAAAATCATGGAAGCAAATTCAAAGCGACAGTTCTAATCTATACTCGGTGCATTTCGTAAACATTGATATTATATCTTGTACGAAGTTAGCTCTACGCAGAAATAATTCCTGCTTAGGCCGCATTTTAGTGAGGCAGTCGGATGGCGCGCGTGAAGTTTCTAGTTACAGTTTATGCCATGTTTGTGGTATGTCGTTTGATATGGCGCTCGCGTTGTTTCGGTTGCTCAGCTTCTTGAATGTATTTTTTTTAGAAATAATTTAATAAATTGTCATATTATTTACGTGCTTATGTTTTACAAATACGGTAGGGTAGGCAGTGCTTATGTGCCTAAATGGAGTGCACGCCCCTGCTTGCGTCAACACTCATTTCCATTTTTCTACGTTAAATATTTCTACCAGTTTCGACACATCCGTGTCATTCACTAGCAATCTTAAAGCAAACTAACTTTTAAGATTGCTAGTGGATATGTCGAAACCGGTAGCAGATAAATAAATAAAAAATATTTAACAAATGTACATGTGAAATAAAACTCTTCAAAAAGAAATAAATATTTCTTAATGCTGCATCTTTTTTTAAGTTGAGGAATCAGAAAAATCAAACTCGTTTGGAGAAAATTGTGTATTGAATTGTTTCTCATGTTAATTCATTACACACGAATAAAAAATGTTCATTGGTACATCTAGTTTCATCCAGTGCAGCCCGTCTGATTACATTTAATAATATTATTGTAGAACGCGTACTGGTGTATTATAAATGTGAGAATTTTACTCAACCCCTTAGGTCCCTGAAGTAAAATCATGAAATTTTAAATAATATTTTGTTGAACTTCATCAATGTTACTTTTAGGACTACATCAATGTTCAACGACATTTAGGTAGGAACATCACTAAACCGGAAAAGGTCATTTTAAGCAACTCATTCAGCGACTTTCCGCTTCTGAATTGTGGTCTTTCACCAGGGCGACACTATTAGGACTGATTGTGTGGCAGAATTTGAATAATCAACTGTCATTCACGGTACCCCCGGGCCGCCCCGGGAACCATTTATTGGATAACCAACACCTCTGCCATAGGTCACTCCAAGTGGTTCGCTACATTTGGTGACTTAGCAGGGGTACCCGGGTTCATGGGGTGAGGTTTGTCTGGATCTGGCGGCTGATGACCTGGACACGCTGAACCCTAGATTAGTACCTTTTTCCTTCCCAGAACTCCCTCTCCTTTCTTTTCTTAAAAAGACCTTCCACACACCATCCCCAAAGATAACATAGGCCCTGAGGGAAATTATTTTTCTTAGGGCCCCCTGCGTGGAGCCAATGTAAAAAAAGATGGGCCGATTGTTTCACAGTAGGTACTTTGTAAATAACATAATTTGAATATGACTGTTACAGTACTTGTATATTAACTTTGAAATTTGATAAATTCTTCAAATTTTGTTAATCCCATCCTTTGTATCTACCATTAGAACACCAGACTAGTTTAAAACCTGAATCCTTCGTAGCCTGAACAAAATTATTAGATTTTGAAAGAGTGAATGCTTTTAATAATTAATAATAATTTTATTTTCGTTTAATTGGCATCATAATTGGCTTATATCTAGTTCGTCAAACTTGTTTTTTCTGAGTAATTTCCATATGATTGAAAGCTGAGTTTGTTGTTCCTCCCCAAGCAATTATTCCATATTCTATTATTGATTGACAAAGTGCTAAATATATTGTTTTCATTTAGTTATTAAATGAAAAAGTGCAAAATATACTGTTTTCATTTAGTTACTGAATAACAAAGTGCAAAATATGTTGTTTTCATTTAGTTATTGATTGACAAATTGCAAAATATATTGTTTTCAATTAGGGATAAATAAATATTTAACTCGCTAAGTGTGATGGTACAAGGAGATATTAAAATATTGTCATGTTATTTGTAACCCAGGAATGTTTGTCTTTCTTTAGCAAAACGTGTTAAAAAATTAGTTTTTTTAAAGATTTATCTTATTAAAAAGGTACGAAGAGGTTTGAAATGGGGTAATTTACATCGTCCGCCGCATGTACAAATAATATCTGCGTGCGCTGACATGATGTGACGTGTGATAGTGCTATACGGTTAATTGCTCTCGCCACGACCGATCTTATCTGCGGACGATGGGAGACATAATGCACTTTACTCAAGGTAAAATCGCTGCGGAGCCCAATGGGTTAAATGGGTTTTTAGGTCGCGTCAATGCTTTGTATTTTTAAACATTTTACAAATTTATACATCTTTAATATTTTTATATCACTGATTCTATTAACAAATGGGTCACTGCTCAGCAATACATATATGGTTCCATGCCAACTGGGAATAATGTCAACTCAACACCTCCTTGAAAAGTCATTAAAATCTATGAAAAAAATAATTTTAAATTAGTCGATAACCCTAACCTAACATAACCTATTTAACCAATTTTTTGTAAAAAAAAAATTTATCACTCTAAATGACTTATCTGAGATGGTTCTGAGTTGGTTTCATTCCGAGTTGGCCGGTCACCAACATATATAGCTTATAGTATTTACGATTTCTCCCGGAATTTAACTTGTTTTTAGTAGCGCCTCACACAGGAGGCCTTGAGGAAAAAAAATTTCCCTCAGTGAATATCATCTAATATCATCTTTGGGAATGCTTGGGAAGTGCGGCGGGTCTTTTGAAAAGGAAAGGAACGAGAGGAAGTTCTGGAAAGGAAGAGGGTATGAGGGGTGGGTAGGAATGTGTCCAGTGTCAATGTGTCCGAGAGTGACGGGTGAATCCATCCCTTCCATTGCGGTGTAAGTCGATGGATCGAAAGAATTCGGCTGGAGGGATCTAGGTTAAGTCTCAATTAATAGTCGGACTCTCTCATTCTGTCGCCTTGAACCACAGGTGTTTTCGCACTTTTTCCAACTGCGTTACAATTTGGGAGGCGGGTACGGGTACCGCCGCCTCTTTAACTAGTTATTTATTGGTTAACCAATACCTCTGCCATAGGTCACCCCAAGCGGTTCGCTACGTTTGGCGACTTAGCAGGAGTGTCCGTATTCATGGGGTGAGGTTTGTCCGGGTCTTGGCGGCGAATGTGTTTGCCCACCTACTGCGTGGCGGGCCAGATCGGGAGAAGGATACGTAACCTGGACCTCTCCAGCCAGACTCTCTTGACCCATCGCCTTGCACGTAGGGAGGGATGGATTATGGACACACTGACTCCCAGATTCCTACCCACCACTAATTCCATTTTTCTTCCTAGAACTTCCTCTCTTTCCTTTCCTAAAAAGACCCTCCACACAGCATCCCCAAAGATGACATAGGTCCTGAGGGGAATAATTTTCCTCTTCCTGTGTGGAGCTATTGTGAAAAAGGCTCATTGCCTTCCATCGCAGTTGGAGGGATGGATTCACACGTCTGTCACTGCTGGTCTGACACACTGACCCCCAGATTCCTTCCCACTCCTCATTTCCTCCCCAGAACTTCCTCTCCTTCCTTTTATTAAAAAGAATCTCCATAAAGTGTCCCCTAAGATGACATAAGTTTTGAGGGAGTTTATTTTCCTCAGGGCCTCCTAGGCGGAGCTGATATGAAAAAAAAAAAAAAAAAGCTTTAAGCATACAGCGCCTATTGCATACAAAAAACTGTCACTTCAGACCATAGTAATAAATTATTTATATGTATTCTTTTAACAAAAACCTCGCTAAATGGCTAAATAGAAAAGATCACAATGAAATTGAAGACCTTATGAAATATAATTTGTAATTTTTTATGCATTCCTAACTCTGCTGTCCTGCATTTTCACCTTATTTTGTTTAATTATTTATATAATCTAATCGTACTTTTTTAACCATATGACTTAAACTATACTCCCTATCTTATTTTTCTACACACTATATACCTTATTAATTCTTCGCCTTCCCTATTTTTATCCAAATTTATTACTACCTAATCTGTCTATAACATCGTAACGAATTTTTTTTTGCTCATTCCTGTCACATACCTCGAACAGGTTTCACCTAGTGACGTGTAAAACATACAATTGAATTATATAAAAAAACGTACGTCCCTTAACACCCTGATAGACGGTCTCCATGGTCGAGGGGCAAGGCTCTCCTCTTCTAGCAATCCAGGGGACGCGGGTTCACTACCGGGGTTCGTAAACAAATTTAATTTTATAATTTCGCTATATATTATTTTAAATGATTAAAATTGTGTTATTTCACAATTTTAATCATTTAAAATAATATATAGCGTATTTGCTGTACATTACAGATTGTAAGATACTCTCAGTATCGCACTGGTGTGAAACCACCAATCAGATTTGAAAGGTTGCTTGAAATGGCTTTAGCCGCGTTTTCTGACCAGAACTGAATACCCAGGTACTTCCCCACCTTCCTCTACTCTATCTTCTTCCCCTCCCCACTTACCTTCAGCCTCACAGCAGACCCCATTTTGGGATGCCATAGTATCACTGGCTCCGCTATTATTATTCTGTGTAAAATAAAAACTATTTAATTGTGCGAGATATATAAAAGAAGAAGAAAAAGAAATCATTAGTATAACTGAGCAAGTTATTTAATAACGTATATCAACAGCAATGAAGAATAGAAAATGTAAAAACAAGCAATGTCCAGAGTTTTTAATATAGTGTCTTCCGCGTGCAACGTCGTATCTTCTCCAACCATATTTTTTATTTATAAAAGTGTGCTTATCGGAAGTGACCTGCCAGGTAAGTATGCTTTCTGTATCCTTCTATATTCTTTTAAATAATAAAATTAGATAGAGCATAAGAAATCATAATAAATTACACACAACGCCTTTGAAGTGATTTTTTGCAAAAACGGCGCTCTACAAATTATCCAACTATTATTATTATTCAAAATATATAATAAATAATAAACTTAGTTTTTATCACTTTTATTGTTTAAAAAACCAACATGTTTCGTGAGCTAAGCTCACTTCTTCAGGGTTTACTAACAAATTATAAATAATAGATAAAAACAATGATCATGACAAAGACAACACAATTATAAATAATAGTCAATGGAAATGTAAAATGGGCAGAGGAAAGAGGGGCAATAGAGAATAATTTACAAAGGAAACAGATTTAATATCGGGTCATTCAAAAACAATTTTTGATTATTAATAAATTCAAATTCGCATTCACACTTTCTAATCTCAAATATTTCTAATTTATCCAACTGAATGCCATTAAAATTTCAATATTATTTTTATTATTAGTGTATTATTATTATTATTATTATTGTTATGCATACGCAAAAAAGGTAGCTATCGGTGTCCGGAAATTTATACTACAATTTGTTGCTTCTACCTATCAAACAGTGAACAAGAACTCAAACTAACACATTTTTTGCTATTTAACTGTACGTTTGCGTCTGCCATCAGTCAAAACTTGCAAAATAATATTTTACATCTCATTATTACCTAACATAAATATGTATGAATAATCTCAAATGAGGTATAAATGCAGGGATGCTGTTTTAACAATAAGTCAAAAGCTTGTAAAATGAATTCTACTGAATAAGAAGAGATTGTAAACAATGAACAATCTTATTTTTGTATATGAGTAGTAAAACATAATTATTTTTCAAGTGCAAATAAAGTTTGATGCATTTACTGGCTTTGAGAGTACTCGAATGCACCAAAGGTCATAATTTGTATGAAAACTTTACAAACTTATATTTTACTGTTAATTTTAGTTTCCCTCCGAAAGATAAATTAAATTTTATTATTCCTAGAATGTTACTTTTACAAGCCATACATATACTTTATGAAATATTTTTGTTAGGTTTTTATAAAAACTTTTCTCAGAAAGAGAAAACAGATTCTTACTAAATGTAGGCACATGACTGCTGAATAAAATAAATCGTAAGTTGCCCAAGTGTTGAGTTTGGTAATTACTGATTACTAATCACTTATGGCCTGAATGGACACAGAAGATATAGAAAAAAATTCTTTCCCTTTTGCGGTAATAAGCAATCTAATGGATTTCCCATCCATTGGAACATAAATGTGCGACGATGTCTGTTTTACCGCTATTTTAATGAAGGGTTCTCCGAATAATTAGCGTCATTTATCCTCTTGGTACCAGTGCACAGCCATGTGTAAAGCGTGCTCAACACTTTGAATTTGATTTGAAATGTATGTTGCATAATACAAAATTTTGTTTGAAAATTTAACAAATCTGCCAACGATCTACGGTAAAACCTTATTGTACTAAAAATTAACATTTTTCTCAAAATTTAAACAATAGTTTTACCAGATAAAACAGTCTTTCGAAATCAATTTATATTTTTTTTATGGAAAAAATAGATCTAAAATTTGATTAAAAAATTACATATTTTCGGTTTTGTCTGGTCATTCCCTCTTAAACCAATCTTGATCACAATGTCCAACAAAACATAAGTACAATTACAATATATCCGTGTGTATTGTAGGCACAATTCTCAACACAATGTACGTTGAAATTATTTTCAAATATTAAAGTGAAGATGTTTTCTGACCTCTCGTTCAACGATCCTTGACCACTATGTCCAACAACATGAAAACAATAACAATGTGTACATTGTAGGCACATTTCTCAATACAATGAATTTTTTTCAAATATCTCAGTGAAGAATGTTTTCTGACCTCTCGTTGAACCATTATTGACCCTATTGTCCAACAAAACATAAAAACATTAAGAATATATCTGAGAACAATGTAGATACATTTCTCAACACAGTGTACGTTGACATTATTTTGAAGAGTGTTTTCTGACCTCTCGTGAACCAATATGACCACAATGTCCAGCAAAACATACATACAATAACAATATATCTGCTTACATTGTAGGCACATTTCTCAACACAATATACGTTGGAAATACTTGTAGTGCAAAATGTTCGTAGCAAGAGTACACATAGTGCACCTATTTCCGATGATTTTAGATTTATCATTGTCCACTTTTGTATTGCAGACCTCCTACGCAGATGTTGAAATTTTTTTTAGTAGGTAATAGAAACAGGGTTGAATCTAGAACATGGCTATACATAAAACAAATTACGTAAAGACGAATGTTGCGTGTGGGAATATACATTTTTAATGAATTGTGTCCTCCTGTGAAAGAAAGGGACATTAGTTAAACCGTTCGTTTGTTAGGACTGTCAAAAAATTAGTTGAAATTTGACGACTATCACCATTCCGACTCATTTTATCATTATTTAAAAGTTTGTTGACAACACTGAAAATTCAGTGTTGGACATAATGAGTTTTCAAATTGTGGACGACGCAGCAAGAATTGTATCAATTTTTGCAAAATTTTAAAAGCTGCTGCCTTTTACAACCTTATTTTTTTTAGCCCTAAGTATATTTTATTAGCTAGTTATTGTCAAACTACCATTTAAGTAAAAATTTGTGGGATACTAACTTGGACATATTTTTTTTTACATAGAAACTTGTAAAGCATTTAATATTATCTTATCGTGGGCTGTTCAGGAAATTTTCTTCGCTTTTTTCTTTTTTCTTCTTTCTTTTTCTCGCACTAATTTGAAGCGCTACGGAGATGGTCAATATAAATTGTTGAAAGTTTCAACCAAAAAGTCTCAAATGACAATCGCTTCTTTTGCCTCTGTAAAGGATCAAATGATTGAAGTAAACGTTTAGTTTATATTGACTGTCTTCGAGGCACTTTAGACAAAAATTTATGCAAAATGTATTGCCACGGACTGTACAGAAAAAATATGCAGATTGACATCTTTTGCGACGTCATCTGGTGCATATGTATTCCTCTTTGCCCAGAATACTAATGGAGGGAAACAATTATACCAAGTCAATCTTCAATTTATCTTTAAACAAATATTAAATATTGTTTTTGAGGCAGTTCAGTTATGTATAAATATGTATTTTTCTAACTATGCTATATATATAAAAGCCCCGAAAAAGGGCGTTTATTATAAATAAATAATCGCATAAAACATATATATTTCAAGCACTCGTATTTTTCTAATAAGCTTATTAAAAGTAACCGACTTGTCCAAGGCTCACGGTGAGTGATTTATTATGTCTTCAAAATATCGAATAGAAGATTGGACGCCATGGATTTAAAAAGCCTTATTATTTTGCGTGTACCTACGCATGACACAACTGACTGTATAATGTTCCTAAGTCTGCTAGTAATTCTTTCTGAAACTCGCTTATTCAAGCTGTTTTTGAATTGGAAATTGATTACCGATTCGATTGGAAAAATTGATTACCAATCGATGGTGGTAAACATTGATTGGTAATCAATGTTTACCACCATCATCAATCTGTGTCATCAATTAGAATGTTTGTAACAGATCCATGTTTTTATTTCATGTGCACCTTTTATCGTTTATATAAATTTTGCTGTGTTCTGTAAAACACCCAATCAGGCGTAATAAAGTTGCTAATTATAAACATGCTGTACAACAAACTTTTCTTTTTAAATACGTAATAACAATATCTGACAAACTTACTTTTAATTACCTACTCATTTTTTGTACTCTAGTTATTATATTTTCGACTAACCGAACTCATTTGTGCAACTTTCTATGATAATGTAACTACATACTTGTATCGAACCTACTTATATCTTTCATACCTTTTTTCATCTGCACTTTTGATCGCTTTATTAATTTTGCAATGTTATGTAAAAAAACCAATCGGGCGTAATAAAGATTTGCTAATTACAAACTTGCTTTACGACAAACGATTCATGTTTACGTTTATCAACTAAGTTACTACAATCGCCAACAAAGTTATTACTAATCGGGCTTAATAAAGATTTGCTAATTATATATAAACTTGCTTTACGACAAACGATTCATGTTTACGTTTATCAACAAAGTTACTACAATTGCCAACAAAGTTACTACTAAAGATTTGCTAATTATATACAAACTTGCTTTACGACAAACGATTCATGTTTACGTTTAACAACAAAGTTACTACAAATTGTTACAAGAAAGTTACTACAAAATAATATCAACAAAATTACTACAAATTGTTCTATAACTACTTTCATAGTACCTTAAGTGCATTTTACTCTTATCTTCAACTTATTGAACTCCTTTTCCCAACTTTTCATGATAGTTTTTAGTTTTATCTACAAACCTATTTGTATCGTACTTGCTTACATCTTTCATTTTCAGTTTATTATATTCTGCACCCTCTTATAACCATACTCCTGAACAACTTACTTATAATAATAAATGTATACAAGTAAAAATTTCTTTAATAACCTACCAGTAGAAATCAGAAGCATTAATGACAAAGTAAAATTGTTGAACTCTATCAAAAAGTATTTTAGAGAAATCATCAACGGGAAGACTACTTCCTCTATTTCCACATGAATGTCACACTAAAATGTAAAGTTGTTTTTCTTCTTACCGAATACACGAATGTTTGTGTCTTTTAGTTAAAGGGTCTTAATTGCGAAGTGACTGTATTAACTGTACCTACACATGTGAAACACGAGACTGTATTAATTGTACATACTAATATGAAATGTAAAGGCATCTTGCATCCACAATCAAATTCTTTTAATAGATGGTCTGTAATATTAGAATATGTACCATTTTTGAGACAAATAAATAAATTTAAAAAAAAGCGTTTAATGCTTATAAATAAATAAAACCCACGACACTTCAAATTGCAACTATTTGCAAGAGACAAATGAAACTTTTAAAATTAATTTACTACGAACATGTGTTCTTAAAAAATAGCTGCGTTAAATTTAGATGGATGAATTTTGTTAAAAAATACAAAAATGAAAAAATTGAAATGGTGTTACTGATTTGGTCCTGTTCAGTGCCGTCCCGACCACACGGCGTTTCGCGTGAACATCACCACAAATCACCGAGCCGTAATCTCACTAGTATTGAGCGGCGAACCAATAATGCTAGAGAGACATTTATTAGAATAAAGGAAACTCTGTCGGATTTATCGCCTCAATACAAACTTTGATCAAATGTCCAATCTTTATATCGTTATTGTACTGTAGGCGTTGCAGCCATTTACAGAGATAGGTTCGGAAGTTTTCCATAAACGCAAAAATTATTACCCATTTTTGTTTGACTTTTAAGAATTCTGTGGGGAAGAAAGTTCAAGAAAGGGAAGAACAGAAATAATAGGTTTCCAAATGGGTAGGTACCCTGAACTTATTTAACATAATACAATGTAATTAGTAATTAAATTAAAATGACACAATACCCTAAAACATAGTAAGAATCTTAATGACGTAAGTAAAGAAGGCGCGTACACAAAACGCGACGCGCGACCCCGGTGATTAGATGGACCTACTGTCGGATTTGTCCTAGCGAACACTCTAAAATATTTTGGGAATCTTAAGGACATAAATGAAGAAAGCGTGTACACAAATATAAATGCGCGGCCCGGCATATTGAACGGGCCAACGGTCGAATTTGCTCTGGCAGGCTTGGAAACTTGATCTTTCCGCCGGGTTTATTTTAATTAATTCTGATGAACGTGTTACTAATATTTGAGATTTTTCTAAACGACTCCCTCCGAAAGTTATTAATTCATCGTCTAGAAAAATAAAATCTTGTGCTTACCGCTAAATTTATGGTGGAAAAACGGGGTATAAAATTTTCAAACCGTTTTATGTAAAACGTATTAAAGGTATTGTTTTTTTAATATAAATAACTTATATCCCCTTATATGGGGATCGGCTTGAAAAAAAAGTTATTATAATTACGAATTCGTCGGAATTACTTAAAATGTGAGCCCTGAGCTTATTTGTAGATATTATTAGGGTATTGTGCTGCCTTAAGTATGTATTTTTTTTTTTACATGAGCTCCACACAGGAGGCCCTGAGGAAAATTATTTCCCTCAGGGCCTATGTCATCTTTGGGGATGCTGTGTGGAGGTTTTTTTTTTCTAGGAAAGGAAGGGGAGGAGAGTTCTGGGAAGGAAAATGGTTTAGGGGTGGGTAGGAATCTGGGGTTCAGTGTGTCTTGGTCATCCGCCTCCAAGACCTAGACAAACCTCATCCCATGAACCCGGGCATTCCTGCTAAATCACCAAACGTAGCAAACCACTTGGGGTGACCTATGGCAGAGGTGTTGATTATATTAAAGGTTCCCGGGGCGGCGGTACCCATACGTATTCGTGGATTGTCGTGGTCTGCGCCATAAGCTTCCCATGCTGTGACGGAGAAGTGCTCTGAAAGAGTGCTTTCACTCGATGAATATTTCCGTGCGCTGCGGTATCTTGGTAGGTGGAATAGTTGGCGATGTGCATTAGGCGTTCGGCAAATACATACATATATTTATGTAGGTGACTTTTAGCTGATGCCACTGGAATGTAATCTAGGTTATTTAGGTTCTTTCGGCACGTAGTTCAATTGAATTGTTGCATCGACTTTAGCTATAAAATAAAGAAAAACAATAGAAATGCCTTCCTCATGAATTTGTATAGAAACCAATGTCACCATTGACTTATGTCGCATCACTATTATAATGTCCCTCACATCACTACTGATTGTCTATGGTCTCTATACTAAAATGTCTAATCTGTCAACAGTCGCGATAAGAAGGTTTAAAATATAAATCAAATATAATAGTGTTTTCCTACAATCATCCAAGTTAATTAATTAATAATACATACCTACAATACCTAGTACATTTTGGTTCTAGCCACTTAAGCTCTGTAGTTCTAGCCCATGAACATTAAAAAATGCGTTTGTAAGAATGGCGGAGTTGCATTTATAATTTTATTAGCTATTAATGGTATTAAAACGCGTGCTCATAAGTGACCATGCTCATTTCCCCTTCCACCCGCGAATCAATGAGCATGCTCACAAAATAGGCGTTTTTTGTGGGCATGCTCATTTGGGCGTGACACACATGCTACAGGTATCATCTGCTCTTTAATAGCAAGAGAGCATGTCTGTCATTACCATTATAGCTTTGATATTCTATTGAATCTTAAAATTCGTAATACTTTACTATACTATGGTCGCTAGCGTGGAGGAATATTTATATTTATTTTCATTTTCATGTGTTTGTAAGCAAGTGTATATTTTTATAATGTTTGAAATTACCATGTCATTTTACAACTAAAAATTTTTCCGAAATTCCCCGTCTGGGGATTGTTGTATAAGACTGAGGGAATTGAAAGAGGGAATGTGAAATGGTTAGAGAAAGAGAATTTATGAGAGATACCTGACTGTTTTTTTTTTTTTTAAAGAAAGACAAACATTCTCGGATTACGAATAACCCAACAATGTTTGAAAATCTCCTACTACCACCACAGAAAGCCGAAAATGTTGCTTGTGTTGTGATGGAGGACTTGGCCGAGGAATCGAACACGGGACGCCCGGGTGGAAACCAAACGCGATTACCCACTAAAACAATGTTAATACAAGATGGCGCAAAAGTTCCTATTCAATTTCCTACGTCATTAGCTTTGTATGTAAATATAAATGCAAAGATTGTAACATAATTATTTTGCGTTCTTGAAAAATATACCGATCCATGGTTTGTCAACTCGTATTCTGCTTCTGTTCTCTTACTTCACAAATTTCTTGAGAGTGTACAGTGTACATGTTGACGCAAATATACAAACCTTTCCTTACATATGTTTCTTTGCATTCCTACCTGTTCTATCTACCCACCTAAACATTTTCCCGAGCTGACAACAATACTCGGATTAGTCGAAAATGACAAAAATAATTTTTTGTCAATCTAAGTCTGTTATGTGCTGTGCAATGGTCCATAATAACCAAACAATCTCCATTCCGATGGCCTGAAAACAAAAACTAGAATAAATGTTTAAGAAAAAAACTGTTCAATATTAAGATTAGTGAGCGAAATCATAAAGTGCTTGTATAAGAATTATTTGTTGCTCAGGTAGTAAACAATAATATTATTAAGAAATTTTTAGTGTGTAGCTTAAGTTAAAAAAGTAAAATATGCACCTATATTTCTTTTAACATAATATTTTTTAATGTCTTGATTACATAATATCAAAAAATGATGTTGACTTTTGTGCCACCTGGTATCTGTCAACTATATAGTCAAATCCATTTTGAATTTCGTTTTTTATGAATGGTGGTATCTCGCCATAATCACTTAATTATTTATTTAAGAAACAAACAGTCTTAGTAATATAATAAACATAAGAGGATGATGAAAAACAGACCAATTATTAATATTCATAGATAGGTATTTAGAAACAAGACTAACTGAATGTAGAATATTTATGAAAAATTTAAGAAAAACAGAACTAAGCAGCAATTAAAAAAATAATAATAATAGTACAAATCTAAATTCAACAAATGTAAACCAATAAATAACAATAAAATAAGTGTAATTATAACTAAAATAGACGGCAAAATGGGTATTTGGTGTAGGAAGGGTAAGGGGAGGAGAGGGATAAGGGAAAGTTGCCACGCAAGTAATATAAAAATATTAGATACAATTAATTTAATCGTCATGAATATGTGTTATTCGCACCTAGCATGTTATACAATGAAGTTCTGTAGCGACAGTAACCAGCAGGAAATACGTCAGCACGTGTGTCTATAATTGCAAATTTATTGTTATAGTAGTAACACGTCCTTTGCATAAATTCATTTTGATTGGAATTAGTGTTGCATCTATCAATATGGAAAAGGGTATTTTGCACTAATCATGCACTCTGAAATGACATGAAAATGTACACATTTTAATTTACATAATGCTTCGTGTGCAATTGCAAAGTTATCATCATCACTCTTGGCTCTACAACCCCTGGTGGGTCTTGGCCTCCTCAAGAGTCTTCCTCCACTCATCTCGGTTCTGGGCCAGTTCTCTCCAGTTTAGAAGCTCCAAGGTAGATATATCTTTGAGGACGTTGTCGCTCCATCTTAATCTTGGCCTTCTTAGGCTCCTTCGCCCTATCGGTCTTAGCAGGGACTTTGGTGCTTGATGCTCGGTCATTCTCTCCACATGACCCAGCCACCGTCTTTCCAGTTTTATGAATTTTGTGACGTTTAAACAGAGCTGACATTAAACAGTGACGTTTAAACAGTGTTGTAACGTCTGCGCCAAAATCCATTTTCTAGAACCTCAAAATTTTCCTTTAAAAAAACGTCCAGTGCTCGCTCATTCCTCTTAGTACCACGTCTCAGCTGCATACGTGAATTCTGGTCTGATTAGTGTTTTGTACACTAATATCTTTGTGTTTCTGGACAGCAGTCAGGATTTTATTTGCAAAGTTGTATACCTACATTAATTTACGTATTGCTGGAATTTCGAACCTATAACCTCCATTCTCATGACCAAGGATAGTTCAACCTTCTCTACTCCATTATGCAAATGTATTGTGTTCCTTTGAAAGGTGTTATAACAACGTGCGATGCGGTAACAACCATCAACGATAAAATTGACGATGAACATAATAAAACCGAGACCTCCCGTGACGTAGAAAGCAGCTTACCGCCTTTTACCTCCTTGAAGCCATTCGGCAGCATAACTTGACCGCAGTCAGGCTTGTTCTCAGCAAATTGTTCTAAAATAATATCGGTGTCCTTTTCCGAATGAGTTTTTTACCGCTTTCTTGCGAAATGTTTTCGGCAAGCAGCTAGCCTTGACGGATAGATGCAGACGACCCAAAAAACTACGTTATATGATAGGGGTGCTCTAACTGTGGTTTCTGAGCCAAATAGAGGACATGTACGATAATCTTGCCTAACCTGATAATAATAGGCCTCCTTCAAAGCATATTAGGTAAGGTAAGAAAATAGATCCAAAAAACGAATGAAATCATTTTTTCTGTGACACAACGTGGATCTTGATCCTCATTGAATCGTTTACATTCTCATTTTTCAAAAAATCTATTAGTTTTAAAAATTTGTAAGCCTTGAAAAATATTTTTCAGATGCCAAATGTTGTTTCGTAGAAATATTTCCATTTTTCCATAAGTGTCTATAAACTTTGTTTGTAAACTGAAATCGCGATGCTCTCTCTTTTTAACACTGTTTAAATCACGCATCTCACTGTAATACAAAATGAGATAACATAACTTTTATGAGACAGAGTCTGTCTGAAAATATATCTCCCAAAAAGACTCCACGGATGTTTGGTTTCTGTGAAGAATATCTCCCAAAATTACCGAAGGGATTATAAATTGTTTTTTTTTTTGATTTACATATTTCTGAAGCTTCTAGATTATTCAGGCGTAGAGATATCCCATTGTTAAATAAAGCATCTGTAATGAGGTGTGTGCACAGTTTTACACACACCATATTTATAGTCTCATGTGTGGCATCTTTAGTATTTGTTCATGAACAACTGTGCATTGTCAGATTGCCAGTCCTTGATTACTTAGATCAAAAACTATCGCCAAACCAGTAGGCAGCATACAAATCTTGAGAATATAAATGCAAGCATTTCTTATTCCTTGTGCGAAACTGGAGGTTATCCACCACTTATCCGCTCTCGCAAGCGACTTTGATACCCGTTATACTATTTTGCTAGTTTTCGTACACGATGCTACGCGCCATCTACGGGTTTGACGTTAGTTGCACGCTACCAACGGTACTGGTAGGGCGCTACGCTGGGTGCATTCATGTCTACTACCATCCGTTTGACAGAAATGGCGATCGATCTTGAATGGAATGTTAAATTTGTTCTGGAAATGGAAAAAAATGCGTGTATAAACGCGCATGGCTACACGTTACCAAAATACGTAAGAAAAAATTTAGTGGAGAAGGAAAGGATTGATGTTAGAAAAAAGCCTATTTTTCTTAAGATTTCTAGGAGTTAAACAATGCATCAAATTTAAAATAACAATCCTTTGACATTCTATGGAAAGAATGAATCTTGTTATCATCATCTCATGCAATTCCCTAGCGGCAACGAACGCTCTGTAGTCAATATTCCTTTCGATGTATGGGTGAACCCAAAATCTTCTATATCGTTTTTAATTCTTATAATAAATAAACGAGAACATTGTCTTCGCCCCTAGAGTCATTTGATATCGTATCTCCACGCAAAAAATTGTCAAGTTAACTATATTTTGGGCGCCGTGTACGGAAACCAGCTTCAAAGAGAAGTACATACGTAGGCTACTTGTGGTTGCGTCACAATCACGTAGTTTGTAAATATCTCCATGAACGGAGGGCCATACTCCTTCAAGGCTCTTGCAAGGACTGTTTTTTTCTGGAAGGATTTTTTTTTAAGCTACATTTAGCTTAGAACGAATCTAGACCTCCAATGTCCCTGTATACATTGTTAGTAAGCAGTATGCAAACTTGAAACAATGATATTAGTAAAACATACATAATGACATGGAAAGATGAGAGAAAGCAAGACGAAGGATAGCAGCTTGTAGAGGAATTGTGTCTTACGTATGCTGCCAGCACCTACAAGAAAGGGATAGGAGAAAAGACAAACATGGTCAGATAAAAAAAAATGCTCTGCAGTCGGGAGGGTTCCCTCTATCGTCGTTTGGCAGTACCAGCAAAAATGTGTGTGGCGGTCGGTCAAACCATAACGCGACAGGGCATCACGGCCCCTTAGCCAATTCCTCGGAGTTCTATGCAATGATAAAGACGATAAGTCAAAGAATAAACAATGTATAAAAACAAAATACAGATTGTAAAGAGTAAAGTTTTACAACGAAGATATATATGAGGTAAGAAATATATGAAAACATCAAATCCGAGCAGTAAAAATAGTAGAGTTATAAATGGAAGTCATTGGTTTCAGGAGCAGTTACACCTGACATCTGAAACAACAATGATTTTACAGCTAATTAGCGACTCTAAGAACAGGCCATCTCTCTGATTGGTTTCATCACACGCGCAGTTGGGATGGGGGGATAGAGATAGACTGTGTAGTCTCCCCCTAAAATCCCCATGCCCAGACAGTAGTAGTATCATATGGTGATACTTTGTAATATAAGCCAATTACATTCTGAGCTTAACTGATGAGAAGAAGAAGTAGGCCGATCTTCCCGTATTCGACCTATCACATCGTTCTTGCCAATCTCTCAGCGTTGTTTCTCGCATCTCTCTAAGAAGACCTGGGAGGGACACCGCTCCATCTGGAATTAGTTCAATACCAGTTATTTATTTTTGAGGTGTTATGCCGTGTTGCGCTACTCCCTTCTTTAGCCAACGTTTCGTACAGCGTTAATGTTTCACATACACATGTATGATTGATAGCGGTGAAGTGTGTGCTTATGTACGTAGATACGCTACCGCGTTGCCAGCTCCACTCTACGAGCTGGTAATACAGTATAATTCAAAAAGGTTTTCGGTGTGGTTTTCTTTTTTGAAACGGTTTTAGCTGTGGTGTAGCCATCAATTACCGAATACCAAGAACTATTGAGCTTAGCTCCGTCGTCTCTATTAATATTAATGGGATTTTGTTAATGAAGGTAACGCTACACGGCATAACACCACAAAAATAAATAACGAAAGTGCTTCGGGCAGTGAAATTTTAAAATCATACATTTTATTACTTAAAAGCTATCTGACAGATTTCTCAAATGTACGTTTAAATCGTGAATACTGTTCTAGAAAGATAAGCAGTAAATTGGTAGGAATTTAATATCATATTTTAAATTTTAAAGTTTGCATACCCCTGTCTTACCAGTCCGAAATAGTTCGGGGGCGTACCGGTGCAGTGAATAGACAAGAATAGGGGGCAGGTCACCGACCCGACAAAACGCAAACCTCGCTGCGTTTAGCCTTTTTTTCGCGATGCACGACTTTTTTAGCGAGTCCATTCGACGGGCGACGATACAAATCATCGCAGAGAGCAAAAAATCTTCTTTGGCGCAAGGCACAACCAACCGTGACTGTTTCATGTGAACATTACCCAACACTTTTATCAGGTGGCCTGATTTTTTTCTCATCTCGTTTCTAATCAAAGAAATCTCCGATCAGCACCTATCTACTAATTGAGAGTTTAAATATAGATTTAATTTTTTCTGAAGGTTCAGCGATTTATCCAATTTATCGAAGTGAAGTAATAATTTGTGCAAGTTTTGGAAAGTATTTTGTGAGATTTCCAAGCTAAAAATAGATTCGTTTTTATAAAGGCGTTGCGTTGGTTGATTATTAATATTTGATTATTATTATCTTATTATTTTATTTTATTTTTGATTCGATTTTGATGAGATAGTTCAATTATTGGAACTAATGAACTATCGCATATACAATTTTAGATTTTAAGCCAAAAGTATTTTCGTTATTTGTTTTTGGGATGTTATGCCGTGTTGCGCTACCTCCATCTTTAGCCAACGTTTCGGACACTGTAACGCTGTCCAAAACGTTGGCTAAAGAAGGAGGGAGCGCAACATGGCATAACACCCCAAAAACAAATAACGAAAAAACTATCGCATTAATTAAATTTTTGTTACAAAGGCAAATTAATAATAATATTAATTGGATAATTTGTAGAACGCCGTTTTTGTGAAAAATCACCTCAAGAACGCTGTACAATTTATTGCAAATTCTTAGGCTCTATTTAATTTTTGTTTTTTATATGAATACCGCACAAAAGTCCTAACTGCTCCCGTCTGGAGCCAGTGAGACTATGGCATCCCCAATTGGGGTAAGTTGTTAGGCTGAAAGTAGTGGGGAGGGGAAGGAGATGGGGAAGAGGAAGGTGGGAAGTACCTGGCTATTCAGATCTGGAGAATTTATAATAATAAGGATAATTTTTATGAAATGATCTTTACAAAAGCTTACAAATGAGAATTTTTTACATTTATCCACAATAAGTTATTTACAATGTCGCGGGCAGTGAAAGTGGTGGTAAAAGGTTTTTGAATTTATGAATACGACTGTCTGAAAATATGAGTTTTAAGTTTAGCAGAGGCAAGGCTTTTTAAAGGCAAAATTACTTGTTTTTTCAATTTAAGATGAAGCCATACTTAATAATGTAAAATCATAAAAAATCATGTATTTTTGTTTTGATGGCTTAGAAGTATTATAGATGCTTCAATTTAATACTGCGTGTAGAACATATCTTGGCCCTTAAAAATATAGGTCATTTTTTTACAAGTCTTTTAATAAGCCTAGAAAAAAAGAAAGTATTAGGTCTATAAAAAAACACTTTCAAGTGCAAACTCTCCCACTTATAAACCCCTTTTCGGAAATGGTTTTATTGTTTACTGTAGCAAATTTAGTTTCTTTTATGATAATTGCAAAAAAAATTATATTTACGCCCGATATTCACAAAATAAAATAAAATATGCATATTCGCGTTGTTATTTCACAATACGGCCGGCAGTCGAAGAATTTTGATTTTCAAAATGAGCCTTATGTCGTCTACCGAAGAACTACTTGGCTTGCCACATCCCACTTTCTTTCAGTACCGCCCCGGACGGAGCGGGGAACCTAGGCTCCCTGTCGCTTGGTTCCGTGAAATCAATTTTAAATTTGCGTTTTATTAGTATAAACAATGCGTAAAAAAGAAGTTATTGTTTTTTACAGGCCTTTACGAAATCAACCTGTAAAAAAAATTCTCAAATACCTTTTCCAACCTTTCCAAAAGCTTTTTCTCATGTATTTTTACACTCCTACCACAAAGGGGCGTGAATTCCGATTTCGATTTTTCCCTGAACTATTGGATCACCTTAACCTAAGCATCAGTTTTTACCTTTCATTTTTTCATACGTATAAAAGTAAGACGCCAAACAGGTGTGTTGGTTGTTTGCCTCGATTACATAGAGCGAGTTTACAAGCTACTATCCTGTAAGTTTAAAAGCGGGTGAATCGGCGAGTGAGATTGTCATCATGACACACAAAACTATCTACTCGCTCAGTAGCGACAGTAGCAGTTAGTCAAAATAACGACTCTCGCGCGGACCAATTTGATCGACATTTTGTAAAAAACTTGAGCTCGCAACTAGCGCCACACGCTAGCCAGTAGCGAGAATTACGGCTCCCGCGCGGACTAATTCTGACAGTTACGAAATCAGCTGTTGGTAGGCCGCCATCTTGAGCGAGTAGCGAGTAAATGACCACGTTTCAACTTTTTTCGTAGATTGTCCACAATCTCCTAGTTACTGATGACACTGAGCGAGTTTACTAACAGATAGTGAATTTCTCAGATAGTAGCTTGTAAACTCGCTCAATGTCATCGAGGCTTAACTATTGATTCTTGTTTCCTAAATGCGACTAAAATTCCAGGGAATTTGTCAGCTTGTCTAATGTACCTAATCCACGAAACATTATTGCCTTTTCACTCGTTTTTGTTCACTAACCGAGTACCTACTCACGGTTCGCTTTGCTCGACGATTTTAACCTTTAAGTGAATAAGTTCGGATGTCCGGACAACGTGTCCCCTGTGTTTATGTTGGAAGCGAACATGTCCAGAGATAAAGACATATTCACTTAAGGTTACATCGAGCAATGTTTTACTCGACACTTAACCATAGAAATGAAAACAAATTACAAATTGTGTTTACACATTCAAATTTAACTTGTTCAGAGCAAATTAATTTGTTGAATAATATTATCAATTCTGAGAATTAATCGAAAATCAACGCCGCAAATCTAAAAAAAAATATTAACCCAGCATTGTGACGCTTTATACACGTTTTTCCATCGCTTTTCAGAATTTTTAATTTCCCATTTATACTAGCTAAATAGTTTTCTTAAAATTTCTATCACAATAATACAGGTATTTGCAGATTTAAATATCATTTCAGCCATGAGCTAAGGCGCCTCGCAATATCCATTCATTTGGGGAGGAGGGTAAGGGTACAGCCGCCCCGCGAAACCGCGCTCAAGGGGTGAGGTTTTCTAGGTTTTGGCGACTTGGAGCTAATGTATGTAGATGGGCCAATGCCGCCAAGACCTGTGTAAATCTCACCCCATGAACCCGGGCACCTCATCTAAGTCACCAAACACATCGAATCACTTGGGGTGATCTACGTGTAGGGTGTTAGTTAATCAATAAATGGTTCCGGGACGGTGGTACCCATACACCGCCTTCTATAAATTGAAATGGTTTGTTCACAAATTTTAAATTTTTCCATTTAAAAAGTGGTCGAGGGGCAAGACTCTCGAGGAGGTAGCGGGTTCAAATCCCAGGTGTGCGCAGATAAATTTTATTTGATTGATTTGTGTTTTCACAATTTATTCATTTAAAATAATTTAAGATATATTTGCGGCATGTTCCAGAGTGGAGGATTCTCTTAGTACCGCCCTAGTGTAAGACCATTATTCAGAATTGGAACGTTACTTGAAATGACTTTAGCCGTGTTGGTGAATGGATCTGAAAAGCCAGGTACTTCCTCACGCTCATCTTTCCCAACTCCTTCCCCTCCTCACTTATCTTCATTCTCACAACATACCCCAATAGTATCCCTAATAGTTTCACTGGCTCCAGTTGAGACTAGCCATGTGTAGGTTCAGCTGGAGTGGGCTCTTGAACTCGGGTTCTTCGCGGTAAGCGGACCCTACCTTACTCCTTTTCAGATCGACTACTCCCAGAAAACCCGGTTCCGGACTCGGACCGAAACCCGGAACTCGGAGCTGGAACCCGATTACCTCCACCGGCGTTCGTGGTCCGAGCCACCCACGAGCCGCGAGGGTTTTTGTCCCTGTAGCCGCAACTGCACCCAGTACCCAGTCCGCACCCAAGTACTCGGACCCAGGACCTGCTCTTAGAACTCCAGTACTTTTAAATTCTCCGCGAGTGAGTTTTGGCGAACAAAACTGTACTTGAGGAGTGAGTTTTTTTTTGGTTAATTTTTTTAATAAATTATCATAGATTAACTAAAAATAATATTATATTTTGAATTAAAACATCGTCGACATCAATCCATAAAAATAAACCAGCATCGAAAAAAATAATGTCCATACAAAAAGCTGCTTCCTTCCTCTGACGACCGCTAAATGAAGCAAAAAAAAATCTAACTAAAACTGTGAAGTTGGTATTGTAGGTGTGTCTTCCAAAACTTCAACAAACTACGCGCAGATGTCAATAGAAGCCACTTCAAGTCAAACAGTTTCATTAAATACGACGGTATTTGAATAATAGCCGCTGACGAACCGTTTCGTCCATACTCGTGGAGAGGTTAAAAGGAAGCAAGTCTCGTAGGCTTTCGGCAAAATACAGAACTCACCTATCTCTATTTGGGATTCTTCGTAGGTATTCATGTAAAAATATAAAGAAAAATTTTTTTTCTAAAAGAGTTGAAAGAGTTAGATTATGCCCAGTATTATTAGATTTAAATATTAACAGCCGTACAAATACATACTTTAATTTCACAACCATTCCAAAAAACTGTCAGTGAGTTCTAATATTTTTACCAAACTGGTCTCACCTTTGTCAACGTTTTCCAGGTATCCGGTGGCAAAACCGACCGAAGTAATTCAAACCTCGTGATTCGCGACAAAGACATTTTAGTTAAAGTTTTCATTTTTCACGGATCATTTCGCAAACATTTTGCAGCAGTTTCAATCGCATTTCTTCACAACGGCGGCTGCTAAACTAATGAGTCACCACACAATAAGTCCGCTAGATTTCACGAATTTTCAGCAGATAGCTTATAAATGAAATAACTGTTTTATACAAAGTTTTAGTCAGACGAAGTTAACCCCTGGTGTCTTTATGGGTGATATTTCTCCCATCTTGACACTGACTCATAAAAGTCATGCTGTCTCATTATGTACTATGGTGAGATACCTGATTTACACAGTATTAAAAAGAAAGACACCACTCTTTGTTTTTGCATTTAAGATGAAGCCATGCGAAATAATGCAAACACAAAATTGTATATTTTTGTGCTGAAAGTTTGATCGCTTAGAAGTATTATATAGTAGCCTTCGAGAAAATATGGGTCATTTTTTTAATAAGCCTATAAAAAATAAACTATTCGGTCTATAAAAACACTTTCAAGTGCAAACTCTCCTACTTACAAACACCTTTTCGGGTGTGGTTTTATTGTATAATGTGGCTTAATAGTTTGTAATAATAATAACCGCAAAAAATTATATTTATGCCTGAACTTCACAAAATAAAATAAAATATTGATCTTCGCGTTGTTATTTTTGACATCGATCAAGACGACCGGTATTCGACGAATTTGGATTTTTAAAGTGAACCTTATACCATCGGCGTAAGAATTATCATTTGTCACACTCCTTTTGTTTCAGTTCCGCCCCGCCTGCGAAGGGGAATAGACGTCTCTAGACTCCGCGTCGCTTGGTTCAGTGAAATCACTTTTAAATTTCCTTGTTTTTACAATACACAATGCGTACGAAAGGAGTTAACGCTTTTTACTGGCCTTTATGAAATCAACTCTCAAATACCTTTTCCAACCTTTCCAAAAGCTTTTTCTCAAGTCTTGTCAAGTATTTTTAAATCCCGCCCAGAAATAGGCGTGGATTCCGATTTAGATTTTTTCCAGAACTATTGGATATAATAAAAAAGCTGAATGTACTACACCAAACAATAAAACCACATCCGAAAAAGAGTTTATATGTAGGAAAATTTGCACTTAAAAGTGTTTTTTTATAGACCTAATACTTTATATTTTTCTTGCCTTATAAAAAGACTTGATGATCGAAAAAATTATCGATATTTTCTAAGGCCAAGAAGTATTCTACTCGCAGCTACTCATATTTAATTGAAGTATCTATAATATATCTAAGAGATCAAACTTTCAAAACAAAAACACACGATTTTGTATGTATTTCATTTCTGTATAACATGTTAGGTTAACTGGAAGAAATAGGATGTAGGTACCTATAAGTTATACCTTTTGTACTAAATGAAAATTTTGTACAATAAATGATTTTGATTTTGATATGATTTTGCATTATTTCGCATGGCTTCATTTTAAATGTATTATTATAATTGTCAAGAAGATGCTGAAATTGCTGAACCTTTCAGTTAGAAACGGGAAATACTCACTTTACATAAACAAGGGTAATTAACTAAAGGTGAAGTTATCAGTTAAACAATTAAATAGTATCTACGTATTCATACGTTGGGGAAACACACGAATTGTGAATTGTGAGTACTTCACAGAACCAGAATATAATTAAAAATGATTTTATCCACACAAACGAATGCATCATGAAAGTGTAATGGAGATGATTAGTTCGGTAATGTGGTCGAGCAGTCCAAAGCGTCGGTTTCTGTGCCTAGCTGCAATATTACTGAAGAAAAGGGAGTCAGGTTATTGGTAACCTTGGAATATATGCCTCACTTTTGAATAAATAATATAAATATCTATGAAAAGGTTTCGATTTTTTACGCCTTTGTTACGCATAATATTTCAGAGTGGAAGATAATCTCAGTATCGCCGTGGTGTAAGACCATCATTCAGAATTGAAACGTTGCTTGAAATGGCTTTAGCCGTGTTTGTTGACCAGATCTGAACAACCAGGAGCTTTCCCGCGTTCCTTTTCCACATCTCCTAAGACCACCATTCAGAATTGAAACGTTGCTTGAAATGGCTTTAGCCGTTCAGATCAGATCTGAACAACCAGGAGCTTCTCCACGTTCCTTTTCCCCTTCTCCTTCCCCTCCCCACTACCTTTAGCCTCACAACACACCCCGATTGGGCCGTACTCTCACTAGCTCCAGACGGGAGCAGTTAAAAATTTCCAAACTTATTTCTTCATAAATAAAAAATTAAGAACAAAAATTAAAAATTTCCAAACTCATTTTTTCATAAATTAAAAATTAAAAACATGAATTGAAAATTTCCAAATTCACTTTTTGTCGTTTCACATAAAAATAATTATTAAAAAATTTCCAAAGTTTTATAATTTCTTTTCAAATGGCGGCGGAAAACTTTGCATTCATAATGGTGTACGCTTTAATTTTTTGCTGTTAATTTTTAGACTTTAATATAAAGCGTGGCATTTTTTCTTTCTTTAACCTTTGAGAACATATTTCTAACTAAACATTACAGTAAGGGAGACACAACGATTTCTATGAGACCTTTATTTCTATATGACTTGTTTTAACACGTCCTATTTGCTATTTGTGTATAAATATGTGTACAGTATGTAGACAGCAGTTTGCTTGATTATCATTAAATCACACGAAGCACAAAAGAACTCACAATGTAATCGTCGCTACATTGCTAATACTGTAACAAAAACTGAACCGCAACACGAACCAGAGTGCGAAAATCTTGGATATTTTCGCGATCGTTACTTGCATATTTTTGCAAACTGGAAACTAATCCGTTAACTCCGGATCATAGGCCATCAGAGGCATCAGAAGAACACGAAAACCGTTATTTTCAATGTATTTTTTGCGGCCGCAGATATAATCTTTACGCAAAAATATCGCAAAAAATGTACGCAATGGGCCAGCGAACATGGCGGCAAAAACGTAAGCGCTAATCGCCTTTTTAGAATATGGAACGATAATCACATTAGAAAAAGCCTGGCGCCTCCGACCGTTGGCCAAGAATTACATCATCAAGTAAGCACCGAAAAAAATGGTGTGCCAAATTTTTAAAAGTACTTACGTTCAGTTGTTGAACTGTAAAAGATCTAGGAGAATGATGCCGATGAAATGATTGCCGAATATTTCTTCTGTTAAATGACAGCTTTCGTAATGATTGAAAAGCTTATTAAACTATTTTCACTCAAGGTCTTTGTCATTAATCATCTAATAAGGGCTTAAAAATGTTGGGATTTATAATTAGGCTAACTAGAAATTTCAACAATATAAAGTGTATTAAATTTTTATATTTTGCCTGTGTAAGAAGTCAACTTGAGTACAATTCTCCTGTTTGGAACCCACATTATAATATACATGTACAAGCTGTTGAAAGAATACAAAACAAATTTTTATGTTTTCTATATTTTAAAATGGGTATTCCAGCAATTATGTTAAACTACAACACTCTAATAAATATATGCATATGCTCAAATTGTTAGACAGAAGAATTTTCACTGACTTGGTATTTCCATATAAAATTTTCAATGTTTTAGTTGATAGTCCGATATTGCTTGAATTGATAAGCTTCCGGATACCACAACGTAATACTAGACGTCAGGATTTATTTCAGTGCAGAAATTCTGGGACTAACTACCATATTCCTGTCCAAGGCAGAGGACTTCCTCAGTTTATCTTTAAACAAATATAAAATATTGTTACTGAGGCAGTTCAGTTATGTACAATAAATATTATATATTTCTTACCATTCATATGTAAAAGCCCCGAAAAAGGGGCGTTAAGCCATTTTTTTCCCAGCTATATGGCTTTTTTTCCATTCTTTCTTTCCACCATCGATGAATCCATCCCTCCCACTGCAGTGGAACGCGATGGATCGAGAGAGTCCGGCTGGAGAGGTCAAAGGGTCCCCCTCAACCAGTCTCTCCTGATCTGGCCCGCCACGCAGTGGGTAGGTAGAGGCATTCGAATGAACTCGGACTAAGTTTCCAAACGTAGCTTACCAGTTGTGGTGACCAATGGCAGAGGTGTTGGTTATCCAATAAATCGTTGCCGGATTAACTGGACCCATACCCGCCTTCCAAATTGCTAACTGCCATTGTTAAAAAAAGTTCAAAATGTGAACCATTTGGACCGACAGGTATAAAAATGTAGATTTTCAAACATCTTATCTCCTAGTTCAGCGCTGTACGGTACAACTTCGAGCCTTGTAGATTGAAATCATTTTATTCTGAGAAGATTTCAACGCAGTTATTCAACGCAACGCACATTGACCAATTGAAAAATGATAAACAGTTTGGCGTTTAGTTCGGCGTGTCTAGTTTGTTAGCGGTTTCATTTGCATAAGGATACATGGGTCGTAGCAGTAATGATGTTGTGAGTTGAAAAAAGTTGTTTGAAACTGAAAATTTACAAAGAAAGCTGTGCGAATCTAACTTGGTAAGCTCGAGTTACCCGCTTTACCGTTTTTACAGTTTTCTCGAACTACATAAATAATGCTAGAAATTTGTGTATAGATAATAAATATAGAAGAAATCGGATTATGTCAGAAGCCGTTACAACTAAGTGGGTGTGAGAGTAATGTGCCGGAGTGAAGTGGTGTGGGGTCCTCTCTGCGTTAGGATTAGTTAATAAGATCCAAGAAGGGTCCGGGAAATCCAAGAATGGGCGGTAGGAAGTAAAAAGATTCAAGAAAGAAAAGAAGAGCTAAGAAGAGACAAGGCGAGCCAATAAGGAGAGAAGATGTAAAAAGAGCAAAGACAGACTAGAAGCGACTAGAAAGGACTAGTAGACATAAGAACAGGCAATAAGGTTCGGTAAGAAGTTTGAAGATTCAAGAAAAGCCAATAAGAGGCAAGACTAACCCGGGGCGAGAAGATGCAAGAAGATGCAAGATGAGACAAGAAGAGTCGAGAAGATGCAAGGGGAGGCAATTAAAGGCAATAAGATCTAAGAAGAGACTAAAATAGAATTGAAGAGATTAGAAGCGGTGGTAAGAAGTATGAATGTGCAAGCAAAGACAAGTCACAAGAAGAACCAGGGTGAGCCAAGAAGAAGTATGAAGAGCCAAGTGAAGAAACTAGAAGAAACAAAAAGGGACAGGAAGAGACAAGAAGACACAAGGAGATCCAATAAGAGGTGAAATGAACTAGGAAGAGCCTGTAATAAGAGATGAGAAGAAAGAAGACATGTAGAAGAAAATAACAAAAATCAATCAGTCCCTTATTTCTGCCTATCCGAAATTCCAATAAGGTTGCCATATTTACTGGTCGATTAAACTCCAACCATCTTTACATCCTCAGAGCACGTGTTCCAAACCCTAACAAATCAATGCCCCCCTGGTGAACCTATCTCACCGGGACGAAAGTGCTCCTGGCTGTGGAGGTACAGTCGTATCGTATCTTTTCTGCTTTATGGTGAGGATTAATTTTCTTTTACTGTGTACCTAATTTTACAGACAATTTACTTAATCAACTTCATAGCAGAATAATTATCCCACTTTACCCCGCCCGAAAAACTAACTACTACTTTAAATTCGAAGATTAAGATAAACTAAACATTTTCATGTTTAGTTTCTAGACATTTTATGAGGAATTTTACTTCCCTTTAAATAAGAGTTTGTTGTGTTGACTCCTCCCACCGTTCTCCCTCTATCTCAAAATCACCCCTCCCACTACCCCCAACTAATAAAATCTAGTCATTTCTGTACTTGTATAAATTTTTATGTTTTAGTGATGTAGCGAAATAATTCAAATTTATGTAACAAATGTACTTTGAAAGTATAACTCTCCAAAACAAAATGTTTATTTTCCAAATTTGATATTGCTGATGTTACCTTTCACCAGGCTAAAAAAGACCTTAAAAATCAATTCGTTTTACTTCTACTGGTTGTTTGATAATCTGATAGTATTATTATCTAAATGACAGTACAGTTTGGATTGTTGTAAATGGAAGTGGCGCAGTCTGTTATTTTTAAAAAGAACTTGAAGTTTTTAAACAACATTTCCGAAGAGAAAATGTCATCGTAATTATTGCTTCAGGAAGAAGCGAGCGGTTTTTTTTTATTATTTTTTTTTTTTATTTATTATAAATACAAAGTAATACATTATTACAACAAGAAAAAAAAAAAATATACAGAAAAAGAAAAGTCCCAATAAACTACTTTTAAGCAGTTTGTCGATGGGTACTTTTACTTTGAGGATATAAACTTATTTTACTTTGTTATGCAGTTACAATTTTTGTGTCAGTCTAATACAAATTATTTCTTTCGGCGAGCCAATTCTTCAACATAATATTTAATTTACCATTTGTACATTTTTTAATTTCGGCAGGTAACATATTTAAGCAATTAGGTATCATGTAGTCCAGCGTTCTTTGTCCATATTTGTTTAAATGCTTAGGTACAATTAGTCCTTCCTTTAACCCAAAACGAGTATTGTAAGTGTGGTCCAGTTTATTAATGTATATAGAGCTATTCATATGCTGAAATATAATTTTATACCACAGAATTGCTCTTACTGGGAGAATTTTGAGATTTTGGTAAAAGTACGGAACATTATGCCTTTTTTCGTATGAACTTTTATGAGCTAATAATTTAACTAAAGAATTTTGAACTGATTGAACACGATTTACATTTGTTTTGCAGGAAAGTCCCCAAGCTGTAATTCCATACCTGATAATAGATTCAGCTAATGATAAATATATTATTCGAAGTGTGCATATTAGAACATAAAATTTTAATTTATATAATCTGCCAACAACAGATCTGAGTCGTTCACAGACTTTATTTATTTGTAAATCCCATTTGAAATAGCAGTCAATAATTACACCTAAATAAACATATTTTTTAACAACTTCAATATTTTCACATGTACACAAATCAGAGATACCAACGTGTAAGCAATCTGAGCTGTGTGTTTTTATTTCAGGTGTAATAATATTTGCCTTGGCATTGGGTGATCTAATATGTATCAATTTAGTTTTTTTTGCATTTATGAGTAAACCAGAGTCATGAGACCATTTCAATAGTTCAATGTAATCTTTTTGTAAGAGTTCAATACATAATTGCAAATCACTGTGTGAAATTACCAATGCAGTATCATCCGCATATACAAAGTGTTTTACATGTTTAAAAATGTACTTAATAAATGATACATAAATGATATATAAAATAGGGCCTAATATGGAACCTTGAGGAACGCCTGCTAAAATTCTTCTTTTTTTACTTAAGGTGTTTAATAGCTTTATTTTCATGCACCGGTTGTTCAAGTAATCTTCAAAGAGTTTTAGAAGTCTTCCTCTTATTCCTATGATTTCCAGTACTTGCAATAATTTTCTATGATTAATAGTGTCAAATGCCTTGGAGTAATCTATAAACGAAACTAATACATGCTTTTTACTATTTAATTCATTATTTATCAAGCTGGCAAAATTTTGAAGCAGCATTTCAGTGCCTTTTTTTTTTGGAAGCCATATTGATTGGTATCAATAATAGAAAAATCTTCTAAATATTTTATTAATTTCAGCTGAATGTATTTTTCAAGAATTTTTTCAAGTGAAGGCAAAATACTAATTGGCCTATAATTACCCAGTAGAGTGTGATCACCTCCTTTATAAATAGGTCTGATAATGCTACATTGTAAGTCATCTGGAATTTTTGCTTCAAGTAAGACTCTATTTACAAAATAGGCTATAATTGGAGCTAAGATTATTATATGTTTTTTAATATCGCACATTCTGATATTATCAATTCCAGGAGAAGAGCTTTTAAGTTGCCTCACAATGCTTTCTATGTCAGCAATTTTGGCCCCTGGTAGGTACATGCTTTGTAGCATCTCCTCTGGTTCAAAAACAGTAGTCTTGTAATCACATTTGTGTAACATATTGCAGACACTGTCAGAGAAATAATTAACAAAATCATTAGTTACATTTTAAACATAAATAAACACGTAAACACCTCAGCACAGGTTCTCCTAGTGAGGTGTTCACGAAACATACAACAATACCTATCCACAGTTTCACCTTCACAAACCTACCTTACACCCAACATAATAAAATTATAAAATATATTATGTAAAAATGTTTTCGAATTTGATCTATAGGTAAATACTGTAATGTATAGAAATAAATAAATAAATAAATTTTCTTTGGTCCGATATTTGGAGGCAATTTGGTCACAATCATTTTTACATTTATTTCCTAAAATTTTATTACACTCGTCCCGTTAATTTTTAAGGTTTAGGTTAAACAAACTGTGTTCACGCCTTTATTGTCACATGTTGCTCTTTGGAAACTATCTATTGTAATCGCGACAGATAATAGAGAATTCCAGTCCAATTTTTTTTAGTTTTTTTTATGAATAATGACCTTCTAACTTAAATAACTGCATATTTATTTTTATTTTTATATTTAGTTTTAATAGTTAAAATAAATATCAAAGTTTTAATTTTTCAAGATCCCCGAAAACCACCGAATCTGGTGTGACGTCACCATGACTAACCGAAGTATGAATCTTGTAGGGAACTGGAATCAGCTGTTCGACTCCCGCCATTTTGAATTTCAACCTTGGAGCGTTTTCATAGACTGGGCAGTATGATCGTTTTTTGTACAGTTAAAGTTTTTGAATATTTTAAATAATATAGATAAACTAATAGAGATACTTTATTTTTGATACTGAATTATTTAGGCCTAAATAATGTTTCAATAAAAACAAAAACTATTATATATCCAATTCTCTATAAACCAATAAAACGGAATGCCGAACGGCTTGCGTCTTACATTTCTATTGATTATATCACCAAATCTTTCCATTACTAACACTTACCTTCCTGGTGTAATAAAAATAAGTGGAATGCAGGAAGCAGTTTTTTTGGGTAAGTGAAATTAAAATAAATATATATATTAAAACTCGCATACAGTCCATTCGCGCCTTAACAACCTGTATTCAATGATCCACACAACATCCTCAAAATTTATTTCATCAGAGCACACGCATTTTTTAATTTTTTGTGTACCAACTCGGCAGTTGTTAGGTCTACACAAATAGAAAAAAATCGAATAATCTTCTCTTCTGCTGATGCTTGAGGAGTAAAATAAGTGTGTAAATAAATCGTTTTTGCATGAGCGTTAATTTAAAACTTAATTCGTATTTATTATTATGAGAAGATTAGATATTATGTTATGATAAAATGTAAATAATTCTGTTTATTCGCTGGGAGTGTATGAAGATTGATGGCCCGTAGGTTAGGTAGTCACCCCTTTAGTGAGTGATTTTTTTGCTGATTCTGCATACTTTATTCGATTTCCAGACTGATGTGATTTTGTGATGATAGTTTTTTTTTTCTATTAAAAACAAAAAAAAATCAATCACACTCCTACATGTCACAACGGGATCGTATACAGTTCTGCTGGAACGCGCGCTGTCACGTATACAGTGCTGCTGGAACGAGACGTAGTGCTTACGCTAAGCTATAACCGACTACTCAGTTGCGACGTGTGATGAAAAATATTTTTATTTTTTCAATTGATATTTTTTTTTCATCGGACAGCCAAATGATATCTGCATTTTTGCTCCAAATATGGTCGGGAACCGATGATTAATAACCTTCGGGTACGTGCTGTCACACCCTGCACATTGTACCGAATGTGTTAGTAGTTTTACTTGGATTTGCCTAGATTTCAATTGAACAATGTGAAGTTCTGAGGAATTTTCACGTTGTGAATTTTGAACATTTTGTGTTGAGTTATTTACAAGTTTGTGTTGAGTTATTTACAAGTTTTGACATAATATTGTTGTGAATTAATTCCATTATTATGCGTTTGCCCACCCACTGCTTGGCGGAGGAATTGATTCATACGTCCGTCACCCCTGGACACATTGACTGCAAGATTCCTACCCACCCCTCATACCTTTTTTCGTTCCCAGTACCTACTGCCTCTCCTTTCATTCCCTAAAAAGTCCCTCCATACAGAATCCCCTAAGATGACATCCCCAGGATTTTTTTCCTACCTACCCCTCATACCCTTTTTCTTGCCAGAACTTCTCCTCTTTCCTTTAAAAAAAGACCCTCCACACAGTATCCCCAAAGATGACGTAGTCCCTGAGAGGAATTATTTTCCTCAGGGCCTCCTGTGTTTAACTAATGTTAAAAAAAACATAAATTACAATTATGTATAATATTCAATTTGGGAAGCGGTATGTGTAGATCTCTCCAGCCGGTTTCTCTCGACCCATCGCCTTGCACCGCAGTGGGAGGAATTGATTCATATGTCCGTCACTCCTGGACATATTGACCGCCAGATTCCTACCCACCTCTCACACCTTTTTTTCGTTCTCAGTACCTACTGCCTCTCCTTTCATTCCCTAAAAATTCCCTCCACACAGAATCCCCAGGATTTTTTTTTCCCTCATGGCCCTCTGTCTTGAGCTAACGCAAATAAAAATAAATACCAATAAATACAGATAGCCATTATTATATTGGTTATTAAATTTAAAAACTGTCAAAAAAATCTGCACCTTTTCAGACCGACCGAAACACTGTTTGATCACGTGGTGGTGAATTACTCTGAGTTGTTTCAATAATGACTGTGATTATAAAGTTTAATTGCATCATACAAAATGGCTTTGTCCGTGCGTTGTATATTTTAATGAGATATTAAGGGAGTATTTTGTTGAATGTAGGTAGGCATACAGATCTGTTCAAGTAAGTATTCAAGAGAGAATATGTTGGTTCGTCTCATCAAAAAACTCAAACACGGTGGTTGGCATTATCAAAGTTGTACAAAAAGTTTATTATAAACATTTTATTATTCTGTATTTTGACAGTTAGCCGAGAAAGTCGTAGAAAGACGAGACGTGCAATCTTGACAACCTGTTCTACGATTGATGTCTAACTCTATACGAACGGGTTCCCGCGAATCGGTGCGAACCGGCTGAATTAAAGCATAAAAATTATAACCCCAAAAGCAAGGATTTTCTAATTATTAGCAGATAGTATCGTAATACATTATATGTTACCCACTTTGTATCACCTCTTATATTTTATGTAACCTATATTTTATATTATTCCTGCATTTTTTCAAAAACATATACTGCATGTAAAAGCCCTATGGGCGTTTAAATAAATACATAAAATAAAATAAACTATTTGAAGCCATGTAAGTTGTATAACGGTGAGCGCTTGGAAGGTTTTGGATATTTTTAGTATTTGCTGTCTGAAATTAAAGTCGACGTAAGTATTTTCTGATCTGAATGAATCCATTATGAACTGTGGATTTTTATTAAGTGAAACTTCTACAGCCCCGTTAATGATTGAAAATTCAGGTGAAACGGAAGTGCGTCACTAAAATTTATTATTTGAATGGTCCTCGGTTCTAATATTTTATGCTAAATTCGCGCCTCGGCTCGAACCTCCAGTAGCGCAGCGGCTAAGGCGCCTGACAAATCCAAATCGTCCAAATAAAAAAAAAATAAACATTTTTATTTGTATGAAATCAACATCCAATCTTCAAACCACTTTAAAATAAACAGGCAAAAGAAAAGAAAGCTACATCTTAGGACTTTCTAGTTTTACTTCTACGTGTGAATCGCACACTCTGATTTTTCAAAGTTTTTTAATCACATTATTTTTACCTACCTACCTGCGTAGTTGGTCTTTGGAGCTCCGTAGTTAAAAAACATGCAACGAAAAAGGAGTGTTGATATCAGAATAGGTATGAAATAATTTAGATGTGCGATGTATCTACCTGTACTTACCTAGGGATATAGTTAGTTATGTAAAAAAACTTAATTAAAGATCTAAATGATTTATTCTTTAATTGCCGACGTACGATATAAAGACGGTGATTAATATAAAAAAGTTAGAGTAAAAACAATGTGGTAATTAAAGTCGAATTCATTTTAATGCAGTTAGTTACACGCCGCCTAAAGACAGGGGGGCTTGGAATTGCATACAATGGCGTGCAATCAATTTCGTTTTGCTTTCACAACTATTCCTTCTTTTTTTAAAAGACTTTTTTGGCATTATTATTTCAATTAGATAAAACCGATATTTAGAGAGAAGAAAGGAATTTGACTACAAGAAAAGACGACCAATAGTTGTGTAATGCTTAAATCGATTTATTTTTGGTTTGGATGTTCGTTAAGGCATTGTGGTTTAATTAGATAAGCAATAATTAGATTAGTTAATGCTCTTTATGTAGGTACTTATTACGTTTAATAGTGTCTACAGTCAATTCATTTTTATACGATCTTTTTTTTAACACTCTTTTGAATATAATGGTCTTACTGTCAGTACGGTCAATGCTCATTCCAGAATGCGATATTACTCATTCCAAACAATTTAGTTATAAGATTTATTATTCCTGGAATTTCTCATTTAAAATCTGATTAAACAAAGCATATTATTCTTCCACTTTTGCACGAATAAGGTGAACCTTGAGATTAACTAATATATCTAATGGCCTGGTATTTACATTCTCTTGAACACATTCTCTTGAAAAATTTTTTTTAAATAAGGTCTCAATGTAAATTTATTACTTTTAACGTGTTATGTCCCGAAGCCCTTAATAATGGTCCATGTCAAATCAAGACCAAAATAAATACATCTCCTAATTTTCGTTATTTGTTTTGGGGGTATTACGCCGTGTTGCGCTACCTCCTTCTTTAGCCAAAGTTTCGGACAGCGGTACAGTTTCCAATTTACCGGTGAAGAAAAGATACAGGGTGTTCAAATTGGGTGAAGTTGACACGATTGCAACTCTCCTAGTAATTTGAAAAAAAAAAACAAATTATTTCTTAATCCAAACAAATGCTGCTATGAACCGAACCAAAGGAAAGTCAAAAAAAAAATTCGCAAGATGGCGGCTGTCTGAAATAAAAAGACATTTTTTTACCAGTTTTTTTTTTGACTTTTTCGAATTTTTTTAATAATAGAAAAATTTGAAATTTTGGCATAGTTTTAGTTAGTACGATGGAGTAATGTATAGAGAAGGCTCACATCAAATTTCAAGTAGGTAAATTGGTTCAGTAGAACTTGCGATATCGATAATTGCGATATTTATTTATTTTTATTTTTTTTTTTTATTTATTTATTTATTTATTTTATTTATTATGAATCATAAATAGATACATGTATTTTAAAATGATTCTATATAATAATTAGTTACATAATATATATATTTGATGTACCCCCATAAATAAGCAGGGCTTGTGTGTATGGGGGGGGGGGTGTTATCATAATAGTTTTATTTGGTATAACCATTGACCTAGATATACTTGGTCGAAGGGTATAACTCATTTCATATTTTCATATTTTCACTATAATTTTTAAGGTTTGTTTTAAATTCTTTTATGTTAGTGTACATGTTTCTAATTTTTCTGGTAGGGAATTAAAAAAATTTGACACCGAGATATTTATGATTTTGCTGTCCTATTGTTTTTTTTACATTTAAGAATTGGAAGTATTGACGTTTGTCTGAGATTTCTGTTATTTTTAAAGGGTGTTACTTTATTTTGAATATCATCTTTATAAATTTGTAATGTTGCATGGTAGAAGTATAATGCATTTAATTTTCTGACCTTAAATTGTTTGAATAAAAGTTCTGACGAATATGTATAGGGTTTTTTAAAAATTGTTTTTATTATTAGTTTTTGTGATACGTAAATTGATTGTGTTAGATTTTTATATGTACCGCCCCATCCTATAATGCCGTATTGTACAATTGATTGACAGAAAGCGAAGTATGTGGTTCTAAGTAATTTTTCTTTTAAAATATCTCTTAAACATCTAAATATGTATGTAAGTTTCCTTACTCTGTCGTTCATAATATTTATATGTGGGGACCATTTTAAACGTTGGTCTATTGTTATGCCCAGGTACTTAATATCGTTTTTGCTTTCTATGTTTGTACATGCTATATTGCATTTGTGGTTTTCTGTATTTGCCACTGAGTGGATTGTTATATTTATTTCTTTAGGGGATTCTTGTTTTCTAATGAAAAAAGGTAAATAATAGGTTTTTTTAGAATTTAAAGTCAACAGATTTTTATCAAACCATAATTTTAATTCATTGATGTCTGTATTTGCCATGTTATTTAATTCAGACCAAGTGTTCGCTTTCAGTAGTAGGACTGTATCGTCAGCGTAGGAGACAATGTCTCCATATTTGGAAACATGGAAAATATCATTGACATATATATAAATAACAATGGTCCCAAAACAGTACCTTGGGGTATTGAAAAGTCGCTATATTTTGAATCACTGACTTGACTGAGTAATTTTACTTGTTGAGGTCTTTTGTGTAAATAACTACTTATCCAAGACTTTTCCACTAATTCCTATTGATTTTAATTTATTTATTAATTTTTGATGTGATATGCTGTCGAAAGCTTTTTTAAGGTCTATAAATATTCCGATACATTTTTTATCGGAATCTAGGGCCATATATAAATAATTGGTTATTTTTGCTATTGCATCATGAGTACTTGTATATATATAAGTTGTACATTTTATTTATAACAATTACAGGCAATATAGCCTAAGACGTTATAATTGTACCATTTATGCAGTGTATATGCAATGCCAAAAATCTTACAAATGCGCTATAGGACACAAAAAATAAATCTATTTTTTTATCCACCGCATTCAAAAAGCACGTAGCTCTCCCCAGGGGTGAGTTCATAAATAAATTAGTGCGGCTTGCTCTACTATATAGGAGGTTGTGATGAGGTCCTCGAGAGTGAGACTCTGGTACAAAAAAATATATATGTGTCAACCGTCTCGAAAAAAGTAGTTTCGAGAAACACGCGTCTAAAGTTTTGCTTTATTTAGTTTCTAGTTAGATTCCGTCTATATCAGTCTAACTAAAATGGTCATACTCTTAAAATAATTCTAATTTTGAAAAATCCTTGGAGATATTCTTAAATATCGAAATATGAAGATTTTTTATTTTCTAGACTAGAATACCCCCTTAAATTGTGAATCAGATTACGAGATGTCCATAGCTTAAAGTAGCTTCGAACTGTAGAGATAGAATGACGTCAGGGAGGTTTTTCATTTTTTGGTATACAAAATGGTTCAAAATCTTTGTACTGAGTACCCACTTACCTCTATATTTATTAGAAGAAGATTGCGATCGATGGACTATTTCAGAAACTAACTCTTTTTAAAACCCAAGGTGACTCCAAAAAGCCAGCAATACCCTGCTCCGGCTTGCTTCTCTAATTCTCTAATCTAAACGTCTTCGCGACTTCCATCGGAGTATGATGAATATCGGAATGTCGCAGAGGTTCCTGACACAAAGTTTACGCTCTGGATTTTTGTATTTTTGTGTGAGCAATGTGTATTTATTACTGCCGCCGCCATTTATTGTTAAATATTATTTCAAAAGTAATATAAGTTAAGTAAGAAACTGAAAAAAATATTAAACACTAAACTGAATGCAAGCAGCCGTTTACTGAAGATATTTCACCGTCCCCCGTCTCTACAGGGCCATCAAGGAGGACAATTATGGCAGTGATGATCGCATTCTTCGATCGGCGCAGTCTGCGCCATAAGCTTCCCATGGTGGCGGAAAGTGCTCTGAAAGTGTGCAATCGTCCATCCAGGAACATTTCCGTATCTCGGTGGGCGGAAAAGTTGTTGAATTTTAGCTTATGCCATTGGAATGCAGTATAGTCAATCCACAGTACTGACGTGTACAGCGATGTGCAGAATGCTTTGAACAGTATTGACAGCATACCTGCTCTAAAGGATATTGCTTTTCTTTGCCTTTCCATATCCTCGATGTCTTTCAGGTCGTCTGTGATGATATGTCCCAAGTACTTTACGCTACGACTAACTTCCACTTTCCTTCCATCTAGCCGTACGAGGGTGTTTGCATGAGCTCGTGTTTACATATGAATATCATAAAGTTTGATTTGGACGTATTACGTGTAACGGATGTATTATACAAGGTTATGATTTTTTGCTAAGTCTTCACATATTTGGAGTAATTTATTTAGTGCGCTAAAGCCTCGATGAAAATTAGTGAGTTTACAAGCCACTATCTGGGAAATTCACTATCTGTTGCAAACCCGCTCAGTGTAATTGTATTACTAGCTAACTAGCAGATTGTGGACAATCTACGAAAAAAGTTGAAAGGTGGTCAACTTTACTCGCTGCTCGCTCAAGATAGCGGTCTACCAACAGCTGATTTCGGACCTGTCAGAATTAGTTCGCGCGGGAGCCGTAATTCTCGCTACTGGCTAGCGTGTGGCGCTAGCTGTGAGATCAAGTTTTCTACAAAATGTCGACCGAGTTCGCGTAGAAGTCTTTATTTTAGCTGCTACTGTCGCTGCTGAGCGACTAGACAGTTTTGTGTGTCATCATGATAATCTCACTCGCCGATTCACCCGCTTTTAAACTGACCGGCTAGTAGCTTGTAAACTCGCTCAATGTAATCGAGGCTGAAGAGACGGAGTCAAAAAAAAAACCGCAACTTTTTTGTTTTTTTTTTCTTCATCGCAACCTCCCCCTCCTACCCTTAAAACTTATGTTGATAAAAATATTCAGAATCGACGTTTGCTGTTCTATCAGATAAAATTATTTTTAAAGTCGGTATCTCTAACTGAGGATCCTTATGTAATTAATTTTTAGATTTCAACTACGTCACAAAATAACAAAAAAAGTTTCTAATCGAAAAAGTACCTAATATCATGCAACCCAATGGAACCTTCCAATAATCCCCAAAATATCTGGTTGTAATAATAATATGCAGATAGAACAAAAAAAACAACACGAACCCACTAATCTACGAGCCATCCGTCTGCTACCCTTTGGGGCGTAGAAGGCTCGCGCTCCCTGCGTGATCGCGTCGTCACACCCCCTGTCTGGCCGGCCAATGGTGGGCCGGGGCGGGGCGACACCCCTCCCTGCCCCGCACCCCACCGCCCTGAGCACCGGGCCACTCGGGTACTTGGGTACTTGGGTACTTGGCTAGCGGGCTACGGTGGGGAGGAAGGGGGTAGCGAGTCACTTCCGCCGTGATAGACTGACCGATATTCAAGTAAGGGTTGAATGCGAGGAGATATTGAAAGTTGCGCAAATGATTTTTTAAAAATATTTTTTTTTAAATAATTAGATACTTTTCGAATCGATTTGAACCATTCGGTGCTATTTTTGTCATAACCTCACAATCTTATTTAATTAAAAAGCAATGATTATGAATAAAAAAAATGAATTATGAATTTAAAAATATATTTCTTAAATTGGTGTCTGCTTGGAGGAAGCAGCGCGGAAATCAACATAAAAAATATATTAATTTCAGTTGTGTGTCCATCCTCCGTAACTCTGATTCAATGAACTCTAAAACTAGGTTTTGCTTTGAATTTAAGTTTCATTTTGAAAGTTGGAATTTTTTTGCTTGAAGAAATCAGACATTCGATAAATATACCAATGAAATTTAAAATTGAGCTGATTTGTGAAAAAAAATACTATCCCGTGATTTTTCAAGGGTCTGCGCTAAAGCGTTATAATCTTTATAATATCGCAAAAGGTAGTAGGTTGACTACTTCAAAGATAATTTAAAACCCTAAAAACATGTATATCAGGTAGTAAGTCCTGGTACCTAGCTGCGATAATAAAATCTAATACTTGTGTAGAAAACTTAAGATATTCGATGAATTTTTACAATCAACATGTTGACTGCTGTGCCGTATCCAGTGCGAATTACAAGTTGTATCCTTTGAAATGTGAAGCCAAATCGATGTTTTATATTTGTGCTAAGTCTTGATCCAACTCAAACAAACACATCAGCCTTGTCTGAACCTGGAGTACAGGAAAGTTAGATTTTAATTAATGAAGAGGACGTATCCCTCGCGAAGAGGCTTGTTGGTGCCAGCCCTTAAACCGCGAAAGCAAATTTCTTCGGTACGAAGTCAACGTTGGCAATCACGTGGAAGGGGATTGAGAAAGAAAAAGAAATGTTATATCTGGTGGCGGCGAAGCTTTTGTTAAGAAAAGGAAACAAGGCGGCGTTTTGTACAATCGTACCTATTCCCCAATTTCCTCTCTAGATTTTGATACTAGTGAATCTCTCCCTTTTTATATGAATACCGCACAAGAGTCCCAACTGCTCCCGTCTGGAGCCAGTGAGACTATTGCATTTGGGGTATGTTGTGAAGCTGAAGGTAGTGGGGAGGGGAAGGAGATGGGGAAGAGGAAGGTAGGAAGTACCTGGCTAATCAGATCTGGTCACCAAACACGGCTAAAGCCATTTCAAGCAACGTTTCAATTCTGAACGGTGGTCTTACACCAGGGCCATACTGAGAGTATCTTCTACTCGGAACTCAAAAATACTATATGTTATTTTAAATGAATAATTTGTGAAATAACACAAATTAATCGAATAAAAATTATTTGCCACGCCGATCCCGCGACCTTCGGAATGCGAGTCAAGTGCCTTACCGCTGGACTACGCCGGCCGTCAACTTACTGTCACGGTGAGAAAAATATGATCTAAACGGTGTAAGACAGAAAAAACACCAGGCTTTATATTCAAATCTATGATAACCACAGAAAAATTAAAATGTTCCCACACCTCTATGAAATCAAAGTTTCCGACAGCAATTAAAAAAATGAAACCTTGTTAATTTTTTAATAATTATTTTTACATATAAGTAGTAACGTCAAGAAAGTAAAGTTACAATATCGTTTATAATACCTTTGTCTAATAAAATGTGGACGTATTTTTATTTTTTCGTTATCAGTAATTTTAGTTAAAAAAATATAGGTGAGCCATGTTTAATTTTTTTTACCCTTCCATTCAAAATTTGTATATTTCAAAAATTATGTGTTTATATTTAATAATAAAATTTGAAAGCATCCCTTTTCAAAAACATTTTTTAATTTTCGGATGCGTTCAGAAATGTTCCATATATTTGGATTTTATTGCAAGCGGAAATAATCTAACCATCTGACGATGTTCGATGTCTGAAGGGTTAATAAATGTAATATAGATATCAACGAAAAAGACATTCCAAGCGCAAAACAAAATTCGGGGAATTCTTGCAATTCACTACAGACAGTGCTGCCAGTCGCTAGAGTGATCAATATAACATTATCTAAATTCATTTAAAGAAAAGGGATCCCCCGGTTTTGTCCCAGAATAAGTAATGAAAAATTCCCAGAATAAGCATGTCCCAGAATAAGCATGTCAATGTGTTTTCCTTTTTATATAAGTTACTTCTTAAAGATTTTAAATTCACTGAAATTGCCTGGTTTAAACGCCATCAACAGACGTTTAGTGTACAAATTGCAGATTGTATCTTTGAAAAATAAGGCAAATCGAATAATGATGACTTCGGGGGGCCAACTCTCGGGGTGATCAACTCGGGTCGGGTCACCGTTTAAAATAAACAGAGCGCGTGATAAATGAGTTCGAACCAACTCGTAATTAAAAATTGGGTGAGAAACACAACATTAAGGAAAAAACCGACGGTTTATCATTTTTAAGGGGGTGGGGGGGGGGGGTGGGGGGGGGGGGGGGGGGTAAAAAAAGTTTTAAACCTTATTCCCCCCCCCCCCCCCTCTTTAGAAATTCATTATTTATCTATCTACATGGGTAGATTTACCATGGATTATTTAAAATAGTTCATAAAATATAACTGGAGAACTATTCCGGAAAACAAATAATAAATTTAGTAAAAAAAGAATTCATCCTAACTTCATGAATAACTCACTAAACTCAAAACTCAAAGTTTTCCGAAATCAGACGCAAAAAGTGACCTTCCTCTTATAAGATCAAGTGTGCAAAATTTCATCAAACTCGGAATAAAACTTTAGATTTTTATATAAAAAAAGCTAAGCCACACGTTCCAGACACTTTAAAAAAAAAATAATTAGATGTTACCTACCTGTTACATATTATTACATCTAATACTTGATAATTAATCACCAAAAGTTCGTATCTAATTGGTTCTCAAATAGTTGAAGTGATTAATTACAATTAGGCATGAGCCAAATTACTTAGAACCTAAAATGCCAGACTAAAATAAATGCCTTTTTAATTCAATTTTTCAACGAGTCGGAGACCACGAACCGATCTATCAATATAATAAAAATACTGTGACATTTATAAAAGCCAAGTTTTTTATAGAAGTGATGAATCGTGAAAGTTACAAGACAAAACACTTTTACTAGCATTTCACTTTCACTTACGCAATAAATCGGAAAAACCCCCAAAAAAGCTGTAGCCAAAGTGATTACTGATTAAGTGGTTAATAATTAAGTATTAGCCATCTACAATAAAACCGCATCCAATGTTTTGATAGATCTTTTGATTATTTTATATTTGTACAACAACAGCCCTGAGCTACGATTGATGAACTAGAGGCAAAAAATACACCTCATACGTTAATTCTAACATTGGTTTGATTTTGGTATAGGAAGGCACCTATAGAAGAAATAATGAAAGACGAAATAAATTTTATACCGAGGAGAGGAATGAGCTATGATGTGATACAAAAGGGTATTAGTTGTGTTCGTGGCATGCGGGTGAATCTACCTGAACATATCAACGTTACATTAATTTGTGATTTTCCAAAGACAATTTTTTTCAATGTAAACGTTGCGTGATGTTAATTAATACCCTTTTCATTTCAATTAAGCAGACGACAAGTTTAATAAAAATATAGGCTTCAGTTACTGCATAAAAGCGAAAAGGGGATAAGACTTGACAACTTAGAGTCATTAAAGTTATGTTAGAGGTATCGTTAGAGTTATCTAAAGACAAAAACATTAATAAACCTGAATAAAAGTCCGATACTTACGTTGTTCCCTATTGACAAAAAGCACTCTCTTCTCAATCCTCCAACTATCCCTATCTAATCAGCCCACTTTTTGTAACCCACTATAAAAGTACAGTAAGTGTATAAACACATGTTACTTCTAGATTTTAGGTTTTAGAAGAGAATTATACTGCCCTGATGAAGCCATGATTGTATCAATCGGCACAAGGTGCAAAAAATAAAAGTCATGTTTACGAAGTTATTGTTTTAATTTTACTTAAAATACACTTTATTTTCCCTATTTTGCCTTCAGTAAGTCAATACCGTTTTAATATTTGGATACCTGCACGCTCCACACGCTTTTCTGGCATATTCAAAGAGGATCAGAATTAAATGGAATATTGGAAGTAGAAATACTAACCAACTGAAATTCTTTATTCTATGACATTCTATTTTTGTCAGAGAAAATTTAGGAACTGGATTAAGTGGCCACTCACACAGCAGTCTGATGGTTAGTAAATGAAACGACAACAGAAACGTATGAAAATATATTTGTTTTGTAAATTTAAAGCGGTTGGTAATCCTTAGATGACCTTAGTGCCCAATATTTGAGTCGTTCAATTTCTATATCCGCTATATTAACTTTCGTTGATTTGGAGAAAACCGCAAAAAAACTGTCACACCTCTAGCATAAATAAATAATTGCTTTTAATTTTTTTTAGTAATGAAATGGAGTAATTTAATTTTTAAAGGTATTAATTTTTTATATGTCTAGCATAATTTAAGTAATTTCGATAAATAAAATGGATATAGCGGATTTTGATATTCACTTCGTGATTTACTCACGATATAGGGCGTTTTGAAACTCAGCTGACCTGACGCGCGAGTTTCTAAACCCGCCATCTTGGCAAAATAACTGCTCGTGATTGGTTTAATTCCGCTATAGCGGGTTTTGATAGTAACTTCTTGAATGATATAGCGGGTTTTGTTTCTCGCTCGCAGTTTTAAAATTGTTTTTGGTTGTGATAAGGGATTTTTTGATTCTCAATTTTAGGTTCCTCTTGTCCCTCGCAAAAATGTCATACTCAGATCATTTTGTCAAAACATCGGATATAGCGGGTATTGAAATTATATTAACTTTTGTCAAAACATCGGATATAGCGCGTATTGATATTATAAGACTCATTTGATGTAAACCCGATTAATTTAAGTAATTTGACGGCCGGCGTAGCCCAGCGGTAAGGCTCTTGGCTCGCATTCCGAAGGTCGCGGGATCGAATCCCGGCGTGGCAAATAAATTTTATTTGATTAATTTGTGTTATTTCACAATTTATTAATTTAAAATATTATATAGTTTATTTCTGTTCCAGAGTGGAAGATACTCTCAGTATCGCCCTGGTGTAAGACCGCCGTTCAGAATTGAAACGTTGCTTGAAATGGCTTTAGCCGTGTTTGGTGACCAGATCTGAATAGCCAGGTACTTCCCACCTTCCTCTTCCCTCTCCACTACCTTCAGCCTCACAACATACCCCAATTTGGAATGGCATAGTCTCACTGGCTCCAGACGGGAGCAGTTGGGACTCTTGTGCGGTACTCATGTAAAAAAAAAAAAACCCACCTGCAGGTTCCATACTTACATAGCAACTCCTGCTGATCCGTCTACATCCGTATACGTATATGTAGTCGATGCATATACATTGTACATACCTACAAAGTTTATTTTCATTTTTTATATAAACTTCACGCTGAAGGGGATGGCGTGTCATTTTGGAAGTGCTTTGAGGATGATTCGAATTAGGGGAAACACAAGAGTGGACAACTCGTTCGGCAAATACAATGTCAACCATTTACGAAGCTTTGCCGGATCCTCAAATTTATATAATATTCCTAGATAATGAGTATTAATTTTTCAATATAGATTATCTCTAGTATCTCATTGCTCGAGGTTCAATTCCGGTCACCGACGAAAAGACTGTATAGGTTTTTTTTGTTGGCTATGCACGTTCGGCGTGCATTCCAGATAAAGCCTTTCTTCGCGACCAGAGATCGGATGTTACTATCAGGTAGCATTTTCTATCATTTTTTGCTAGGTTCAACGCTTGGGGAAAACCTAAAATCCAGGCGGTCATGCCTGATCGGCGATATGGTTCGCCTGGTGGAGACAACGGTATTCGGAGAACGCGCGTGTAACACAAATCTAAACTAGTGCAAGGTATTGTGGGCCAGTTCGGAACTAGATTGTGATTCTGATTATGTGATAATAGAAAGTCAATTGGGGTAGAACTTTCTAAGTGTTCATCAATATTTTATGAGTGCAGGTCGATGTTAAATAGTACCCTTGTGAGGGAGGTAGTAAATCAAGGCTAAAGAGTCGCGTCATTCATATGGATTTCTGGATTACAAATAGATTTTGACAGGAAAAAGCTGTGGAAGGTGTTGTCCAATTACGGAGTGAATACGAATCTCATACACGCAATTGCGTCTCTGTATGAGAGAAGCGTTGCATGTATTAGGGTGAACGGCGATTTTACGGGGTGGTTTGACATCACAAAAGGTGTTAAGCAAGGATGCGTAATGTCACCGTGGTTATTCAATCTATACATGGATAATTGTATGCAAGAATTGAAAGAGATGGGATTGGGCGCGAAATTGAGTGATCTAGAAGTATGTTGCCTGTTGTATGCTGATGACGCGGTGCTGATTTCTAACAGTATGGAAGATCTACATTGTGCAATCGAGGAATAATATGATATACGAGAGATGTGATGAGAATAATAATAAAAAATACGTTCAGCTTAAATTCCTTTACCTTTCTCTTGTAGTCAGTAGCTGCAGATTAGTGGTTGTCTTCTGTTTCTTAAACTGGTACCTACCTACTCAAAACACAATTTTTTTTTGTATTTTTTTCCAAATTAATTCACAGAATTCCAAGGAATTACAGCTTGGGGACTTTCCTGCAAAACAAATGTAAATCGTGTTCAATCAGTTCAAAATTCATTAGTTAAATTATTAGCTCATAAAAGTTTATACGAAAAAAGGCATAATGTTCCGTACTTTTACCAAAATCTCAAAATTCTCCCAGTAAGAGCAATTCTGTGGTATAAAATTTTATATTTCAGCATATGAATAGCCCTATATACATAAATAAACTGGACCACACTTACAATACTCGTTTTGGGTTAAAGGAAGGACTAATTGTACCTAAGCATTTAAACAAATATGGACAAAGAATGCTGGACTACATGATACCAAATTGCTTAAATATGTTACCTGCCGAAATTAAAAAATGTACAAATGGTAAATTAAATATTATGTTGAAGAATTGGCTCGCCGAAAGAAATAATTTGTATTAGACTGACACAAAAATTGTAACTGCATAACAAAGTAAAATAAGTTTATATCTTCAAAGTAAAAGTACCCATCGACAAACTGCTTAAAAGTATCATTGAAGAAGAAGATAACACTTATAATCTAAATGAAAATATGAAAGAAAACAAGACACAGAAAAACAGAAAAAAACAATGGTCAATAACCTTCAAAAGTTATAAAAAGAGAGTTTTTCTCATAAAAAATTGCTTAAAAGTAGTTTATTGTTTTTTTTTTTTTTGTATATTTTTTTTTGTTGTAATATTTTAATACTTTGTATTTATAATAAATAAATAAAAAAAATAAAAAAAACTTTTTTCTTAGTCAATCTAAAAATAATCTATCATCATACTATCCTGTATAATATAAAATATTCAGGGTGTTAAGGGATGTACTAGACTTACTATAACCAGTGATTCCTGACATTATTTGGAAAAAAAATATAAAACAAATTTTGGTCTCTGGTAACATTTTTTAATTTTATTTTTTTATCAAACAATTTTTTTCTTCCAAATTTCGTCACTGGTCACGCCGAGTAGCATGCCCAACCCCTCGCTCGCCTCTAACTGTCCAATAAGGGGCTATCCATAAATTACGTCACACGAATTTCATGATTTTTTGACCCCCCCCCCCGTCCCTGTCACACATTGTCACATTTGTGAGACCCCCTCCCCCTTAGGGTGACATCACATATTTTGCAATTTTACATCTAAAAATAATCAAAATCCAGATTTTTACATGTTACGTCACAGAGCTTATGACCCCCCATACCCCTTGTCACACTTCTCTACTCCCCCCCCTTAAGGTGTAATTTATGGATGGCCCCTAACCAGTGATTTTTTACGTTTTTATTTATATCAAAAATGTCACCAGATATCAAAATTTCACTTACATTTTTACTCCAAATAACGTTAGAAATTTGTATACATATCTACACTTCCATTAATCCCGCTAAATAACCATTAGGTTCCCAAAACTGTACAGCATTAAACATAATTATTTATATACCTAAACTCTATTAAGTTAGTAGATAACCACTATAGTCAAACAGTTACCAAGTGCACTCCCAAAATTTCAAACGGGGAAGAACGTTCTTCACCGTTTGAAATTTTGGGAGTGCACTTGGTATCTGTTTGACTATAGTAACCATCTCAGAAAACAACGCGAGTATGTACTGATTTATCCCAGAAATAATAACTTGTTATGAAGTGTCAGAGGGATCAACTGACGGTGGAACTGCTGAAGGGGGACCAAGTGTCGAGGGGGCAATTGTCGGGAATCAGATCAGACAGAATCAAGAATCGGATCACCCTTTTTTACAAACTAAATATGTTACACCTTGACTATAAAGCAAAACAATGCATTTTTGAGTGCTGGAGTAGAGAACCCCGCGAAAACCCAATCAATGAGCCCTGGCATAAAAAAAATATACCCATCTCGGATATTTAGGAAAATGCAGGCAAGTCGTGTCCATTATTCATTTAAAAAGTACCTACCTATAATGAAACCATTTTTGTTATTATATATTTTTTGATATTGTTAAAAGTTTGAGCAAAGCCGGTGACATATTTCCTTTGCAACTTTTTGGAGTTTAGTTTGTTAAATTTGGTGACTACTTAGGAAACTCGTGGATATTGAGGCCATTGCACCACAATTGGAAGTGGTTTTTAGGTTCATTGTTAAGCTTGTTAAGGCACCGCCACTAGAGACTTGGATTTTCCACCAGGGACGAATTTTTGGCAAAAACTATTAACGCTTTGATTAGGGTTCAATCGTTTGTGAAACAAAAAGTTGTATGCGCGAACCTAATAATAAACCCATTTGGTTTTAATTTCGACCAGCTAAACAGAAGCCGACCTAATCGATTATTAAAATAAATTCATAGAAATGGGTTTCCTTCTTCCTTCCCCGTAAAAAATAAAAAGTTGCTGACACAGGACCTAACATTATTATTATTGTTGGTAAACAAGACCAATGATTTATTTCGGCTTGCTTATGCTCTCTCTCATGGCTTGTTAGAATAGAATTAGGCAACAAGTTTAGTCGAGTAGCGAGTAACTCGCCACTTGACTGATCAAAGAGCGTTCGCACTATCGACCCGTTCGCATTGGTAGAGTATTTTAGTCGAGTGGAGAGTATAGTGGTAACTAAACGCGTCCGAACACCATAATTTTAGTAGAGTGGGTTAGTCAGCTCTTTGTCGATTCGATCCATTTTGTTCTAATTTTTCGTGAGTAGCGATCCCCCCACGCGTCCCTGCGCACTAATATGCGCAAACCCGCCGTTTTAGCAGAATTCATTTGTAGACGCGCGGAAATGTCGTGGCATTGGAGCGAAGATGCAACTCTTAAATTATTTATTAATGCTGCTATTAATCTCTTTTCATGTATATAGTTTATTTATTTTCATTTTACTAATTTATTCTTCCACATCTTCTAAAATTTCACCTCTTCCAAGCATGCCCACTCAACCACCGTCTGGTCAGTGGTTGAGTGGGCACCGCGTTTGGGTCCCACCCGGGCGTTCCGTGTTCGATTCCTCGACTGGCTAAGTTCTCCATCACAACACAAGCAACATTTTCGGCTTTCTGTGGTGGTAGTAGGAGATTTTCAAACATTGTTGGGTTATTCGTAACCCGGGAATGTTTGTCTTTCTTTAAAAAAAAAAAATTACAATATGCTTAATTATCGTAGTTACTTTGCTTGTAGTAGCCAGTCAACCGCATTCATCTTGCAGTGGGCGGCGGGCAGTAATGTACTTTATTTGAAAGTAATGCGAACGATTTTCGGCGAGTTACTCGCCACTCGACTAAACTACCAGCTTAGTCTGAATAAGCCATTAGAATTAGGCAACAAGTTAAGTCGAGTAGCGAGTAACTCGCCATTGACTGATCAAAGAGCGTTCGCACTATGGTAGAATAGAGTACGTTAGTGAGTGGCGCACTACAAGATAAACGGGCTGCAACGCAACAAAGTAAATAAGCTAATTAAGCTGATTGTAATGCTTATCTTAGAAGAGATGGGAGAAGAAATTAGTGAGACGAAAGTAAATAGATACGAAAATAGATTAACAGTAGAAAAATAAGAATTTTAGAGAGCATCTTCACACCAATGGCACGAAATTTCTGCTAATGAAACTTCGACTGGTTCGGAATTATTTAGTGGTTGAGCCAGTGAGCAGGGATGCATGGTGGAAGACGCTGATCGCCCAAAAAAATAGAACTAAATGGATTGACTCTACTAAACCGCTGAGTAAACTATTCTACTAAAATTAAGGTTTTTAATTCTTAAAAATTACTTACTAAATTCGGTCACTTACTAAATTACTCGACTAAAATACTTGCCTAGTCCGAATGGGTGAGTAATTTAGTAGTTCTATTTTTTGAACCTCAAAATCGATGAGTTTCCTAAGCAGTCACTAAATTGAATAAACTAAACAACTCCAAAAAGTTGCAAAGAAAATATGTCACCGGTTTTGCTCAAACTTTTAACAATATCAAAAAATATGTATAAACGAAAATTGTTTCATTATAGATAGGTGCTTATTTAATGAACAATGGATACGACTTGCCTGCATGTTCCTAAATATCCGAAGTAAAAATATCGGTAAATTTTATGATACCGGAGCTCATTGCTTGGGCTTGCGCAGGGTTCTATTCACTCCAGCACCCAAAAATGTTTTTTTTGCTTTATAGTTAAGGTGTAACATACATAGTTTTAAGCAAGGGTGATCCGGTTCTTGATTCTGTCTGATCTGATTCCCGACAATTGCCCCCTCGACACTTGGTCCCCCGACAGTAGTTCCCCTGTCAGGTGATCCCCTTGACCTTACCCACCCCTCATACTTTTCTCCTTCACAGAACTTCTTCTCCGTCCTTTCTATAAAAATACCCTCCACACACCATTCCCAAATATCAAATACCATTTTAGATTTTCAATGCCAAAAGTATTTTCGTTATTTGTTTTTGGGGTGTTCTGCCGTGTTTCGCTACCTCCTTCTTTAGCCAAAGTTTCGGACAGCGTTACAGTGTCCGAAATCTAAAATCTCAGGGCAGATGTGTAATTGTTTATTTCACCACTAACAATTACACATCTGCCTTGATTATGGACACTTTAACGCTGTCTGAAACGTTGGCTAAAGAAGGAGGTAGCGCAACACACCATAACACCCCAAAAACAAATAACGAAAATTCCCAGAGATGTTTTTCTCAGGGCCTCCTGTGTGAAGCATATATATTTTTTTAAATGGCGTAAGGCATTAACAAGAAAATTAACAAAATGAGTGAATCATTTTTTGGACAAATAAATTTTCAAGAAAATCCCAGGAATACACCTACCCCTAGATTACCCGCTTATTTCCACATAGTAAAAGAGTAGTTTTGATGCACTAGGGTAGCAAATCACCCTTGGAACTTGGAACGAATAGTCCTTATTGGCAGATGGTTACATAGGCGACTGGTACCCGGCCTATAAAGCCGCCCCATGTACCGCCATGTACCGGGGGCTGTGGAGTATATTGAGATTGTAAACAGGGGAGACGAACTAACCCCCTCTGTTGGTAAATGACTTGACTGCTTTTTGTTTACGTGGAAATGATTGAGGGTACCTCCCAGGGACCTACATGTATTGTTTGCAGGCATTCATATTTGCAGTAATTTATGTAAGTACGTTCCTACCAATTTTTAATGTATTTATTAACCAACTATTATTGTCGAGTAATAACAAAATCTACGTGAATATGACAACAAATGAAAAACATTTTTTTTTAAAGTTACACTAAACAAATCAATTGGGGAGGCGGGTATGGGTACCGTTACCCCGAGAACCTTTTATTGGATAATCAGCACCCCTGCAATTGGTCACGTTTAGACTTAGCAGGAGTGCCCGGGTTCATGGGATGAGGTTTATTCGGGTCTTGGCGGCGGATGCGTCTAGGCCGGATTGGGAGGGACTGGTCGAGGGAGACCCTTTGACCTTTCCAGCCGAAACCTTTCGACCCATCGCCTTACACCGCAGTGGGAGGGATGGTTTTATACGTCCGTCACTCCTGGACATATTGACCCGCGACTACTACCCAACTCTTATACCTTTTTCTTTCCCAGAACTTCTTCTCCTTCCTTCCCATGAAAATACCCTCCACATAGCATCCTCAAATATTCTAGATCCTGAGCGAATTTTTTTCCTCGGGGCGCACAGTGGTTCCCTTAGAACAATCTAGCTAGACAAAAAGATTTCAACGATGTTTTTATTTACGTACAAAAACATACTCAAAGCATAGAAAACAGTCCATAGCATTATGTTCGCATCGATAAAAAAATTTAAAACAATACGCGCTACACGTGGCAACGATGTAAACACGACACTTTGAATGTGCCAGGCGGCCTCCCTGCAGCCCATCTCCTTTGGTTGTACACGCTGTTCGGTCGTTAGTGGTGTTATTTGAAATCGGAGAGAAATTACGTCAGGAAAAAAATTGAAGTCCATGGTATGTTCTTTCAAATTTATTGAAGTATTTAATAATTTGCTTCTTCCATATTACTTTTATCAGTCGTTAAAAAATCGTGAAACCATTATCAAAATTTACAATTATTTGCCAAAGTTTGATTAAACTTTCAAAATCGTGTACCAATTTGTACCTCCAAACTAAACAATTTTCATATAAAACTATTCTTTATCTAAATTTTTTTATAGAATTTGTCTGCTTTTACGTGCTCTTTTGACTTTTACAGAGCCTCTACCCTTGGTTTATATTTTTGATATTTTGGAGATGTTAGAAGAAAAAGGCGCATCAAAGTCGAGTTATGCTTTTCAACACGGAAAAATTTTGGTTGAGAAAAACAATTTTATAGATCTCGAAAAAAATTTACTAAAGAAAAATAGCATCATTTCTATTAATATGTCATAGAAAATGGAAAAGAAGAATATTGCTTCATTTCTATTAATCTTTCAAAAGAGATGGTCGAAGATATACTCTAAAATTCATGTAAAGAAACCAGAAATGGCTTAACACAGTTTTTTTTCTTCCGGTAGTTATGTGTGATGATGGACAACGAGGTGAGCTAGAAAAATAATTTGGTTTTTGCTCGTTAAAAATTAAAATAAGAAAAATCAAATGTCCTCTGATTTCTCAAAGTCTAAAAGAACTCTTTCATGCTGCTTAAGTCAGTTTGAGGTCAGATAAAAACGGGAAGCTGTAATATCCGAAATAACCACAATATCGAAAACATCCCAATGTCTTTTCTAGTGATGACTTAATATTATTGTCGATTTCGGAAGTACCACCGAAGAAACCACAGAGCTCTGTTGACAGTGCCACATAGGAATATTATCATTTAACAAAAGTGATGATAGTGACAAAACAAATGTCATTTGATTTTGTTCTTATATTATGTTACAAATAATATTTTTAACTAATTACTTCAAATAAACAGATTGTTTTGACTTATTTGAATCATTGTACTACACGCAATTTATTTCTATTTTATTTTACTTTGAAAATTCTGTAAAAGTGGTTGAAATAAATGTAAATTTTTTTAATAATTTTTTTAATCATATTGTGACCATTTTGCTTCACATTCCGTGGAAAAATATTTTTGTCTAGCTAGAATGGGATTTGGGACCACTGTGGGGCGTCCTGTCTGGAACTAATGTAAAAAAAGTTAACTCCTGGATAGGTACATGATTTAGGTGACAAGAATAGAAAATATTAAAAAACGTTTTTTTTGTTGCGTTTTTGTTTTGGACTCTCAAAAATCATTTAGATTTCGCAGAGTACCATAAAATATAAGGCCTTAGTTGAGTTAAAGTAAGAATGAAAATATAAAATTATAATAGTTAAGGTGCTATAAATAGAGACCTGGCAACATACAATTTTTTTTTTTTTTTTTAATTTTTTAAAAAGAAAGACAAACATTCCCGGGTTACTAATAATCCGACAATATTTGAAAATCTCCTACTACCACCACAGAAAACCGAAAATGTTGCTTTTGTTGTGATGGAGGACTTAGCCAGCCGAGGAATCGAACACGCAATTTTTGCTTTCTACAATAATTGAAGTCAAATATTGACGTGCGTCTATTAAAAGTGAAATACATGCCGCTATGGTTATCGGCGTATTTTTGTTTATTTTATTACTTTGTTGTCCAGACAATATTTGAAATCGTCAAGGGTATTGGAAAACAATAAATAACATAATTTATTTAGCTCCAACGATGAACTTGTAGAGCATATATTATCAATGCAACTTGTGATGCAACCAATCAATCGACTGGTTCGGGAAACTCATTAGCCAAAATTACAGCAATGATACATGCGTTTTTTGGTAAAACATGCTTCAATTATATTCAGTAAAATTAATCAATATTACTGAATCGTTTTAAAATGGGTATCAAAAATTAACCTCAAAAGTCAATGTCCTCTCAAAAAAATATGTCATATTTTATCACGCTTTATCTAGAATTATTGCTTCCTGGCCATTCGACATTCCATATTTTTTTCGACGTGTGAACTCTATAAATTATTTTGAAATATTCTCACACTTCTTTAGTCGTATCCTCTTTGCTGATGGAGCCTCACTCCAATTTGCATGATGGACAAGGATCCTCCACTCCTCGCGGTGTTGCGCTGAGTGTAGAACTGCGGATACCGTCTTTCCGGGCGATTGAGATGTATGATCTATTCATCACCATCAACTCATCGATGGTATTCCTCTGCCTTTCCTACCTTCCACTTTCCATGAGTTTCTACATATTTGAGTTCTCAGTTTGGCGAACAACGTCTGCAAAGTATCTTAATATACTTTGCAGACAGACAGTTTAAAGCCTATTGTAGATGCCTAGCTCTTCCGGAATTGATTAGTGTGCCTGGTCGTCCATTGAGTTCTGAACATTTTTCTCCAGCACCACCTTTCGAAGGCGTCCATCCGCTTGGCTTCTAGCCAGAGGCGGCTCTAGTGGTCCGGAAATGGAAGGTCATTAAAAAAAGATATTGTGATACAATATCAGATCGATAATATTAATTTCACGTGGATACCTCACGAGTAGGTGAGAATAAAATTACATTATTGAATTACATTATTTCATTCGACAAGCATACAATATGCAAAATCAACCTACAAACGTAGGTTGATAAACATCAAACCATCTCTTTTAGACGCATATTTTTATCATGCTCTCTTCTTCAAGGCTATGACCAAAACTGTCTTCAGAATCCGAAAACATTTTTATTAGGCGACATAGTTTATTTCGTTTATTGTACGGCGCGTAAAGAGACATGATATTGGGACATTTCTTAAAATGACCCAGCCAAATAGTGCACGGAAAACAACGCTTCCATTTAAAGGTAGATGTCACTACTTGCCGCTGTCGGCTATGTCGCGGTGGATTTCAAATACATTAGAACAATACCAGTTGTTCTGATTTGCATAATATGATGTTTTACTATCATCTTATAATTTTGGGAGGTCTTTGACCAATTGACCTGAGGGAAGGACCGCCACTGCTCTTAGCGTTCATATTTCTACACGTATGGGGGAAATCAGCCCCCAGACGAGTCTTGGTGTTCTTCTTTATGCCTCTGTAATTCCATATCTTTTGCATTTGGCTCATGCGTCTTAAGTCAACCAACTCCTTCTTTTCACTTCTGTTTCATCAGAGCCATGGTGTCTTTCAGAGCATTTTATACTTAGAAAGGTGTTTACCCTGACGATCATCATTAGTTTCTCATACAATAGATTTTAAATTATATATTTGCCTTTCTTTCTCCTTCTATAGAAACAAAGGTTAATGAAAAACTTGAAGGGTAGAACCCATAAAAGATTTTAAAGAATATTAAACTTTGTAACAATAATGTATTAATATTGTAATTTATAAACAAATGAGATAAAAATGACAACATTATGCGAGTCAGTAGCCTAGAAAATATGCATGACAGAATGGGCGAAAACAATTTAATATTGTGGAAATATTTAAAGTAACAATAAATTAATAGATGTGTCTAGTTTTTATAATGCATGACTAAATTTGAATTGTGGCCTAGCGACATTTAATATCATTTTCACAGCTGCTGAAAATATAACAATATCCATGCAATTGACATATCGTTTGGTGATTTCCCTCCTATCAACAACGAATTGCATTAAAAATATATAAATTCTCAAATTGCGTAAATGCATGTTTATCAAACGTTTGCGCGAAAGTAAAAACGAGAATAGGTAGCAGGTACAATCATTTTGCCTATTAAAGGCTTCGGCGCTTTAGTGACATTATTTTAACAAATGGTAGAAAGTAAGAATTTACATTATGAGTACTTATGCAATTTTATGAATATATTATACGTTGATATGATAATTTATAGAGATAAACAGACTGTTTTTTCTGAATCAGCAAAATGATGAAACAGAAAAAAATTGCTGCGCGTCGTATACACACCTGAGCTTCTAACAAGTATTCTGACCGAACGGTTCGAGAAAACTATCGCAGTGAAAAGTGTGGTTCTATAAACTTCATAATCCCGATGCTTACCTACTATATTTTTTCGTATACCTACATCATATAGTCCGAAACACTGATTCTTATCGATCTCACCCTTTAAACGGGTTACCGAATATACTATTTTCTGTGGTCTGTGACGGTGAGCGTGATGTGAACTATTCCCGCGTAATGTAATGCGTACAATTACTCGCGCACGACAAACCTTTAATTTTAAAAATTAGAGCTGATTATGGGAACCAAAAGACATAGCAGGAACCAACATTATTTTATTTTAATAATAATACTATATTCTGGCATTATACCTAGCTCTCTCATTCAAAATATAGGCTTATTAGATTTGTCAAGGAATTTGACAAATCTAATAAGCCTAAATTTTGTTGTGAGTCTGTCTATAATTATAACTCTGGTTCAATGCACTCGGATTTCCTACTCGAAATCAAGACAAGAAGTAAAGTGCATACCTAAAGGTGTGCATCTTTCGTTTCAATTTCTTGGGTTAACCTTAAAAAAAAATAATTCAGATTTCGTAATTTTTCAAGAATCTGTCCTAATTTCACCTTCAACAAAGCTTTATTTGCTAACTAACAAGAATTACTCAAGGTAAATTGTCACGCTAATTTCACAAATAAAAAGTATATAATTTTAATAGACACAAATCTTTTTTTTTTGAAAGACATGAATCCTACCGCAAATATTTCATAATTACTTTCAGCCTAGCAAATCCTTCAACAAATATGATACGCCATGATTTTTCATGAGTCTGGGCCAATAATGGGGCCGGGATCTGTTTATTGGATTACCAATACCTCCGCCAAAAGTCACCCCAAGTGGAACCGCTAGGTGACTAGGTGCCCGGGTTCATGGGTTCGTGCAACTGCTTTGCAGGTCGAATCGGGAAAGATTGATTGCGGGAGACCGTTTGACCTCTCTCGGAATATCGCATCGCCTTGCCCCGCAGTGGGACAGGTTGATTCATACGTCCATCACTCCTAAACACACTGGCACCTAGATTCCCACCTAACTGAGGGAAATTAGTTCTAGATCCTCCTGTGTAAATGTAAAAAAGTTATATCACAAAATGCAAATGAAATTACATTGTAATAAAAAACATTTACAATAGTTTTTTTGTGATAACTGGTTCCATAACGCACTATTAAACATTGTTAATTTTCAATTATCCGTTTTTGTTTTTAAATTATTAATTAAAAATCACCGTTATCAGAACTTATTAGAACTTATCAGAACGTTAAAAAAGCGAAATTGCGTCCATAAAATTGCATAACACTGATGCATTCTACCTTGATCTTAATAAACATATTTTTAGTATGCATAAATGCATTTTATTTATGCATCGGCCGTTATCTTCGCCAATAAGCGTATTCGTGACAAGCGGAGGCTTGTATATTTGAGATAAAGCTAACGAGATATTAGCTCGTAAAATTCATATCGATTTTCTCGTATTTACGATGAACGTAAGACGGAAATTAAGTTTCTTTTTTTGTAAAGCGAAAAATCTAAGATCAACAGCAAGAGTTAATTGGACTAAGCCTTTTAATAGTTATTTACAAAACCATGGGATAGTGAAATAGGCTTTTTTTATTTTTCGTATATAATATAATATTATATCGATGGGTTAGGGATTAAAAAATATTGTATCTTCGTATAATATAATTTTGAGAAATGTGAAATTGGTGGTTTGCAAAATTCGATTTTATGGTGTACAGGTACCTACACGGTGTCCAGAATCACACAGTGCAAGCGGGAAACTATTTAATCTGCATAACATTTTGAGTGTATTTTATTGATGTAATAATTTTTAGGATTTGTTCTTTTGTTTTGGAGTGAATCCAGTTAATATTGATATTGCTGGTAACCCGGACTTTAATTGAGATAAAATATTTTGATAATGCTATAATGCTATCAAGTTATCCGCCTCACTAGACGACGTCAGTTCTGAGACGGGGTATGATAGAAAAATAAAATATTATAAAAAAGAATAAAGAGTACATAAAATTTACAAAAAATATGAAAGTACTTATGTGAAAAATGAGGGAAAAACTTAGACAAACGTATAAAAAATATTCTTGGATATGTTTATTTGTTTATACATTAAAAAGAATTGTCAAAAATTGTTAAAAGGTCTAGAAAAGTACAAAAAATTATGGTAAATAATGTAATTTCATGAAAAACGAAAATTTTGGTAAGCATTTAAAAATACAGAATGAAACAAGTTCTTTGTTTAAAACCACTTTATTTAAATTTATATTCGTCGACCGGTTTCGGTCGAACTCGACCTTCTTCAGGACAATAAACATATAAACTAAATTAAAGTACAGAGTTAAGATAATGAGGTAAACACAAAAGAAAGAGAGAGCATATAAGAGAGAGAGAGAGAGAGCATCAGATAATGGTTGGGGGCGGGGTAGGAGGAGGGGTCAAGGGAGGGTGGGGGTTAGAGAGGGAGAAAGGGAATAACTTTAAAATGGGACTGGTGGTTAATTCTAATTGTTTGTTTAAAATTTGGCAATTATTTTTCTTTGATTTTAATATTTCTAAAGCTTCTAGAAGCAATTTTCTAGAAGCAATTTTCAGCTTCATTTCAAGAAGCTTTAGAAATATTATTTATTGCCCAAAAAGGGAAAAAGTAACCCCTATGAAAAAAATCGAAAAAAATCGAAAAAAATTATTTTTTGGGTTAAATATAAATTTACAAAACATGTCAAGTATTCTAAAATACGTAATTTAAAATAAAAATTCATAATTATAGGTCTGCAAAAACTGGAGATATGATATTATTTTTCGAAAAAAAAAACTTTTTTTAGCTCTCGTGACCTGGTACTTTCCCACCTTCCTCTTTCCCTAATCTCCTTCCCAGTCTCACAACGTATCCCAATAGGGGAAGCCGTAGACTCAATGGCTCCATACGGTTGTGAGCAGTTAGAACCCTTGATCGGTACTCAAAAGAAAAAAGTTTATATTGCACGCATTATTCACCCTTATTCTTCAATAAGTATTGATTTACATATTTGGTTCACTGAATTGTTATTTAAAAAAAAATCGCATTGCTCAGATCGAAAAAATAAATTAGGTTCTCTTTGTGATGTAAATTCATGCTTCCCGCTTGTATTACCACTTTCAGAACACTGTGCAAATAAGAAACGATTTATAAAAATGTACTCTTCTAGCAGAGTTTCATTATCATTTTTTTGTACGTTATTTTCGTTGCGTCTTCGATTTTATATTTTAGAATTCAGAATACTTTGGCATGACAAATCACCAATGTGGTATCATACTGAATCACATGAAGAATAACACACCAAATCCTTGTGGGTTATTCATTATATCTTTCAGAATCCTATCTGTCACTCATTGGATAATCAAGACTCATCCTACGTATTGAAAAAAAATTAATAAATAAATAAATACTTTTTAAATAGTCGTGACTAATAAAAGTTTCAATATAATATATTTTATGACTTTAAATGCCGAGAGGATTCCTCAATAATAACATGTCATTATCGCATAATAATGCAACTCTTCAGGTAGATACTGGTATTGTTTAAACATTTCTTGTTATTGTGAAGGTTATCGGATATCTTTAATAAATGTCACGTACTATGGCTGGATGCGGTCGGTCCCACAGATAATTATTTATAAGTAAATAATTAAAATTATCAATCACATTAAGCAAATTTAAAAAAAAAATACTTTGTATTTTTATAGGCGTGAGAAAACTGTGATAATAAACAAAGATAACTCTAATGTTTTAATAAATACATTTGAACGTCAGTTATTTTTTTTAAAGAAAGACAAACATTCCTGGGTTACGAATAACTCAACAATGTTTGATAATTTCTTACTACCACCACACCAAGCGACTTAGCCAGCCGAGGAATCGAACATGAGACGTCCGGGTGGGATCCAAACGCGATGTCCACAACCAGTCATGTTATTCATTTAACATATGATCGCATTACTGCCGGCGTAGTCCAGCGGTAAGGCTCTTGACTCGCATTCCGAATGTCGCGGGATCGAATCCCGACGTGGCAAATAAATTTTATTTGATTAATTTGTGTTATTTCACAATTTATTCATTTAAAATAATATATAGTATATTTGCGACACGTTCCAGAGTGGGAGATACTCTCAGTATCGCAACCATCTCAGTGTTGTAACCATCTATTGGATAACTAACACCCCTCCCGTAGATCACCCCAAGTGGTTCGCTACGTTTGGTGATTTAGCAAGGGTGCCGGGTGTTCATGAGATGAGGTTTGTCTAGGTCTTGGCGGCGGATGAGTTTGCTCACCTACTGCATGGCGAGCCAGATCGGAAGAGACTGGTTTAGGGAGTTCTTTTGACCTCTCCAGCCACTCCAGTGGGAGGAATGGATTCTACGTCAGTATATTTTCGTCCTTCCTCCTGGGCCTACTAACCTCCAGATTTCTACACAATCCTCATACCTTTTTCCTTCCCCAGAACTTCCTCTCCTTCCTGTTACTAAAAACATCCCGAAAGATGACGTAGACTCCGAGGGATATTGTTTTCCTCGGGGCTTCCTGTATGGAACTAATGTAAAACAAAGAAGCAACCGCAAGCGGCATTTAGCGCCATTTGCGGTTGTTACGTACCTTTCGCATGTGAGCTCGTGGTTCAGCTCGGCATTTCGGCTCGCATTCACTTTAGTATTATATATGCTTTTCTTGTTATCTGCTTCTTAAGTTTGTTTATTATTATTTTTATATGAAGTACCGTGGCTTGAACAAACATTTAAAAATGTAACATATTTTATTTTATTTGGAAATCTAACAATTAGGTGTAATTTATTGTAATGTATAGTAAAATACGTGTAAATTGTTCAACCAATTTTAGGTTTTCACTGATTGTTTTTTTTTACATTAACTCCACACAGGAGAAATCAGGTCAAAAAATAATTTCCCAAACAGGTAAATTATTTTCCTCAGGGCCTATGTCACCTGGGATGCTGTGTGGAGAGTCTTTTTGAGGAGAGGAAGAAATGAACATTGTACATTAGTACGCGAAAATGCACATTTTATTTTATTTCGTGAAGTTCATGCATAAATATCAATTTTTTTCGCGATTATCATAAAAGAAACTAAATTTGCCACATTATGCAATAAAACTAAATCCGAAAAAGGGTTTATAAGTAGGAGAGTTTGCACTTGAAAGTGTTTTTTTATAGACCTAATACTTTATTTTTTTCTAGGCTTATTAAAAGATTTATAAAAAAAATGACCGATATTTTTAAGGGCCAAGATACGTTCTACACGCAGTATTTAATTGAAGCATATATAATACTTCCAAGCGATTAAATTTTCAAAACAAAAATACACGATTTTGTATGATTTTGCAATACGTCGCATGGCTTCATCTTAAACAGAATTAATTCGGATATCGACATATTTAGCGTTAGTGAAGCTGCCTTTAAAAGGCAAGCTCTATTAATTCTTGTATAGTTCGTATGTGTTAATAATTGTAATACTCTTGCAAATGTATTTTGAAAACGCTTTAAAATGTAATATTTTGTAATGTTTTTGAGATCAATGAATTGAATTGAATTCAGAATCACAAATAGAACATGATTATTATATTTATTTATGTAGATTATTTCTAACCAAAGACGAATAATATTTTTTTTGGACAATGAATTGAGTTTTTTAAATTTATAGTTGTTTGTTTCCAATAATGCAAAATTATGTCATACGTGCTTTTTTTCAAGTAGACCTTCATTATTGATGTAAAACTATTCAACGCACATACGCTAATGCTATAGTCCTGGGCGGCCACTAAAGATTAATGAAAACTGAAGCCGCAGATAGTACGGGTAGAAATAAGGGAGATGGGCCGTGAACCATTGTTATTAGAAACCGCTGGTGAGTACCGCCGCCCCGCGAACCATTTATTGGAAAACCAACATCTCTGCTATAGGTCACCCCAAGTGGTTCGCTACATTCGGTGACTTACCGTAGGTGCTCGGGACCATGGAGTGAGGTTTGTCTAGGTCTTGGCGGCGGATGCTTTTGCCCCCCTACTGCGTGGCCGGCCGGATCGGGCGTGATTGGTTGAGTTGATATAGTCGACCTTTTGACCTCTCGGCTGGTTGAGTTGTTATAGTTGACCTTATGACCTCTCTAGCCAGACTCTCTCAACCCATCGCCATGGATTCATACGTTCGTCACTCCTGAACGCATCGTGCATCCTGCGATTGGTATTCTATTTGGATTATGATTGAAATCATATGTCTGACCATAATAGAAAGGAAGACAGAACGAGGTGTACGAGGACGAGTCAGTAGGTGACAAATATAGCACAAAACACAACTGCCTAACCCTGCACAAATCACTAGTGCGCCCCAAGATTGGATTTGGCAGCCACCTCTGGACTTCAGCCCCAAAATACCTTAAAAAAACCCTCGACTCTGTGCAGAAACGGGCGTGCGGTCCGTTCGATAGATTCTCCCAATTTAACAAATGGATTGCAATCTTTAGAGCACAGGCGTCGGGTGGGAATGCTATCCTTGTTCTACTGGTATTTCAATGGAAGATGCTCCAAGGAACTAGCGTCATTGATCCCTTCAGCACCAATGCATAGTCGGAAAACACGCCAAACGCGTGCCCAACATATGTATACGGTTGACATTTGTCACACGAGAACGGGTGGCTTCTTCGACTCATTCTTATTTTCAACAGCTCGGCTGTGGAACGATTTGCCGACCTGTGTTTCCTCCTTCCTACAACACGGGTCTCTTCAAGACCAGTGTTAATTTTTTATACGTTGTATATTATTATTTAAACAAAAATTAAAATTTAAAAAAAAAAGAACTTTCATACTGAAAATGTTCAATTACTTTATATAGGTTTGTAATTTTTTTTATATTTAGATTATTATATGTAGGTTATCTTTTGTATTTTTATTTATGTTTTTCTTTTGTACTTTGTATTTTTATTTATTATCTTTTGTATTTTTTTTGCTTTAATCTTTACTGATATATGTAATTATAGATACTGCTACCCGGCTCGGAACAGATATTGTCTAGTGAGTCGGGTAGCGCACATACATGTAAATGTAAATAACTCTTGATATTAATAAACGCCCGGGTTACCGGCACCAAAAATGTTCATTCCTTCCTATTTTCAAAAGACCCTCCACACAGCATATCAGATGACACAGGCCCTGAGGGAAATTATTTTCCTCAGGGCCTCCTGTGTGGAGTTAATGTAAAAAAAAACAACGTTACTCAACGACTTTTGATGTTGCAAAACGTGGCTTGCGCGGCTAAATCGTCATAAAAGTAATTGAAAATATTTTTCGGAATGCCGCCGCTACCCAAATTTCTACCGATTTTTTACGTATCTCCCTTAAACATTTGCTCTTAAAAAAAATATGTTATTTTTTAAGATAATATCTAGAAATGTTCCACGCCAAAACGCAAATTATATGAAATTCCCTCGATAGAAAAAAATCGCAAAGTATGCTCCGAAAATCACTTAATACAAGTCTATTTCTATTATTTTACAAGTTATATTTGTGAAAAAATTCACAATGTTTCTTTATATGATACTTAATACACCTTCCACGAGATTTTTGCTCTATTTTAAACGAGTCATGTTTTGTTAAGCATTTTCGAAATTTTCGCTTCAATTTTGTCATTGAAAATATTAGCGCGCTCTGTCCAACATTCGTAATTACATATCTCTCCATCTTCTTCTTTCTGGGCCGAGAAGCGTCGCCTTAAAACAAATGGATAATACAGAAAACACTAGCTCATTTTTACTATGCTTCATCACCGCAACAATTGACCCTCTTCTACCGCTAAAATATGTGCCAATTATGGATTAGATTTAACTAAATGAATAAATATGAATCAGTTTGAAAAATACATTATCATTATAAGTCGGAGATAAACCTAATTCCTTATTAATTAAAAGCATTAGCTTACAAGCTTAGCATCAGTGGGTAAATACTTAATTATAAAGTTTATTAATAGGCCTGTCTTATGTGTATAATGAAGATTCTATGCAAATTTAGAGAGTGGAGACACATTATATGATGCCAATGCCTTTTTCTGCATTTAAGCGAAAAAAACCGAAATGTTTAACATATTTTTTCTATTTTAACATCAAAAAACTTGCTGATTTTGAAGGCCGTGTCTAATTTTCGTTCGCAGAAGCTATTAAAAAAAGTTATCAAACATTAAATATCGTATGTTTTTTTAGATATCTATAAATTATATTATTATGTCACTAAATAATTATTTGTATATGTCAGAATGAATTATGCTAGATACTGTTGTGATTTATTTTTGGGGTATTTGTCGTGTTGCATTACCTCCTTCTTCAGCCAACATTTTGGACAGTGTTACAGTGTCCATCATCAGAATACCAAAAAAATACCCAAAAAATAAATCACGTTTACATTAGGTAGGTACTATTCCATTAGAACCATTTGCTTGTGTTTCGATGAAGTGTTAATTTTTGAAAAACGATTTTAAACGGTATTGTTGGTTTGACAAAAATGGTACACCAGCTCCTGAATGGAGACATAAAATATCTAGTTCTTTTGGATCTCTTCCGTATCGGGGGCCGTCTATCATCAGGGCAATCTTTACCCTGTAGATGAGACTGCAACTCGCAACTACTCACTTTTCGAAAAAAAACAAACCATTCACTTTTTGAACCCCATCCCACCCCACAGAATGCAGGAGACAATGGAGTTAATTTTAATTAAATTTTTGGAATTCACGTTATATATTCATGGGTACTTACACTTACCTATAATAATAATAATAATAATTGGACAATTTGTAGAGCGCCGTTTTTGTGAAAAATCACCTCAAGGGCGCTTTACAATATATATATATTTTTTTTATATTCTTAGAATCTATCTAATTTTTTTATTTACAAAAAGATACAGAAACATACTTACCTGGCAGGTCACTTCCGATAAACACACTTTTTTAGAAAGTTTATGCTTGGGGGTGATACGACTTTGCACGTGGAGGACATTATATTGAAAACACTGGACATTGCATGAATTTACCTTTGCTACCCCATCACTGTTACTTTCACATTTATAAGAAGATTAATGCCAAATTTATTTAATTATGTTATGTAGATAGCATCTATATCTATACTAATATTATAAATGCGAAACTGCTTGTGTTTGTTTGTTACGCTTTCACGCATAAAACAATAAAACTATTTTTAAAATTCTTTCACCAATAGAAAGTTAAATTATATGCGAGTACTACAGGCTGTATATAATGGTAAGCTCGGGCGTTATGAAATTATAAATATTAATATATTATATTGATCACACGTTTTCTGTCCCTAAGAAAAGCGAGTTATTGATAAGCAAAACAAATTGTTGCCGTGGAAAACAAATCGTTGCCGTGGAAACGATGTTTTTTTTTTACATGAGCTCCACACTGAAAATAATTTCCCTCAGGGCCTACGTTATCTTTGGAGATGCTGTGTGGAGGGTTTTTTAAGGAAAGGAAGGGAAGGAGAGTTCTAGGAAGGAAAAGGGTTTAAAGGGTGGATAGAAATCTGGGGTTCAGTGTGTCCTGGTCATCTGCTTTCAAGACCTAGACAAACCTCACTCCATGAACCCGGGTACCCCTGCTAAATAACCAAACGTAGCGAACCACTTGGGGTGACCTATGGCAGAGGTGTTGGTTATACAATAAATGTTCCTGGGCGGCGGTACCCATCCCCGCCTCCCAAATTGAAAAGATTGATGTTGATATATTTGCGGGAAATTTTATAGGGGGAAACAATTTGTTTATTTAATGGCATAGCAAAGCATGCCGGGTACCAGCTAGTTACTAATATAATAATCGCATATATATAAATGTACTCTAATACACATAACGTGTATCAAAATTATATAAATATTAAATCAAAATTATAAATTATATAAAAAATATTACATTCTTTTGCAACACATACACAACCAACTATCAATCACACTCACTTACCAATAGGATGCATGATTTAGGCAACAAGTTTGGTGATATTGTAGATATATTTGCTGATTCCCTTTATAATCTAAAATGCAATTTAAACCAACACTTTGTGGAATCCTACAAATTATTGTAACGTGGGTATAATATATTTAACGATTTGATGTGTTATTGTAATGTTTTATATTGTATTTTATTCTATGTTATTGTCAAATGTTATATTGTTTCAAATATTTCACGGTTTTACGCTATATTTTTCAAAAACTACCTGTATATTTTTAAAATGTTTTCATTTTTATAACTTTTGATATAAATTCTATGTTTGTATAATCCTCGATATCTTAAATATTATTTTATAATCTATATAAAGCCCTTATGGGCGTATAACAACAATAAATAAATAAAATACTCTCATTTGATTACAATAAATTGTAAGCATACAAAACAATTAACACGAATATGAATTCAAGAATTCGGTTCCATGATCTTCTCTTATCTGTGCAACATCCCCAAAGAGTGCTTTTATAATTCCCACGGTTACGACATGGCGGCATAAAAAATCCAATAAACGTACGTTCCCTATCACAATATTGCTGCAGCTCTTTCTTACACACTAAATAACGGTGAGACAAACGATGAGACACACAATGTACGTGTGTGTCTTACTTTCATAGTCCTCAAAGAACGGAACTATTTTAAGCCAACGGATTTTTTTTAAGCCATTGATTCTTCGGGAGACAGAGACACATTTGTGTTCGTTGAGCTTTTAAGTCATTAATCAAATGTTTTCAATGAAAATTGAATGTGGATTCACTGTCCTCGGATTCACTGTCCTACAGTGATAGCTAATCACCGGGACACAGTAACAGGGAGAGGCAATGACTTCATATGTAATATATAGCCGCTTGATACAACTGAGTATTACCGTCAATCTTACCGTATCCGAAGAGATACTGCAGATTCACAAATTTGTAGAACTTATATCTAGGAGGGGGGAGGGCACGTCCCCATGCTGACGGAAATGATGACATCTTGTGACGAATTCTTGATTTCGAAACCAAATTACAACGGTAGTTTTGTATGAAATTTCACGAACACAGAACTTTATATGATGCGGCGGGTACGGTGGAGCGGCAGACATGCATTCGAAGCCTGGTTTTTAAATTCAACCATGTAGATGCATGCCTAATTATACTGTTTTGGTTTTATAACATATTTTTGATTTCACCTCTAAATTACGTAATTATAACCTAACTCTTCATAAACCAAATCTTACGATTTGCAAAAACAGTTTGACAAGTTGTTCCAAGCATTAAATGGTTTTCCCATCCACTTTCGTTCTAAAATCTGAATGTGAACATACTTTTTTCATGCGGTTGAATTAATATAAAGACGGTAGCTGCGATGGCTATCCTCTTCTGAATTATGAATAATATTAAGTAACGGACACACCGGTAAATAACCAATGTGGCCTTGACTTTTTCGGCAAATATATACAGATCGTCTTCTCGCACGCGCAAAACCAATATAATGACCCAGGTGTCGACAACCAACGCTTCTGGAACCTTTAATTTTTTTAACCAAAGGAAACCACAAATAAAATGAACACAGAAAAGCATAAATAATAATTAAATGAAACGAAAAATTGTCGTAAATAAAAAATAATTTTCAGGATGTCAGAAAATTTTCTAGTGTGCAAAATCGGCCATCCCGACAAATTGGCAACTGCCGAGCATTTAATTTGACCATTACTTTGGATTTGTTTCTGAAGTCCTGAGAAGACCCAAAACGTATCGAGCACGCCTAATAACGGATGCAACTGAATTTCACAAAAATTCCATTAATATTAAAAAAGACGACGGGGCTAAGTTCAACAGTTCTTGGAATCCGGTAATTGACGGTTACACCATAACTAAACACAGAAAGCCATTATCAATTAACTAATTTTATTTTATAGGATTGGAGCGCGCGGCACAGTTTCGCATCTGCATACATAAGCACATACTTCACCACAAATTTTCGATTACGCATCTGACTTGATGATGGATAATATGTCGCTGTCCGAAAAGTTGGCTAAAGAAGGAGTATCGCAACACGACATAAAATACCTTAAATTCAAAAACCATATATTGCACAAAAATACAAGTACAAAAGGTGTAGCTTATAGATACATTATATTTCTTCCAGCTAACCAAAAAAAAAAATTATACGGTACATATATTAACAATTACATGTTACATTATATGAGAAAAAAACAAAAAAAAAAAAAACAGAGTCAATTTACATAAGGTCTTTCATTAAGAGTATAATGACATTTGTTTAGAAGAAATGCTTTTATTGATGCTTTGAATTTGAGTGTATCTTATATACGTTTAATATTTTGAGGAAGGTCGTTATACACTCTAATGGCCATGTAATATGGTCCTTTTTGGAACATTGTTTTGTTTGCTTTTGGTAATAAGTTTTCTGTGAACCTTGTAGCGTATTTCTGTTTGAGTTTTTTTGTGGGAACTTGGTTGGAGATGATCGCGCTAACATGCATAACTCCATTATATATATATATGTCTGTGACTGTCAGAATTTTCAGATTTTCAAACATAGGTCTACATGAATCCAGATGAAGAGAAAAATAAATTACGAAAATAATTGTTTTGTCAATGTCGTCACACCTCGTCACGGCTTGTTTCCCGGTGAATTAAAACATTCTTAATCACAATAATTCACCTACACTGTGCACGGAATAATAATTTACTGTAATTGTAATGATACCCAACTTATCTGAAAGACGTACTTACGTAATATGATTTCATATTGGTATATTGGCATATTATGAGATATTCTGTAATTAAAAAACTTGAATAAATCCTTCCTATCGTTGTACGCATAAAAAATACTATAATAATAAATAGAAATAAATAAGAAAATATTTTACTACATAAAAGTAATTTGTTTGCCAATAAGCAAATAATATGAATACAACGCCTCGACGCAGGTATATCCTAGTGAGACAGGCATTGAAGAATCGCATTTAAATAAACTTTATAACTAATTAACTAAATAACTAACCAACTAACCATCACGCCGTTTCCCCGCCGGGGCAGGCTGAGAGGCCGGAACGCCAAACAACTCGATCTTGGCACACACTCCTTGCCTCGTTCATATTCATACATCGTCTCATACATGCTCTTCTATTATTCTGACTCTTGACATCGCCTGACTCAAGTATCTTATTAATTTGGTCATTCCATGTCTTCCTCGGGCGTCCCCGATTTCGTCTACCATTCACATTTGCGTAAAATATTCTTCTTACACTCCTTTCCTCATTCATTCGCTCTACATGCCCAAACATCCGAGCGTCTCTTTCTTAATCTTACTCATTACGCTCACACCAGCTTTGCATTCTTTGCGGACCTCCACATTTCTCACACGATCATATATGGTTTCATTAGAAGTTTAGTCATTGAGTTTCAGTAGAAATGAGATCATTATGATCTCATTTCTACAGCATTTAGTCTACTTTCATCTTTCCTCTGCCAGTTCCATGCCTCACTGCCATACATCAGGGTAGGTACCAGCACTCCAACTTCGTATGGATAAATAAATATATATATATATATATATATATATATATATATATGTAAAACAATTTTCTCGGTTTACCCGCGTAACGTAGTCCTTAAAAGGACTTTTTATCTCCTGACGTTTCGGACAGATCTCACTGTCCATCTTCAGAGGCCTTATGTCTTGGCTTTTGTCTCAAACTGAAATCAAAACCATTTATAAATCTGAAAATAAAATCTCGTCTCTATTAAGAAGTCCGAAAGACCACATTCCACTTGAATCACATGGTATTTATAAAATACCTTGTGGGGCATGTGAAAAGGTTTATATTGGACGGTGTAATAGAAAAATATCTTGTAGAATTGCAGAACATAAAGTAGATGTCACTAACAAACGCTTAACTTCATCCATAGTTCAACATGTCCTTAATGAAGGTCATAAAATAGATTTTAACAACGCCACAACAATAGCTAGCATAAACAATGAATCGAAAAGAATTTACCGCGAAGCCATAGAAATTTATAAACATAAAAATAATATGAATACCAGAAATGACTCAATTAGAATCCCCAACACCTGGAAAGTCATAATTGATCAAATTCCCCAAAAAACGGCATTCCCAAAATCCTCAGAAATAATACATCCAATTAACTTGAAGCAATCCAATCAAATCTCTACACGTAATCCGCCTGATATTGCCGGCCCCGCCCCCACCGTCAAATCACCTTCTACTCGCGTACTTCGATCGAGACATAAAAATTGACAAGCACTCACTTAGGTTTTGACTTTTGAACCGAACGGACACGCGAAAGCGAACAGTTTGAGACAAAAGCCAAGACATAAGGCCTCTGAAGATGGACAGTGAGATCTGTCCGAAACGTCAGGAGATAAAAAGTCCTTTTAAGGACTACGTTACGCGGGTAAACCGAGAAAATTGTTTTACATCTTACACCCGTGAAAACCTAAACCATAACATATATATATATATATATATATATATATATATATATATATATATTTTAAGGTGGCTTTACCGCAGTTTGATAATGCCTTCACAAAGCGAAACAGCCGTCACTCGTAATAATAAAAACACAGTTTATGTAAGTAAACTGCATATAATTTGAACAATAATATTATTGAATATCTACATGAAATTCAAACTTTACATAAGGTGAAATTTATGCCCCTTGTCGCACTAGATTTTTGGAAGATTGTGACACTCTCAAAATGGTTGTTGACTCCACTGCGAGATGGTACAACCAGAGAAAGATTTTTTATTCTTGTTTTGATGGTTCTTGTATCTACAATATAGGATAGCATATTAAAAGCCTCTTAAATACATGGTTAGGTCCAACTTCACATGTGTTTCACAATCATCATATAATATAGCTGTAGCCAACTTTATGGACATTTTATGACCCCTGTCAGTTGCTACCTGCATTTTGATTTGAATAATGATTTTTTACTATATATTTTTTTTAAAGTTGGAGGCCAGGAGATCTTTTCTAGTTGCTCATCGCATAAATAACAAACTACTAGAACATTAAAATATTTGATATTCAAAACGATTCTTTAGTTTATAGATAATAGACAAGGAAAACATGGAAGAAAGTAATGTGAGGTGACTGTGACACACATAATATATTCACATCCCCTAGAAAAATGTCGTATTTAAAAAAAAAAGTAAATTTTACAAGAGAGCGAAAACAAATGAATATATGATGAACAAGCGGTTCCGTCGAAAAGTGAGATGGAGTCATCTAACTTAAATGCGGTTTTCGTAGGGCATAGAAAATCACAATCACTTTGCTTTCCAGAGATTAAACGTAAAATGGAAAATTTTGACTTATGACACTTTTCTATGGGATGTGTATTTTTTAAAACGTTGTTCATTAAAAATATTCATGCGGGTGGAAATATGACTAGCCTAAAAACGTATACACCATAGACATTCAAATTAACAGACCAGTCAATCAGAAAAAGGGGAACAAACAAATGTGCGCGAAGCGCGGGAGGCGGCATGACCGTCCCCTTTCTACGATTTATCAGTAAATGAATCTGACAGTATGCACGCCACTCCATTGAAATATCACTGCTCAGCCCTCTAGTCCAAAATAAAACCTGCTTCCGAAGTACTAGTATTTTTACGATGTTGAGCAAATTGTTGGCTGCGTAAAAACTTAACTACAAATCCCAAATCGGATAAACGAAAGACCGGGCTTGTTTCCAAAATTTAAATATTTCTTACACTATTTAGAAAGACACCTTCTCACAAATGTGTTATAATTTACCCGCTTCACTCAATTTTAGCGTCGCAATCCCAAACGGTTCGTTTAAAAATGAACGTTCATTTTCTGTGCAGAAAAGTACCACAATGGACTGGACTGCAAACTTTTATCTTACTTTAGCGAACTTTACTTTTCTGGACAAGGTCTGGATATTTATATGCAGCTTTCGTTGGTCAATGTACGACTGATTTCGTAGTATATTCAAAGTATTTTCGAACACTGGTGCCAAAAAATTTGATCACATGGTTTGCCTCCAGCTCGTCAAAATGATATCCAGATTTCATGTTAGGGCAAGATGGATGTCCATGGTACACACAAATTCCATGACTTTAATCTCTTAAAACCCTGAAAAATTTAAAAAGAATGCGACCATTATTCATAATTTTTTAATTATATTTTCCTCTAATGCTTAGAAAAATTATGTAACTCTAATGCTTAGAAAAATTATGTAACTACTAGCTGGGTTAGTAGTTACATAATTTTGGTGTTTGTTATCCAATAAAGGTTCCCGGGGCGGCGGAACCCAAGTGGCTTAAAACTTCCAAAAATAAATTTTAGCATGCTTTGATAAGAATTCCTGGACATGTTAGCATCGTGGGTAACGATATTGCTGATTTATTTGCAAAAGGAGCATCCAACTCAATTGTTACCCTAAAAAACCTTGTCCCCTATCTGAATTTTTTTTTCTCCTCATAGATAGAACTGTATTATTTGTGAGTGTATTGGCACATTGATACTCAATCCAAATGAGCCAGCTATGCCTTAATACAAAGGGCTTTCCCTTCAAAATCGCAATTTCATCAATTCCCCCCTCCAAAAAATAAATTTCCTCATTTACTCCAAAGAGAATTGGACATTGTTCCGGTCTTTCTCACCTGTTTTAAAAATCACGTGCTTGACTTTTTTTTACGTGAGCTCCACACAGGAGGCCCTGTGGAAAATAATTTCCCTGAGGGCCTATGTCATCTTTGGGGATGCTGTGTGGAGGGAAGGGGAGGAGAGTACTGGGAAGGAAAAGGGTTTAAGGGGTGGGTAGGAATCTGGGATTCAGTGTGTCCTGGTCATCCGCCTCCAAGAACTAGACAAACCTCACCCCATGAACCCGGGCACCCCTGATAAATCACCAAACGTAGCGAACCACTTGGGCATATAAAATAAAAAATAATAAAAAATCCAGTGATATTTAATTACAACATTGATAACAATGCTCTTCAGACATTAATGCAAATTAAAGACTTGGGCATCACTTTTCAATCAAATCTTTCATTTGTTAACCAAATAACAGAAATCTGTAATAAGGGCTTAAAAATGTTGGGGCTTATAACTAGGCTAACTAGAAACTTTAACAATATAAAGTGTATAAAAATGTTATATTTTGCTTATGTTAGAAGCCAACTTGAGTACAATTCTCCTGTCTGGAATCCTCATTATAATATGCACGTACAAGCTGTTGAAAGAATACAAAACTTTTGAAAACCAAAATACAGAATTTTCTATGCTATATATGTAAAAGCCCCGAAAAAGGGTGTTTATTTATAAATAAATAAATAAATATGTTATGGCAGAGATGTTGGTTATTCAATAAAGGTTCCCGGGGCCGCGGTACCCATTCCCGCCTCCCAAATTGAACTCCCAAGCTGATCGCATATTTTTTGTTGTCTCTCTCTAAAGTTTAAACAAATGTCCTCTCTTCTATCAAGCCTTATCTAAAATTGCTTCCTCTCTATTCAGCCTCTCACCCCTTCTAAGTATGAAATCGATTCCACATAATTTTGAAATTTGCTTCGACCGGCCAACTCAGAATGAAACCAACTGGTTCTGAGTTCATTAAGAAACCTCAGAAAGATCATTAAGAGTGATGATATATTTTTTTTAAATTGCTTAAATAGGTTAAGTTAGGTTAGGGTTAATGGCTACTTTAAAATTAGTTTTTTCATGACTTTTAATGCCTTTTCAAAGAGTTATTGAGTTGACTTGATTCTGAGTTGGCATGGAACCGAAATTTGCCCGTTTAAATAAAATTTCACCTCCCCTCTCTTCACAATTTGATTCCATGACCTTAAGGATGAAAGTTACAAATAATAATTGAATAAAAAAAATAAAATGCGTTCTTAGAAGTCGCTGCTGATATGCTTAGCAAAATAATTTATCATTTTTTAAAAACTTTCCGGCACCACGATATGAAATTGAAAAAAAAATGATTACGAATACAACGATATTAATTAAATTAAATCACTTTTATTGCACCCATCACATGTTTTTTTGGAATTAAGATGCATATCTAGAGTAATAAAGTCCATGAACATTGAGACAAAATATGCTAGATAGACATTTCATGAGAAAGAATATGAATGGAGATGAATTCACTATAGACAGTATTTTCTTATGAGACTTATTTTTCAATTTTTAATGTTTTGTTTTTTAAGAAACTAAATGATAGTTGGAGGAATTTTTGAGGAGAAAGTTTTGACACTGAATTTGAGAAATAAAAATTTAAAATGTTTTAATGGAACACGCCTTCATCACTATGCAGTTGGTGGGGAATATTTAGGACATTCCGCTTAGTTATCACCGCGGTGTAAATAAGTATGGCGAACTTGTAGTGGAAATTTGACTTATTTTGGTATGGTTAAAACGGCCTTAAACCGGACTTAAGACCAGCACAACAATACCAAAGTTGAACGGACGCATAAGAATCTAACAAAGAAGACCGATGCCAAATAGTTTAATTGCTAAACTAGACTGCAAACCTCCGGAACTTAGTAAGTTTCACGACTTAGCCGTAGTAACGTGTGAAATAGTAACATTCTGTGGGCTTTTTCTTTAATATTAAGGTGATCCAACAGTCCACGAAAAAATCGAAAACGGAATCCACCCCTCTTTATGGGCGGGATTTAAAAATACATTACAAGATTTGAGAAAAGGCTTTTGGAAAGTATTTTTGTTATTGTTTTTGGGGTGTTATGCCGTGTTTCGCTACCTCCTTCTTTAGCCAACGTTTCGGACAGCGTTACAGTGTCCATCATCAGGGCAGATGAGGACATGATGATGGACACTGTAACGCTGTCCGAAACGTTGGCTAAAGAAGGAGGTAGCGAAACACGGCATAACACCCCAAAAACAATAACAAAAATACTTTTTGGCCGTGAAAACCTAAAAACATACCCGGCTTTTGGAAAGGTTTGAAAAGGTATTTGAGAGATATTTTTTACAGGTTGATTTCGTAAAGGCCCGTAAAAACATTAACTCCTTTCTTACGCATTGCATTGTTAATTAATAACAAGGAAATTTAAAATTGATTTCACGGAACCAAGCGACGCAGATCTAGGGACGTCCATTCCCCACGGCAGACGGGGCAGAACTGATACAAAATGGGTGTGACTAGTATATAGTTCTTATGTTGATGGCATAAGGTTCACTTTAAAAATATTAATTCGGCCGACTTGATTGAATGTCAAAAATAACAACGCAAAATTGCATTTTTTTTTGTGAAGTTCAGGCATAAATATGATTTTTTTTTGCAATTATTATTATTAAAACTGAATTTACCACATTATACAATAAAACCATATCCGAATAGGGGTTTATAAGTAGGAGAATTTGCACTTGAAAGTGTTTTTTTATAGGCCTAATATTTCATTTTTTTTCTAGACTTATTAAAAAACTTATTAAAATATTGACCGACTTTTTTAAGGGAAAAGATATGTTCTACACACAGTAATTAAATGAAGCATCTATAATACTTCTAAGCGATAAAATTTTCAAAACAAAAACACATGATTTTGTATGATCTTGCATTATTTCGCATGGCTTCATTTTAAGGCCTGTCTTGGCTGTTCTATGTCTTTAACCACGCAGGATTCAAAATTTCAGTTTATTATGTAGGCTAAATAGTTCAGAAAATAAAGTTTTGTTGAGAATTCGAGATTGAGCTTTAATGTTTAAGGGGCTTCCCAACTATTAAAGATTTAAACTTAAGTTTAATGGATCGTAGCCCGCTTTTTATTCATGTTAATTAATTATAATGACGTAATAAACAGTTTTTAACGCGCCTTAAATTAATGGATTGAAACATACGTGGAATTTAAACTTGTTATTACATTATTCTTGAATGCTTCATACGTTTATTTTTATACATTTTATCGTCTTCGGTAGCTACCTGATTATACATCATAATTCTAATTTTAAAATAAATTTAGTGTTTCGTATAAATGGGTGGGAACGTGTACCGGTGGGGATTTTTAGGATTAGATTAATTAAATGAACTTCAAATTTACTATCTAAAAACATGTTTTCACAACTTTGACTACAGTGTTGCACGACCTCCGTGGTCGAGGGGTAATAGTCTCGACTCGCAATCCGAAGGCTGTGGGTTTGCAAATAAATTTTATGTAATAAATTAGTGTTATTTCACAACTAATTAAATAAAAATAATATATAGTTATTTGCGGCACGTTCCAGAGTGGAGTATTCTCCCACGGTATGAGACCATCATTCACAATTGCAACTTTGCTTGAAATGGCTTTAGCCGTGTTTGGTGACCAGATTTGAATAACCAGGTACTTTCCCATCTTCCTCTACTATCAGCCTCACAACATACCCTAATTAGGGATGCAGTAGTCTCACTGGCTCTAGAGGGGAGCAGTTGGGGCTCTTGTGCAGCATTCAAATTAAAATAACAAATAAAACATAATTTTGCAAATTGTTTTGGGACAAATAAATGTTTTTTGCGCAATTTAAGACGTCGTTTTCTTGTTCGCAGAAATCCGCTCGAGTTTCCGAGGTCAGTTTGGGTAAGTTCATGAATCATTTAATATTGCAACACTTAGGTCTTCTTCATCACAGCGGGCGCTACTTCTTAGTGTCCTCGATAAAAGCTCTTCATCGGCTATGGTCCTTTACTATTTGCTTCCAATCCTCAGTCCTTCCCATCCTGCTCCAGTCCTCTTCCACGAAGTCAGTTCACCTCTTCCTCGAACTGTCTCTGAATCGCTTCCTCTAACGGTGATGAATTTTAATGTGCTGTCATCTGGATATCTACAGATTTAGTTTCAACCGAAGATCGTTATCATAACGTTTTTGCGCTGCGCAGAAATCCAGCCATCAAACCTGTCGAGAAATCTACGAGCAAATAACTACGCCACGGATGCCGTTAAAATTAGTAAGGGTAGTTAGATCCTTTGGTGTTAATCTTGCATGGTGATAAAATCAGAGAGGAAATATTAATAACGCGTGCAAAATTGGGATTATTTGTTGTGGTGGTTGGGTTATAGGCAAACAGTTACCTTTTACTTATCCGGCTATTCGTAAACAGCCATAAATTAATAAAAAGTGTTGAATTTAAATTATATATCCAACGAAATGCTTTCTTCCTACATGAACAAGTGTTCAATTTCTCTTAGTCCTAAAAAGCAAAAAAGATAATTTTTGTTTTCATTTCAGCCACGTGTATTTGGAATAGACTTTTTTTTTTTTACATGAAATACCGCACAAGAGTCCCAACTGCTCCCGTCTGGAGCCAGTGAGACTATGGCATCCCCAATTGGGGTATGTTGTGAGGCTGAAGGTAGTGGGGGGGGGGGAAGGAGATAGGGAAGAGGTAGGTGGGGAAGTACCTGGCTATTCAGATCTGGTCACTAAACACGGCTAAAGCCATTTCAAGCAACGTTTCAATTCTGAATGGTGGTCTTACACCAGGGCGATACTATTAGTATCTTCCACTCTGGAACGTGCCGCAAATATATCATATATTATTTTAAATGAATAAATTGTGAAATAACACAAATTAATCAAATAAAATTTATTTGCGCACGCCGGGTTCGAACCCGCGACCTTCGGATTGTGAGTCGAGAGTCTTGCCTCGGGACCACGGAGGCCGTCGCCGACTAATTCAACAATGCAAAAAAAAATGTTCGATAAGTTAGTCGTAAGCTGTTTCAGAGGCACGCTTTTGTATATTATTATGGTGATTGAAAAAAACAACTAAACATACATATTAGGGCATCGTTATAGAGGAGACATCTCTGCCAGAATTGTCATGGTGACTTAAAACAGTTTATCATTTATAGCTACATTTGTTTAGCTAGGCATTCTGGTCCTCACTTTTATGTCATGTCCCATTTTGTTGATTATACCCATCCTTAATATTAGCCTGTTTAGGGTGCAATGTCACAATTTCTGCAGACAGAAACTTTTTTTCCTTCACCACTCTGTCTTCACCACTTTTTTTTTTACAATAACTCCACACAGAAGGCCCTGAGTAAAATAATTTCCCTCAGGGCCTATGTCATCTGGGATGCTGTGTGGAGGGTCTTTTTGAGGAGAGGAAGGAATGAACGTTGGCCCTGAAGAGACCCAAGTTGTAGGAGGGAGGAAACGCAGAAGCCGGCAAATCGTTCTATAGCCGAACTGTTGAACTCAAGAATGAGTCTAGAAAACGACCCGCTCTCATGTGACAAATGTTAACCGTGTACACATGTTAGGCGCACGTTTGGCGTGTCTCCCGACTATGCACCGGTGCCGAAGGGATCCATGACGCTAGTTCCTCAGAGCATCTTCCATTGAAATACCGGTAGAACATGGATAGCATTCCCACCCGACGCCTGTGCTCTAAAGATTGCAATCCGTTCGTTAAGGTGGGAGAATCTATCAAACGGACCGCCCGTTTCTGCACAGAGTCGAGGGTATTTTTCAAGTATTTTGGAGCTCAAGACCAGAGGTGGCTGCCAAATTCAACCGCGGGGCGCACTTGCGATTTGTGCAGGGTTAGCAGTTGTGTTCTTTTAAAGTATCTGCGGGCCCTGCACAGTACGCCCAGTTTTTGAGAGGCTAACTTTACTCTGGCTTCGATGGAGCCCCCATACCTGAGCTGGTCACTTACAGTTTCACCAAGCATATCAATGTCTCCATATCAACTTGTCTCCTTCAAACAATCATCTACGCCTCCACACCTTACTTACGGTGAAATCAAGCGCCGATCTTCAGGTGATCAACCATCTCAATTATCTGAGATCTTCTGTTCTTTTCTTGGTCCAGGATGCCATGAGATGATGTTTGAATTCCAACTACAATGCGTCGTTCTATATTCCCAAAGTAATTTCAATTAAGTTTAAACGTTTGCCGGCTAACATTGCTTTTGCCAAATATTGTTATCCTGATGCACATAAAAATGCACTTGACGGTAGCCCGTGAGATTCTCAGAAAAGGAAAGTTAAATTCTTTACAGTTTCTCAAAGGAAATAGACACTCCAATTTACGTACGTGTATCTGTATCTGTTTCACTACCAACAAGTGTTATTTTAACCCTTCAAAATTTTGGCATATTTTTCAGATGGTCAAAATATTTCCGCTTTACAATAAAATGCAAATAAGTGGAATATTTCTGACGATATTCCAAAATTAAAAACTGTTTTAGAAAGGTGAAAGAAAACGCTTTCAAATTTTTAAATTGAAAATAAACGAATAATCTTCAAAATATAAAAATTTTGCGTGCAAACATAAAAAAGTTTTAAAAATGGCTCACCTCACGTTTTTTCTAACTTAAATTACTGATAACGAAAAAAAATAACAAAACCTAAATATTTTATTAGACAAATGTATTTCAAATATAACTGTCACCTTGCTTTTTGGTCTTTTCATATAAAAATAATTAATAAAAAATTATCAAAGTTTCAATTGTTTTTTTCAAATTGCAATTCAAAACTTTGGTTTCATAAAAATTGACATTTTACTTTTATGGTCGTAATTTTAGATTAGACTACAAAGCGTAGTGTTTTGCCTTTCTAACACAGTTTAGAACATCATTCTCACTTTGATAACAAGGGAGTTACGGCGATTTATATGTGACGCATGTGAGCTGGGACAAATATGGTCTCCTGCCATTCAAGGGGAAATAAATCAGTACAGTTGTTTAAAACATTGACCAACAATGCCTAGACTGGGCATGTGGATGTTAAAAATGATACCGCAACCAAACTATTGATTCTAGAAATTGGGCTACGAAAACATTTATTGAAAAGTAAGTGCATTATTTCACGCATCGCGTTTATTTTTGTTGGTCTGCGAGGACCAAATTTATCATAAAAACACATAAATTTGTTTTAGACCACTTTTTAAAAGTGATCTAAAACAATTTATGTGTTTTTATTGTAAATTATGGCGAGCCACAAAGTTAATGCTTTTTACAAATATGTACCAAATTTATCCCCCAAGATATAATGCTTTCGAAGCGGAGCGACGGAATCAAATGGGGAGTTTGTCTATAAAATTACTATTATAATTTATTATTTTAACTTTATGAGTAAAACCTCAAACTGTAATATTTAATTAAATGAAGACATTATGAGCGAGACTCAATCGAAAATCTGGAAACAGAAAAATCAGAAAAAGATATTGGCACCTCTGGGACTCGAACCCAGGACCTCCCTACTTTCCGGGTTGGGCGCTCTTATCCACTGAGCTAAGGTGTCGATATCCAATTCGGTCACTTTTAACTGTACCATACTTCGACTAAGAACCACCCATATTATCTTCATTTTTCTTAACGCATATTTTTATTGGCTGCCATCTTTATGAATGATTGCAAGATTCAACTCGAACTAAATGCAATCTAGATGGTGTCTGGATAAAATGGCAGTTCATAAAGATGGCAGCCAATAAAAATATGCGTTAAGAAAAATGAAGATAATATGGGTGGTTCTTAGTCGAAGTATGGTACAGTTAAAAGTGACCGAATTGGATATCGACACCTTAGCTCAGTGGATAAGAGCGCCCAACCCGGAAAGTAGGGAGGTCCTGGGTTCGAGTCCCAGAGGTGCCAATATCTTTTTCTGATTTTTCTGTTTCCAGATTTTCGATTGAGTCTCGCTCATAATGTCTTCATTTAATTAAATATAAAATTACTCATTAGTGGAACGAATTATTCTGTCAACTTTGTAAGACCCATCATAATGTCTACTGTTGATATATCTATGATTGTAACACAAGCTTTTTCGACGCAATGCGCGTCATGATGATATTTTAACTATTAATAGTGTGTACGAACAAGTTTCAGCTATACTATAATTAAATTTTTCTTGTCATTGTTATACCGGGTATATTTGTATGTGAAGGCCATTATTTTTACATGTGGCTTCGGAATACGCAATAAAAAAATAATATCGTTAATGTAACAACCTACCTGTGCCAGAGCTACTACCTCTTAAAAAAAATGTTCCCACGATTCCTGAGCCCATTAATACGATATAAGTTGTGATAAACAAATCGCAAAACAGACAGTAGTCGTACAACGTACAACCTGTAGGTTAATCCACCAGGGGAAGGCTTCGCTCTGTAAGGTGCTGTTAAAAGCCTTGATTAAAAATATAATACATATTCGAGACTATGACTCAGCTGGTATTTCGTGCATTGTCATCGTGATAAAATAACACCACCAGGCAGTACTTCTACACTCGCCTCTTTACCACCTAGGAAAATCTACTAAAACCAATTAGTGTGTTACAATGCATCCTGTCTTCGAAATCACTCGTTCCGCCTTGAATACAACGGGCACTGGTCGGTAATCGATTGTGGGTCGATTTCACACACTTATCCAGGTTTATAGTCTAGGGTTTAAATCACGATTAATATATATTGTCCGACGAACGCGTAATCCATTCTGGTCTATCTGTTTAATTGCTACTTAGTGACTTGTTTCTTCCTCATTCCCATTTATAATTCCACGGAACATTCCAACGTTGTATTGTATTATTGTATAGGAACCTACTTTATTACAATTCAAATAGCCATCACATCAAAACTGTGGTTTAATCAAGTACGTTGATATACAGAAAAATAATAACGTGGGTGTAGTTCACACGCGATAAAAGTGAAACCTTCAGAAAACTAATGTAGACAAGAATGGAGAGGCTACGAAGCACCGCACAAATAGGAGACCGATCATTCTATCTCATTCTCTCGCAGGCTAAATCCTATAGATGTATGTGTTTGTCTCTTTTAGTGACGCTTTTTAGTTTCATCTTTTTTCATCTTCAAAATTTTTTTGTGTTAAATGAAACATTCTTACCATTTTTTATTCACCGATTGTTTTTTTTTAAGTGAAAACTTCTTCAGCACCGTTGCGATTTAAAACTCGATGAAACGAAAAACCGACACAAAAAAGAGACAAACACGTACATCTATAGGATTTAGCCTGAGAGAGAATGATATAGAATAATCGGTCTCCTCTTTGTGCGGTGCTTCGTAGCCTCCCCACTTTTGTTTATTCACTTCTACCCCGTGTGAAATGCACTCTTGTATTTTTTTTTTAAATATTAAATCCAAACAGGAGGCCAATAATTTCCCTCAGGGTCTATGCTATCTTTGAGGATGCTGTGTGAAGGAACTTTCTGTGGAAAGAAAGGAGGGAACATGTGTCATAGGAGGGAAGAAACTCAGAGGCTGTCAAATTGTCCCACAGCCGAAATGTTGAACTTAAGCCGCCGCTACCCGAATTTATACTGATTTCTTACGTATCTCCCTTAAACATTTGAAGTTTTTAAGCTCTTAAAAAAATATATGTTATTTTTGAAGATAATATCTAGATACGTTCCACGCCGAAACGCTAAATATATGAAATTCCCTCGATAGAAAAAAAATATTTAAAACAAGTTATAATTATTTATTATATTTCTATTATTTTACAAGTTATATTTGTGAAAAAAATTCACAATGTTTCTTTAAATGATACTTAAGTACCTTCCACGAGATTATTGCTCTATTTTAAACGAGTAATGTTTTATTAAGCATTTTCACAACTTTCCCTTCAATTTTATCATTGAAAATATTAGCGCGCTCTGTCCAACATTCGTAATTACATATCTCTCCATCTTCTTCTTTTTGAGCAGGGAAGCGTCGCCTTAAGAGCGAGTCGTTGAAACGGTCCGTTATCGTGTAACAAATGTCAACTCTGTACAAATGTTAGGTTTGGCGTATTTCCCGACCGAGTACCGGTGCCGAAGGAATGAATGCATCTCTTCGGAGCATTTCCATTGGAATACCGGTAGAACAAGGACAGCACTCCCACCTGACGCTTGTGCTCTAAAGATTGCAATCCATTTGTTAAGATGGGAAAGTCAAAATGACTATTCGACGACTATTTTTGAGGTCTAAAAACTAGAAACTTTAGATCAAATACTTTTAACTGTTTCTGACTATTTCTTTTCTACCATTCAACTTATCATATCTCTTTAGTCTCGGTTCCATGCCAACTGAGAGTAATGATAACTCAACACCTCTAAAAAGTCATTAAAAACTTTGAAAAAAATTAATTTTAAATTAGCCGATAACCCTAACCTAACATAACCTATTTAACCAATTTTTTGTATTTGTTTTTTTATCACTCTAAATGACTTATCTGGGATGGCTCTGAGTTGGTTTCATTCCGAATTGTCCGGTCATCTTTAGTCTCAACTCTGTAGTATAACTTTTTGACATCGTGTTAAAGAATTGTTCTTTGAGAGATTAATTCCAAAATGTTTTGCGAATTTTTTTACTAATGGAACTATTATTTACTTAAAAAACCGGATTAAAATGTAGATTTTTCTTTTCGGTTCAAACCTCAAACTCTGACGAATACTTAACGAAATTAGACTGGAGTTGGTCAAGATTCCTAAAAAATGCGTTTAACAAGTTTAGCTCTTCGAAGGGGTAGAACGATGTTTGGCTAAAAAATCGTGACGTAGCTTGAAGTCCATTGAGTCCGAGCACAGAGTCAAGAGCTTAGTCAAGTTTAGAGTAAGTCAAAATAATATGTATTCGTTATCGTGCTACATGCCAAAACGATAATAAATAACTTTAAAAAATCGCGTTGTCTTGTCCTAATTTAAGCAACCCGACAATAGATAGTTAATTTATATTTAATGTCTTAGTTACGAAGTGAGAGTGAATGTCATTCTTATCAGGTCGTAACACTAAACCATGTTTAATTACACCGATTAAGACAACATTCTACTGAAACTATTTATGAGCTGCTTTAACACGTGCTAAAACAAATCAATCGAATCTTTCAAATACTTTAAATGGTAGCCGGAATTGTAAAGGCATAAGATTTTTGAAACAGTATATGAAATTGAAAATTTTGATTTTTGGATTGTACAGTAGTGTGAGCCGCAACTGTATGGCGATAAAATAAAAGTCTTATTTTCTTTGCACAAAATATTCTGAAATAGTTTAAAGATATTCATTTATGAGCTCTTGTTAAATAAAGTCTATAGCTTCGGTGTATAAAACCACCATTTGTTATTTTTGTAGTGGTATGGCACTAAACCACGTCCGCCCGCAGTCCCCAAACCCGCCCTCGCTTGAGCAGCGCGCCATATTGGCCGTTCCTTAGTCGACCAAGGACCCTCCGTTTCGTGATATTATTATGTAGGTAACTAAAAGTATTTGAAAATATGGGAAAAAGCTATTTAAAAAAAAAAATTACACCTATTGTTTGTTTTTCTTAATTTTTAGTTTCTATTTTATATTTTATTATATTTCTATGATTAATATAGTAAAATTATTTTTTAATTGTTTTTGATTTACTCACAAATAATTGCCCAAGTTGCCTCTAAAACCATGAAACACAAAAATTTTTAATGGCCTATATCTTATAATTTAAAGCAAAAATAAATAAAGTAGCTCACATTCGTACTGGATATTTGATAAACGTTTTGATCACAAAAATAATTTTTTAGTTTGGTTTGGAATTTTAATCTCAAATCCAAATTTAAGATTTGTTTGAAACGGGCCGAAATGGGCCGCGCAAACGTTCTACTTAACAGTGTAAGTTCCATTGATTCAGTCAAGATTTCTCCATATTAACAGTGTTAATTTCAAGCGACCTACCAGGTAAGTATGGTCCTGTATACATTTTTAGGAAGCATCGCGTTCATTGGTCGAGACATTGTACATATATTTTCGTATGAACCGGTGGATGCAATTTTTAGCCATAAGTTGTTTTTAATTGTTTGTCTAGTTTGTAGTTTTTCTAGATTTTAGAAATATATTGTAAGTTTGTACAGCGCCCTTGAGGTGATTTTTCACAAAAACGGCGCTGTATAAATCATCCAAATATTATTATTATTATATTACTTGAGGTGCACACACCAAAACTGCAATGGAGCCACTGTTTCCGGTCACTGTTATTTTTTTACCGAAAAAACCCAATGCGGTTGTTGCTTGCAGCGCCTGAGCGGCCTAAAGCGGCCAGTCGCGTTTTTTAGCTACGGCAACATTAGAAGCAATTTTTTTCAGCTGTCAAAAAATGTTTGGCGGAGGTCACGCGGTCCTCGTCTCTCAGTTAGTGGACCCACACCAACACAATTACACACACGTGTACATAATATACGCACGCGTAATGGACTGTTACTCACACTAATGAACGGTGGGATATAATGCGAAAAGAAAATTACGTCTCGTCGGTTGATGCGAGTGCTCAAAAACTAGACGGAAGTAATAATTTTATCTATTCGCCAACCCAATTTCGGAAACAAATTATTCTTTTGATATAAATAAAGGGTTCTAAATTTACGTACAATCACAATAGGTTTTCAGTACGACAGGTAACTTTAGCATTTTAGAAAAAAAATTGAAAAAGCGCTTTTAGGCAATTTTTTTTTTACAAATTATTATATGAGTCAGTTAACATATTACCTTTTCGAGGAATATAATGATTTAAAATTGTAAGCCAAATCCTATTTTCGGATTCAATATACAAAGAAAAAGTAGATTATGAACATGGCACTAGATTTAGTAAAAATGAGGGTTTGTCCGTTCCGAAAATTATAAATAAAAACGGGCAACGGACATTTACTTATCTTGTCCTCACCATATTTAATAAGATGCCGATGAACATAAAAATCGAATCCAATTGCACCACTGATCTCAAAAGAAAAGTTAAAAAATGGCTAATGGATCAAAACTTTTTGTATTGATTTTGTTTGTAATATTATGTACAAATATTAAATATGAATACCTATCCGTAATTTGCCTGTGTTATATCTGTGTGTCTGTATATTTTATGCTTTTGTATTGTAGCTACTTATTCTTCTATTGTGGTTTCTTATAATATTTTGTGCTTAAGTGTTTTATTAATATTGTCAAATTGACCTGCTGAAAAACTGCTTTTGCAGTTTAGCGGGTGATTAAAATGAAGAATATTTTTTTTTTTTTAAAAACATCTTCTCCACACTGTGTCATCTTTGGGGATGCCTTGTGGAGGGTTTTATTAAGGAAAGGAAGGGGAGGAGAGTTCTGGGAAAAGGGTTTAAGGGGTGGGTAGGAATCTGGGGTTCAGTGTGTCCTGGTCATCCGCCTCCAAGACCTAGACAAACCTCACCCCATGAACCCGGGCACCCCTGCTAAATCACCAAACGTAGCGAACCACTTGGGGTGACCTATGACAGAGGTTTTGGTTATCCAATAAAGGTTCCTGGGGCGGCGGTACCCATTCCCGCCTCCCAAATTAAAAAAATGCAACGTAATATTAAAACTACTTTTTTTTTTAAATGGCCATCTCTTAAAATTTTTGTTATATTTAAATTTGTTATTATGTTTAATTATTTTGAATTAATGTGTAAAAGTTTTTAATGCACACATTAATAGCTTGTGTCGCCCTCCATAGAGAGAAAAAAAAATTGCCTTGTTTTTAAACGCCTGGGGTCTCAAAAGTTGCGTATGATTCGATATCGTAAAAATAATCGAAATTGGTTTTCACTATTGGTTCGCTAAAATGACCGGAATTTTTGAAAAAAAAATAGATTTCTATTTCGATTTAAAAACTGTTCGGAGCCAGTAGGACTATGCTAAGATGTGAGTGTTGAGTTGTGGGGCTGGTGGAGTAGATAAAGGAGAGGAGCTGTAGAAGAGGACGGTTGGTAACTTCGTGAATCATGTGTCACTAAACATAGCTAAAACCATTTCAAGCAACGTTTCGAGTGTTAATGGTGGTCTTTCATTCACTGTGTATCTAGAGAAAGAGAAACGAAATCACCAATTAACCCCTTAGGCCTCGGTCATATTTTGTCAGAGAGTCAAAATATTTCCGTTTTGCAATAAAATTTAAATAAATGGAACATTCATGAACATGTCCGAAAACTAAAATCTGTTTTTGAAAGGTGATAAAATACGGTTTCAAGTTTGTTAATTAGAAATAAACATATTATAATTTTGTAAGCAATCATAAAAGGGATTAAAAGTTCATGACCTTAGTTTTTTCAAACAAAAAAACTTTCTATTGGTTAATTTTTAGATTTGAATGTAAAGCATGGTGTTTTTTCTTTAGACCGTTTAGATCACAATTCTCATATGATAGTCGGAGACAACGATTTCTTTGAGACCTGGACGAGTTGTTCCGAAAAGCGAACAAATTAGCGTGAGGGATTAACAAAATACCCAATTTCACCCAAGATAAAGGATAAATTACCTCACTCGAAGAACACCAGACACGCCTACAACATACACTTCCATCGGTTTGTCTGTTATTTCTTGCACCAATTAGGACCATCCTTAGAATTTAGTAAAATTTCTTATCTATGGCAAAAATCTTTTGAATGTGGAACAGAACATGTTATTTAAAAGCGCGGCCATACTGACAGGTGCGCCGATTTCCAAGCTGACTCTAACCCTCTAGCGAACGCATCGCCCAAAATGTGTGCAGTTTTTTTTTTCTGTGTGATCGTCTCGTAATACTTTGAAAATACACAGAAGTTAATTTTATGGCGTACACACACTGCAATAACCAACACGCCTCTGTAACATTAAGGACCGTCGAAAGTAATGTGAGAATTAAATACATTATAAAAATAACTTTTTAAGTAATTTTAAGTTGCTGCCTATATTTAATTTTAGGGATATGGTGGATGTTGGCGATAACGCTATTTGTTTTCATGATTTCGGTAAACGAATATTTTTCAACCATTGATCGGAAGAATTCCTTGTTTGGTGTGAGATTTTAAACACAATAGTGGCCGCCATTTTACATGAGACATCTTCTCCAGAGATCCTATCATGGTCGATCGATAAGGATTGATAGAATAACTTTCGGTAACTTCTCATCGTTCTCTAGGACAACTGCAGATCGATAACGCACAAAGAATAGTTGACGTCGAATATATTAAGAACACTCAGTCATTGTGAACTGTTCCTTATTCGTTAGCAATCTGCAGTAATGCTAGGGAACGATGAGAAGTTACTGAAAGTTATCCTGTCAACCCTTATCAATTGACTGCGCTAGGGTGCCTGGGCCCCTAAACGATCCAAAGAAATTTATTATCGGAAAGAACGAATTTCGAAATTTCAATTTATTTGATAGTTTTTAACAAGTAAGGAAAAAAATCCTTACTTTGGGCACATGGACACGTATAAAACACACTTCTGTTGGTTCGTCTCTTTAGAGTTTCAACTATATAATTGAATCACAACCAATTTACCAACACGATTAAAAATCGGTACAAACATCATTCTTACAAATAATAAAAACTGTTGGGTCAAGTTTTCAGACAATCGATAAAGTACCTACCTATATATGTTAATGGAAAAATATCTATATCTTTTTCAAATTTAATAGGGTTAGCAAGTACCTTTGTCAGATTTCGTAATTTTTTGCGTTAAGGGTCTTCTTTTCGATTTTCTTCGAGAGGAGTTTGCGCTTTTTAGCTAAAATGGGATTATCAATTCTACAATTTTTATGATAATATCCTGTGATATTTCATGGATCTGCGCCTGTAATATATTAGGCACACAACGTTAATTTTAAATAATCTTAAAAATGGCAAAACAATGATATTACAAGATGGCATGTCGTGAAAAATATAAAAACAGTAGAAAAATTTTGTTGTTGTGAGAACAGACTCCATTAGAATGAAAGCAATACAATATTTATAAAATCCTTTATTTATTTTAGTGGTTGTTACTTTCGCCTCAGTTTGTAAGCGAATGACGGATACATGCGGCGATGAATAAAACCTCACACACACACGCGCTAATTTCTCGCGTATATTCGGTGCATACCTATCCGCTGTGTGTAGCACACTTACATAATGGCATTTCGGCGTTTTTATTGTTCGGTAGATACGTTAAGCTCTGTCTGCATGTTGCACTGAGCCAAGTGTAAAAATCTGTTTTTTATAGTGACCTCAAAAGAATTTAAAATCTGTTGTGGTTGTGAGGCAGAAGGAATGGTTGAAAGAAAAAAAATAATGAGATATGTTAAGAGAATCTGGCTATTACAAGCTTAGATGAATCCACTTGCGTAGCGTACCTACTTGCGTAATGTATTTGTCTTTGGGTATTTCATTATAATGTTAAATTGTATTCATAATAATAATTCATTTCTGCCATAACACAGAACACAAGGACATTAATATAAAGATAAATATTACAAAGTTTAAAAACAAAACAAATAATATTAACCCTTTGCACTCGAAATTTTTTGGTATGCTCATACCGCCGACTCGAAGCATTTTATAAAATTTGAAATATAATTACAAATATTGAGAAATCGACTTTATTTTCTTGCCGCCACAGCGGCTGCACTCGAGTAATACGGTAAACCATGCATGCCGCCTCTATGGCGGCACTCGAGTAATATGGCAAACCATGCATGCCGCTTCTATGGCGGCGCTCGAGTGCCAAAGGTTTATGTTCATAATAGTAATTAATGTGGACCTGTTGACAAACCCTTTGTTTAGCTTAGCAGGACATTATGAAGTATCCGTATCTTTTTAAATTTTAAAATAAAAATTATGTTCCTAGCAGGGCGTCCGAAAAAGTAAGCGTAAAATGTTCAACAGCCTTAATTTCACGTAAATAAAAAAAAATAAAAAAAAAACATTCCACAAAAATGCCGACTAGTTCTATCCACCAATGACTTGCATTGTCGTGAGGAGCATTGATCAATTTATTTGTGTGTCTTAAATGCTTTATTTAGCTTTTGTTAAATGGAAAATATTTCTTAATCTGTTTCCAAGGAAAGTAAAGCTGAATTTACATTACGCAACTAATTGCGCACATGTTGTGTTGGGACATCCCCCAACAAAATATATACTAAAACCTAACCTAATCTAACAAAAAAAATACACAGGATGTCTGTATTATTTTTGTCCCATTTTTATTAGTTTAGGTTAGGTTAGGTTTTAGTAGATAATTTTTTGGAGGATGTTTTGTCCCTAGGATATTTTGTCGGAGGGTATTTTGTTGGGGATATTTTGTCACGGGATTAAAACGCGCATTAACTGCATCTAATAATCCAGAGATAAATTGCATTACACCCAGACGCTTACTTGATAACCACCCTCCAATCAAACGTCGTCTTTTCTTTCGTGACAGTATTTTCTTTATTTTGTACATCGCCATGTATACAACAACATCGTGCATTGCAGAAAAAAAGCTTTAACGTTGATGGTGCCATGGTTGCTGTGGTACTGAAGGTCGCACGACAATAAATTGGCGCAATTTACACCAACTTTTTGGTGTCATGCAATTATTTGGAATATTCATGCAACTAGTTGCGTAATATAAATTCGTCTTTAAACTCTTAAATGTTCCGAACAACATGAAACGGCACAGCTTTTCTGCCTGGATTTAAAAAAAAATCTAATCTTAATATTACTTTTAGCAATAATGTTTACTCTGTAATCGTTTATCATCTTGATACCGATTAATTGATTAATGTTTAAAAAGGTTTTCGTATCCACAACTAGCTCTGCATGCCTCGTCACTTCGTAATTTCGCAGCAAACAGCGGGTATTTCAGTATAGGAATTCATGAATGTTATGTGAATCGGAGGTAGTCGTCAGGAAACCTACCTAGCAACTTGTCCGACGTTAACATCTCTTAAAAAAAGTTACTGAAATTCTAATATTATAATATCTAAAAAAATCAAGCGCCACGTTTTGTGAGGTGTGATGTCGGCTTTATGTATTTTAGTTTCTCATTTGGCTGCACCGCGTAGGAACGGACAATTCGCGCCTCAAGGTCGGAACGCGCTTTGCACGGTTCCGGCACCAAATTATTCTCGTTCGATTTAATTGTTCTAAATTCAAAATTATTCATAGACGAATTTAATCGGCCTGGAGTCATTCGAAACGTTCGATTCGAAACCGTTTTAATTTTAATAGTCACCGCGTTCATCGCAAATTTAAAATTATTTTCCAACGCTTTAAAATTCATAATAATTATTGGATGGTGTTATGCAATAACCAGTTAAGCGCCGATGTCGAGATTTAGAGTTTTTCAGTAAAGATTCTTCGATGTATTGGACCAGCCTGGAGTACATTTGTCCCGGTGCGATCGGTAAAGGCACAATGATTTTTAGAACTCTAAAGCTAAGAATTCAATCAGCCGATATAGGCACAACTATACTACAATAATAATATTATAAATGCGAAACTGCATGTTTGTTTGTTACGCTTTCACGCGTAAACCAATAAACTGATTTTTAAATCTTTCACCAATATGAAGCTACATTATATGCGAGTAATAAGGCTATAATGGTAAGCTCTGGCGCAATGAAGTTATAAATATTCATATATTATATTTACTGTACGTCTTCTGTCGCTAAACAAAAGCGAGTGATTGCTAACGTCAGAAGAAAAACAAAACTTATCGTTGCCGTGGAAACGATATTGATATATTTGCGGGAAATCGTATTTAATATCTATCTACCTAATTATGTAAATAAAAATGAATCTCCGAAATGTTTGTACGCGCATAACTTTCGAACGACTGCACCAGATTGGATAATTCTTTTTTTGCTACTGGTGAGCCTTGGCATTATGAAATTTAGGTAGCACGAGAGCTGTTTGAAAATTGAATGTACCGGGAATGAATATATGGAATACGGGAGGGAGGAGTGGGGGGTAGGGGGAGGGGGAGAGGAGGAAGGGGTAGAGGGGGGATAATTGATAAGTGCAAGCGCTACAGTAACTTCCCCCTAATACCATGCGAGCGAAGCCGCGGGTAAAAGCTAGTATATGTATAAATAAAGGAGGAGAATTGATAAAGGAACATTATATCTTCTTTCCATAGTTCCATCCTTCTTCTAGCTTCTTGCTTCCTCTTACTATTTTAGTCTCGTCTTCCTTTTCTCGCTTCTTTTCTGAAACAATTATCTGTATCAAATTTTAATCATGTTTTTGCTTTATATGCCCGTTGTTTGTTCTTTCTGGGTACAATAATAAAATATATTAAACTTTATTACCCACGCACGGGTTGCGCCTTAGTGGGTTCCCATTGTTATTATTATATCATAATATTGTATACATCAAATGCAAAATTTGGGAAAATAAAGGAATAAAAAAAAAAAACTTATTTGAAACAGCAAAAAACTATCAACCCGGGAATTCTGACGTCATAAAATTTAGACAGCTTTTTCAATGCATGACGTCGTTTATGTAACGAGCTCTGGAGCTTTTAAAAATCAGATAGACTCAAAAAATTAAAATTTAATATTTTTATTTTTCATTTAACTTTTATGAGCAAAACCCCAAATTGTAATATTTAATTAAATGAAGACACTGTGAGCGAAACTCAATCGAAAATCTGGAAACAGAAAAATCAGAAAAAGATATTTGCACCTCTGGGACTCGAACCCAGGAACTCTCTACTTTCCGAGCGAGTGCTCTTGACCACTGAGCTAAGGTGTCGATATCCAATTCGGTCACTTTAAACTGTACCATACTTCGACTATGAACTACCCATATGATCTTCATTTTCTTAACGCATATTCTTGTTGGCTGCCATCTTTATGTATGATTGCAAGATTCAAACCCGAACTAAATGGGTTCGAGTCCCAGAGGTGCAAATATCTTGTTCTGATTTTTCTGTTTCCAGATTTTCGATTGAGTTTCGCTCATAGTGTCTTCATTTAATTAAATATTTAAATTTAATGTTCAATAATATTAAAAATTCCGCTAAAATAGTGTTGAAAGTTGATTGTGCTCTGTTTAGAAAGTCTAGGAAAAGTAACCTAAATAATGGTGATTAGTGATTATCCTCTTGAATTCTGGATTAGTCTTAGGTCTAAACCGTATGCATATTTGAGATTAAAAGTTTTCTAAATTCTATTAACTTTAGTATCTAATAGTTTTGCCACGCGCTGTAGAGGCTGTACGTATTTTTATAGATAATTTAAATATAATCCGACCATTTAGTTTATCTTAATCTACTGCGCCAAAATACTCCTTAAAACATTTAATTTATGGAAATTACAACGCGATCACGTTTCAAACACATGCTGCCTATTATCTGACTTAATTCAAATGGTAATAATAGATAGAATTATTACTTAAATCTCAATGAGACTGATTTGGATCCAATTTGATTTAAACATTAAGAAATTAACTCCACACAGGAGGCCCTGAAGAAAATAATTTTCCTATTGCCTATTTCATCTGGGATGCTGTCTGGAGGGTCTTTTTGAGGAGAGGAAGGAATGAACATTGGTCTTGAAGAGACCCATGTTGTAGGATGGAGGAAACACAGGGGCCAGCAAATCGTTCCATAGCCGAGCTGTTGAACTGAAGAACGAGTCGAACTCAAGAACGTTCTCATGTGAAAATTGTCAGCAGTGTACATATATTGCAAGGAAATTATCAGTATATATAGGTACATTATAGATGCATGCATATGATGAACTGTGTATGATAAATATATGTAAATATAGCGAGTTCCCGACGTTGCAATGCCACTTAATAAGGAAATTATTTCTCGCTGCGTGTCCTTTCCCATTCGTCCCGTTCCCTTTCCCCTCACGCGTTCCCACTATGCCTTCCACCTCCCCATTCTCCTCTCCCGCTTTCCCCGTCCCGCGAACCTCCCTCCCGTGTTCCCCTCCCCCCTCCCGCTTTCCATACATTCAGTCCCGGTACATTCATGGTATTCAGTTTCAAACAGCTAGCGTGCCACCTATTGCAATTTTTTATACAAATTTCACAATGCAAGAGGTCACCAGTATATATAAAAAAACTTCGCAGGCGTGCTTACAACAAATCGCCAAAGATTCATCGCAATCGGATGGATAGTTTAGGAAATAATTTCATAACGCCAGAGCTCATCACCATATAAAGAAACTATTGCGGCCATGCGCACATCAAATCCCCAAAGTTTCATCGCAATCGGATGAATGGTTTAGCAACGCAAAAGGAACAAGTATACATTCAGCAAGCAAGCAAATTTATATTAATTTTTATATTTACAGATATGTAATTATTATTTTAATTTATTACTAATCGCGGCAATAATTTTACTTCTTGCTCAATCAGTTAATTTGTGCGTTATGTTCTGATACCCGGATTCACCGAAGTGTTTATTTCCGTCGATATAATATTATAATGTACATAGATATTATTATTTCATAGATAATAATAATAATAATTTAAAAATAATATTTCGATTATTTATATAGCGTCGTTTTTGTGAAAAATCACCTCAAGGGCGCTGTACAAACTTACAATATATTTCTTAAATCTAGAAAAACTACAAACTAGACAAAAAATTAAAAACAACTTATTAGCCCAGTCAATCTAGACAAAAAACAGGCCCTAACTGGAACATGCTAGGGGAGAGCTGAATTTTTGCAGGTGGATAGTACATCTTATGTGGAGTATTTTCCAAAAAAGTCCCTACCCCTCCCCCGCTTGCTTCCTCCCCTGTGCCCTCCCAAACATTAAAATGTGGGGTTCTACTAAAGCGATTATATCTCGTAAACTAAAAGGTATATCAGAAAAAAAAATTTATCGTTGAATTTCTTATAAAATTGCCTAAAAATTCTATAATAAACTTTTTTTAATATCTGCATTAGTTTGGCCGATAATAATGAGATTGTTGTTAAAAAAATTTTTTTTTTTGCAAAATTATTTTTTGAAGTTGAATATTTTTTTTGTCTGAGAAAATATGAAAAAATACTTTTAACAAATAAGTTGTCAAATTTAATAAGCTTTAAAACCATATATAACAATGTTTACTTACATCTTTTATTTCTATCGAAAATAGTGGACAAACGCAACGGCGTGCGCGGGCTGGCCGTAACACGGAGTGGCGAGGCCAAGCGACATGTCGTTCTTGTCGCGTCGCTATTTACTGTTTTATCAAGTTGAAACAAACGAAAAAATAAATAAATATGGTCAGTTTGATCTCATATGTTAAAAAAAAAGATATGTCTTAAAGTTAAGGTGTGTGTCGGTTTTGTGGTTATATTTTGACGTGGTTGCGCCAAGCCGTGTATCAAGTTTTTTGTGCGTTTTCCCTCCTTCATCAGGTTAAAATATTGAGAAAAAATTAATTAACAATTAATAAATAAAAAAAAACCACTGAAAATGTCTGAAGAGAACTTATTGTGTATTTTATGTAAAAAAAAATACCTTCCAGGAAATTTTGTTAAAGTAAAGAAAGGGTTACAAATGCTAATTAACGCTAGTATTGAAAGAGATAATAATTATGTTAAATTAACCACTTTAGGTAGCGTAACCAACTGTCCACGTAGATTGTAGAAAAATGTATAATAAGCCTAGCAGTATTAAAGCTTTTACAAATGTTAATTGTAGCCTATTGACCAGTAGGTACACCTCAGCCATTCCTAAGGCATTTAGAAAATACATTTAATTTCACGGAGAACTATTTGTGAGTATTATTTTTGATAATAAAAAACAGCGTTTGATTTTAAACTATCTCATAAATATCGTTAACAATACATTTGGTGTTAAGACCAGAAATAGGGGAAACATTGTAATATAATAGATGACAAATGGGGTGCAAAAATAAAATCTAAACTTTAAGGTGTGTTTGATTTGGTCGTAGCAGAAGCTCGCTATCATGGCATTTGCTACAAGAAGTTCTGTAAAAGTAAACCAACTCAGTATATAGGAACACCTAAATATGATAATTCAGCTAAAAATTTTCTTAAACTCTGTAGTTTTTTAGAAAATACTGACGAATGTCAGTTTATATTAGAGAAATTAGGGAAAATAGTAAAAGACATTTGTGGCAGTGATCTTCCGTACTCATATACATTTCATAAAAAACAAGTAATTGACTATTTTCAAGATTTTATGTATACGTGTATTTTTGGCAGAAAAACTGTCATGTGCATGTCTCACTCAAGTTATAAGATACTAGGCGACTGGTACAGAAACAAAGAAAAGAATGCAAATCTGGAATGTTTAAGAATTGTACTTGCTGCCGCAAAAATAATCAGAAAAGAAATTTAAAAAAATGCCACATGATTGTGAAAGCTATCCTGATGTTTCGGAAATCAGTCGTGGGGGTGATGATTTAGTTCCTGAAACTCTGAATCTGTTCACGTTAACTGTAACCAAGAAGAGATTGTATGATAATGGACCTGATGTTACGAGAAGACGTTTAGTAATTAACCACGCCATAATAGCATCTGCAAGGCCAAGGTCTTTTTGTCATCAATTCAGACAAGTTTGTGTTTTCTACAGAGAATGTACGGATCTAAGAATTTAATAGAAGTGTTGTCGTCATTGGGCATTTGTACGTCGTGTCATGAAGGTGACAGATACCAAAGATCTGTAATAAGAGCTGGGCCTCCTACAATCGAAGATGATACATTCTAACAATTTGTGTTCGAAAATGCCGACGTTAATATAAAAACATTTGATGGCCTAAGCACATTTCATGCCGTGGGAAGAATAAAGTGCAATGTGCATCAATCCAGCCTCTAATTTTACAAGTCTAGATGTACTTCGTCTTCAGTGATGAAATGGAAATTACATTAATCAAGAAAATATCCTTCAACCTTGTTACGCGAAGAGAAAAAAGAGCGGCTTGAAAGATGTAACCATCAAAGATGTCAGTGAATGTACATCTTTCAGAAAAGAGCATGCCGATTCATTATCTTTTGTATCTCCAACCAATTATTTGTGGTGAAGTGACATAAAATTAGCATTGTGCATTCAAAAGTTAGCTGGAACGGGTTTATGAATGATTGTGTGACATTGTAACTTCGACCAACCGCTTTTTCTCAAACCTATTGAAATGGTAGCGGGGGCTGGTGGATCATCTGAAATTTCAAAAATTATTGTACGACTAGGAAGTTTCATTTGTAAATATCATATTTGGGATGTATTGGATCACGGAAGAAAGTGGGCTCGAAGATTTATGGAAAACTGTGTACGGAGGTCCCACAGTGATACACGTGATAAAAGGACACGCTTATGCAAGAGCTGTAAGAGCCTATGTTCTTACAGGCGCTGCAATCGTCAAAATAATTTGCAATGACTCTCATGATACACTTTTTCCTCGTGAAATAAAAGAAATATTGTGAACAAGAAGATGCCACATGAATAAGCTTGTGAAGACGAATCAGTTGCAATAAATCTTAAACATTTCACCGAAACTTAAAACACAATCAAAGCGACAAGTCGGACAGCAAAACTTACAATATGTTTTTACTTAACAACATGTTTTGCTCAGGAGTTTGGACTGATACATGCATTGACATGAACAATCCTTGATGAAGTCATTAAAAACAGTAGGAGCACTTACGCAAGGGTGTGGGATTTCTCAATAAATGGATATTAGGAGCTCCATTATTCATTTCAATCAGTGAAGCTTTTCAAACAAGACTTAACAAAATTTATACTGGTGACACACAATACTTTTGCTCGAAAGTCTGGTGAATTAATTTGCATTTCTTCGAGGTTAGTATCAGACTCAACTAAAACATATGACGATGCTTATGAGGTAAGGTTCAAAGCTATGAAGAAAATGGCAGGGCAAAGTTTTTCAGAAGTAAAACTACACAGATCGGATATGATTGATATTCAAGCCAGTAATAAATCTAACAAAGTTAGAAACAAAGAATTTATAATCAACCCTAATCAGATATTCAATAGAATATTATGCGTATGTGACAGTCCTGCAAAGCTCAAATCCTACTCTGAGTTTGAACTAGCTTCGCATCCACCTTTATTTTAAGACGTTTTTTTAAAGCAAGGTAAGAAAGCCTCCATTACTACTATTACTATACAGTTTAGTGTTAAAGCGTTTTTATATCGTGAATCAATTAAAAAGTACTCGGTGTTTCAATTTAAAACTATAAATACCTACCTAAGCTCAAATCGGTCATCTGCAAGCACAGCGAGCTAGGCCCGACCGCCAAGCACGCCGTGCCGCCCTGCTATCGAATCGGATTTTGACCAGTATTAAGAATAAAGGTAAGCAATATTATACATCGTTTTAAAGCTTATTAAATTTGGCAAATAAATTAAATGAAATATTTTTGCGTGTCCCCCCAGATAAAAAAAATATTCACCTTTAAATCAAAATTTTACGAAAAAAAATATTATTTTTGCGACAATGTCATTATTATTTGCCAAACCGTAATAGATAACAAAGACAAACATACACTTTATTTTTAGACAGCTTTCTAAGAAGTTTAACGGGGAAATTTTTTTTCTGATGCATATAATAGTTTAAGAGATATAATGGATTTTGTAGAACTCTAAAATTGTAAAGTTTGGGAGGGGACAGGGGAGGAAGCAAGCGGGGGAGGGGTTGGGACTTTTTTGGAAAATACTCCACATAAGAAGTACTATCCACCTGCAAAAATTCAGCTTTCCTCTAGCATGTTCCAGTTCAATGCGTTCATTGACTGGGCTATATGACTAAAAATTGCATCCACCGGTTCATACTTAAATATATATGCAATGTCTCGACCAATGAACGCGATGATTTTTAAAAATGTATACAGGACCATACTTACCTGGGAGGTCGCTTGAAATTAACATTGTTTATTGTGTTTTATATTATACTAGCTTTTCCCCGCGGCTTCGCTCGCATGGTATTACGGGAAATTACTGTAGCGCTTGCACTTAATCAATTATCTCCCCCCCCCCCCACCCCACCCCCATCCCCTCCCGCATTCCATATATTCATTCCCTTACATTCAGTTTTCAAACATCTCGCCTACCACCTAAATTTCACAATGCTATAATAGCTCAAAGAAAAAAAGAATTACTTATCCAATTTTGTTAATTCGTTCGGAATTTATGCGCTTACAAACATTTCGGATGTTTATTTTTATTTAGATATTTGGAAGTTCGTTAATATAATAAAAAAAACTCTATTTATCATTCAGTCTTTATAATCGTTACGAATTATATTTTTAATACAGGAACTCAAATCTGACATTTATTCCAAGCTTGTCAAAAAAAAAAAACGAATTCTAATATTTAAATTTTCTGCAGTAGTAGCTGACCAGTAGACTGAGTGCCTACCAGCATAGAGCCCAAAAATATATCAACATTGCTTCCATGAAAAACATTTTTTTCTGACGTTAGCAAAAACTCGGTTTTGTTAGCGACAGAAAACGTATAACAAATATAATATATTAATATTTATAATTTCATAACGCCAGAGCTTACCATCATATACAATCTGTAGTCTGCGCATATAATTTAGCTTTATATTGGTGAAAGAATTATTAAAGTCTTTATATTGTATTATGCGTGAAAAGGTCATAAACAAACTCGAGCAGTTTCGCATTTATAATATTAGTATGGATATAAAATATATTTAGATATTAGATAGATTATTACAATATCTTCAATATATTATTTACATATATATAAAATAAATAAATTAAAATAATAGAATCATGTAAAATTTAACTCCATAAATAGATTTGACAGGATTAACTAATTTATTTCATCTCTTCCTACATTTATAAGATAACTCTCTTTGAAGGATTTACCCATACTCCCAATCACCTTTCTATTTTAATTGTATTCAAATTAATATGTGTTTAACCTTAAATATTCTTGTAACTACGATATTCATTTGCGTATCTCTAAGCCTGTCTCGACACAGATATATTCCCAGTATTCCTAGTGAGACAGGCATCGAAAAACTCAATATAAACATACTTTAAATAGATAAATAAAAAAATAAAATAAAAATTGTAGATGTATTTTTTCGTATTATCTCACGCACTAATGAGAAGGTATTTGGATGTCCCCCTCAAATTAAATCTAACCTGGAACGAATTGATAGACAGAGCTTGCAATATTTAATCGTTTGTCAAAAATGAAACACAACAAAATAAATTCTTTTCTATACCTTTTTTTCACTAGCAATCAAATGTCAATGAATAACGAATATTTTGAATATTTCTTTTATTTCTTTTGTACGAATCTAACATTAAAAAAATGTTTCGGAATTGTGTTGGAAATTATAACGTGGGTCAATTTATTTATGACAGCGTTGAGTGTCAAAATGAAAAATACTCTGTCTCCTGTAAGATACAATTACTTTTATCATCTCACTATGAGTATAAAAAAATGTAACTGTAATTTTTGCTGAGATCTCATATGCATGTACGTAATGAGTACATCAAACATTTATCATTCTTGTATTCTATTTGTATAATAAAAAATTGATTCTCAGAATTATTATTATCTAGTCTTAATTTTGTTTATAGCGCAGTTGATTGTAAAGTCTCCCAGTCAAACTTGCAACGTTGATTTAAACTGCAATATTTTTTTCATACTCCTTCAAATTCAAATTGAAGCATCTTGTACATTTTAATTGGTATTTCACTGTTCCGAAAAATGGACTGCAAAAAATGGCGGCTTGGTAACCAAAAACAGGCCATTAATAATTGCACTATCCGAACATTTCGATAGTTGCAATGTCTATCAAAACCAGTAGGATAAACCGCAAAAGAAACTGCGTCTAAAACCCAACCACCTCACAAAAAAAACTAATCATTGGTTCACAATTTTTTCGCCGTTGTAATAGCGAACATTCCTTTTTTTGTGAACATCGTTTTATAGACGTTGCATCGCCGAAAAAGCGCGATTCGATTCTCGCCTCTCTATAAATTTCAATGGTTTCGAGAGAGACAGCATAATACTTGCTACGGTTCGAGTAAGAATTACTTGCGATGATGTTTTGCTGGTTGAAGCCGGGCACCGAGAATAATGTCAGTGTAAGGCATTTCAAGGTTAGGAATCATAAAATATTAGTTCGTAATATGGTTTATGGAGCCCAATATCAATAATGCTAATGAAATTAGAGATGATTACTTTACAAACCGCGATGATTATGTTGTTATTATTGTTATTTTCCAGAAAGATAATTCGCACTTTCACTCATTTTTATATTTTTGATTACGTATTATATTTGAGCTTATTGACGTCAGTGAAACTTTTATCCATAGGTTTTCAGGGTGTTGTAATGTACAATCATTCCAAGTAGAGGTCACATTTCATAATATTCTCTTCATTTCTTTCTTCCACACATACTTATCACTTTTCATTTCACATGAAAAAACCTCCACCACTCAACTAACCATCCCTAAAATACCGCTACTGGTCAATTTTCTCTTGATGTTATTTCTCCATAATATTTGGCTTATTTATAAAGCGCCATTTTTATGAAAAATCATCTCAAGGGCGCTGGGTCATAACCCACTTTTTCCTTAAAAATATTCCACACCACTCAATTTTCAAAGATTCCCCACCATTCAGTTTTTCATTCAAAAAAGATCCTCCACCAATCAGTTTTCCATTCAAAATAGATACTTCACCACTCATTTTTCCTATAAAAAAGATCCAATATCAATCAGTTATCCTTAAAAAAAAGGTCCTTCACTAATCAGATCTCTTTTAAAAAAATATGCTCCATCACTTAGTTTTCCTTTTAAAAAGATCCCCCACCACTTGATATTTCTAAAATATTCTCCACCATTCAGTTTTACTTTCAAAGTAGATCCTCCATCACTCAGTTTAACCTTCAAAGTCGATCAAAAAAGATCCTCCATCACTCAGTTTAACCTTCAAAGTAGATTAAAAAAAATCCTCCATCACTCAGTTTAACCTTCAAAATAGATTAAAAAAGATCCTCCATCACTCAGTTTAACCTTCAAAGTAGATTAAAAAAGATCCTCCATCACTCAGTTTAACCTTCAAAGTAGATTAAAAAAGATCCTCCATCACTCAGTTTAACCTTCAAAGTAGATCAAAAAAGATCCTCCATCACTCAGTTTAACCTTCAAAGTAGATTAAAAAAGATCCTCCATCACTCAGTTTAACCTTCAAAGTAGATCAAAAAAGATCCTCCATCACTCAGTTTAACCTTCAAAGTAGATTAAAAAAGATCCTCCATCACTCAGTTTAACCTTCAAAGTAGATTAAAAAATATCCTCCATCACTCAGTTTAACCTTCAAAGTAGATCAAAAAAGATCCTCCATCACTCAGTTTAACCTTCAAAGTAGATCAAAAAAGATCCCCGACCACTTAGATCTCCTTTCAATAAAGATTTCCTATAAAAAGGATCCCTCATCACATTCAGTTTTCTTTTAAAAAGATCCAAAGTTTCCCATCACTAAGTTTTTCAATAAAAAAAGATTCCCAACCAGTCAGTTTTCCATTCAGGTTTTCTATCACTCAGTTTTCCCTTCAAAGAAAATCATTCACCACTAAGTTTTCACTTCAAAGTGGATCCTCTTATTTTTCCTTCAAAGTAGATCCTCCACCACTCAGTTTTCCCTTTAAAATAATTCCCACACCTTCCAGTTTTCCGTTCAATTATTTGCTCTATCACTCGCCCTAACTTTGGACCATCCCCACCCATGTAAGACATAAGTACGAGCAACGGACAAATTCTTTGAATTGAAACGTTTAAAACAAGTTATGCATCACTCAATTTAAAAAAAAAACTTCATACTTCATAATTTTAATAAATCGCAAAACGATTACATGCAAACAACCGTATTACTTTTTATGAGTTAATTAGACTTAGAATATTAATTAACCTAATAAACGTTTTTTCATTTAAAATTTTGTTAACGTGGAATATTCTCTCGGCCTTTTCGCATTCGATACGTATCTACAAATCTACAAGCTATTGTTCTAAAACATGCCGCTGAATCCATTTTCAGGGCGACAAAAGATTGCACAAAGCATAGCCCATAACATACCTTCAACTGCCTTTCAACATTTTTTCGGTGTTTTGTTTCAGACTGTGTGAATCATGATGCTGTCATAGAGGATATAATAATATAATAATAATAATGAATTGCTTCGCTGTATTTTAACGATCGTTGTTCCTAGAAGTTACGGCAGACGGCCCAAGTGCGTGATGCGCACCCGCGATCGGTAAGATAATCAAATATTTAGTAACGCAGGAACCGAAATAATATAATTTTATTAGAGATAGACGCCCTCGAAAGGCGGTACTGGAGAAAAATGCTCAGGATTACACGAGCAGCCAAGCGTCCAAATGTTTCCATCCTGGATGAGCTAGACATTCACAAGAGGCTTTCAACTGTCTGCTTACAACGTATTTTAAGATACTTTTAACACTTTGTTCGCCAAACTGGGTACTCCAAATTGGAGAAACTCATAGTCACCGACAAATTGGATGGCAGGAGGAGCAGAGGAAGATCACCAATGCGGTGGAGTGAACAAGTTTCACTGGCATCAGGTAAGTCGTCGTTATCGGCTCTCCACGCCGCAGCGCAGACCTGCGAGGAGTGATGGAGCCATGTCCACCATGGAAATTGGAGTGGGTATCAGAGATTCTTAGAGAAGACCGACTTCTACTGAAAATTTTAAAGCAATTATTCCAGCAGGAAAAAATCCAGTGAGCCGTTATGTGCCGTAGAATGACGAGGGGATGCAACTCCTGAAATTGTGAGGAGAGGCTGACAGGGATGTCTGGAGGCGGTTTGTTGCGACAACGGGTCCCCAACCCGAATAGGACAAGAGGAAAAAGACAACGTACCTATCTCCTCCGGGTGGTGATTGCTCTGCGAGCAACCTTCAAGAGACTCTCCCACCTGGTATCAGGCGGACCGTGGCATCCCAAATTTTGCGTTATTTTACAAAGTGCAAGAAGTTAAGGACGAGGAAGAGAAAAAGGAAATGATAAAAATTTGATTTTGTATTAAACAATAATAATCACAGGGGATTTTGTTGATAACCGCACAGTTCGGGGGGTTCATGGGGTGAGGTTTGTTTAGGTCTTGGAGGCGGATGACCGGGACACACTGAACCCCAGATTCCTACCCACCCCTTACCCTTTTCCTTCCCAGAAATCTCCTTCCCTTTCCTTAAAAAACCCTCCACACAGCATCCCCAAAGATGACATAGGCCCTGAGGGAAATTATTTTCCTCAGGGCCTCCTGTGTGGAGCTCATGTAAAAAAAAAAAAAGTTGCGTGGGGTAAACTATAAACAGCCCCCAACGTCATATAAAAAATCAGAGTAGAAATTAATATCATAATATATAAAAGATTGTTTAATTTAAAAAAAAATAAAGATACTAATTTAGATAATCGGTGCATGGGTGAATGCGTGACTTGAAATCGAATTCCTGCGTGATGCATAAAAATATTAAAATTCAATGAATTCAATTTTCGTAAAAATCAAATCAGACAAGCGTTAAAGTAGGTAACAAAATTAAAGCGTTAAAGAAGTAAAGTAGGTATTAATTAATAATCTATACTAATATTATAAATGCGAAAGTGAGTGTGTTTGTTTGTCACGCTTTCACGCTTAACCCACATAACCGATTTTAAAAATTCTTTCACCAATAGAAAGCTACATTATCAGCGGGTAACAAAGGCTGTACATAATGGTAAGCTCTGGCGTTATAAAATTTGTATAAATGAAAATGTGTGTATTTCTTATATTTTAATGGCAGGGAGGAAAGGCAGGGGGAAGTGGGGTTCGCGGAGAGGGAAGAGACGAGGGAGGAGAAGGCGGGGAAGGTGGAAGGGAACGGGGACGCACGGGAAAGGACATGCAGGGAGAATGAATTTATTTCTTTGATTGGCATTGCAACGCATGCCGGGTACCAGCTAGTGTTTACATAAATGTCTCTTTGTTTTGCTTTTGTCAACAGATTTGCCTGGCAGGTCAATTCGGAGTTTGGAAAAAGCCATGATTTGTATTATTAGTGGCAATACTGTCAACAGGTCATCTGCTGTCGTTTGACAGACAAAACGTAAAAAAATATGCTACGTTCGAAGTTCTCGCCTTTAAAATGAAAGTTTTTTATTACAATTTTTGATTGATGACATAATTTTTGGTGAGTTGAATCTATTGATGCATTAAATATTTTTTTGTGAACAAATTTAAATAATGTACTTTTGTAAGCTATCGGTGTGCTTGATTTTGAGGTCATTTGACATGTTGTTTCACAGAATTTGAACAATTCATCAAATTCCATAGTTTAAATTCAAGTTCTGTGAAAATTCTAATCAAGTTCTATTATTTACAAAATGCCGTCAAACAACCGACCCATGATGAAATAATAAAAGAACTATTTAATTAACAAACATTAGCGACACTCAATCGAAAATCTGAAACAGAAAAATCAGAAAAAGATACGTTCGCATCTATGAAAGTACGTACAATGTCTAAGAAGAACGGTCGCAACTTCATAGAAGTGACCGTCTCTTTTTGATTTTTCTGTTTCAGATTTTCGATTGAGTGTCGCTAATATTGTCTTCTTTGATTAAATATTACAATTTGAGGTTTTCCTCTTTAAATTAAAAATAAAAAAATAAAATATTCATCCTATACCTGTAGAAATGTCAATAGATGTTGCATATTAAATAAAAATAGATACATTTATCTAAGACACTATCTAGGTAGCATTTAGTTCGAGTTGAATCTTGAAATTATGCATAAAGAAAGCAGTCTTTAAAAATATACCTTAAGAAAATTAAGACAAAGTTGGAAGTTCTTAGTTAAAGTATGATACAGTTAAATATAATCGAATCGGATAGGGTCACATTAGCTCAGTGGCTGAGCTCCGCCTCGGCCAAGCAAAGTTCCTGGGTTCGTTTCCTGGATGTGTCCGTATGTTTTTCTGATTTTTCTTTTCGATTTTCGATTCAGTATCGCTAATATTGTCTTCATTAATTAAATGTTACAATTCGAGGTTTTACTCGTTAAGTTAAAAATAAATAATGGAACTTGTTTAGAATTTTCACAAATCTTGAATTTTAATTGTGAAATTATTAATTCTTCATCCTTAGTTATTAGCGAACAATATGAAAGAGCCATTTTCCTCAGCACTGTAGGAGCCGACTCTTGCAAAGAAAAACTACGAAGTTCAGTGGAATGATTCAGAATGAAAAAGGGGTCCCTTCAAGCCACCTCTCCTCTATATATCTTATAGACCACTATTCAGATTTAATTTTTTTTTTAAATCTACATTTTCTTACATCACTTCAATCCTCATTTGAAAAAAACTAAATTTCATAAATTAGGTTGCCATAGTCCCGCTAGCTCCAGGCAGTAGAACTCTTTTGTTGAATGGATATTATAAAACCACATAGTGTGCATACAATCTGCTTTATGGCTGACAAACAAGTTTTATAGCGATGCAGACATAACAATAAAAATCACTACACCCCGACAGGAATGTTAACATAATTTGCGCCGGATAAAAAAAACTATTAATTTATACGCATACTTCCATACAATACATATGCTAGAATTGCATAATGTAGGTACACAAGCAGATATTTGCATTGCATTTATAATTCAGTGGGGTGCATTTTTTACGCTAAATGTTTAAGATATTATTGAAGAAGAAGATAATGCTAAACGAAAATATAAAAAAGGACAAGGCGCAAAAAAAACATTAAAAATATGAGGTCTCAAAGGCCGATCTGGTTAAGGGGTTTAACGAGAGTTTAAGACGAGAGTTCCTAGGTTCGAGTCCCAATTCCGACCATTACCTTTTTTATTTTCCTGTGTCTTGTTATGTTTCATATTTTCGTTTAGATTTATTTGTTTTATCTTCTCCTTAAATGATATATTATATTGCTGTATATAAATTTAATAGTTATTATAGCAAGAATTATACCATTCCAAGTTACAAAACCACATTCGGACAAAGAAATTACCCATACTTTGCAACCAAACTCCATAACATCCTTCCCCAAGATATAAAACTAATAAAAAAATTAAATTTTTTTTTTTTTTACAGTTAATACCGCACAAGAGTCCCAACTGCTCCCGTCTGGAGCCAGTGAGACTATGGCATCCCCAATTGGGGTATGTTGTAAGGCTGAAGGTAGTGGGGAGGGGAAGGAGATAGGGAAGAGGAAGGTGGGGAAGTACCTGGCTATTCAGATCTGGTCACTAAACACGGCTAAAGCCATTTCAAGCAACGTTTCAATTCTGAATGGTGGTCTTACACCAGGGCGATACTGATAGTATCTTCCACTCTGGAACGTGCCGCAAATATACTATTTATTATTTTAAATGAATAAATTGTGAAATAACACAAATTAATCAAATAAAATTTATTTGCGCACGCCGGGTTCGAACCCGCGACCTTCGGATTGTGAGTCGAGAGTCTTGCCTCGGGACCACGGAGGCCGTCAAATGTACAAGGTGAGTACAAGGAATACAAATATGGCTGAAAAAGGTCAATGAAAAAACCCTAATGAAGACATTAAAAACGACATAGAAAACAAATAAACTACATTTCAATAACTTTAGTCCACCTCGGCACAGGACCCCCTAGTGAGGAGGACTAAGAAATACAATATCTATACTTACTTAAATTCACCATTATATTTTTGCATATACAATTATTTTATATAGTCGCTAAAATAAAAATAAAATAAAAACAATTAGAAATTGCTTAAGATATTATTAAATGCAATATTTTTATTGATTTTTACAGTTTTATAAAAATATTTTTTTCCTTTTTTGGGTGAATACCACATAAGAGTCCCAACAAAAGCATCCCCAATTGGGGCATATTGAGTGACTTTAGGTAGTTGAGAGAGATGGGGAAGAGGAATGTGGGCAAGTACATGACAGGCCACAAAACACGGCTAAATATATTTTTTTGTATTTGCTCCGCACGGAGAACCTTAGCCATCTTTGGGGATGCTGTGTGGGGGTTTAAGTTGTAGCCAGCTAATGCTTTTAGATCCTGAATGGTGGACTTTCACCAGGACGATATTGAGAGTATTACCGCTCTGGAACGTGCCGCAAATTACAGAGAATTTGTTACTCAATATTACAGGTAGGGAAAGTTCAAACAGAAAGGGGTGAACATTTTTTTGTATAATAGGTTAGTGGTGGTATTGCATGAAGAGAAAGTGGAGATATTATGAACGGCGAAAACTATTTACAGGAAAGATGTGTAGGGAAAGTACTGCGTTGGAGGTAGTATGGGAGGAAAAGGATAAACTGTAAAGGTAATATGGGAATGGAACTTTAGCCACTTTTTTGCATTAGCGAGTGTATACATTTTTGAATGAGGGTATACATTAGGAAATGTATATATTTTTTACGTTTTATACATTTTACAGGAGGTCCTGAGGAAAATAATTTCCCTAAGGTTCTACGTCATCTAAGGGGATGCTGTGTGGATGGTTTTTTTAAGGAAAGGAAGGAGAGGAAGTTCTGGAAAGGAAATAGATATGAAGGGTGGGTAGGATTCTGGGGGTCAGTTTGTCCAGGAGTAAAGGAAGCATAAATTCATCCCTCCTACTACTGTGCAAGGCAATGGATTAAGAGATTCTGGCTGAAGAGGACAAAATACCTCCCTCAATCAGTTTTTCTCGACCCTGCCTACCCCGCAGCAGGTGGCAAACGCATCGGCCGCCAAGACCTGGTCAAACCTCACCCCACGAACCCGGCCACCCCTGCTAAGTTAACAAATGTAGCGAGCTACTTGGGGTGACCTATGGCAGAGGTATTGGTTTTGCAATTATGGTCCCCGGGGCGGCGGTACCCATACCCACCTCCCAAATTTAAAAAAAATTGAAAACTTGAGGCATTGGGTGTAGGGAAAGATTATGTGAATGTCTGGAGCCAGTAGGACTATGGCAGCCCCGATTGGGGTATGATGAGATGCTGAAGATAGTGAGTAGGTGAAGGAGATGGGGAAGTACCTGGCTATTCAGATCTGGCCACCAAATACAGCTGAAGCCATTTCAAGCGACTTTTCATTTCTGAATGGTGGTCTTACACCAGGGCGATACTAAGAGTACCTTCCACTCTTGCAACGTACCGAAAATATACTGCATATTATAATTAATTATTTATTTGTAAAATAACACAAATCAATCAAATTTTTATTTGCGTACGCCGGGATTCTAAATTCTAACCCGCGACCTACGGATTACTAGACGATACCAGCCTTACCCCTTGACCACGGCGGAGGCCGTCAAAGACGAGTGATTGAGGTAGGACGTGAAAGGAAATCATAGTGGGTTACCAAAGATATCGTGGCTGACGTAAATAAATATGCGAAAGGAAAGTTTAGTGGTGAAATAAAGAGAATATATATGAACCGTAATATGAAATTATCTGTTATTTTAACTTGAAATATAAATTTAAACGGAATTATTTTATTCAACCCTGTAGCACGATAATTCACAAGCCGTCACTGACCCTGTGTTATTGTGTAATATCGGTATGCACTATAAAGATTCGTCGAAAGAAACTGGAGAATATGTCTAAAGCGTGCCAACGCTCGTTATGCCCTATCTGTGTGAGTAGGCGGTGAATATAGTTGGCCCCAGAAATAGTTCCTGAAAAGCTGAATTAATTCATTGTAGTTTCTGCTAACAATGTAAAATGGCTATGAATTTGTAAAATCTTGGACATCTGGCCCGTTAAATTGACAAACAACTCTGTCTGCTCACCGCTGTGATTCGATTGGAAAATTAAAATCCACTTGCTGTCCACTTCGATAGTTTTTCTCAGAATATTATCTGTAATCTTGTGAAATATATACCGACAAAATGTTAATTTGGTTGGTGAAGGAACATCGACCAAGTATAAGAAACAATCTTTTCACAAACCAGAACTAACTTATTTTTTGAAGCTTCTTAAAAACAATGAGCGAATACGTCAATAATTCTTTTTTTTGCATTAACCCCACTCAGGAGGCCCTGAGGAAAATAATTTCCCTCAGAGCCTATGTCAACTTTGAAGATGCTGTGTGGAGGGTCTATTTGAGGAGAGGAAAGAGTAAACACGTGTCTTGAAGAGACCCATGATGTAGGAGGGAGGGAACACAGAAGCCGGCAAATCGCTCCATAGCCGAGCTGTTGAACTCAAGAACGACCCGTTCTCATGTAACAAATGTCAACCGCGAGGGACGTGTGGGTGTTTGGCGGGTTTCCCGACTTTTTTAAATTTCATTATATGAATACCTCACAAGCTGCTCCTGTCTAGAGCCAGTGAGACTATGGCATCCCCAATTGGGGTGTATTGAGAGGCTGAAGGGAGTGAGGAAGGGATTGAGATAGGGAAGAGGAAGATGGGGAAGTTCCTGGCTATTCAGATCTGGTCACCAAACACGGATAAAGTCATTTCAAGTAACGATCAATTCTGAATGGTGGTCTTACACCAGGGCGATACTTAGAGTATCTTCCTCTCCTTCCTTCCTCTTCCTGTGCCAGAAATATACTTTGTATTATTATAAATGAATTAATTGTGAAATAACACAAATTAGCCAAATAAAATTTATTTGCCCCCGCCGGGATTCGATCCCGCGACCTTCGGATTGCGAGTCAAGAGTCTTACCGCTAGACCACGCCGGTTGTCACTACGTACCGGTACCGAGGGGATCAATGACGCTGGTTCCTTGGAACATCCTCCATTGGAATACCGGTAGAACAAGGACAGCATTCCCACCTAACGCCTGTACTCTAAAGATTGCAATCCATTTGTTTAGATAGGAGAATCTATCAAACGGACCGCCCGTTTCAGCACTGCAGTCGAGGGTTTTTTTCAGGTATTTTGGGGCGCCAGGCCAGAGGTCGCTACCTATTAAAGTTATTAGGTAACTATTTCATTTAAGAGGAACGTATGCGCGACCCATTTCGGCCAATTTCATACAAATCTAAACTTTGGATTTGAGATCAAATTACCCAACCAAACTGAAAAATTATCTTTGTAATCACAAAGTACTCGTATATCAAATATCTAGTATGTATGTGAACTACTTTATTTATTTTTGCTTTAAATTATAGGCCATTTAAGTTTTTAGTAATATAGGCCATTTAAGTTTTTAGTGTTTCATGATTATATAGGCCATATAGGCCATTTAAGTTTTTAGTGTTTCATGATTTTTGAAGCAACATGGGCAATTAATTAATTATTCGTGAGTAAATGAAAATATTAAAAAATAATTTCATTATGATTATTTTACAAATACAATGAAAAATAATATTATAATTAAAACATCGTTAAAAATGCTTTTTTTGGTTGGTAATTTTAATGATAACGACAACTTTTTGTTCCGCCGTAAATAGGTAATTTGTGTTTTAGATTTACACCTATCAGAATGATGTTTTTTCTAATTCTTATTTTAAATTTCATTATATTTCTATTATAACTATAGTAAAATAATTTTTTTTATTGTGTATCATTTACTCACAAATAATTGCCCAAGTTGCCTCTAAAATCATGAAATACTTAAAACTTTAAAGGCCTATATTTTATAATTTAAAGCAAAAATAAATTAAATAGCTCACATCCGTACTAGATAATATTTGATTTACGAGTACCTTTTGATTACAAAAATCATTTTTAATGGCCTATATTTTATAATTTAAAGCAAAAATAAAGTAGCTCACATCCGTACTAGATATTTGATATACCTTTTTAATACAAAAATAATTTTTCAGTTTGGTTGTGTAATTTGATCTCAAATCCAAATAAGATTTGTATGAAACTGGCCAAAATGGGCCGCGCATACGTTCCTCTTAAGATGATCCGATAACTCTACAAAAAATTTACTTTTCGTAGCATCAACGAAGCTTCAAACGGATGAACAAACGCGTTTTCATCGTAGAGCAAATCAAGTACAATGTTAGGACTAAATCAAGGAACAGATTCTTTATAACACTACAAAGCCACGAACGGTTTTAAAAAATAATTTTACATAATGAACTAAAAAATTACAAAACATCGAGAAGTTTGTTTATTTAGTTGGCAAAATTAATCGAAGAATTTTCCCCGAATCGCGAAATGAAAGATTTTTTTCCAGCCTTGCATTCGAGTTGAACGCCCAGACGCTCGTATCGATTCGTTTCCCTAGCGTTTTTTTCGCGTCACTGTGAGCCAGAGGCCTCTTGTTTTTTTTTTTCGTTTTTTTTCAGTTCGTCTATGAAAAATTAGTCGAGCGCGTCGCTCCTCCTCGTGTTGCGTTATTTTGTGTCTCTATGGCAACGGAAAACACATTAGTGTGACGTGCCGAAATGGATTAACGTGCAAATCTCACCGGTCACGCAAATAATGGGGATCGATTTAATTGTGCAGTTGAATTATTTTACCTAACTGCGTTGTTTTTCTCGCGGGCTTTGCTTGCGAAGGTTACACTTAAATTGGGTGCATGTGCAACATGATATGATAGGCCATCAGCTAAAGCTGAACGCGTGTATTAAGGCTATGAGTCACAGCCAGCGGACACGTGTATTTCTACTTCATCTGCTGCTTTTGGTGAGATTAAATGAAAAGGGAAATATGTTTATTTTTATTTAAAAAATAAGTATCTCATCGTTACGGGTAGCTTGGGCATGTCAAACTTAGCCAAGGATTTTTCTGAACAAAAACTTAACGACACACTTACCTTGCTAATTACAAATTGGATTAAAATGTCCATAGTGATACAGGTGTGGAAAGTAGTTTTTTGAGCGTCGGGATTACTAAGGTTGAAGGAATTGGTTCCAGAGGCTGAGGAGCTGATGGAGGGTGTTTTACCTGTGCTCCGTCTTCTCATCAGACGAGTGTGTATTAATATTTTACTATAAGGAATAGTCAGGCTCCTGGGGGTCGCGGTACTTTCAGGCCGCGCCCTGTGTTCAATGATTATACTGGATGATGATTGATAACACTGTACTCTTATTTGAGTGATTTAAGATTTATTTAAGATTTAGTTATTTACACAATTAGTGTTCACGTATGAAACGGGTAGAGAGGTACAAAACGCGAACGGGCGGTTGGATCGAGTGCTCGGAACGGAATGATTTGCCCGATCATCCTGGGAGCGGTGCTGAGATATTTTTTGGAGAGGTGGCAATGATACCACACGTGAAAATAAATGTGATGCCCACACAGGGATGAAAGTCGTTTCTTTCTTCACAAATGTATCGATCAACCTGTATAAAAGAGAAAAGGGTATTGGTTCACGCATTTCTGCACGTGAATAAAATAGTTATCATAATAAATAACTTTTTTTTTTAATATTTATACTATGGCGACTTTTTTATGCTTTGTTAAACTAATGTTATGATTATGTCAAGGATTGAAATTTATACCGGCTCTGACGGTTTCCGTGGTTAAGTAGTTACGATTATTGGCTAAGAATCCGGGGGTCGCGGGTTCAAATCACGATGTGCGCAAGTAAAATATTTAATTTGATTAATTTGTGTTACTCCAAAATTTATTCGTTTAAAATAATATGTAGTATATTTAGGGCATATTCTAGAATGGAAGCTACTTTTAGCTTCGATCTGGTTAAATACAATAAATCTGAACAGAACAGAACTGAAAAGTTGTTTGAAATTGCTCTCAGTGACCAGATATGAATAGCCATGTACTTTCCTGCCTTCCTACTCCGATCTCCTTCACCACCCTACGACCATCAGCCTCCAACATTAGAAATGCCTTAGTCACACTGGCTTCAGATGCTTGGAAACAGTTGGGACTCTAGTGCGGTGCTCACATAAAAATAATAAAAAATCTTATAAATAGGTAAATGCATTAATTTCAAAATAACACGAAAAGATTCTGAAAACCAATTTTTTTAGAAAAATCACGCCTTTTTTCAACACTTACGCCTCTATTTTTCGAGCACCTCAATAATAAATTACTTATGCACATCGCCTAAAATAAAAGTTATTGCACAACAATCATATTAAACATGCACTCCGAATTAATCTAAGGCGCTAAATCAAATAATGCTTTCATGCCAGACTCCCAATGCAATAATCTTGCACAATTTTGCATCCAAAAATATAAAGTGTTAATCAGATTTGTGAAGGCTTACAGATTTGATTTAGAACTTATTTTGAAACAATAATTTAAATGCATTAGAAAATTATTAATCTCATATTTTACGCTCTTCCCACATTGTGTTACATTACGAGATGCAATTTCCTAATATTTTGGGTTTTCATGTATCCTTGAAGGCTTAGTATTTTAAATTTTCATTTTTCATCAAAGTCTTCTACAACTTATTGAAGAATATTTACATATCTCGTTATTTCTTAAGTCTGTTCCTAGTTGATTAGGATCGTGACCCAACTCCAATTTCCATTGTGGACAAGGCTCCTCCACTCGCAATTCAGAGCCAAGGACACCAACGTACCGGCCGTCAGCGATACTTGGTGACTTCAGGGCATTGATGAGCATTTTTGAGTTCCGAGAATTTTCCTGGAGGGACGAATGCACTCTTTCAGAACACTTTTCAGCACCCACATGGGAAGTTTATGGTGCAGGCTACAACCATTAAAAAATAAATATTATTTTATTTTTCGAATTTTTAATTTTTTATGTGGTTAGGTAGGTACTTTTTTACATTAGCTCCACACAGGAGACTCTGAAGAAAATATTTCTCCTCAGAGCCAATGTCTTCTTTGGGAATGTGTGGAGGGTATTTTTAAAAAGGAAGGAGAGGAAGTTCTGGGAAGGAAAAAAAAGGTATGAGGGGTAGTTAGAAATCTGGGGGTCAGTGTGTCCAGGAGTAACGGAAGTATGAATCGATCCCTCCCTCTACGGTACAAGGCGATTTTTCCAGAGTATCCCGCTGGAGAGGTCACAAGGTCTCTTTCAACCAGTCTCCACCGATCCGGCCTGCCACGCAGTTGGTGTGATTTAAAAAAAATGTCCTTTATGGAAGGAATTGCATTGCACTACCGGTCACCACTCCTGCATAATTTCTGGAATAAAAATAATTGTTTTTTTATTAAACGCTAAGACAAAAACTAGTGTTGTTTAATTAATAGTATTGTTTATTAATAACTGTATATTTATCATGATTGCTTAGATAATAGTTAAGTCAACCCTGGTGGACAAAGGGAGAGCCCAGATCATTCGAGATAAATCGAAACTCATCGTAGATTTTCGACCAGACTCCACAAGTTCAAAACCATGATGTTCAGTGTTTTCCCTTACTGGTGTCAATCTTCTAACATCAGTCGGGTGACCCTGAATTTGTTCACCTTCATAATGAGTCCAGGATATTTCGAGTTTTAACTTCTACTTGCCTTCATACGTCTTGCAAGTATATTTTTGTGGTTTGCGTTTTTATAAAGTATTTTTTTCGGAGCGTTTTCAACATAGTTTATCATTTATCCGGTGGTATCTCACCTGAATACCTTCGTTGCGTCCATTCTAGGAATTAATTGGTAGAGGCTCTATTCTCGGAAAGCGCTCAAACGGCTTGCATTCTGGTAAAAGAAACACCGAAAAAACACCCGGGAGAGAAAAATAAAAATATCACTTTGATAGGTAAAAATTACAACAAGCGTCGGATTTGGATGAGGCCAGGATTTAAAATAAACCAGGTAGGCACTTCGCTTGAGAGCAATCGACTGGGATTGAGCTAATACATATATTTATATGGTTACGCGCATCTTTGTGCAACTGCCTCTGTAGCCAATTGATCATGTATTCAGAGGTCGCGAGGTAAAATCCCGGCCTGCGCAAATAAATTTTATTTGATTAATTTGTGTCATTCAATTAAAAATCATGTTATGTTATAGAATTTTTGTGGCACGTTCCAGAGTGGAAGATTCTCTTACGGCCGTTGTTCCCAACGAGTCCTCGATCACCTAAGAACTAAGTGATTTGTTTAGTAACGCTTGACTTGCCTGTTGATTGGAGAGTTGCGTTTGGAAGAGCGTTGTGCATTTGAGGAGTGTTAAGCCAAAATTTCGGCTCAAGATCAGTAGGATTGGGATCAACGGGCGTTAGTATTGTCCTTAGCAAAACTTACTTTAAATGGCTTTAGCAGCCGTGAGCCATGTTTTGACAAGGATATGAATAGCCAGACACTTCCTCTTCCCCATCTCCCTCTCCCTATTACCTTCAGTCTCTCAATATGCCAATAAGGACTCTTGTGAGGGGTTCACGTGGGTTTGGTCCAATAGAAGTATACACAGGTACGGCAAATTAGTGAATCCGGTAAAAAAATAATTGTATTACTAATTTCATGATTTCTATTCTAGTTTAAAACAGAACCAACTTATCTTTGTTAAAGATTAAGATATGTGCGTTATGGTTTTATGTCTATCTACTTATTGATATTTAATTTACTTTATTGGTATTGTAAATATCGCACAATAATCTCAACTGCCCAGAGTACGTCATACAATGGTATCTCCAATTGAGGTACGTTGTGAGGTTGCAGGGAGGGCGGGAGTGGGGGGGGGCATGAAAAGAGTAAAATCCAATTTCATGCAGCGATTCGTTTCTGAAAAGTTTTAAACCAAGGATATACTGATGGAAACCATTCTGAAACGTTCTGCCCAGGTATATTACAAATAAAATATTATTTTTATTTACAAAATAAATAAAATTTTATTTGCGCACGCTGGGATTCGAATTTGCGACATTTGAATTCGTATTCATGGATCCTAAGAACCCTTGTTCCGATATTCTACCGAATTTGCCTTGAACACTTTAACATACTTGCCTTGAACACTTTAAGATTTTAAGCTTTTTAAAATGTATGTTATTTTTTTAAGATAATCTCTATTACACATTTGCTGTGTTGAAAAAGTAATAGAAAAAATCACAAAGTGCGCTCCGAAAACTACAAAAAACCATTAAATATTTCTCTTTTTGAAACTGACAGTTCATGGTGGAATTCCATTATAATATACTAGCTGCGATACCCGGCTTCGCTCAGGACAACATTCGAGAGTGTTCTGGGAAGTTCCAAAATGATGTTCCAAACCATCCAGAACGTTCTCGAAACTTTTAGACTCACCGACATACTCCGCCACTCCTTCCAGTACCTTCTAGAGTTTTATCGAATCTTCTAGCATTTTCCGGAAGACTGTTCTTGAAATTTATAGGGGGCGAAATTTCCAGCCCTCATATCTTCAAAAGCACGCCTTTTAGGTAAAAACGGGTACCCTTATCCTGGAGGGGGGGTAGAGATCTACCACACCATATAACTCCCTTGATCACACCGAGACTCGTTTTTAGTTTTCGCGGTCCGCACGCTTTTTTGAACTTTCTTTTAAAATATATATTGATTATAATAAAAATAAATATTAAACTTTTTTCCACTCTAATTTTATGAGATGGCTCTAACGAGCGGAAACCGGTTACGGTCAATAAAATTAAAGTGGAAAAAAGTTTTATATTTGTTTATATTATAATATATTACAAAAAACCAAATTTGGTCCTTTCATTTAATATGTATGAAAAAATTACAGAAACTAACTAACTAACTAACCATCACGCCGTTTCCCCGCAGGGGTAGGCAGAGAGGACAGACCGCCAAACAACTCGATCTTGGCACACACTCCTTGCTTCGTTCACATTCATACATCGTCTCATACATGCTCTTCTATTATTCTGACTCTTGACATCGCCCGACTCAAGTATCTGATTCACTTGGTCGTGCCATGTCTTCCTCGGGCGTCCCCGACTTCGTCTACCATTCACATTTGCGTCATATATTCTCCTTACACTCCTTTCCTCATTCATTCGCTCTACATGCCCAAACCATCTGAGCGTCCCTTTCTTAATCTTACTCATAACGCTTACATCAGCCTTGCATACTTTGCGGATCTCCACATTTCTCACACGATCATACATGGTTTTACCACACATACGTCTCAGGGATCTCATTTCTACAGCATTCAGTCTACTTTCATCCTTTCTCTGCCAGTTCCATGCCTCACTGCCATACATCAGGGTAGGTACCAGCACTCCATTATGGACGGCTAGCTTCGCTTCTTTTGACAGATGTTTGTTGGCGCCAACGGCGTTCAGTCCTCCATTAATGGAGTTACCAGTATTTACCCGTCTTTCGATATCTCTATCAGTCTTTCCATCTCTCGTAAACATACTTCCCAAATATACAAACTCATCCACCTGCTCCAAGTATTCGTCATTCACAACTATGTTGCAAATTGTTTTCGTACTCTCTCTTTCAAATACCATCACTTTAGACTTACTTACATTCATCATTAACTCATTTTTCATACATACTTCGTTCATCCTAGACACAAGCGACTGTAGATCTTCCATACTGTTAGAAATCAGCACCGCATCATCAGCATACAACAGGCAACATACTTCCAGATCACTCAATTTCGCGCCCAATCCCATCTCTTTCAATTCTTGCATACAATTATCCATGTATAGATTGAATAACCACGGTGACATTACGCAGCCTTGCTTAACACCTTTTGTGATGTCAAACCACCCCGTAAAATCGCCGTTCACCCTAATACATGCAACGCTTCCCTCATACAGAGATGCAATTGCGTGTATGAGATTCGTATTCACTCCGTACTTGGACAACACCTTCCACAGCTTTTTCCTGTCAACTCGGTCGTATGCTTTCTGTAAATCTACAAAGGCACAGAAGAGTTTCTGGTTTTTTGCAAGAAACTTCTCAGTGAGCATACGCAACGAGAAAATCTGGTCCATGCACCCCCTTCCACTCATAAAAGCACCTTTACGTTTCCATTCTTACCCTTTCTATCAATATTCTACCATACAGCTTGCCGACTGAACTAAGCAGGCTAATAGCCCTGTGATTCCCACATTCCATACGTGACCCTTTACCTTTGTATAATGGCATGATTACAGCCCTTCTCCAATCTAATGGCGTGTAACCCTCCTCTAAACACTGGTTAAAAAGTCTGCACAACCACAGTTGTTAACAAAAATTACAGTGTTTCTTCAAATGCTGCTTACGACACATCGTGAGATTTTGCTATACTTTAAATAACTTGTGCTTTATTAAATATTTTCATTGTGCTTTTTAAGTATCCCTCTATAAGTCGTATCTACATACAGTATAATTGCATATCCCCTTTCAAACCGTCTCCTTTTTTTGAACGGTTACTGCGGAGCCTAAACAAGTCGTTAACGTCCAATCTAGTGCATTCTATACCAGCGCTATTTGGCCATGATATTTTTTTTCGTGGTGGCATTTTTAATATGCTGCGTGTTTATTCAGCATGAGAATCCATGTTTTTTTCTCTCTTTCTATTTCAATCACAGCCCACGACGCGACGGTTGGTTTGGCGGGACGGCTCTCCCACGTTAATACGGCCAAAAAACCTAGTTATCTATGCGATGCATAATCATGTTAGATCAAATAAAATAACTCGTGTAACATCCGCCGAATGCAGCGCGCACCATGGCCACATAGCTGGACGAGGCCACTGTTGAAGCACTGTTAGACCAGCAAGAACACCCCGAATTCAGATTAAGAGTCATTGCGACATGGCTCTCTTAGGGTTCTACAATGCGTCAGCAATTCGTTTTTATTACTTGATGAAAAATTCATACCTTTGGGACTCCAGGGATTTGTGCATAAATGTTCAAAGTAATCTGTACACAGTACAGTCTGCACTTCATCGGTGATATTGTTAGCTATGCAAAAAACAACAATATTAATCTCTCGGTCGTGTGCAAATTTATAATAATAATAGCTTTCTTTATTCCGGAATGTGGGGAGCTAATGAAATCCCACACTTAATAATTACCTGACTAGCAGTTAAAAGCCCGCTCCGCAGGTTTTCGCTGCTAGGCCCTGCGGGCGGCTTTTGGTTCGGCTTCGCCCAGTTAGAGTTTGTGACCATTTTATAAATCCAATAGGATCTGGTTTCAAAAATAGCCTGTTCCTCGGATCCATTGTCATCGAGTGATAGTCACCGGTACAAAGTAACCGAGAGAGGCAATGACGTAATATATAGCCGCTTGACACAACTATGTATTCCCGTCAATCTTTCCATATCAGGAGAGATACTACTTTTTAACAAATTCGTGGCAGTTATACCTAGGAGGGATACGTTCCCGTCCGACCTGCTGATGAAAGTGGCGACATTTTGTGACAAATTCTTGAATTCAAAACCCAATAACAACGATAGCTTTGTTTAAATTCCATGTACACAGACATTATTTGTGGCGCGACGCTCTTACTTCCCCGAATACTTAGCGAAAGGGATAATTACACTTCAGGCTGATAAAACCTAAATAAAATCATTAAAATCGAGATTCCGTGTTCCCAATTTTCTCTTTAAAAACTAGACAATTTTTTAGATTTTTTTAACAACTGTATTAGAAGAAAATACTCTGTGTCTGAACTTTTTGCTTTTTAAAAAATACATTGTCTAGTTTGCATGTTTGCATACTGAACGTTGATGGCGTTCAAACCAGGTAATTTTAACGACTTTTTGTGAGTCCTAACTCAAATTATTAGAAGTAACTTATCTATAAGTAAATATATCATCGATTACCACGTTTTTCCACTTCTTTGTCGCTATAGATCCATCGGATTGAAGATTATTTGAAAAGCGCCTTTGAGGTAATTTTTCACAAAAATTGCGCGTCACAAATCATCAAAATGTATTATTATTAATACTATAATTTGCTACTCGAACAACTCTGATGGGATTCCACAAGAGAACATCTTATACAAGAACATCCCTCATTCTTACCATCCTAGTTTCTGTTAGGGAAATTCAAGAACTCACCCTTCCGTGAACAGAGAGCTGGAAAGTCCGAACAGCAAGCGTTATGCATCATTGTATTGCACCCAAAGCCTTTCCACGGTCTTCTTTTCATAATTGGTCCAGAGCTCGCATATTTAAAAGGTTGTTCAAAAATCTAAGAAGAACGTCCTTTTCATCGTCATCGATAGGCAGAGTCAAATCTTCTCTGCCTGTCGATGACGTCATCATCAGTTGGTTGTTGATGATGTGCCCCAAGTATTCGGTTACTTCTATAATTTTTAAAATGTGGAGGTACTTTGTTCATTAAGTCAATTCTTTTGTCTTCAAACCAGAGGCTAGCCATTATTCTGTTGTTGGTTGTTTACGGGATGTTGAACATAACACGATTTCTGGTGGATTTTTCTGAAACAAAGGCTTTCTGAGAGGAAAAATTTTTTTTTTTTTTTACAACAACTCCCACCTGAAGAAAATAATTTCCTCGTTCGAAGAGTGAACAGGAATCTGGGGCTCGGCGTGTGACAGAATTATGAATCATCCCTCAAACTGCAGTGCACGTAGATGGTTCGAGAGAATCCAGCTGGATAGGTCTTCCTCTACCAGTCTCTCTCGACCCGGCCCGTCACGTAGTGGGTGAGCACTTGCATCCACCGCCAATACCCGAACAAATCTAGTCCCATGAACCCGGGCACCCCTGCTAAGTCACCAAACGTAGCCTACCACCTGGTGTGATCTATGGTAAAGGTTTTGTTATACAATTAATGGCTCCCGAGGCGGTGGAACCCATACCTGCCTCATAAATATACTTCTTTTTTTTTTTAATTTGAAGTAATTATTTTGATTGAACTAATTTGCACGGTAGATAGGTACTCTGCATGCCATTTTCACAAATACATATATTTTTTTAATTTACCTACATATCCCTCTAACAAATCCGCTGACAATTCGTCATTCAAAGAAGTCATTCACTCTTTTGTGAACACTGCAGCAGAGTCGCGTGACTTTCGCAAAAAACATGATCAAAACGTGGCGATAACAATTGCAATCCATTTTCAATTTCCCCATTTTAAGAAGTCTTTTAAATTTGCAGATATTTTGTCTAAGACGTGCACAAAATATCTAAAAACTGGTTGGAGCTTCTATGTCGGACTCTATGATACGTTTATTGAAAAGGATGAAGACAAACAAAGCAAGCAAATATTTCGAGACACTTGTGAACGGTGAATCCTTAAAGCATCTGTTTTGGCAGTAAGTGTTAAGGTATAGAGAATATATATATATAAACGAAAACAGTAAGTGAAGTGAAGAATTCTTTTTTTGATAATGCAAACATAAGATGTTGTCTTAGGAATTGTGGTCGGAAACGGAGTCTTGATGTAAACCGCGAATAATGGATAATAGTTCAGGAATTTATAGACAAAAAGGTAAACTTATTTCTGCTATAGAAATGCGATTCATAAAGCATTTGTGTTATTTACTTTATAATTTGATTGCTTTACAATTAAGGAGAAACAAATAGAATCCAGATGCAATAAAATATCAAGAATAGCATACTTCGTTTAAGTGGTTTACGCATATTGGACATGTTTGGACAGTAGAGTCAGGTGAATAAAATATGATGTGGTAGAAGACATGTGAAGGAACTAGAGATGTCTAAGGGAGATACAACACGATCAAGTTAACCTTATATTTGAGGCCGGACGGAAAAATTATGGTCATGTGGATTCGCAGGATATCGCCCTGAAAAAAAAATTGCAAATATTATTACGACAAAATCAGTGCCCAAGTTTCAAGTCCTCTTTTGTGGTGTGATCATTATCATCTTTGGATGCAGCTGGTCCGTCTGAAGCAGCCAGCATCACCTCATGGCGCAACAAGATGTAGTTTATACATTGTACAATAATATATGAATATAATGTATATATATCTGCACTATGCATGGGTTAAAACTGTAGAAGTCATTGTAAATTCTACGATGAGGTTTTTTAGTGCTAGGATAATTTTCTCGTAATTTTTTGTTGCCGCAACAAATTTCGGGAATTAAAAAAAGATTTATTTTTGTTCCTCCGGAAAAAACCTCCGCTACGGGGCCATCCATAAATTACGTCACACCTTAAGGGGGGGGGGGAGTAGAGAAGTGTGACATTGTGTGACAAGGGGTATGGGGGGGTCATCAGCTCTGTGACGTCATGTAAAAATCTGAATTTTGATTATTTTTAGATGTAAAATTGCAAAATATGTGACGTCATATTAGGGGGGAGGGGGTCTCACAAATGTGACAATGTGTGACAGGGTCGGGGGGGGTAAAAAAATTACGAAATTAGATGATTTGAATCCTTTTTCAATTTAGGAGGCGGGAATGGGTACCGCCGCCCCGGGAACCTTTATTGGATAACCAACACCTCTGCCATAGGTAACCTCAAGTGGTTTGCTACGTTTGGTGATTCAGCAGGGGTGCCCGGGTTCATGGGGTGAGTTTTATCTAGGTCTTGGAGGCGGATGGCCAGGACACACTGAACCCCAGTTTCCTACCCACCCCTTAAACCCTTTTCCTTCCCAGAACTATCATTCCCTTCCTTTCCTTAAAAAACCCTCCACACAGCATCCCCAAAGATGACATAGGGCCTGAGGGAAATTATTTTCCTCGGGGCCTCCTGCGTGGAGCTCACGTAAAAAAATCCATAGAAAAAACGAATAGCGTAAAAACATGAAAAGTAACGGTTATTAGGTATCAATTGTTACAAATAATTCCGGCACCACACTACTTTTTGAAGTTTGCGTTAGTGCAGATCAATACATTTTATGAACCTTAAATGCAAACCAGACGGTTAATTTTTTAATAATTTATATGCAAATGAATTTATCTATCATTAGTATATAATAAAAGTATGTCTTGCACAGTTTTGCATCCCGTAATTTTTTTTCGTGAAATAAAAGAATGGATGTGTTTTTTTGTGCCAGATTCGCAAATAGCTAAATGATGAAAGAGTTCGGGAATATGTTTCATATTGGTCATCGTAAATCTGACTTCGACGGGAAATCGCCACTTTTTGCCAACTTTTCTAACCGATTCACTTCCTTCACAAAATTGCGTGGCTTATTCGATTCCAATCTCACATCTTATTACACAGATATCTAAAGAATAATGCTCTCTATTATTTTGAGTATTTACATCATTATAATTACATATTATATGCTTTAGGGTTTACCGACAATTCACCGTTTCTTTCATTAATGTTAAGACCGTGTGCCAATATATGAATATGATCTGAAAAGCGATTTTTTTCACTTATAATAGGTAAGTTCCATAAAATATAGTTACCAGTTAATTAAAGAGGACCAATCAAACATAATTACTGTAGTTTTTAGTATCTTTGGAATTACCTGGAATTTACTTTAAGAAAGATGCCCGTACCAAGATAAAACCCACCTAACACTGTAAAGTAATCGAATAACATCCCTAGTATTTATCGGTTATCAGCAATTTAAAATAGAAATAATAAAAATGGTTTCAATGGAGAACTCCAAAATACGCCTTCATTTTGACATGGAAAGAGTTGCAATCGATAAGGGGACTATATCCCTACATTATTCTGAATACTCTTGCATTATTTGATTTTCTAATTCAAATAATATCTAATAATTATTATAACACTAAAACAGAACGAAATCAACCCAGAACCTCCTTTGAAAAGTCATTTAAAATGATGAAAAAAATATATATATAAAATTGGTCAATGTTAGTTTAGAGTTATCGGCTATTTAAAATTATTTTTTTCATAGCTTTTAATGACTTTTCAATGAGGTGTGTTGAGTGAACTTGATTCTGAGTTGATAAGGAACCTTTTATTTGATGTCTTTTCCTCGTCTCATGTGTACGCTTGTGCTGAATGTTTTCAATTTTTCTCCGAAATTCTGATAATGATGCCATTAATTATTTTGTAGATTAAAATTGAAGCATTAAAGTAAACAATTTGTTTAGATGACAAGTTCCTTCATCATTTCCGACTGCAACAACAACCTTCAACTTTTGCAGACTTTTATGAATACAAATATGAAAAAATCTATATGTTTGAAAGAATCTCAAGAATCTTGTACCGATTCATGCTTCCGATGCATCCTCTCCAGACGTCGAACCCAAGGATTTGCTGTCCGATGCGTGGTCCTAGTCTTGCACTTTTTTAGTCCGCGGCCGCCATGCACAAAAACCTAACCTCAATAACCTATCGGTCAAAACACGTTTTGCCGCTCTTTTGTGCCCGCTCGTGGCGCGAACATTTGCAACCAACAGTTCACTATTCAGCGGTGGGCAACCATTAACAACAACGGACACTGTAAATACCATAATCTATTACCATTTTCAAATTATACCATCTCTTCATCATTAACATTTATTATTTTACTTCTTCTTATAAAATCTTCTCTTTTAATACTCTATACGTTACATTTTTTTTTTTTTTTTTATATAATATCCTTATTTTTTTATTAATTGTATGCATATACATTATACATACCTTATATACTAGCTTTTTTACCTAACACTTTGTTTTATTTCAGTAATTTAAATTCTATTTTTGTGGCTAAATTATATTAGATTTCATCGATACAACTTATATTAATTTTTTTTAATCTTTGTTATAATATTCCACAACTCTTTAGTTAATTACATTCTTATTTGTTCTGTTTAGTTGGTTTCTAAAACACATAATATGCACACACTTCCTTTCCCATGATATATTTTTTGATTTTATGTCCGGGTTAAATCTTCCCCACTGAAAAACTAAACTTTTCCACACAATGATCAAATGGGAAAATAATTCACCGACTCCAGATATTTTCATATCATAGGGTTCGGCTCGGTAGAACTCCTAACTAGACGGATAAATCCTACTGATCCCTCAATATAAATATTTTTAAAAAATTTCGTAATCCTACATGTATTTAAAATGACTGATTTTTGCATTTGTATATAAAGATTATTTGACAAATCTAATAAGCCTAAATTTTGAATTGGAAAGCTAGGTATAATGCCAATAGCATTATATAACATATTACAAATGGTAATATTTTTATAGTCTGAAAATGCCAAATTCTTTTAATCTCATTTCCTAAATCTGAATTTTTTCTTATTTTTTCAGAAAGAGATTTGTAGATATTACAGGAATTTGGAATAGCGAAATCGATGATATAAATAAAAGAAAGTAAATATAATAATTGTAAGTCATAGAAAATCCACACAAATTTGACAGCCGATTCCGTATGGATTCTTTTCCGCATCCACAAAAGATATAGAATCGCTCCTCTGAAGAAACCCGGAACCAGCTGCAGCCTTAGTTGGCGATCCCTGCGCTTGGAATGAATTCGAATGTCCGTTAGCCCAAAAGGCGGGAGAACGCAGCAATGATGACTTCCTGCAACGTGTAATAGGATTTGATGGTATTAGAATCGTTGGTTTTTTGTTTGCATCCAAACCGGTCTAAGATTTCTTTTTGGCCGAATGCCTCGCGGTTTGACTTTTTTACTGCATCGCGGCTCTCGGCACTGCAAATGCGTCGGCCATAATAATAATCACAATTATCGCACGCCGCTGGAGAGGACTATACCGATAGAAGTGTGTCCTTGTATCCGAAGTAAGCTCGAATTTTCCTTACATTTATTAAGATAAAAATATTTCAAAGATTGCACATATTTCTGGAGCAGATAAGCAATCTCACTGGCCTGACTAGGACCTAAGAGTAGAAATATCTTATTTTTAACATCTGGGTACCTAGCATAAATGATCGATAAAACTCTATATCAATCCGATATTGACTAACCAAATCCATCATCTATGGTCAGTTATTAATATTTGTGATCACGGTCAACAATTGGTAAGAGATATTTTAACCGACGATTAATAATTTTCAGCCCGGCCTCCTCAAATAAATTTCGGTTAACTGTCAATACACGCATTTATTTGGATAATGTCGTTTTTTATGCAAATTACTGGCTTTATTTGAACGGAGTTCAACTAAAAAAGCTTTTTGGATTGACAGAAGTCGGATACGCGATTTATGGACTCCAATTAAGACGCATTTCAATCTTTGAGAAATATGACTAAAGAAATGATTAACTAATTAACTCCTATTTTGTGTCAAAAAATAAAAGCGGACTGCCAAAAAAATTTATGTTAGTATGTCATTTCAATATTGCCAAATTATTAATATTTTAACGTAATTGATTTTCGTTTGTCGTTTAGGAATGTGAATTCGAGAACAGATCCGCCTGTGTTGCCAGCGTACATCGATTTCTTGTTTATTCCCTATCAAAATCAGTTCGGCTATCAACAGTGAAACTGTGCTAGGGATATCGATACAAAATCATATGAAGTTACGCCTATCGATCCGATATTGTAAAGTTATCGATTTCACCCAGATCTCCTGGCCCCCTAGCATGAGCACATCGATAAAAGTTTTATCGATAGTGTAGAGGTGACGACTGTAGATCACCAAAGAACAAGGAACAGGTAATTACGACTAAATATGCTTGATTTATTCGACGGGATCTCTTGATTGTTGGTCTGTTCTTTGGTGATCTAAAGTCGTGCCCAGGAACGACAACAAGTTACCAACAATAAAACTTTCATCAATGGGTTGTGCTGGAAGGCAGTTTTCTTTCAAATCGGTATAGATCACACTTCTAGGAATTATCTGTTCGGTGTCTTTGTAGTAGGTACCTAAAGTCTATACAATTTTGGTATTATTTGTTTTTTATTTAAAAAACGGGCGGCTTAATTAGCGTTAATAACGTCATTTAACTTGACGTTGTTTGCGATTATGATCTTCATTATCTATCTGCTTTGACCGTAGGTATATATTGAAGTGAGTTCATTGCAATTAGTTACAAAGTTGAACATGAACTGAATGTAATCAACAATAGCTATTTATTATCTCTAGAATCGAAAATTAAAATTGATTAATATTTTATTCAAGTTTTTTCTTGCATTTCGTAAAAAAATTTACAGCGAAATTTTACGAAAACATGAATATCTACAAAAATATTTTAATGGCATTAAAAAACATGTCTCATTAACTTAATGTGCACATTATAAATTATGAAGTTTTTTCTGGTAAGGCTCAACACAATCGTCTGTTTCGACACAGGTAGAGTGATAAAGGCATCGAAAAAATCATTTATAATCATATTTTATAGAGAAAAAAAATATATAAAAAAGATGAACTGAATGGGAAGGCCAAGGTATTAGAAATAATGACATGGGGTCAGAAACTGGGTGGAATGAATCATATTAATAAATCCTGCACTGAAATATTTTGAAGTAACGTTTCAAAGAACTTCCTCTCCTTCCTTTACATTAAGACCCTCCATACAGCATCCCCAAATATGACATTAGCTCTGAGGGGAAGTTAATGTAAAAAAAAGGTTCTTAGTCGAAGTATGGTACAGTTAAAAGTGACCGAATTGGATAACGACACCTTAGCTCAGTGGTCAAGAGCACTCGCCCGGAAAATAGAGAGCTCCTGGGTTCGAGTCCCAGAGGTGCCAATATCTTTTTCAGATTTTTCTGTTTCCAGATTTTCGATTGAGTTTCGCTCATAGTGTCTTCATTTAATTAAATATTACAATTTGAGTTTCACTCATAAAAGTTAAAATAAAAAAATAATAGTATTCATCCTAGACTTGCAGAAAAAGTCAACAGATGTCGCACATTAAATAAAAATGGATAAAAATTTATTCAGACACAATCTAGATTGCATTTAGTTCGGGTTTGAATCTTGCAATCATACATAAAGATGGCAGCCAATAAAAATATGCGTTAAGAAAATGAAGAAAATATGGGTGGTTCTTAGGCGAAGTATGGTACAGTTAAAAGTGACCGAATTGGATATCGACACCTTAGCTCAGTGGTCAAGAGCACTCGCCCGGAAAGTAGAGAGGGCCTGGGTTCGAGTCCCAGAGGTGCAAATATCTTTTTCTGATTTTTCTGTTTCCAGATTTTCGATTTAGTTTCGCTCATAGTGTCTTTATTTAATTAAGTAAAAAAGGCATTACTAACATGAAAGCACAACTTCAACAATAACCAACAGTTGGCAAAGCCCTACGTGATGCTTAACTTAGTTAAGCATCACGTAGCCCTACGTGATGCTTAACTTAGTTAAGCATCACGTAGGGCTTTGCCAACTGTTGGTTATTGTTGAAGTTGTGCTTTCATGTTAGTAATGCCTTTTTTACTTAATTAAATAAAGACACTATGAGCGAAACTAAATCGAAAATCTGGAAACAGAAAAATCAGAAAAAGATATTTGCACCTCTGGGACTCGAACCCAGGCCCTCTCTACTTTCCGACCAACAGGTCTCTCTAAAATACCAGGAAGGCCACAACAGAGCTATAAAAATATTGTGACCCTGGTCTTCATCATATGGGACCGTATAGTTCAGCCGGATTAACATTGTTATTTTTCCACGACACCCTCTCCACTCAAGGTCGTGCACAGCCCTTAGTTCGCGTTTCGTTAGTTCTACAAATTTGTTCTTATAAGCTTGTTAATATGTATTTATAAGCTAATAACCAGGTAGGTCCTACCATTGCATTGTCAACGGCTCTTTTTTTGGAAATATCATATATAGGCCAACTACGGTTCTTTCAACAGAATAGGCGTTGCCCAACATAACTTTTAAAAGAAATAAACTAAATTGGCAAGCTATTGCCAAATATATAAAATATTCGATCGCAAACAATGTGCAACATAGTTGTGAATGACGAATACTTGGAGCAGGTGGGTGAGTTTGTGTATTTGGGAAGTAAGTTTACGAGTGATGGGAAGACTGATAGAGATTTCGAAAGAAGGGAAAATGCCGGTAACTCCATTAATGGAGGACTGAACGCTGTTGGCGGCAACAAAAAATTGTCAAAAAAAGCGAAGCTAGCCGTCCATAATGGAGTGCTGGTACCTACCCTGATGGATGGCAGTGAGGCATGGAACTGGCAGAGAAAAGATGAAAGTAGACTGAATGCTGTAGAAATGAGATCCTGAGACGAATGTGTGGTAAAACCATGTATGATCGTGTGAGAAATGTGGAGATCCGCAAAGAATGCAAGGCTGATGTAAGCGTAATGAATAAGATTAAGAAAGAGACGCTCAGATGGTTTTGGCATGTAAAGCGAATGAATGAGGAAAGGAGTGTAAGGAGAATATATGACGCAAACGTGAATGGTAGACGAAGACGGGGACGCCCGAGGAAGACATGGCACGACCAAGTGAATCAGATACTTGAGTCGGGCGATGTCAAGAGTCAGAATAACAGAAGGGCATGTATGAGACTATGTGTGAATGTGAACGAAGCAAGGAGTGTGTGCCAAGATCGAGTTGTTTGGCGGTCCGTCTTTTCTGCCTACTTTTCGGCGTGATGGTTAGTTAGTTCGATCGCAAAGCATCGGACCTATAGCCAGACTATAGACTAAGGAAGAATTTACATACGTAAAGAATAAAAAAGGCAAATTTTAGAAAGATGCCATCATTTGTTTCAATGCAAGGAAACAATTCATTTCCTCGACAATTGAGTACACAATGCTTGCATAATTTAACCAACAGTTTCGTGGTAATTATTCAAATATTCCGCGACAGAAACGCAAGACAAACGTAACTTTTCAATTTTCCGTCGTGCAAAAAATGTGTGCTGCTTCTATCACATGCACGGACGTTCAAAAGGATGCGATTTGCACAAATACTGGCAAAAAAAACTGGCTTAGAACATGCATAAGTTATTAGATGTTCTTTTTTTGTATTCATATTTCGAATACACTTTTTAAATAATACAAATTGCAGTCGCCGCCTGACTGGGCGAAAAAAACCGTCTGGTCTATTCGGTGGGTCCATATTAAGTTGCAGCAACAACGAAAAAATGTTTTTAGCAGCCTCTCTGCTGTTCTAAAGATATTCGTCATTCCTGTTCTCTAAACACGGAAAAATACTCATTTTCAATGTCATCGTTATTAAGTAGGATAAAAAAGAGAGTTGAAGCTATTTAAAGCAATCGATAAAATGGAAATACATAAATGGATTACAGCGATATTAAGATTTCGGTAGACGACATAAATTTTAGTTTTTTTAAATTTTTTGTTTGTTTTTTTTTAAATTTATTTTTATATGTGAATACATCCCAAGAGTCCTCGTTGCTCCCGTTCGGAACCAAGAGACAATGACGTCCCCAATCGGGATAATTTGTGAGGGTAGTGGGGAGGGGAAGGAGATGAGGACTATTCAGGTCTGGTCGCTAGACACGGCTGAAGCCATTTCAAGCAACGTTTCAATTCTGAATGTTGGTCTTACTGAGAGTATCTCCCACTCTGGTACGAGCCGCAAATATACTATGTATTATTTTTAATGAATTAATTGCGCGATAACACAAATTAATCAAATAAAATTTATTTGCGCACGCCGGGATGAACTTGCTAAAAAATCGAAAGAAATTTTTTCAAATTACACAAAAAGAGGAAAGTAAAAATTGATAGTATTACTTAACAATTTATTTCAATTTGTAAGATTTTTGAAAGACATTTACAGTATAATGTATCCATTTCTTGTGCTTTAGTTTAGTAGACACTAGCTGACCCGGCCACGCGTTGCTGTGGATAACGAAACACAACGCCATCTACTGGATGGTTACCCAAACTTTTAATTCGCATCGCCATCTATTAATTTACATACAAATCAAATCCACACCGCCGGCTTGCCAGCCCGCACATCCACCATATACAGAACTTTCTCCTTTAATTATACATATATTTCAACCAATTTACACAAAACCTTTACAAATTATATACCTAAACCTTCCTATTGGTGAAACTCTATTGGTGAAACTATCTATTGGCGAAACTCAATCTATTGGTGTAACTCTATCTATTGGTGAAACTCTATCTATTGGTGAAACTCTATCTATTGGTGAAATTTCTTTTAAATTTCTTTTAATTATGTAAGATTACTGTTTATTTTATAGATACATAATATAATATTACAATGAGGAAATCTATAATTGATTTTGCAGATAGGTATATAAAACATGTATTAATTAATCAAGATGTAAAATGTTGATTTCCCTAAAATAAATAAATAAATAAATAAAAAACCGTACGAAAATCCGTTCAATAGTTTTTGAGTTTGTCGCGAACAGACAGACAAACGCGGCGGAGGACTTTAATTTATAATATGTAAAGATTAAGGTACCAATCATAATATTAATGACGTATTTATATCTAGGTAATACCTGAAAAAGAAAAAAAAAACATGCAGCACGATATTTCGATTCAATGCAAGTGCTTTACGTCAATAGCAAAATGATTATGTTTACAAGAAACTTGGTAACGTAAATTTTGGTAACTTCAAATAAATTAATAAAACTTATATGCAGTAGGTACATAAAACATTCAACTTTTTGTTCTTAAAGAGTTTATAGTATCTTGCTTGTACTTTGAATACAAATTACAGGCGTTATAATATTATTATTAAATTAAAATGCTAAATCGATTCTAAACAAAAAAAATTGCGAAATATGATTTGAGATTTTCACGGCCAAAAGTATTATCGTGATTTATTATGGGCTATTATGCCGTACGCCTTCTTTAGCCAGCGTTTCGGTTAGCATTACAGTCATCAGCGCAGTTGTGTAATTTCCCGTCGGCCCTGATGATGGACACTGTAGTGCTGTCCGAAACGTTGGCTGAAGAAGGAGTTAGCGCAACAAGGCATAATAACCCAAAAACAAATCAAGATAAAAAATTATGTTGTCTATTTTACATCTACAAACAATTTCCATTTCTCAAACCTGTATTATTTGCAAGTATAAAATAATGTTTCTTCGGTACTACAGCTTTTCCGAAAATCAATTAGTTGAAATTTAAACATAAAATCTAAAATACATCTGTAATCCTTATCAACCCATTCAACAGCCACTCTCGCATTAAAATACTGCAAATCACATACATAATATATTAAATTTAAAATTCAAATTTGTGCATTTTTTAAAACATTTCTTTTGTGCCTTCTACTTTGTAGAATATTTTGTAAACCAGGACTATTGTAGACGTCTAACCATTTTCTTCCAATCTTTTACAAGAAGAAAGTATTTCATTTACAATGAACCTAAAGTGTGGTTTTTTCCGAACAAAAAAGGTGTTCTTGCAATTTTCTGTATCCACGCAGAGGATGCAGCACTACTATGAAATGACTTTTCCAAATTTTGTTATTTACTCTCTATTTAATGTAATTTTTTCACGATTTTCCCATTTCTAGTCCAACTTTTATTTAATTTTATAATCGGTAGGAAGCGAATTAAAAATAGAATAACGCGATTTCGATTAAATGGTTGGTTTGAATTATTCAATTTATAATTGGTATTTCATATTTTTTGACCCAAATGATTTGTATTAATGATTCGATTAAACACTTCAATTAATTTAGAGAACTACGTTGGTGACTTGAAGGCCTCCGTGGTCGTGAAGTGAGTATCTCGGAAGTCACTGATTCAAATCCCGGCGAAGCGTCCGCAAGCATATTTTATTTGAATGATATTTGCATTTTGCATTATATTTGCAATTATGAATCACCCCGTGTAATACCAATCAGAATTGAAACATTGCTCCAAATAGCTTCGGCCGTGGTTGGTGACTTGATATAAATAGCCAGGTACTCTTCCACCTTCATGGTCCGCATCTCTTTCTCCTTCCCACTACCCTCAGCCTCACAAATAACCCAATAGGGAAAGCCATAGTCTCACTGGCTCCAGAGTGTTGGGAGCAGTGCGGTATTCAGACAATATTTACCTATATTTTTATTTTATATATAGTGTTCGATTAATTATTCGATTAAATTTTCGATTATAAGGTTCGAATGACACAAATTCACATAATAAGAATATCGTATTGTGTAAATTACTATTGACATTAAAATACATGTGAGTATATAAGATGAATTAGTTTATCAGTTCAAATGTATTGAGACAGGAGATTTTTTCTTTCTCTTTCTTTCATGCAAATATACATGTTTTAATCATTTTTAGTGGAATGTGAGTACGAAAGAACTACTTCGACGCAGGGAAAAGGTAAAAATAAGGAAAGTAGTGGGGCTGATGCTTTTAAAAAAAAAAATAGCAGGTATTTAATATTTTGATAATAAGTTAGAAATACATATTTTTGTTGTAATTTTTTATTAGGTATGTAGTATAATACAGCAATTTTGCTATCATGAGTTCACTCAGCAAAGGTAGATCTAGATTTGTACAATAATCCAAATAACGGGCAAGACTAACCAGTTCTCTACATTTCTTACATAATTAATTTATCTATTTGAATTTTTTTGACTCAAGAAGTTTGTGTCCAGGTAACGTTTAAAAGCCTTTTTCAAAACAAACCCTAAGTCGTTTTTGAAGTTGTTGCTTTGAACTTTGAAGGCCTTTCATAAATCCCGTGTGAATAGAGAGCCTCTTGCATGCATTTTCAAATGGTTTAGAAAAAAAAATCCTGAACAGATTATGAAAATGTCAGAAAAAAAGTATTTTATTTTATTATGATTTAAAAAAAAAATTATTATAAGAATTTTGTACATTGTCTAGTTTTTTGTATTATTTCATCCGCCATGCTAGGGATATGTTTATGTTATGGCGGGTGAAGTTTACAGATTGGATTTATTCATAATATGGTTGATAAATAAAATTATAAGTTATTACATTTTATCTACACTTAAAAACAAATTTATTTTAATTTAAACACATAAGAGATGCTCGCAATATCACCATGTGAAAATGGCATTTTTTTACGATTGATAATGTATTTAACGATTCCCGCCTACGAACGAAGTTTAAAAATAATCTTAGGTACTCCATTTACTTTACGTAATTTGACTGCTGGCCATATTTTTATAATCAACTAGCATTTACCCGCGGCTTCGCTCGCATGGTATTAGGGGGAAATTACTGTATGAAGAATTTTCCCACGGGAATGAAAGGCTTTGATAAAACTTAGCCTATTTCATTTCCCAGTCCTCCTTCATGACACCAGAGCTCGCTATCTATATAAAAACCATCGCCGGCATGCCCACATCAAATCCACAAAATTTCTTTGCAATCGGATGAATGCTTAGCAACGCATAATTTCATTATGCCAGAACTCACTATAAATATATATGATGGTTTCTTTATATATAAAGAAACCATCGCGGGAATGCACAACAAATCCCCAAAGTTTCATTGCAATCGGATGAATGGTTTAGCTACGCTTAACATCTCGCCCACACACATACACATCTTGAAGCAAACATATTTTCATTTTTATATATACTTCATAACATGTAAAAAATCTATTTATTTTCTAAGGTACAAAAAAAATCTTTAAAAAATGGCTTTGGTTTTAAAAGTCAATCTAATAACACTCTTAGAAACCCATCACGAAACAAAAAAATATATAAAAAAAACTTCTTGCAAGTAGCTCATAATTATTGTCCATAAAACGGAAACATTATGGTGTATTTACATGTCTAACTAGCTTTGCAAATTCATAAAAGTTATGGGGAAAGAACTTACGGCTTGATGTATGGAACAGTTAAACCAAAACCAGCCAATTCATATAACTCAAATCGAGGATAAAACGCAAGGGGAAAGTCATCATTGCTGTCTTTGCAAATTTATTTTACAGCTCTAAAAGATCATCAATCAACGGATGCTTGGCTGTTTTGTTAGAAGGCTTGCTATCAGGCTTCCACGCATTTTAATTTTGGACGTTTACCAAAGGTCCTCTGTTGATAATATATATGTTGAAATTTTAGTCGAGTTAAAGTAAGCTTTGATTATAACTACTTGTGAATATCACACAAGAGTTCAACTTTTATCAACCGCCTGGAGCCAGTAAAGCTGGCATCCTAGTTGGGGTTTGTTGTCAGGTTGAAGGTAGCGGGATGGGAAGGAGATGAGGAAGCAGAAGGTGGGCAAGTTCCTGGCTATTCAGATCTGGTCAAGAAACAATGCATTTTTCATATTAGTTCCACACAGGAGGCCATGAGGAAAACACTTTCCCTCGAGACCTGTCATCTTTGGGGATGCTGTGTAGAGGGTCCCTTTAAGGAAAAAAGGAAAGGAGATAGGTAGAGGAAGGAAAATTAAGAGGAGTCGAGAAAGTCTGGCTGGGGAAGTCAAAAGGTCTCCCTCAACCAGTCTCCAAGACACCACAGGGCACCAAGACCCAGAAAAACCCCATCCCATGATCCGGGCACCCCTGCTAAGACACCAAACAAACTACTTGAGGTGACCTATGGCAGGGGTTTTGGTTAATCAATAAAAGGTTCATGGGGCAGCGGTACCAACAGCCGCCTCCCAAATCGCTTAGGCCATTTCAAGCAACGTTTCAGTTCTGGATGGTGGTCTTACACCTTGGTAATATTAAGAGTATGTTCCACTCTGAAATTTGCTGCAAATTATTTTTAATTAATAAATTGAGAAATAACACAAATTAACCAAATAAATTTTATTTGCGCAGGCCGGATTTAAACCCGCGACCGAGGCCGTCAAGGCTAAAGGGGATCAAACAGAGTTAAAGAATGTTTTTGGTCAACCGACATTTCAATGTGAAGTGTTTAAAAGTTTAGAGACAAGTTAAACGCTAGAACAATGTGTAGATAGTTGTCAGTCTTGAGTGTTTCCTCCTTCCTACGACATTCAATAAGTCTCTTCAATTTTCAGACTCACTACTTCTCCTCCATAAACACACGCCGTGGTATCTTCAAAGATGACTCAATTTATCTCTTGAGATCTGAGAGAAATCCTAAAGCTATCTGTGTTGAGTAAACACAAACAACTTTATTAATTCAACAAGAAAACAGTGAAGGTAGCAATTTGTGGAAGTAAAAAAGGAAAGGATTGAAAATTGAACTACCTGACTCTCGTTCATTTAAAAATGATAACATTGGTAACCCTCGAAGGACTAGAAACTCGCGTACACTGTCACTCTATTTTTTCCACTATTCATTAAGCCGTCCATTATACTTCGCGATGCATTTAACTATTTTGTTTAGGTGTCATTGTCTCCCCGGCCGCTATTCGAGCAGAAAGATGACGAGACTCAACTTCCTAGTTTTGAAGGCTTCAAATAAGGCTTTCGGTGTCTTTTGTTGCGTGCGACTAACGAATCTTAATGGCTCGCCTGTGCAAATTGTATTTTTTTTCAAATTTGAGGTCAAAATACTTACCAGCGGTGCTTAATGCGTTTTGAAGAGGATAAAGGCCTGTATCGTTATTAGTTACTTCTTATATCGTCATTGCCGAGATGATGTATGAATCTTTTTCGGTACGTTTCATCTTTGAGGTCAAATAGTACATCAGGCAAGTTGAATATATTTTTTTAAAGAATGCACATTTAATCTATAAAGTTTTCTGAATCTGATAAATTGAACTAATTCTCAGAATTATTGGTATCATCTACATAGATGGCCAAAAGTAAGCATGTCAGTATGTGTAAATGACGCTTCATAATTAAAAAAAAAAACAACACGAAGGACTCCGTCGTTGAAAGTTACTGAAAATCATGAATTTGAAAGAAATAACCATTTGTACCTGTTCTTTGGTAAGTCTACATTTATATAATATCAAATTTCAGTCATTTATATCAGAAACAATATTTATTTATTTATTGACTAACGCCTTTTTTCAGGGCTTTTACATATGAATCGTAAGAAATATACAATATTTATTGTACATAACTGAACTGCCTCAGTAACAATATTTTATATTTGTTTAAAGATAAACTGAAGTTGTCCACTGACTTGGTGTAATTGTTTCCCTCCATTAGTATTCTGGGCAAAGAAGAATACATATGGTAGTTAGTCCCAGAATTTCTGCACTGAAATAAATCCTGACTTCTAGTATTACGTTGTGGTATCCGGAAGCTCATCAATTCAAGCAATGCCGAACTATCAACTAAATAATTTATAATTTTTTATAAAAATATCAAGTCAGTGGAAATTCTTCTGTGTGACAATTTGAGCATATTTATAACAGAGTGTTGTAGTTCAACATAATTGCTGGAATACCCATTTTAAAATTTAGGAAACAGCTTTCAACAGCTTGTACGTGTATATTATACTGTGGGTTCCAGACGGGAGAATTGTACTCAAGTTGACTTCTTACATAGGGAAAATATAATAGTTTAATACGATTCATATTGTTAAAATTTCTAGTTAGCCTAGTTATAAATCCCAACATTTATTATTGTCTTCTATATCTATGTATCCTGCCTTCATACCTTCGGACTTTACCAGAACGTGCTTTAAATCATCGGTTAGTGAAGCTTAATTTTATCGATAGTTTTATTACGTTGCTATTAATAAAATAAGCATTGCTAAAAATAGAATGTCCAGTAATTATTACTGTTGCAAAAAACGCCTGATAGTTTGGTAGTCGTTGGATAAAAAGGTGTAGTTTTTTTTACGACGCGACGCTTCGACTGCACATCGACGTAACGCGTTTGCATATGCAATACATGCACACAGTTTTCAATACAAAACAGAGAGGCGAAACTCTTTCTTATCTGATTTATTGTTAGAATAGACAGGCTTCGTTTAGTCATTACTTTTTATGTACGTGAAACGTTTGGTAAGGTTAAATACACTTTACTTTTTGTTAAGGTTTTGCGAATATTCAGACAATGGTCAACGTGGAAGTCTGGTACGTGAACCCATCTACTCTCCGTCTGCACATATTAACTAATAACACCCTTGTAATTTTTTTTAAATGATACCAAAGAAGAGAATCAACTGCTTGGAAGCAGTGTGACCAATTTGAGAAACGATATGGGTACCACTGCCGCGGAAACCATTTATTGCGTTATCAACACCCCTGTCATGTCACACCAAGTGGTTCGCTACGTTTGGGCGTTCCCGCGTTCATGAGGTGAGGCTTGTCTAGGTCTTCGCTGCGGATGCGTTGGCCCACCTACTGCTTAGCGGGCCGGATAGGGAGATACTGGTTGTCGGAGGCTTTTTGAACTCTCCAGCCGGACTCTCTCGACCTATCGCCTTGCACCACAGTGGGAGGGATGGATTCACCGTTTCGATTCACGTCACTTCTGGACACATTGATCTTAGAATCCTACCCACCCGTCATACACTTTTCCTTGCCAGATCTTCCTCTCCTAATTTTTTTACGTGATAACGTCTTATAAATCGATGAACGCTGGCTGCACTCACGAAAAAGCATGACTCATTGTCATGCTTTTTCACCGAGCGTGCAAGCGAGAACGCGGAACAAGCGTTCGGCCTAAGCGTTCGGCTTGTGACGCATCTATCTCTCTTCCACTCCATCGTTATTATATGACGTTATCACGTAAAATTATCGTCCGTTAACCAACTTTACAGACAAGCAACTTTTTCAATATTTTAATACAGTGGACAAGGCAAGATATATTTCTTAATAATTATAATAAACTCAATAATTCCAAAGTTGCCTCTAAAATGAAGCAGGATTGAATTCTTTAATTACCTTTACAACACCATTAAAAGCAAAAATAAATAAAATAGCACACATTCGCAATATATATTTTATAAAACTTTTGATTAAAAAAATGGTCCTTACTTCCGTTGGGTATTTTGATCTCAAATCCAAAATTAAGTTTGTATGATAAAGGCCGCGCAGCCGTTCCTATTAAGATAACGTTTTGTTCCAAGAGTCCCATAAAGAGTTTATTAGAAGATAGGTGGCTCGAACATGTATTCGGAATGTCGAAAATCAAATTCCGCTGAATATCCTGATTGCGATTCCAAAGAGAAGAAGCATCTCTAGAGGCTGTACATTGTGCAAGGAGAGGTTGTGCCTACGCGAACGATGGCCACTGAAATAAAGTGGACAGGGAAGCCTGAAGGCGTCTTACCGAAGCGATGGGTCCTTTCCGGAATAAGATGAGATGAAAATTTTTTGGGAGAAATTTTTGAGAGATATAAAATTTTTATTTTCGAACAGTTTCGTTTAATTCCTTTATTATTCCACAACTTGCATATCTGAGGCGTTACGATCCTCGACTATGAATCCGGAAGCCACGGGTCTAAATCCTAGCGGGCGCAAAAAAAATTAATACGTTATGTTATTTCACGATTAATTAATCAATATATATTATAAAAGAAGTCCAAAAAAACGTGCGGCTCGCAAAACTCAGAAACGAGTCCCGGTACGATCAAAGGAGTTTTATGGTGTGGTAGATCTCTATCCCCCCTCCAGGATGACGGTTCCCGTTTTTACCTAACGAGCGTGCTTTTGAAGATATAAGCGCTGGAAATTTCACCCTCTTGAAATTTCTAGAACAGTCTTCCGGAAAGTTCTAGAAGGTTCCATAGAGCTCTAGAAAGTTCTGGAAGTGGCAGAGTATGTCGTGGAATGTTTGAGAATAGGGAATCAACATCATTGTGGAACATTCCGGCAAACTCTCGAATGTTGTCCTGAGCGAAGCCGGTTTTAAATAAAATTTTGTGTATTTGCAGCACGTTCTAGAGTGGAAGATATTCTATGAATCGCTCCGATGTAAACCACCATTCAGAATTGAAACGTTGTTCGTGACATCAAACAAGGCTAAAGCCATTTAGCCTTTGGCTTTTGGCTTTAGCCTTGTTTGATCGAAAGCTTACTCCTCACTTTCACCTTCTCCAGCTCCTTCCCCTCCGCCCGATGCCAAGATTTCACTCCCACAAGAAGAGAGCAGTTGGGGCTGTTGTGCGGAGTTCACATAAAAAAAGAGAATTCAGGGGTTTTTCAAGATTCTGACGATCGCGCACCAACCACATCATTATGGTATTAAAAATTCTCTGAACCATTAAAAAATACTTGCACTTTTGAACACTTGATTTATTTTTTGTTTTTAAAATCACGCACTAATTGGGTATATTTCCATCAAAAGAACGCAACCATCAGAATAGACTAGTGAATTACGATTATAGTAGCTTATTCAAATCAGGGGATAAAATAAATTAAACACATGTATTACGTAATTAGATAGTATTTGCGCGCACTTGATGTTATCCGATGTGATTACAAGAATATTAATGAAGTTTACTGTGCAACCGAATTCATAGTATGAGAATAACTATTCTAGTCCTTTGAAAAGAAGTGGTTTCTACATATAATAATAAAATAAAAATATTAACCCCTCAGGATAATTTGTTCACATTTCAGAACAACACCACCTAAAATTGGGTAGCTATCGCTCGAGTGTTTAATCTTATTTTTAGACATTTATATCTTTAACCCCCCAGGCTAATTTATTCGATTTTGGTAACAGTTGATGGCCTCCGTGGTCTCGAGGTAAGACTCTCGACTCACAATCCGAAGGTCGCGGGTTCGTACCCGGCGTGCGCAAATAAATTTTATTTGATTAATTTGTGTTATTTCACAATTTATTCATTTAAAATAATATATAGAATATTTGCGGCACGTTCCAGAGTGGAAGATACTATCAGTATCGCCCTGGTGTAAGACCACCATTCAGAATTGAAACGTTGCTCGAAATGGCTTTAGCCGTGTTTAGTGACCAGATCTGAATAGCCAGGTACTTCCCCACCTTCCTCTTCCCTATCTCCTTCCCCTCCCCACTACCTACAGCCTCACAACATACCCCAATTGGGGATGCCATAGTCTCACTGGCTCCAGACGGGAGCAGTTGGGACTCTTGTGCGGTATTTCATATAAAAAAAAATAATTAAAAAAATAAAAGTTCACATATGCTCATAGAAATCGCTGTCTCCCTTACTATCATGGTTAGAAATATCATCTAAACGGTGTGAAAAAGAGAAACCATCATGCTTTATATTCAAATCTTATCAAAACTTAACCGTCCACCCATATGAAACCAAAGTTTCCGTCCACAATGGGAAAAAAAATTATGAAATTTTGGAAACTTTTATTAATTATTCTTACATGAAACGACAAAGAAGTGAGTCGACAAAATTATAATACATTTTTCTAACAAAATATGTATGTGTTTTTATAGTTTTTCGTTATAATCATAGTTAGAAAAATCTTTTAAAGAAAATTTTTGCCTTTCAAAAAATTAGCTAGTTTATTTTTAATTATAAAAATTGGAGGAGTTTTTTGTCCAAAACAGACCTTTCAAAAACAGTTTTTAGTTTTCGGATGTGTTGAGAAATATTCCATTTAGTTGGATTTTATTGCAAAGCTGAAATATTTTGATATTGTGACAAAATAGGCCCGAGGCCTGCGTGGTTAAAACTATTATTTTGTTATGAGAAAAATGTTAAGCATGTACGTCTACAATTAAATGAGTTACGCCACGGGTTATGATAATTCTAACATTTATAATAATTGTAAGTACCTACGCTGTCAATAATAAAATTATTATCTACGACTGTTTCACACGTCTCATTAAAACATTTAATTATTAAAATAATAAATTGCATGAACTTACATCTTTGCCACTTTGGAGATATGTCTGAAATAAAATATTAATTTTTTGTATTTTTTTATGTGCTTACCACAAGAGTCTCTGGTGCTCTCAACTGGGGTATGTTGTGAGGCTGAAGGTAGTTGGAGAGGAAAGAAATCCTGCTATTCAGAACTGACCAAAACACGGCTAAAGCTATTAGCCGTGTTTTGGTCAGTCTTGTTCTCTTTCGTATTTTCGTTTAGATTATTATTGTTATCTTCTTCTTCAAAGATTCTTTTTTTATGTGAGTAACAATCTTAGCTGCTCTCTGGAGCCATTGAGACTATGGCTTCCCCAACTGGGGTATGTTGTGAGGCTGAAAGTAGGGAAGGGGAAGGAGATGGGAAGGAGGAAGGTGGGGGAGTATTCAGATGTGGTCACCAAACACGGCTAAAGCCATTTCAAGTAACGTTTCAAAAAAATTTCAGGGTGTCAAAAAATCATGAAATTCGTGCGATGTAATTTTACCCTTAGTTCGGATTTGAATCTTGCAATCGTACATAAAGATACAGTCAATGAAATATGCGTTATGAAAATGAATATATTGTTGGTAGTTCTTAGTCGAATACGTTTAAAAATGACTTATTCGGATAGGGACACATTAGCTCAATTGGTAGAGTTGCATCCCGGAAAGCCGACGGTCCTGGGTTCGAGTCCCAGATGTGACCATATCTTTTTTCTGATTTTTCTGTTTTCAGATTTTCGATTAAGTTGCGCTAATATTGTCATCATTTAATAAAAATATTTTTCTTCACGAAAACCAAAGCTCAAATCACAAAAGTTATAAATACCACAAAATTGTCTCCAAATTTTATGTAGATTCACCACTTTCCCGCTTGTACCACGAGTTTCCGAACACTGTTTATATGTGCGGTATAAAATCATACAAGCAAGTCCTAGAAATTGTAACAAGACCCTGTTCAAAAGATGTGTGTCAAATTTAAATTCGGTGTGTACTTAGATCATGCCGAGTAATTGCATTTACTTGGTATTTATATTCCGTGGGAATATAGTTAAACGAGTCATATTTACCAAGTTATTTACCATATTCGCATCTAATTGCATGAAAGCTTCGCGGGTGTGGGTCGGTCAGGTTAACTTCTAGATAAAATAATAGTGCCAGAGATCCTTGTCATAGGACACTTGCAATTATAAAGAAATTTTAATCCATTCCAAGCGATGCTAAGGAATTTTTCATGGGAAACTAAAAACAAAGCTGCACGTAAATGAGATTTTTAAAAACTGTGTTGCCTTCGTCGTATTACATGAATAGAATTAATGTAGTGGAAGATACTTTCAGTTTTGTCCTGCTGTAATTCCATCATTCAGAATTGAAACATAGCTTAAATGGGTTTAGCTGTATTTTATGACCAGAACTGAATAGCCAGATACTTCCCTTTTCTTACCCACTACCTTCAGTCTCTCAAAATACCATAGTCCCACTATCTCCAGACGGTGGGGAGAAGTTGGGACTCTTGTGCGGTATTCACATAAAAAAGAGAAAACACCGATTTGGCAAGACCATTATTTTTCAAGTTTGTTGCATTTTATGTTATTAATTTATTATTCACAGCTAATGCATTTTACTAATTGCCGTAATTAAAAATAGACAATAATTTAAAAAATACGGGTATACTGGGTAATGCATAAAATGTCGAATCTGGGTGAGTAATTCTTATTACTGGCATGCGTTGCAAGAGCTTACCATTATATCCCGATACCTCGGCGAGTGTGCACACAACAAATCACCAAAGTTTCATGACAATCGGAAATATGGTTTAGGAAATAATTTCGTAACGCCAGAGCTCACCTTTATATATATAGAAACCTTCGCGGGCATACGCACAAAAAAATCACCAAAGTTTCATCGAAATCGAATGAAAAATTTAGGAACAAATCCACAAATATTCACAAATGTAAACAAATATCCACAAATTTTTACAATTATCAGTATTAGTTATTGACAAACATCCACAAACATCTACAAACCCTAAAAAAAATTGTACATATTTATAGACTTTATATTTTTTATAAATATAAAAAATAGTAGAATATCAAAAAAGTTTCCGACGGGTCTAAAATTTTGTCCAGATGGAAAAAAATGTTATCCAGATGAAAAAAAAATACTGTGCAATGAAACAATGTAAAGTCCGCTATAATTCACACTTAGAAGAAGTGAGCATTTTTTTTTAAACACAATTACACATCTGCCCTGATGATGGACACTGTAACGCTGTCCAAAACATTGGCTAAAGAAGGAGGTAGCGCAACACGACATAACACCCCAAAAAAAATAACGAAAAAAAAAGAAAAAAAAGTGAGCATTGCTTCTGAAACACGTCCGTTGCATTTAAACATTTGATTTTTTTTTTTGATGCAATATTTCAGATTTCTTAGTTTAATCCAGTAGTGTTGGACCCGTGCTGAGGACCCCAATTAAAGTGTTCTTGATTTTTTTTCTCAATATTTTGCTGGATTATTATAATTTACGTATCGGTAAGTTGCGTGGATTAGATCGAAAATAATTATTGTGTGTATACTTTTGTGTAAAAGATTGTATAGGATTTATGAGTTACTATTTAGAGTTAAATATATTTAATTTTACAAAAGAAGCAAACACATTGTGACTTGAAATTTTAAAAAATAAAAAGAAAATACTTAGTAAAATATATTTAGTTGAATATTTTAGATTTCAAATTAATTTATTTTATATTTTACTGAATCAATTTACCCGTGATAAGTGTAGAAATTTAATATGTTAAAATTGTACACTTTTCTCCACAACATCGATGAACATCCAGCAGGAGGACATTATTACACATACAATCTCTTACAATAATAAACTTGCTTAGTTGAAATGAATAAAAGCATAAAGCATTCATCTGACTACTGATTTTTGATTTCACAAAATAACACAACAATATTTTTTCAATACCTAAATTCCTTGATTTTTTAGAGTTCACACAGTTCTACGTCTGTCCCTATTCACTTTAATATAATACATTGAACCAAGTACGACGAAAAACATAGTTTAATTTGCGTTTATTGTTCCGCAGCACCTAATTTGATACCATGAAGGCGTAAAGTGACAAGTGACGTCATGTTAGAGAGCCATAGAGCGGTAATGCACAATATTACGTTACACACATAGAGCGACTGCATTACCTATTATCATTTCATTATGCAAAAAGCACATTTGCTTTAGTTTATGAACGAAGGTGATTAGTAAAATAGTCGCACTTTGGAAATCATATCAAATATTTATTATTTACAACTCATTTAAACTTTTATTTTAATTATGTCAAAAAATGTTTTTTTATTATTTTTATTATTTATTCGACGGCCTCCGTGGTCCCGAGGCAAGACTCTCGACTCACAATCCGAAGGTCGCGGGTTCGAACCCGGCGTGCGCAAATAAATTTTATTTGATTAATTTGTGTTATTTCACAATTTATTCATTTAAAATAATATATAGTATATTTGCGGCACGTTCCAGAGTGGAAGATACTATCAGTATCGCCCTGGTGTAAGACCACCATTCAGAATTGAAACGTTGCTTGAAATGGCTTTAGCCGTATTTAGTGACCAGATCTGAATATCCAGGTACTTCCCCACCTTCCTCTTCCCTATCTCCTTCCCCTCCCCACTACCTTCAGCCTCACAACATACCCCAATTGGGGATGCCATAGTCTCACAGGCAGAGCCCCTGAGGAAAATAATTTCCTTCAGGGCCTATGTCATCTTAGGGGATGCTATTCAGAGGATCTTTTTAAAGAAAAGAAGGAGAGGAAAATCTGGGATAGAAAACTGAGGGGTGAGTGGAGTCCAGGAGTGACGGACGTATAAATCCATCCCTTCAACTATGGCGCGAAGCGATGTGTCAAGAGAGTCCGGCTTGAAAGGTAAAAAGGTCTTCCTCAACTAGTCTCTCTCGATAAGGTTCGCCACGCAGTAGATATACAGACTTATCCGCCGTTAAGACCTAGATAAACCTCACCCCATGAACCCGGCAACCCTGCTAAGTTACCAAACATTGCGAAGCACTCACATCACTAACCACTCGAACATTATGGCAAAGGTGTACTTTTTTTTACACGAGCTCCACACAGGAGGCTCTGAGGAAAATAATTTCCCTCAGGCGACCCCGCTTTAAGGGAAATCAGGATTAAGAGAAAAGAACTGCATATTTATAATGTTAAAAAATTAACAAATTTACAAGTTATCGTCATTTTACAGTTTTATATGTTTTATCTACCTTTACCAATAATTGACAAGGCAGAAATAATTCAGTACAAAATCATTTATATTTTTTTTTATTTGAATACTACGATCACCTGACCCAAACTAACCCTAATTATTAACCCTAGTATTTTTTGAAAGATTTTTTTTGGCAATCTTGTCAAACGCATTTCTGATCAGAATTTCAAATAAAAAATATTTTTGGCGTTGTAAATTGATAATTCAGTCATATGTGCGGCGGTAGCCAAATCGGTAGCCACAACCGTATCCCAAATTGTATTTTATGGTGGAAATTACTTTATTTCAACATTTTTCAAGTGTCCCAACTGCCGATGAGACTTAAAGGTTAGGAAAGGAAGCTCAAAGTGTGGACTCTGCATAGAGGCGTTAAAGGTAAGGACGGTTCCTTCCTTTACTAAGGTAAGGTCGAGCCTTTACTTAGACAAAAGTTAAGGAGCGACTCTGAATACGGGTGTGTGACTACCCCAATTGGGGAATATTGCGAGAATGGGTAGGGAATGAGAAGAGCATCACGTTGAAATATTCGGGAGTTTCTTGCTTTTCAGATTTCAACACACTAACACAGCTAAAACCATGGATCGCAAAGTTTGGCATACGTCTAAATTTAAAAAAATATGAATTTAAAAATTCGTTCATTAATCCGATCTTTTTCTAAATATTCCACAAGATCTCGTACATGATACATGTTAAGTATTATAGTTATGTGATTAAAAATTTGAATTTAATTCACTTACTTTTTATCAAGTGCCCATGTAAACTATTATTTCACAATTAGATCGCTCTTCAGCCCTGAAAAAGCTAGGCTTAGAAAGTACGCAAAACGCAGCCTGAACTTCTCCAATACCAACATTCAACTAGCCGCGGCGCTACAACAAAAGGTACAAACCAAACTTCTGCACAACGTATTTGTAAATGTATAAGATTTTACCTTTTTAAGATCATCTTCAATGTGTTAACAATCGATAAGTTTTACGGGATCATGCTGCAAGCTCATCGAAAGGGAAGTTTTGTATTAAGTTATAAGTGAAGATTACGTCGTAGGGATCGATTTTTTTGTGAATGTGTTAATTTTGCTTGTTGCGATGACGTTATATGGGGCATGCGGTTGTCTCGTACTGTGGGAACCAGCAAGATGTTGTGACTCTGTAACCTTGCTGGAAGAGTAAAGGACATTATGACTCATGATCAGAAATCGTGAGCGGCCGCGGCGGATTTGTAGGAGCATGCAGTGCGCCTACAAGATCTATCGACCCATGAAATAATTGCGTGCCACATGGGAGTAATGATTAGGAGCGACTATAAATAGCTGGTAAATGCCTCGCGAATGGGAAATTTAATTTAATATTTTAAAAAATTGACGACCCCTGAGGAAGAACTATAATCTCTCTAAATGTGATCTTAGGGGTTATGGGTTAGGAATAAAATATACAAGCACGTATTTATTTAAGTTGTTTAGGTGTCTTTTTCACGGTTCCATGCCATCCGAGAATAAAGTCAACTCAACACCTTGAAAAGTCATTAAAAGCTATGAAAAAAATAATTTTAAATTAGCCGATAACCCTAACCTAACGTAACCTATTTAAGCATTTTTTTATATGTATATTTATCACTCTAAATGACTTATCTGAGATGGTTCTGAGTTGGTTTCATTCCGAATTGTCCGGTCACCCTTTTTCACCTATTAGGTCGTATTATGGATGTTGGCTATCATCAGGGAAATCTTCCCCTGCTAGCAGCAGCCCGGAATAACTTTGCAAAACTGCAATCGTACCAGTCAGGTATATTTCGAAGCCACTTTGATGAGAGTCTACGAAGAGTATAAACGTTGAATCTGATGGTGGAATTCCATTTGGAAATGACGATTGATAAACTTTCTTGCTGAAGTCCTTCTCCTGTTTTGAAGAGCAAGTGTACGAAATTTCTTCAACTTCGGAATAGAACTGTGGATTTGTATACAAATCGAATCCACGCCACCCTCCCGGCGTCCGCCAGCCCGCCTATCACAGACTGAGAGGTGGGTGTGGGTACCTCCGCCCCAAGGACCATTTATTGGATAATCAACACCTCTGCCATAAGTCACCCAAGGTATTCATCGAGTGAGGTTTGTCTAGGTCTTGGCGGCGGATGCGTTTGCAAATTTACTGCATGGCTCAGGATCGGGAGAGACTGGTTGAGGACTCATTCTCGTTATCGACATACTCTGTCACCTTGCACCGCAGAGGGATTGAATCAGACGTCCGTTTCTTCTGGACCCTCTGACCCCTAGATTCTTACTCAACCCTCACACTCTTTTCCTTCTCAGAACTTTCTCTACTTCTTTTCCTTTAAAAGACCCTCCACACAGCGCTACCAAAGATGACTTAGACCTCGATGAAAATTGTATTCCTCGGGGTCTATCAAATAATAAAATAATAGAATATAGCCTAAGTCCCTGGCGTTGACCGGGCTTTACAGAGTTTTACAAAATCACATGTAGATACTGATCTTTCCCTTGATTTGAAGGTCTTGACCTTAAATATATTATGCAAAATTGCATCGATCTCGAAATAGAACTGTAGATTTGTTTAAAAACATATCCACGCCGCCCGCACGGTGTGTGTCCAGCGTCCGCCCAAGACACTCATCTTTACACAGGGTGCGAAGGGACGTACTTGAAACACTTCAACCAGTGACATATTTTAATTTTTTTGTTATCAAAATCGAACGTTTTTTTCTCCCACATGTTACACGAGCGAATGAACGAGGAAAGGAGGGTAAGTAGAATATATGGCGCAAATGAGAATGGTAGAAGAAGTCGGGGACGCCAAAGACATGGCACGACCAAGTGAATCAGATACTTGAGTCCGGCCATGTCAAGAATCAGAATAATAGAAGAGCATGTATGAGACGACGTATGAATGTGAACGAGGCGAGGAGTGTGTGCCAAGACCGAGTTGTTTGGCGGTCCGTCCTCTCTGCCTACCCCTGCGGGGAAACAGCGTGATGGTTAGTTAGTCGTTTCTACGACTCGTTCTTGAGTTCAACAGCTCGGTTGTGGAACGATTTGCCGGCCTCTGTGTTTCCTCCCTCCTACAATATGGGTCTCTTCAAGACCCATGTTCACTCCTTCCTCTCCTCAAAAACACCCTCCACACAGCATCCTCAAAGATGACATAGGCCCTGAGGGAAATTATTTTTTCCTCAGGGCCTCCTGTGTGGAGTTAATGTAAAAAAAAAAAAAAAAGTTAATTATGTTATCACTGGTTACTCAGCTGAGTAACCGCCCAACCCTTCACCTCAACCCTACTTCTCCACTGATTTTTTATGCTTTAAGTTGAAAAATAAAGGATAAAAAAATTTCATCTATATTTTTTACTCCAAATAATGTCATGAATCATTGGTTAAAGTAAAGTCAAACAAGTCCTTAACACCCTTTAAATATTGATCTCCACTAAGATTATAACAGAAATAAAAGATTAATAATAGTCATTGCTTGAAATTGCTGTATATATTATATTAGCGACTAAATCTAAATAGAACCTACTTCTTTTTCGCTTTTCTCTTTTACTCCCTCACTTCCTTCTGCCTAGCAACTTAATAAATTGTGGATGGTATAGCTCCACTTGCTTCGGCCAAATGAAACTCTTGTGCTGTTTAAAATTGAAAAAAAAAACTATGTTTCTTCCTGTCAATCTAAAGTCACCTGACTTTTAATACTTTTTACTGCGTCTTACGACCTGAGTCGGTCGCTTTTAACGCCCTTCGATGTAATCCACGATAAGCATTAATAAAGACATTAATTCATTTAACTTGATGTAGGTACTTAAAACTATTAAAGACAATACCCATTAAAGGAACCGGTGGTTGGAAAAGATATGAAGAAAACACGACGCAATTACAAGAGGGAATTTGAACATGGGGAACTTTATTTTAAATTTTATTTATTTGGGGGACCAACAGTTTACAAATAATGCATAAAAAAATTCAAATTACTTTAATTGTTGCATTCAAAGATTTCCATTTGGGAATGTATAATAAATAAATTAATTTAAACATGATTTAGACATGTAAAATTATGATGTTTGTATTCAAAAATATATTCTGAAAATTTCAAATCAAAATATCACGCCGTCTAAAAGTTATAAGCGTTTGAGTGGGTATCCCTCGGTCGAATTACTACTATTTTTCTGCCACTCTTAGGGGCCATCCATAAATTACGTCACACAAATTTCATGATTTTTTTACCCCCTCCCCCCCCCCGTCCATGTCACACATTGTCAAATTTGTGAGATCCCTCTCCCCTAGTGTGACGTTACATATTTTGCAATTTTACATCTGAAATAATCAAAATTCAGATTTTTACATGTGACGTCACAGAGCTGATGCCCCCCGATACCCCTTGTCACACAATGTCACCTTCTCTACTCCCCTCCCCCCTTAAGGTGTGACGTAATTTATGGATGGCCCCTTATTTTCAAACGCATTTTTTTCAAAACTACTTTTTTCGATTTTGTGAAACCTGTAACTCCTACAGTTTTTGATCAATCATTATCATACTCAGCACATAGTTGTTTTATATATATACGCTCTATTTGAACCTCAATTCCAAAGAATATCTTAACTATTTTTTTTTGCTAAAAACGTACAAAAGAATGGTAAAAAATCAAACAAAATTTTCACACATCTCAAAAAAAATTAATTTTAGATTTTTTATACAAAGAGTTAAGTTCAAATAGAAGAAACACTTGATTTCGAATGAAAATTGTGTCGTCCAGGAGTTAAACAAATTGCTCAGCCGGATGGCGACTTACAATGCGCGGCAGCTGTTATCTCCGTTACTTTTTTGAGGAAAATATTTGAAAATTGTAGAATATACTCTTGAATATTTGTGTAAAATGACCCGAAGGTATAAATAATAATTCTTATGTGTTGAAAAAAAATCATGAAAATCACAAAATTACGCTGTCCTACACCTGTTCCCCCCCCGGCAGAGCCCGGGTGAAACCTTTTTTCCGCTTTATTATGAATTTATTCATATTTTGAGCACACTTTACAATTTTTAAAAATATTGCACACCTTACAATTTTTTTTCAACCCAAAATCTTCGCTTTTTGCTAAAGTACACGGCAAAATTAGCCTCTCATCTTCGAAATTGCGGACCACGATGTGAAAAAAAAAATCGAACGACATTTTAATTTGTGAAGTATGAACTAATTTTTGAATTAGGATTATAAAAAAATATTGCAAGGTAAAAATAGGCATTTTATTGACCGCCAAAAAACACCAAAACATCCGTAATACTTATGTTTTTATTGTGGTGAACAGTTCGCAGATGTATGTTTATTAAATTGCCCAAAAAATCACAAAAAAAGCGTCAATAAAGTTCTTATACGGGAGGACTGCCTTAAGGGGTTATGTAGAGTTAGAATTTTCAAAAAAATCGATTTTTTTATTTCATTTTCGTAATGTACTATATTTAAGTAAACATCCAGAAAATTTTTGAAGTTGCACACAATTTTTTTTTTTTTTTTACTCTAATTAATGTGCTTTTGAAACTTTAAAGCGTTTTTCTCAACAGCTGAACCGATCAGTCTCAAATTTTAACACAAGCTTTTAGGTATATTTTTTAGTAATTAGTTAAAGAAGGTTTGTCACCGATAAATATTTTATTATAAACAATTCAAGACCAAAATGTTGGCAAAAAGTCGATTTTTTTTGAGAAGTCGCCATTTCGTAAAAAAAATTTATTTAGCATTTTTCTTTGACTAATTAGAAGATTATACAAAATAAAATCCATTTGGTTTTTTTTATTTTTAATGATCCAGTCAAGAGATTTTATGGTCACCGCAAGATACCTTTTTTGAGGGGAGCTCCTGGAGATCAGCATTATTTTTACAAATACAAAAATATCACAATACAGTTGAAAATTACCTTAATATGTGTACAAATTTTATAAATTAAATAAATATTAATAAATCAACAAGTCTTCTCCGGAATAATTATTGTAAAATCGCTCTTTTGGGCCTCCTGACTGTATATAACCTCTTAAGATGAAGCCATAGTAAATAATGCAAAATCACACAAAATCATGTGTTTTTGTTTTGAAAATTTGATCGCTTAGAAATATTATAGATGCTTCAATTAAATAATGCATGTAGAACATATCTTGGCCCTTAAAAATATTGATCATTTTTTTTTAAAAGTCTTTTAATAAGCCTAGAAAAAAATAAAGTAACAGGTCTTTAAAAAAACACTTTCAAGTGCAAACTCTCCTACTTATGAACATCTTTTCGGATATGATTTTATTGCTTATTGTAGCAAATTTAGTTTCTTTTATGATAATCGCAAAAAAAATTATATTTACGCCCGATATTCACAAAATAAAATAAAATATGCATATTTGCGTTGTTATTTCACAATACGGCTGGCAGCCGACGAATGTGGATTTTCAAAGTGACCTTTATGTCGTTCACCGAAGGACTACTGGCTTGCCACACCCTACTTCCATTCAGAAACGCCCTGGCCGGAGCAGGGAACAGACGTGTGACTCCACGTCGCTCGGTTCCGTGAAATTAATTTTAAATTTCCTTGTTGTTACAATAAACAATGTGTAAAAAAGGAGTTAATGTTTTTTTTAGGTCTTTACGAAATCAACATGTAAAAAAAATTCTCAAATACCTTTTTCAACCGTTCCAAAAGCTTTTTCTCAAATATTTTTAAACTCCTCCCACGATGGGCGTGAATTTCAACTTCGATTTTTCCCTGGACTATTGGATCCCCTTAAATGGGATTTTGTGGTGGTAGGTTTGGGGGGATGGGGGGGGGGTTAGATCTTGTTGAAGTGTAGAATATATAGTAATAATAATATGCATAACAAAAAAGTATGTTCATTGAATGGTGGTGGTAGTATTCGAAGAGCTTCTATCAGTTATAAAGGATCGAGAGATCACATGTGTAACTTTAATGAATATGATAAATAGGATCGAATCCCGGCCTAGCAAATAAATTTTATTTGATTTACTGGTGTTATTTCACAATAAATTCATTAAAAATAAAATAAAGTGTATTTGCGACACGATCCGACATTCTCAGTATCGCTCTGGTGTAAGACCACCATTCAGAATTGAAATGTTGCTTGAAATGGCTTTAGCCGTTTTCGGTGAATAGCCAGGTACTTCCCCACCTTCCTCTTCCCCATCTCCTTCCCCTCTCTTTACCTTCAGTCTCACAACATACCCCAATTGGAGATGTCATAGTCTCACTGGCTCCAAACGGGAGCCAGTAAGATGCTTGGCGGTATGCAAAAAAAAAACATCAATAATGCCATTTTTTTGAATATTAGCACTCCAGAGCACCCAAAATTCACGATTGTGAGGCTGAAGAATTCGGGTCCGGCTCTGTCCCGCTACTAACCGCCTCGGAGTCCTCCGTCAAAATGCAGAATTAACCCATCGCTATTCAGGTGTAGTCACCAAACACGACTAAAGCCATTTCAAACAACTCTGACGTTGAAATACTCTTTATGAAAACAAAATTACAAGGGTATTCACATTATATGTGTTCTTTGTTCGTTCTTAATTTACTGCCCCGATGAAGATGATTAAAAATTTACGTACAAATAAAAATAGTGGTGTGATACAAAGTGGTTGTACGTTTTAATCATGTCAAAACACAGAGTGTTTTAGGTGTTTATTTGTGTTGTTATCTCACAAAGGAATTCAATGAAATATTACGAATTGCGACAAACAAATATATAATAAACTTACTCAGCACTCAGAAGGCTATCGGAGTGATATCAACAAACTACCGAACTCTTTTTTAAACCTATGATTTTTAATATTTTTAAAATTTGCAATAGCAACGCCATCGATTGAGAGTTAAGCGAATCAAGCTTTATAACAACACACAATATTAACAATATTTAATTTGAACGGTCTACTCAACAGGTGTTTCCAATCTGAATTCCCATTGCCTGGTACAAGAAAATATATATATGTATGTATTTTTTTTAAATTGTAAAAATATTTCTCTTTTAACTATATTGTTGGCCTATTTGTCTTTGACTTCTATTTCGTATAATAAAAACCCCTTATTTTTTAGATCGCAATTATATTGATACATTTAAAAATTTAGAGGGGTAAGGCTCTCGACTAGCAATCCAAATATCGTTAGTTCAAATCCCGCCACACGCGTAAATTTAATTTGATGAATTTGTGATATTAACAATTAATTAATTAAACCTAATATGTGGTGTATTTGCGGAATGTTCCGGAGTGGAAGATAATATCAGTATTTTTTTTTTTTTTTTTTTTTATTTATTAGGGAGAAAACACAGATACAGATGTTAATTGACAAAAAATTTCTCAAGACGACAACTAGAGAACTCACCTGCATCCAAACTATTTCTCACAAATTGACATTAACAGCAGATAAAATCATGTACAAATATTTTAACATATAAATAGGGAAAAACATAAGAATATTATTTTACAAAAATAAAGATGAGAGAAATGCGCAATATCCCTACAAAAGTTTAAAAACTATATTTGCAGAAATTGAGATGGTAAGACAACAAGAAAAAAATAATAACAAAATACATAAATAGATAAAAAATAATGTTATACAGAATTTAAAAGAAAAAACTTACTTAAAATCATAAACGAAGTATGTCTAAAAGAAAATAACTTAGAATTATAAACGAAGTATGATGTCTAACCCTGTCTATATTGCCCTGGAATTCATATTCAGAATTGAAATGTTACATGAAATGACGTTAGCTATGTTTGGTGACAAGATCTGATTAGCCAGGGAACTCCCCACCTTCATCATCCTTGTCTCCTTTCCCTCCCCACTACCTTCAGCCTCACAACATACCCCAATTGTGGATGCGATAGGCGCCCAGGCTCCGGACGGGAGCAGTTTTTTTTTTTACATGAGCTCCACCAAGGAGGCCCTGAGGAAAATAATTTCCCTCAGGGCCTATGTCATCTTTGGGGGTGCTGTGTGGAGGGTTTTTTTAGGATAGGAGGAGAGGAGAGTTCTGGGAAGGAAAAGAGTTTAAGGGGTGGGTAGGAATCTGGGGTTCAGTGTGTATTGGTCATCCGCCTCCAAGACCTAGACAAACCTCACCTCATGAACCCGGGCACACCTGCTAAATCACCAAACGTAGCGAATCACTTGGGGGTGACCCATGGCAGAGGTGTTGGTTATCCAATAAAGGTTCCCGGGCGGCGGTACCCATTCCCGCCTCCCAAATTGGCCAGTTGGGAATCCCAGCTGGGACTCTTGTGCGGTATTCACATTAAAAAAATCTCAGAAAAGAAAAAGATTTGAGTACGTCGAACCAGGAACCTATGTGATTTATTTTTGGGGTAATGTGCCCTGTTGCGCTACCTCCTTATTTAGCCGACGTTTCGGACAGTGTTACGATGTCCATCTGCCACACATCCGCCCTGATGATGCTATACGAAATGTAACGCTATCCGAAATGTTGGCTAAAGAAAGAGGTAACGCAACACGACATAACACCCCAAATACAAATAACAAAAAAAAATCGGATATATTTATCCGAGACTAGGTTACAAAGAGCTATTTAGGTTACAAACCAGTTCTTAGAACGATTGTTTCCATTGATATATTTATCCGAGACTAGGTTACAAAGAGCTATTTAGGTTACAAACCAGTTCTTAGAACGATTGTTTCCAATGATATATTTATCCGAGATTGGTTACAAAGAGCTATTCAGGTTTCAAACCAGTTCTTAGAACGATCGTTTCCAATGATATATTTATCCGAGACTAGGTTACAAAGAGCTATTTAGGTTACAAACCAGTTCTCAGAACGATTGTTTCCAATGAAAAGGGTAGTTGCCTATGATATGGACAAAAATATCGAAGATGTTATTGTTAATTCTAAATTTTAAAAATATGAGATTGACAATTGAGGTGTGTAGAAGCAAAAGCAGCAATCTTCACTTTCGATTTTTTTTAAAAGGCAAAAAACACATTGATATCTTTGCCTTTGATAGATACTTTCAAACTCTGATTTTGATGGCAGAAAGCTGACAAACTCAGCTTTCTCCCATCAAAATCAAAATTTGAAAATATGTATCGAAGGCAAAGATATCAATGCGTTTTTTTGCCTTTTTTTCAAAAAACGAAAGTGGAGATTGCTGCCTTTGCTTCTGCACACCTCAATTATGACGGTTTGATGGAAGGCGGCAATGGCTAAATTGGTAAAAGTGACATACGTCCCGGCTAGATAAGAGGTTCTGGGTTTGAGTCAAAGTTGCGACCATTATCTTTTTCTATTTTTCTGTGTCTTGTTCTTTTTCATATTTTCGTTCAGATTAGTGTTAACTTCTTCTTCAATGATATATTACATTGATTGGAATAACCTTCAAAAGTTATAAAAAAGAGAACTGTTATTAAAAAAACCTTCAAAAGTTATAAAAAAGAGAGTTGTGAAAAAAAATTTATTAAAATTTATTTTAAGATTAACATGGTCTATTAGTATCGTAACTCATGATCTCTGTAAGAACAATTTTAAAAAAGTGGTCCCTGGTCGAAAAAAAAGTTTAGAACCACTGACGTAAATAGTTGCCCCCATTGGACCGCAAAATGCACGTGAGCCGCTCCCAACTTGCAAATAAAAAAATAATCTGTCAATAGGGCAAAACAAAGTCAGAGGGGACCTCCATCCAGATAGCTCCCTGACATGATGATGGTATTCTCGGAACGGAATAGTCTGCGCCATATGCTTCCTATGCGGTGGCGGAGAAGTGATGAAATGAAAGAGTGCACTCGTCCCTCCAGGAATATTTCCGTGGAGCTGCAGTATCTCGTTAAAGTTGGCGATGTGCATTATTATAGATGACTTTTAGCTTATGCCATTGAGATGGTGTGTAATCTACCCACAGTTCTGACGTAGGTACACGGAGATGTGCAGAATTCGTTGAGCAGGAGTCTTGACAGCATACCTGCTCTAAGGATATCGCTATCGTGTTATAATGCTTGAATATCTTTATTTACCTTCTTAAGCGAAAACATTTTTTTCCAAGTCTTAAATAATATCCATGTTTTACACATGCTTTTAATTTACCCCACTAAACAACACAATAAGGGGCCGTCCATAAATTACGTCACACCTTAAGGAGGGGGGGGGGGAGTTGAGATGTGTGAAATTGTGTGACAAGGGGTATGGGGAGCTCATCAGATCTGTGACGTCACATGTAAAACTCTGAATTTTGATTATTTTTAGAAGTAAAATTGCAAAATATGTGATGTCACACTAAGGGGGGAGGGGTTCTCACAAATGTGACGATGTGTGACAGGGACGGGGAGGTAAAAAAATCATGAAATTCGTGTGAATTTATGGATGAACCCTAATCCATTCATGGTTCCATGCCAACTGAGAATAAAGTCAACTCAACACCTCTTTGAAAAGTCATTCAAAGCTATGATTTTTTTTTAAATAGCCCATAACCCTCTAACCTAACGTAACTTATTTAAAAAAAATTTTATATAATTTTTTTTCATCACTCTTATCGACTTTTCTGGGGTAGTTCTGAGTTGGTTTCATTCTGAGTTGTCCGGTCACCCCCATTCATATATTTTGTGTGATTTCACGTTTTAATTTTGAAAAAACCTTGGACGTACATTTTGCAACTATATGGAATTATATAATTGTATGTGATAATTGGTTCCATGCCAACTCGGAATGAAACCAACTCAGAACCATCTCAGATAAGTCATTTATAGTGATAAAACAATAATTTTAAATTAGCCGATAACCCTAACCTAACTTAACCTATTTAACCAATTTTTTATTTATATTTTTTTATCACTCTAAATGACTTATCTGAGATGGTTCTGAGTTGGTTTCATTCCGAGTTGGCCGGTCACCGTGATAATTTAGGTACTCAACTAGGCAGTTCTAATTCAATTCTACTTAAATGGTTAAAAAACGAAACCATTTTAATGCTTATCTCGTAATATGTAGTTTGCCACTAGAAAAACACACGACGGAAACGCTGCATCGATATTTGAACTATACACTTTTGGCTTTCCGGGTGTCTGCGCTACTAACTTAGCTATTGCGAAATGACAACCCTAGGACCCGCCGCATTGTCACAATTGTGTTTTTGAAAATATTGGCGATCTTACAAGTTGTAGCCACAGAATTGTTTATATTACTGCAAATTAAGACGCTTTCATAAATTTTTAAGTTAATACTTTATTTCGATTTATCAACGGCAAAAAGCCATCACACCCCTAAATTATTGCCTAATTTGTAAAACCTCCGTTAATCTGAGTATCATGAAAAAATATTTTTCTAATTTTCAAGTATTTTTCGTCCTGCTTATTTCATTTACGTTTGTACAATTTGAATTTTTGTTTTAAAACTTTACCTGTGTGTGACCACATTGTTCGCGTGTTTATAAATCTATTTTTACGAGGCCTAAGAATCAGAAATTGAAAAAAATGTCTCACGAGCTCACACATGTGATGAGGAACAGAAATCAAATAAGACCCCCCTTTAGAAAAAAAAAACAAAGTCTAAAGTCGTTAATGTATGGAGCAATGAAGATATTTGAAGAATTACCAGAAGACATTAAATTAGAAGAAAATAAAAACAAATGTTTGCTAAATTTACAAAAAAGGAGATTAATTATACTTTAAAAATATTTTTAAATATATACGATTTAGGATAAAATTAATTAAAAATAATGATGTTGACTTCTTCAATGTTCGCAAATTCACTGTAGCGTCATTTTAATTAAATGTGTTTTGAAACAAATTGATAATTTTGATAAAATAAGTAATGTTTTACGAAGTGATTAGTTTTCATTTGTTGAAAAAATAAATTATTGAAATGGCATGTTTTGTGAATTACCGAACACCTGTGACAAATAAGTGAGTGAAGTCTATGAGATAACCCATAGTACCTAAACGAATGGAGCAGAGAATACTTGCATATCATACCTATTTATAAATGAATTTTTATGAGTACAATATTACATGAGCTGCTTGGTCTGTAAGTATGTGTGCCGCATTAAGGTATGTTGACAATTTCCCTGAGAAACGCAGCAAGAGCTCTACACACCACACATAGAGGAACAGTAACAGTAAGTGAGTTAGATGGGCCATAGTCGAGTTCCGCCGACGAGACATCGATTATTTCGGCGGCGGAAAATCCTACGCTGCATTTTCCGTTCCGCTCAAGAAAAAGTGCACCGCCCGCGGCGCCTGCGTCGCTCCTCGGAGGGGGGCGGTGCATCCACCCAGGGCGGGGGCGGGGGCGGGGGCGGGGGCGCGGTGCAGGCGGGGGCGCGGGGGCCGCCGGGAGGGGGGCCGCCGGACACGATTCAGACAGTTGGACGGCAAACCTGCCTCTCGCCGGTCCTTCGCGCCGCCGAGCCGAACCAAACACTTTTATATGTAACAAGGTAAATAAATCACAACCGAAAGTGCACCGGTAGTGGCGTTACGTAATCCGCAACAACAAAAAATTAGTGCGTTCAAAATTAAATAAAATTAAGAATTCTTGATTTTTGAATAGTTTTTTTCCCGCCCGCGCTGTTTTGTTTTCAAGTTTTGGCGGTCCTATGCAGTGACAGTTTGATTGGCACGGCGACACTTTCGCGTGGTGGCCCAGGCGTCAAGCGTCAAGCGTCAAGCGTCAAGCGTCAGGCGTCAGACGCTCAGTGCTCGCCAGTTTGCTGGGGTTTCAGCCGAGTTGTTTCAGCCGCCGCGAGTTGACAATAGCCGCTGCATCTTCCTAAATGACGTTGTCCGGTCTCCGGAGCCAGGACTCTCCGACGGGAGGTTTTCTTCGTTCGCAGTTTCCTGTCGATCCCAAGGTGAAGTTGACCTTTCCTCTGCATTTTTGGCCGGAACGATCCTCCCGGCGCCGAAGCGCGACCAGCGACAGTGTCACAGTTTTTCTCTCTAGAAAACTTTTATTTCCTCCCGCGCGCCACATATAACATTCTACCCAAACTTTTAAACAAACGTCGAGTTATCAAACTACTAACTTGTAAATAACGGTTAACAGTTATTGTATGCACTCGGATGCATTACGATCAAATATTCTTTATTGTGAAATTAACGTTTGCAATTTGGAAATTCAAAAGTGCACGAATTAGTGCATGCAGTCATCATTTTATGGACAAATGATTTATGAAGAAGATTTTGAAAGTAAGTTTTTAAAATGTTTTCCGAAGCGTTACGGACTTTTGATGTTATCAAATAGTGTTTCCATTTATCTCATTGTTCATTTTAACGGTTATTCAAATGTAGACATACACTTCATTTAAACCCATTAATTGTATTAAAAAATATATTTATTTCACAAAAATAGGTACCGAACTAAATAAATGTACGCGTCACTGTATTTAAATCTTATAAGAAACCATTTCTAATTGTTCAATCGCATTTTCCATCTAGAATTTTTATAAATTTTAGAAAATTACGTGCATTATTTTCCCGTTTTTCTTACGAGCGAAACAATTAAGTTTTCCATTTGCCGCCATAATCTTATCTCGCACAATGTAGCAAAATGTAATCTGTAGGTACCAATGAAATAAATTGTGTGAACGTACGAAATGATTAATGGCAATATACCTATCATGTTTATAAGTAATAACTAGCCTCGACCGCACGTGTAAAGAGATGCATTCAGAATGACAGAACACTTGCATTCTAGAATTATATGCATTTCCATAAATATTATATTGTTGCCTACAACGTTCATACTTATTATTTCTGTTATAATTCTTTATCATTTACTATGTAATTAAACAGCGCCCGTGAGGCGATTTTTCTCAAAAACGGCGATATCCAAACAATTCAATTATTATTATTGATAATACATTATCCTACGTATCTGTAGGTATGCCGATTTGCCATACATTTGAGTTATTCCCACGCAGACAAAATTATTAATTCTTTTATCTAATCTTTGCAATTTTTTTTATAATCTCAATTAAAAATACTCAATCTTTAAAAAACCGGTCATCTGACCATCTGACAATTTCGCAAAAGTATCAAGTGCTGCTTAGTGACAAAAAATAATAATTTTACCGGCTTTATGATTTCTAAATAAACCCGTGGGTGGCTCAAGTACTTTTATTTAACGATTTTTCTACATGCACGTCATATCTATGAATTTATTACCAAATATTCTCTCAATGCATAATATAATTCTGAAGCAATTTACATTGTTATATTGCACATATTATAAAATAAGGCACTTGCATTCTAGCAATACCAAATTTAAATCCCTTTCATAAAAGCACCTACACCTACACGTAATTTATAAAATTTAGTAATTTAATTTAATTTTTTTTATTATGAATAAATTAACGTCAATTTGTTGGGTGTCTGCTATCAACACTATATCTAAATCGCAATATTTATAATTAAGAGGAATATAAACGCTAGAAATATTTCGATTCTCATGCCTACAAAATTTAAAATCGAGCGTCTCAATTCCACGAGGCAAGTAAGCGAAAAAGTGATTTTTATTTATTTTGTGCATAATTTTATAAGAATGAAAAAAAGTTAGAACATACAAAACCTCAAAAATAGTCTTAGCCATAAAGGGGAATTTTTTTAAAATTGTTTTTTATATTACTTCATAGTTAAGTCATGAAAAAACATTTTTTTTGTGCCTTACGATTATATTTTTTTGTAATGTAATTAATAATTTTATTGTAATTCCAATACATAGAAAATCTATTAAAAGCTTCAATTTATCCGTAATATATTTTTTGATGTCCATTATGTAAACCGATTCGTCGTAAAGATTAATCTAAATAGTATCTTAATAGAATTTCACGTAAAACTTTATCTTAAATAAAAATTTCACTTCTCAAATTTCATACACTACATTTTTTCATAAATAAGCGTCCTGTTTTTGGGCATCGTTGCAACAATGGTAAGATTGCAATTAAAATAGTTATAATGAAAACATTTAATAAAAATGTTATTTTTAAAAAATCGTGCGTATATCATATTCTTTTTGTTTTGGTGAAATAATTCCCATAATTTCCCCAACAAATTTACACGAATAGGTGTCTACTTTCTAGATAGCGAATGATGCGCTATATTTTTTTTAAAGGTTATCTATTCTGTGAAATAATATTTATCGTTTATTATCATATCAAATAATGTACGCGGATACCGATTGATATGATTATGTACCAATACCATCATAAAACCAGTTTATTTCTATCGATCCATTGGAGTAACGTAATGCGGTGTATCTTTTATGCTTTTTATTTCTAACATTTCTCAACGATTACAATAATGATTTTTTTTCAAATACATTGTTATAAGTTTCACATCAACTAAATGTGTACATTTTTATTTGGGTGGATTATCCAACTGTTCACATATCAAGACAGTGTTATCTGGAACTATTTAATCGCTGCTTTCTCCTTAGGGGTTGCATAAGGCAATTAATTTGATTCGTTTAAAAATATATATTATTTTGTGGGCTGAAATTTCAGTGAATTTTAATTTTACTGCCAGCTTTCTGACGGGTTATAAATGTGCCCGCTAAATTAGTTTGAAACTTTTAAGATATTAATATAGTGTATAGAATCTGTGAGATTGCAGTTAAGATAAGGGGGTTAATATAGCTTAGTGACAGATATACCCGCCAGATGTTTCTGATAAGAATATATTACGAGTTCAAGTCTTGTTTTTGGCCATTTTTTTTTATTACTGAAAGTTACAAATCGGAATCCTGTGCATTTTTTGTTTGAAACGCGTTTTTTTATTCGATGTCAACTTGATTTAAAAATGCTTGTAGTTAGGTATATTGTCTGACTTGTGAATATAATACCTATTTACTATTTATTTTTGCATTGTGCATAATATAAAGATCACAGATATGTATAACTATTTAAATCTCCGTTAAAATTATATTACACTGAGATAATAATATTGTAAATGTTAATTAACATAAATAATCTTCAATTTACTTAAGCACAGGTTTTTTTTTAACTTTTTAAGGACAGCGTGATAACTTTTATAATTTTTTTAACTGTCTTTTTGTTTTTTTACGAGAGCTCAGAATAATTAGGAAAATAATTGGTGCTTTGGGGTTGGTCAGAAAAATATATTTTCTATCCATTTGGAAAAAAAAATTTTTCGTGGAAAGCAAATATTTTCATGTAATATTAAAAAAATAATAAAACACTGTCTATTTTGGCATCACTAACTAACTGCATCACACTGTTTCCTCGCCAAGGTAGACAGACGGGACAGACCGCCAAAAAACTCTGTGTCGGCACACACTCCTTTCTTCAGTCACATTCATACATCGTATTATGCATACCCTAAATATGTTATTATAACCTGTCTGTAACTATATTCCGTGCAGTTGAACACATCTACAACTTCTGAGAAAGTATTACCAACTGCATGCAATCTAGGTACAAGCTAAAATCTAAATGACTCAGTCCTAATATAACTAACTAACTAACCGTTCACGCCGTTTTCCGTAGGGGTAGGCGGAGAGGATGAACCCCCAAACAACTCGTTCTTGGCACACACTCTTTGCTTCACTCACATACATACATACATCGTCTCAATCGTACTCTTCTATTATTATATATTATTTTAAGCCGCCGCTATCCGAATTTCGACCGATTTCTTACATATCTCCCTTAAACATTTGAAGTTTTTAAGCTCTTTCAAAAATATATGTTATTTTTGAAGATAATATCTAGATACGTTCCACGCCGAATCGCAAATTATATGAAATTCCCTCGATAGAAAAAAATCGCAAAGTATGCTCCGAAAATTATTTAAAACAAGTCTATTTCTATTATTTTACAAGTTATATTTGTGAAAAAATTCACAATGTTTCTTTAAATGATACTTAAGATACCTTCTACGAGATTTTTGCTCTATTTTAAACGAGTCATGTTTTATTAAGCATTTTCCCAATTTTCGCATCAATTTTGTCATTGAAAATACTGGCGCGCTCTGTCCAACATTCGTAATTACATTTCTCTCCATCTTCTTCTTTTTGGGCCGGGAAGCTAAAACCAAGTAAATGTAACGTTTCTTCTAAATCTAACAACTTAATAAATTACTTAAAGCTGGGTGCAATATTTTGCTGAATATTTTTAGGCTTCTGAATCTTGGAGAATCCAGAATGGAAAGAAATCAGCATGAATGTCCTTAGGGTGTTTGCTTATTTTAGTTTTTGATTTGTAGATACTTTTTGAATTGTTGAACATGATTACTTGTTTGTCAGTCAAATATGAAAAACGATATACACATACCTGCTTTGTAGGAACTTGTATTGAATATTATGTGGACAAAGAACAGAAATAAGTTTTTGCATTTTAGTCAAGTGCCAAGTGATAATGTGCCAACTATAATAGATTGTTGCGCGGCTATTAGAAATGCACTCTATTTATATCTCGATGCACTTTCCGACAACTTTCAAAAAGTTGGTTTTTTGTATTGGTCACCTACTGCCTTTTAGTTTACTAGCGACGTTTATTTAATTTATTTTTATTCATTGTATTTCATTTTATTTTATCGCCGGTCACGACACCCCTGAATTTTCTCTTGGCTTTTTTAAGTGAAAACTTCTTTAGCACCGTTGTGATTTAAAACTCGATGATTAAAAAAATAGCGACATTATAAAGAGACAAACACAAACATCTATCGCATTTATCCTGTGAGAGAATGAGATAGTATAATCGGTCTCCTCTTTGTGCGGTGTTTACTTAGCCTACCTATTCTAGTCTAAAAAAAAAATCTTTTTTTTTTTCTTCATGTTTCCAAAATTTAAATATTCAAAAATATCTCCTTAAAAGGATTTTTCTAAATTCGCATTATTTTAAAAGTTATAACCATTTTAATGTCGTGATTTAGACGGAATCTAACCAGAATCAGAATACAACAAAATTTTAAACGCATTTTTCTCAAAATCACTTTTTTCGAGACGGTTGACACGATATTTCAAGGTCTACGGAACCAATTTGCTTGAAATTTAATGTGAGCCTTCTCTGTACATTACTCTATGGCGGGAACTAAAACTATAACAAAATTTCAATTTTTACTATTTTTAAAAAATTTGGAAAGTCAAAAAAACTGGTAAAACAATGTCTTTTTTTATTTCAGACAGCCGCCATTTTGCGAAACATATTTTTTTTTACTTTTTCTTAGTTCGGGCTATAGCCGCATTTGCTTGGATTAAGAATTAATTTGTTTTTTTTTTAGATTACTAGGAGGGTTGCAATCGTGTCAACCACGGGGCGCCATTTTTAATCAATATTTGGTAAAATAATGGCCTGTAAGATAATTAGGTTTTTTTATTGCACCTGAAAAACCACCTATAATAATGAATGCTTCTAGACCAGAATACCCCTTAAGTTTTTTTTTTTTTTTTTACATTAACTCCACACAGGAGGCCTTGAGGAAAATAATTCCCCTCAGGGCCTATGTCATCTGGGATGCTGTGTGGAGGGTCTTTTTGAGGAGAGGAAGGAATTAACATTGGTCTTGAAGAGACCCATGTTGTAGGAGGGAGGAAACACAGATGCCGGCAAATCGTTCCATAGTCGAGCTGTTGAACTCAAGAACGAGTCGAAAAAACGACCCGTTCTCATGTGACATATGTCAACCGTGTACATATGTTGGGCGCGCGTTTGGCGTGTCTCCCGACTATGCACCGGTGCCGAAGGGATCAATGACGCTAGTTCCTCAGAGCATCTTCCATTGAAATACCGGTAGAACATGGATAGCATTCCCACCCGACGCCTGTGCTCTAAAGATTGCAACCCGTTCGTTAAGATGGGAGAATCTATCAAACGGACCGCCCGTTTCTGCACAGAGTCGAGGGTATTTTTCAAGTATTTTGGAGCTCCAGACCAGAGGTGGCTGCCAAATTCAACCGTGGGGCGCACTTGCGATTTGTACAGGGTAAGCAGTTGTGTACTATTAAAGTATCTGCGGGCCCTGTACAGTACGCCCAGTTTTTGAGAAGCTAACTTTACTCTGGCTTCGATGGAGCCCCCGTACCTGAACTGGTCACTTATAGTTACACCAAGCAAGTTATCTGAAGGTTTCACTTCTACCGCGTGTGAGTTGCACAATGTTTTTTTTTACATTAACTCAACACAGGACGCCCATTAGAATATAATTTTCGTCAGGGCCTATGTCATTTGGGGATGCCGTGTGGAGGGTTTTTTTTTAGAAAGAAAAATGGTACAGGGAGTGGGAAGGAATTTTTCGCTGAAGGATTTATAGTTTTATAACATTACCATCAATTTGCGCATTCATGCAGCGTAAGTCTTTTATGCTATAATTTCTACTCTTGCCAAAAATCTCTAGTTCGTGGATCGGGAAACTTAATATTGTATTTGAAAACATGATGTAACGCCAATTATTTTTTCGTTCATTGATTTAAACATTGCATCTTTCGTCTGTGTTCGTAATGCATTAAATATATAATTAAGTAGTATAGTTTGTTCAGATTCTCTAGTCGGATCGTGATGGACTGCCGCCCGCACCCGCCATACCGTAATGCAGACACGAAGCTTTGTCCTTGTGCTGTTTTTCGCGAATGCACACTATATGCCTAGCAAATTCATTAATTATTTTAATAAAAATCTGCTGGTGCGTTCCATCAACCTGATAATTAGAATATTTATGGTCTTGTGTGTCCAGTAATTCTGATCTGTTATTTGACAAATCCGATAAATTGATATTTCATAAGGCACAATATTTTTATTAATCGAAAAATCTGCTTTTATGCATGATCAGTTAAGTCATTTTTTGGTTAGTTGTGAAGAGAAATCCTTATCACAATACGAAACTGGCTGTAGGTTTCTACCCATATACGAACATTTGCCATAACCAAATGCTTAGGCTTCGATAGTGGTCGTTCATTTGTATATATATTTTTTTTATTTAAGTTTTTTTGCAACGTTGTTTTTAACGACAGATCAATAATTAAAGTAAGGTTATTTTTTTAGTTTCAATACTCGCGTATATGTATTTTATAAAATAATAACAATTTTTTTAGGATATACGATGATTCTTGATGTTTTTCTTAGTCCTCCTCTTAGATATTTCGAAATATAATAGTAAATACTGATGCTTGTTTCAGGTCCTACGACTTTTTTAAATGTGGAATTCGTCTCATTCAAGTTTTGATTTGTTTTTTTTTTACGATTTGCGTTATCCGTTTTCTTTGATGCTGCTTTATTGCCGTTTTCGGTAATTTATATAGTTTAGAATATTTGAATTTTTTCCAATTATTTATTTTACCAAAAGCAGTTTTAAATTTGTTAACCTATCATTTATATTGTCATTCTGGTTAGCTCTTATGTTTTCTTAATTTTTTTTTTTACTTTTTTGAAATATTTATCATAGATATTTTGAAGTTTGGAACTGCAAATTAATTGAAAATTTCTTTTGTTGGCGTCCTTGTGAAAGCTTGTGGTCTTTATAATACCCCTTTGGGTTTTATGTACTTGCTTCACGTGATCTGAGGTCACTCTTCTTGGTACTTATACCATATTCGAGAAGAGAGTGAAATGGTTAACTTAATAAATATTAAAAATAAAATATATGTACCTACGTAATTAAGATTTCTTGTAATACCTACCATTTATGTGAACGTCCCACCTAATATTTTTGTAATATTTTATACTTTTTAATAATGTTGCAAAAACATTGTGAAAAATTGCTTCAGCATTTTTGTAATTTTAGACGGTACTTTCTCTGGATGTCCTCTTATGTCAATATAAATGGTTAAGTACTTTGTTTCACTCACATCATTCACACGCACAATGATTTGCCCGTGTTCAGCTACTTTAAAAGTATTATTCCAGTTAGTTTCATGAAATATTAATACAGTATCACCGGCAAAGCTAACTATTTTTCCTTTGATGAGAAAATTAGAAATTTCATTTATGTAGATGAAAAATAATGATGGATCCAAGTCACTGCCTTGAAGAACTCCATAGTTTATTGGAAGAGATTTACTAATTTTCAACAACTTGCACATGCCTTACTAATATCCAGAACTTGGCTGAATTTAAACGGGCTTTAAAAACAAATTTATTTAAAAAATCGTACCTTTCATGAATCATAACTCCTTTTCAATATAATCTATAATAAGCCATGTTCTTCAGGTTTCCGGTAATTGTTTGGTTTCGGTTGCCTCTTTACTGTATTTTTATGTTTAATGTGCACTCCGATTTTTTCTTATTTCTAAACGAAACTGCCTCCTATTCTATGTGATATTTGACTCTTAATGATTCTTGTTTAAGGGCACCGTTATGGTTTAGCATTATCTATTGTCCTGTGCCAAAACAACGCCGTTGTTTGTATAAACTGTATAATCTTTGTTTCATAGTTTTTGATAAATTTTGTAAGGACTCGTAAGGAACACTATAATAGGATTACTCTTAAGTTTATTATAGCTAAGCGCACTTGAAGTGAAATTACACAAAACTGCGCTATATAAATACTAAGTTATTATTATTATGCTGCTCCTGATATGCAACTTTATTTACGTCTTAATGTTTTTTTCAAACATTCCAAGAATTAAAATTCTATAATTTTCAAAAGTATTTTTGTAGATCAATAAATATAGCAAACATAAAACTAAACAACAATACTCTAACTAGGCCTGGTGGCGCTCATACATCAATTGAAATCTTGAAAATAAAATCATTTTTGCATGAAAATCGAACCCATAACTTTAATACCTAGTCAGATGGTCGGATGAGACACGTGTCTGTAGATGAAATTCATTTCAGCAATTTTCAGGTTTTCAATCTTAATTGTTATAACGCCATATTAGCTTGTGCTAATTATTGTTAGTACATAAGTATATAGTAAATACATAATATTTAAACCCATACATATAAGATAGGTCTGCCTATGCATTAAGGACATATAGTTGAAGAGTATAATACCTACTTTGGGTAGACTCGCTAGTTAATATACATTTTATGTTTTAGTTTAGAGTCGTTTTTAAGAAAATCATACCTATGTATCCTAAATCAACACAAATATATTCGTACACTAATACGTTTAATAAGTTTCTTCTCGTTTGTTATCATCTTTTATTTTGCCAAATATTGTCACAGCTCGATTCGTAATGTAATGAGTTTTGATTTTGCAATTTTTTTCTGAACGTTTTTCTGAACGTTTTTCTCACTTTGCCTTATTCTCTCTTTACGTTTTTGTTTCTGCTGGAAGTTAAAAAAAATTCTAAAAATTGCAGGTAATCTGTTAACATTGATTATTTCGTACACATAAATTGTTTGTTTGAATGACATGATATTATATTCCTATGAACATTTAGTCGCAACTCAAATCCTCCAATATAGATGATGCCTAGATATTCTTTCTTCTTATTTTTGGCCCGTTCTAACCTGTGCCAAAATAATCATAAATATACGAACACGCTTCGCCAATCAATAAAAAATAATATTAGTACGAACCATTTAGGCTTAGAAATTAATTATCCGATAATTATAAAAATCATTTATCCCACTAAGTACGCTAAATATCTTAATCTGACTTAACTGTAATCAAGCCGAATCACAGTAATCCGGCTACTTAGGCTTTGCCTTTTAAAAGCTACCTGCCTGGTTGTTAAACTATTAAATTCCAAGCGTAGCGCGGTAGCACTTTTCTTATTAATCTTCTTACGTCTGGAGTAAATCTGTTCTAAAACTTATTGAATATTACAATAAACTTTAAGTATTATGTTCGAATAATCATTATGCTCATTTAATGTTGAGCTTAACATGTGTCCTGAAATGAAATAATTAATTTCATTTTGCAGCAAATCATTTATGAAAAATGAACTTTGGCATAATAATACTTTCGTTTTGCATTTGTCTGTTACTTGTTGTACTTTTAAGATGAAGCTATACGTGAAATTCTATTTAGATACTATTTAGATTCATCTTTACGACGAATCGATTTACAGTACGAACATCAAAAAATATGCTACGGATAAATTGAAGCTCCTACTAGCTTTTCTATGCATTGGAATTACAATAAAATTATTATTTACCATAACAAAAAATATAAGCGTAAACCACTAAAAAAAATGTTTTTCATGACTTAACTATGAATCTATGAAGTAATATAAGAAACCATTTTTAAAAATATACCCATTTACGGCTAAGACTATTTTTGAGGTTTTGTATGTTCTAACTTTTTTCATTCTTATAAAATTATACACAAAATAAATTAAAAAAAACACTTTTTCGCTTACTTACGTCGCGCAAATGCGACGCGCGATTTTAAATTTTGTATGGCATGAGAATCGAAATATTTCTAGCGTTTAAAGTTCGAATTAAGATATAATATTTACGCTCGGTTAGGAATCCTGACGACTCTATCCGACTCACAGCATTCCTGAGTATACTGTAAAACCGACTGCAAGATATTTAATAAAAAAATTGATATCAGATTACGGCGGGATTAACTTTTCTATTTAATTTTAAAAAACTTCTTCTTACGAGGTCAACTCCTAATGGAGGTCGACGAGCATACTTTTGAAAGATTCACAGTTATCACAGCCTAGAGATGATAGAAATACTGATAGATGGGAACTACGACTTGCAGTTGCACGGGCTAGGTTTGTCTGGGTTAGGCCTGTAGGTACTATGAATCTGCTTGCAGCTTCAAATGGTTTCGAAATGCTTTTAAGTTCTTATTTACGACGAACCTCTTTCAAGTGCATAAGAAATATTCGTTAGTTCATAGATTGAATATCTCTACTAACAATTTTTTTTTCTCTTCACTCTATCTGGCTGGGTTTTAGTATATTTAAACTTTTTGTATGAAATCGAAATAGTTGTTTTGCAAAATTCTCTCGCTTTAGTAAAGGCGAGCTGTTTATCCCTCGTTGGTAAAAATGCTTATAAAGAATAAATGCATGCACTGTTTATTGGTGTTACATCAATCATTGCAAAGCAGAATGGTGCTCGGGTAAATCATTAAGGAGACACTTGGTTTTAAGATGGTGTTTGGATGGATCATAAAATAATTAAATTGGTCGAGAGAGAAAAAGTAAAACATCTCTACCTTACGAATCTAGTTTCTATCTAGAATCTTTCTATCAATTTCTATCTAGAATCAGGGCAAAAGGAGGACTGTTGGAAGATATTTCAAACTAGTTGGAAAAACTTTTTTGAAACTTTTGACATCGATGTGCACAATACATTCAATCATGTCTTCTTTAGTATGCCCTTTGTCAATGCGGTAATTTTGCAAGGCGTTATTTTATATGGGTGCGTTATAAAAGAAATGAGTAGGTACTGATTCAATGAAATTTTTATTATTAACATAGTGGAGAAAACGTAATTTGTTATAATTTAATTCACATTTTGTTAAGATATTTGTCCTCCTACAAAAAAAAACTCACTTAAAGTTTTACTTATTATGGTGTAATGTTTAAAAAAAATATATCTAATTTATATCAAATCTATTTTTGTTGAAGTATTTCAACATTATATTGTAACATTATATTTTATATTTCGTCCGACGGAAACAAAGCAGCGAAAACCCGAAAGAAAAAATTTAAATAACTTCAAACAGCTACAGTAATAGTCAACCTGAGAAAGTGTCGCCATTCGCCATGCAAAATAATACCATTCATCAACAACAGTTTTGTTTTCAGTTTTACAGTATAAAATCGGCGCTTTTTTAACATTTTTTTTTCAAAGAAGTTTATTTGAGGACACGGATGGGTCCTATTCTTCAATTCAAAGCATGGTACAGAGAACATGGAGATTTCTTTGACCACATTAGACCCTAGGAGTTTTACAGTAATCAAGTCAATTGTGTGATGTTAAGCACCTTTAATAATTTGTTTTGAATGGAGACCCTTGGCTCGGCGCTACACAGGTGAGTTGATTTTTTCATAACATTGATTAGTTTTTTCGATGACATTTTGTTTTATATGTGTTTCCTTACATGGTAGGTATTATTATTGTTTGCAATTCAATTTTTATCCAAACAAGCCTGTGTTGAGGTTAATAATTGTAAAAAGTACTTTAAATATATAACACAAAATAAAATAGGTTTTGAAAGAAAAATATTTTGACTGTAATTTTTTTTACCCAATGGGTAGGTACCTATTAATCTGAAGGAAGCTAATATATTATAATATATTAGGGTGACCATTGACCATGTGTTGAAATTTGATTAGAAATAATATTTTATGCAATTAATTTTAAAAAGACTTAGATGAAAAGAAAAAATATATGAGTTTAATTTATTACGCAATTTATTTAAAATGAAAAAGACGAAAGAAAACAATATATAATATGTTATGCTGTATATATCTTTTCAATATATTATGGAATTTTATCGAGGGCTGATAACTTGGGCATTTATTTCAGGCAATTTATCTAGATTTATTAGTTATGTTTTTTCTGTTAAAAAAAATGTTTGTCATTTACAATAATAACGTATACGATTTTTATGTTTTGGTGTTGCTAGTATATATCTGTAAATGTGTCCGGAAACTAATGGTACTAAAAACAGGAAACTGAGGATTTTCGTTACATTTGAGATCGATATGATGGTTTAATTTTATTGTTTTTAAAAAATATTTTTCCAATTTCGATCGGAAAATCGGAAAAAATCGGTCGCTGTGGTGTGCCTACAATTTTTAAATATTTTTTTTAAATGCGTCGAAGCGTTGACCCGGCTTAAAAGTTTTTTAACCATTTAGTTCCTTTAAAAAAAAGGAAAAATTCATTAAAAATTTGAAAAAATATATTTTGAGTTCTTTATGCAAGGGTTATATTGTAGATTTACAAGTTTCCCTGTATTACTACTAGCATTCCGGACACCGTGTTAGCTGTAGACAGTTGAATGTGTTTTTAGATAATTATGTTTTCAGCATTAAAACACACGTTTAAAAAGTGAACAAAAATTGAGTGAATACTTTCGGATTTAAGATGGTGGATACGACAAAATTAAAACGAAAATCGTCTAACTATATCGAATGTTTAGCAATGTACCCAGGTACTTACCTAAGTTATTGTTGAATTTTGAATAGGTAATTCAGTAATGCCACTCATTGTCGATACCTTTAAGCAAATAAGATGATTGGAGGATACATCGAAATCTTTTATTTTTATAAGTAGGTAGGTATCTATGTTTTAAAACTTTTAACCGTGAACTAATATGATTTTGCCAGTTGAATGAACATATTTTTAAAAGCGTATTTTCAAATTTCAAAATGCCAAAGCTCACTGTTAGGCTTAATTTAAGACTAAACTCGGTGGTTCCACGACTACTCAACAACCTGACATTTCAACACCCTTTTGAAGAGTCATTAAAATATATGATATTTTATTTTTGAAATAAGCCCACAACCTAACCCAACAAAACCTATGGAACCAATTTTTTTTTCATCAAATAAATACCCTTTAAAAATTCATTAAGTTATGATTTTTTTTATGTAAAATAGCCCACCACAACCTTAATATAACCTGTTTAACTAATTTTTTTTCATCACTTTTATTGACTTTTTTATTATATTGACTATTGAGTTGTTTTACCAAACTTAGTATAGGTATTCTATAAAAGTTTTCCGGAATACGGATGTCATTTGATTTTTGTGGTCTCTTGATGTTTCCCTTCATTGCAATACAACCCTGATGATCGGAAATTTTCAATAATTATTCAGTTCGTCTATATTACGAGTCTTGTTTATTATAGTTTAATGAATACCTAACTGGACTAATCGTCCGTTCTAAATGATGTTCTGTGATAATCTGTGTTTCAGAACCGAACGGGCTTCAGTTATCTCTCTCATAAAGTGTACAATTACCGACCTCTGTCTCTGTTGAGACACATTAAAACTACATATAACTACGGCGACGGAACAACTCGGAATCATCAAACATTAACATCTTCTTTGAAAAATCATCAAAAGTGATGAAAAAATATACATACAAAAATTGGTTAAATAGGCTACGTTTGATTAGGTTATGAACTGTTTTTAATTTTTTTTTCGTATCTTTTAATAACTTTTAAAAGGGGTGTTAAAATTACATGTTCCTGAGTTGTCATGGAACCGTAACTACCTATACTAACGATATCTGTTGAGAGACGTTAAAACTAACAAATATTCACAAACACAACAGTTATAATTATTATGACAGTTAAAAAATCGGATAGACGTTGTTCAGAGTGGAAGTTATCGAAAAAAATGCAGAGTATCTTCGTGTTTACCTCCTAAGGACAATCAATTGTACTTTAACGTTATAAGAAATTGACTTGACTTTAATGGCCAGGTAATCCCAATTTCTTTACTTTCTCTTTCCCCTTTTTTTATTCTTTGTGGAGACGGTCTTTCCCCTTAAATACGTACAAAAATGTACGAGTAGATTTACCAATCGGATAACTGCACATCGAAAAGTATTAATAGGTTAGCGTCTACGTTGTTGAATTTCAGAACCCGGCTTCTTCGTCATGTCTGGCACCATGCCATACGCATCGCGCTACAAATAACATCTGTGTACATGGAATTTCAAACAAAGCTACCGTTATAATTCGGTTTCGAATTCAAGAATTCGTCACAAGATGTCGCTATTTTCGTCAGCAGGTCGGATGGGGACGTGTCCCGCCTAGGTATAAGTGCTACGAACTTGTAACATATATTATTTCTCCGGAAATCCGGATATGGAAAGATTGACGGTAAAACATAGTTGTATCAAGCGGTTATATATTACATATGACGTCGTTGCCTGTCCTGGTTACTTTGTCACTTGGTTCCCGTAACTAGCTACATTGGATGACAGCGGATCTGAAGAATGGGCTATTTGGAATCAGTTCCTATTGGATTTATAAAATGGTCACCAACACTAACTGGGCGAAGCTGAACCAAGCCGAAGAGAGCCGCCCGCAGAACCTAGCAGCAAAAATCTGCGGAGCGGGTTTTTAACTGCTAGTTATTTATTATACTTTTACCTTTCAAGTACCTGACATTCAAGTGAAATACTGGTTATGTTGACTTACCAATGAGTCTATAACAGCAGTTGGTAGAGCAGTGATCCGGCAAGGCTAAGGTCCCAGGTTCAATTCCTAGATGCGACCATATCTTTTGAGAGTACCGATTGAGAGTCGCTAAAATTGTCTTCAAAGGTTAACTACAATAACATTGTTGCAGTCATGTCTATTATAAATCCGAAGTGTACAGTGGGTACAAATTTTAATGGTAGAATAAATAACATGACCCCTATATAAACGCTAAAATATCAGCCTATTATTTTAGTATACTGAAATATCGTATTATATTTCACGCGCCGAACATTATACGGAACAGCCAAAACATAATAATATTATCTGTGCAAATTCGAAATAAAATACATGAGAATCACTCCGGCTAGCGTTAGAGCAATTATTCAAGGCATTGAAATGAAAAGGCCGGGGTATTCCCCGGTCCAAAAAAATCACCGCCAAGTCGAGCTGCCTAAAAAGAATAGTTCGTTTTACTCGAATTGTCTGCCTCAAAGTCGAGCTAACGGTGTCTCAACGGAACAGAAAGAACTACCGAAGCTAGGCGTATCCAATCTCTACGTCTACTCTTCTTGCCTACTTTGACTATTTTGAAAGAAATCTGGAACAAAACGATGAGAAAATCACCGAGAAATGGGGGAATTCCGAAAATTGAAACGCTTAACAATTCACCGGAAAATCAGAAATTTTTTATTTATTTACTTTCACAAAAACCTTTATCTACTGCAGTAATTATTTTTACTTTTAATTTTAACTGCTTGCTCCTTACATTGGCTATGAGCTCGGTTCTTTATGATTCAAACCTGTTTGAATTATATTTTACGTAGAAGACTTCGAGTAGATAAAAGGTGAAAGCAGCACCACGAAGGAGGTGCATCCATAGAGAGGAAGTGAATGATAGAAGTTTCTGCAAATTCGTCCCTAGAAGACGTTAAAAAACACGGCTTATTCCATCATTTCAAGCAACGTTTCCTCCCTTCCGTATCGAAAAGTTGCGCGTGGCTTGAAACGGCGTTAGGCGTGTTTGTGAGCAGATCTGATTAGCCAAGTACTTCCCGGCCTTCCTCTTTCCATCGTCTTCCTTTTCCCTCTTTCCAGCCTCATTACAACAAGCCTGGTCGGAACAAGAGTAGGATAAAAACGGTTGAGAGTAAGATAAAGCGAGGATAGCTCAACGTTTTGCATTTCGTCTGTAAATTTATTAGTACGTTCCGTTTCCGTTTCAAGATGGTGGCCGTTTTAACGGTTCAGCAAGGATTCATTTTTTATAAATATTATGGTACCTGCCCCCTGAATTAAGTTTTTAAAAATTGTCATTGAGGTAGCAAGTTTTCTTTGGACAAATTGTATAATTCCTTATTTGAGATAAAATGAAATGTTCCACAAAATAAACGTTTTAAAACTATGTCGTAGGTATTTAAGTACCTACTTACAAAAATCTTAAGATTTCAGAAGAAATTTTATTCGAATTAAAAAAAAAATTAGAAACATAATTTAGAAATAAATATTTTTGTAGACACATACTTGGCTATAGAGTACCTATGTATCTTGCAAGGGTATTACAGTGCTTTTGAATCTATTTATTTTACTTGTGGAATCGGAAGAGCAACTTACACCGTTCTCAGAAAATTCCGTTCTCAGAAAATTAAAATTGTTTATTTAGAAGGCGCCCTATCAGCTACGTATTGATAGGACGGATTTCTCGTGGATACTTTTAAAGAAGGGGTTTCTTGGTAACGCGCACCAAATAAGTAACAATATTAAATGTATTAATACTACTACTCAACCACGCAACTAACACGTCATTTCTTATATAACTTCCATACGCCACTTATTTTTTCTAGGTTTAACTTAAGTATAATGACGCTAATTCAAAATTAATTGCTTCCATTAAAAAATCCACTTTCGCGCAGAAATAATCCGCGTACATTTTTTCTGATTTCTTGAATGTCCAAATTGATAGTTTTTATTGCGTTAATAACACTTGATAAATGTGTGTGATGGCTACCTACACTGGATTACTACATATAACTCATAGAGCTTAATAAGTTATGACTATCTAAAAGAGTTTTTGTTTAATCAAAAAATACTACGATGCAAAATAACTTATCCACATTTTTAATTTCTGTACTCGTACAAATATTTTACAAGTAAATAGATAATAAGTGCAAGTAACATAAGAATAAAATCAGTGACTGTATGTAATAATGTTTTGTGAACACCATACTAGGAGAAACTGTTTTGAGGTGTTCGCATATTTTAGATAAAGTGTTATAGTATGTTAACGAGTTATGACTATCTAAAGGAGTTTTTGTTTAATTAAAAAATACCACAATGCAAGATAACTGATCAAAATTTTTATAATTATTCTTAAATTCTGTTTATAAATAAATATTTTACAAGTAAATAGATGATAAGTGCAAGCAACATAAGAATTTTTCTAATGTAAAACATTGTGTTCAGTGTAATATAATCAGTGACTGTATGTAATAATGTTTTGTGAACACCATACTAGGAGAATCTGTTTTGAGGTGTTCGCATATTTTAGATAAAGTGTTGTGGTATGTTAACGAGTTATGACTATCTAAAAGAGTTTTTGTTTAGTTAAAAAATACTACGGTGCAATTTTCTTAATTTCTGTACTTGTACAAACATTTTACAGGTAAATAGATGATAAATGCAAATAACACAAAAATCTTCCTGATGTAAAACGTGGTGAACAGTGCAATAAAAATCAGTGACTGTATGCAGTAATGTTTTGTGAACACCATACGAGGAGAATCTGTTTTGAGGTGTTCGCGTATTTTAGGTAAAGTGTTATAGTAGGTATATTAATGAGTTATGACTATCTACAAGAGTTTGTTTTATCAAAAAATACAACGATGCAAATTAATTTAAAAATATTTATTTATAATTATTCTTAATTTCTGTACTCGTACAAAAACATTTTGCAGGTAAATAGATGAAAGTGCAAGTAACACAAAAATGTTCCTATCTAATGTAAAACATGGTGAAGAGTGCAATAGGTATATTCAGTGACTCTATGTATGTATGTAGTAATATTTTGTGAACACCATACGAGGAGAATCTGTTTTGAGGTGTTCGCATATTTTAGATAATGTTTTGGTACGTTAATATCTAAAAGAGTTTTTGTTTAATTAAAAAATACTACGGTGCAAAATAATTCATCAAAATCTTTAATTGTATTCTAATACGTACAAACATTTTACAGGTAAATGGATGATAAGTGCAGATAACACAAAAATGTTCCGAATGTAAAACATGGTGAACAGTGTTATATAATCAGTGACTGTATGCAGAAATGTTTTGTGAACACCATACGAGGAGAATCTATTTTGAGGTGTTAGCTTATTTTAGGGAAAGTGTTATGGTAGGTACATTAATGAGTTATGAATATCTAAAAAAGTTTACGTTTTATCAAAAAATACAACGGTGCAAATTAATTTACCAACATTTTTTATAATTATTCTTCACTTCTTTACTCGTACAAACATCTTACAGGTTAGTAGATGATAAGAGCAAGTATCACAAAAATGTTCCTAATATAAAATATGTCGTAGAGTATGATATAATCAGCGACTGTGTGTACAGTTTTGTGAATCCACACAGGAGAATCTGTTTTTGAGGTGTTGATGTACGAGTATTTCGGATAAAGTGTTATTGTATATCAGGTTAGCTGCAGTTAAAATACATCATAATGGTATATAGACTTATTAAAAATGTAGTGAAAAGAAAAATCTGCTGAAATCTTTCGAAAATATTTCATTCTGTTAATTTTCGAACATGTCGCAATGCCGAGTTTCTGCTCGAACGGATGTCAGGAAGTGTGTTAATTTCCACTTCAAAGATTCCACTTCATTCATACATTCATTCAATTAAGAAAACAAAATCAAAATTCAAATGGACGTGTTTATTGACAATAAAAAAAATTCTGTTAATATATTTTATTACAGGTGGGTACCTACTCGCTTTTTTATATGTATACCGCACAAGAGTCCCAACTGCTACCGTCTGGAGTCAGTGAGACTATGGCATCCCCAATTGGGGTATGTAATGGTGAGTGGAAGGAGATGGGGAAGAGAAAGGTGGGGAATTACCTGGCTATTCAGATCTGGTCACCAAACACGGCTAAAGCCATTTCAAGCAATGTTTTAATTCTGAATGGTGGTCTTTCACCAGGGCGATACTGAGAGTATCTTCCACTCTGGAACGTGCCGCAAATACTATATATTATTTTTAATTAATTAATTGTGAAATAACACAAATCAATCAAATAAAATTTATTTGCCACGCCGGGATTCGATCCCGCGACCTTCGGATTGCGAGTCAAGAGCCTTACCGCTAGACCACGCCGGCCGTGTCTGAACTCTTCACATAATCAATTCATATTTTGAAAATTATACTTGCATTCATTGCAAAATTGAGTTCATTTACCCAGAGTTACACGGACACACATACGCATACAATTACATTTGTTATTTTATTGTGTCGTTTTTGCTGTATAGATCTTTGTAATGTAATAAATATAAATTTTAAATTTAAAACATGCATCCATACGAAAAGTGGGGATGATAGTTTGGATGATAGTATCGAATAAATATGAACCACGAATCTCAATGCACCATTTATATTCAACAAGTTGCCTTTGAATTTAATGCTGTAGCTGAAAGGAGATGGTTTTTGGGAAGGAACTTTTTGTTACAAGTTTTTATACTTACTGTGTTTGTCTATACTTCTAACCACAGAAAAAAGAAGAAAAAGAAATTGCTTTTACAGAAGCAGAAATCAGACTATCTTTATGGACATTCTCGATGCCGATAAATATTCTGAATAGATTCTAATTCATTAGTAAACACTCCAATATCTAATCAGAGTCCCACGCTATTGCAAATCCATGGTACCCACTTAACTTACTATAAAATTCTTACTCGATAACATGAAACGGTTTTCAGAAATTTACGACTTCCGTGGAAGAGTGATATGCTCCTTGGTTCGAGTACCAAAAGCTGCAAGTTCAAACACATCGTACATTTATACATTTATTTTACGTTGGTCGTTAAACAATAACCTTTTTTAAATAATTATCAAATTTACGTTTACTTATTTATAAAAAAGACTTGTTAATTTTTTTTCATATTAATGATACATTAAATCACCATACTGGGCACTGCCTGTTTCATGGTGACCGATGCAATATGGTTACTTTGTGGTATCCAGTGTAAACAAATGGATTTTAAACATGTTGAAAATTGGATATATATATATAAACATGTTGAAAATTGGATATATATATATAAACATGTTGAAAATTGGATATATATATATATAAACATGTTGAAAATTGGATATATATATAAACATGTTGAAAATTGGATATATATATATAAACATGTTGAAAATTGGATATATATATATATATAAACATGTTGAAAATTGGAAAAATTATAGTAGAAGGTTTATAATGAGAAAGAAAATATTTATAATAGAAAATAGAAAAAGTCAAGCACAAGACTATTAGATCATATTCAAAAACATAGCTCTTTTTTATAGTTTTATAAGTGTGCATGCACGCATACATATGTAGATACGTGCATACATGCATCCACACATACACCCTCACATACATAAATATTTGAAATAGAGAATTCACAGTAGAAGAAACCGTCAGAATGCCTTTGTTGAGACACCACAATGCAAAATTGAAACATCACTTTTTTAACATTAACTCCACACAGAAGGCCTTGAGGAAAACGATTTCCCTCAGGGCATAAGTTATCTTTGTGGAGGTGAGCTGAGTGGAGGGAGTGAACCTGGGTTTTAAAGATACCCATGGTGTAGGAGACAGGAAACGCAGAGGCTAGCAAAAAGTCGTAGAAACGACCCGTTCTCATATGACGAATGTCAACTGTGTACAAATATTGGGCGCGCGTTTGGCGTGTTTCGCAACTGTGAATCTTGCATTGAAATATCGGTTGAACAAGGATAGCATTTCCACCAAGAAAATATGAATAAAAACAAAAAATATATTGGCATTTTAAATTATCATTTTTGCGACGCCTGTGCAAGATTGCAATCCTTTTGTTAAGATAGGAGAATCTATCAAACGGAGCATCCATTTCTGCACAGAGCCGAGGGTTTTTTCAGCTATTTTGGGGCTCCAGACCAGAAGTGACTGCCACTTTCAACAGTGAGGCGCACCTTGCGATTTGTAAAGGGTTAGCAGTTGTTGTATACTACTAAAGTATCTGTAGTGTACTGTTAAAGTATATATGGGCCCTGAACAGTATGCTTTACGGTGTTTTATGAGTTCACGAAGTTATATTATAATTTGGTTGAATAATAATAAATAGCTATGTGGTTATCATTCACCGGGTGGAGTAACTGAGAGGATATAAATCTTTCAGTTTTGCAAAATAATTGTTATGCGAATGCATTGTTATTATTTTGAAGTGCATCCGGTTCACAATGTGTAATAAATCAAAAGAGGAAATTCAATTTATTATAAGTGAGAGTCCGTTTTGTTATCTAGACACGTTAAGTTATAAAATATTGAAATTAAGTTATTAGTCAAACCATGTGATATTAATTACTTTATTCAATTGTAATTGCTCCAATTAAAGAGTTCAAATGGTTTCATTTCCGCAGTTTATTCACGGAAGTAAACGAATCTTATACTTAGTCTGCTTATTGTTTTCATGTTCTCCTGTCAAAGGTTGAGAAACATCAAATCAAATATATCACAGCGACGGCTATTCAGACCTGGTTACCAAATACGAGTAGAGTAATTGTTTGCTTAAATGTTTAATTTTTTGTTTTTATTTTTCCATTTATGATCACCGTATCTTGTTTTTTTTTTAATTCATGGTCATCGTGCCTACTGTAGTTTTTTTTATGTTACACACCACAAGACAACCTGGACAAGTGGGATTATGGCATCCCCATTTCGATTAAAGTTGTAATACAGTGGGGAAGAATGTAAGAGCAGAGAATTGATATTGTTTTTAAGTACCTAGCTGTTCATACCTACTCACTAAACGAAACCTAACGTATTTCAAGTATTATTATTATATAGTTTCTCTACAGTAATAACCTCCCAGAGCGATACTGACAGTATCTAACATTATAACATTTTTGTTGATTATTAACCTGTCCCTGAACTTTCATATCGATTATATGCCTGTGCATTTATGCAATTGGACTTCCTTTTTTTAATATATACCTACATACACGCTTTCAAAAAATATTTTCTTAATTTACTAAACTTTTCTATAAATTTTCCTGGAACTTCTTTAAGATAAAAAACGGTACTTACCGAAAATGATGTCTTAATGCTTTTGTTCCTAAAGCTAAAAACTAAGTGAGCCTTATTTTATAAATTATTTAATATCTACCAGCGTAAGAGACTCTTAAGAGGAAGCCACAAGCCTAAAATGTATGTATTCTTAGGATGCCTTATTTTGCCACGAATATAGGTGTTAGTCATAAAAATCGCTTTCCTAACGGAGTCTAGAGGTCGCAATTTCAAGCGCAAAAGTGGTTTTTATTTATTTTTTGAATAATTTTATAAAAAATAAAAAATAGTTAATCAATGCAAACTATCACAAATAATTTTAGTCATAAAATTGCATTTTTAAAAAGTTGTTTTTCATAATATGCGTTCATACATTTCTAATAAAAATTCATTTTCGTAGTAGTTTACGCTTATATTTTTAATAAAGTAATTAACAATTTAATTTTAATTTTAATCAACGGAAACGGTAGAAAAAGCATCAATTTATCTAAAGCATATTTTTTTTGTATTTATAATGTAAACCGATTCGTAGTAAAGATTAATCTTAAAAAAGTAATTTAGCATTAAGGTTCACCTTAATTTTATATAATACCTGAAGAATGGTGTGTAAATTGGAGCAAACTCAAATAGTTAAGTATCTTTTCTATGGGAAAATATTGAACTCGCAGCAACGAATCGATTAAAGCTATTTTTAAACACGCTCTTCTCATTACCAAAACAGAATACGAACATTGGGTGACTTCATGCTTTTAAATTAGATCACACAGTTTCGTTGCATAATGCATGCAGCCTTTTGGTTACCAAAATACGTAGGAACTACTTGCATACGGTTGGAATGAGCAAGCGTCATGACATGTGCAAATTGAGTGACGCTTTACTTAGAAGGACGTTCTTCGGTGACGCGACTAACGGACATGTTTTTGATTCATTGTTCTTAGGAGACTCAGATACTCAGAATCGTTTTGGTGAAGGACCACCGTCACGTAACGAAACGTTTTATCAAATATCAAATCTGAATAGCTTAGTACTTTAAAATGTCCCACTTCCCCTCATTTCCTTCAACACTCCATTCAACCTTATAACATATCGCAACTAGACATGCCATAAAAAATTAAAAACATAAAAAAGGAATGTTCTTGATGGATAAAAGTAAAAATATTTTTTACAATCTAACTTTTTTTTTGGTTAATTTTTAAAATATTTTTTAATAAATTATTATTGATTTACAAAAAAATATATATTTTGAATTAAAACGTCGTCGTCATCAATCCACAAAAGTAAACCAACATCGACAAAACACATGTCCATACGAAAAAATCTGCTTCCTTCTTCTGACGACCGCTAAATGACGCAAAATGAATTTTTCATCTAAAACTGTGAAGTTGGTATTGTAGGTATGTCTTCCAAATCTTCAACAAACTACGCGCAGATGTCAATAGAAGCCACTTCAAGTCAAATGGTTTAATTAAATATGACGGTATTTGAAAAATAGCCTAAATAGCTGTTTGTTTCTAAACTAAACAAACATTTTAGTTTAGAAATAAACAGTTCAAAGACAAAATTTGTGATAAACAGTTAACAAGATTTTAGAAATTATTACAGGATCAGGATCAATGACATTTCTTTATGGAATATCTGAAGAGTGATTAAATGCATTTTGCTAGGGGCGGGGGGGTTAGTACATGTCAGGGAATGATTTGAGATAAAAAATAACGATTTAATATATTTTTTTAATGTGCGTAGTTTATAAGTGTATGTGTGTATATGTGTATATGTGAACGTGTATACCTATGTATACCGTTCTGTCTGAATTGTGTTATGTAGTGCAGAGTTGTGAGTGCGCATTGATTAAGTTACGAGTAATATTTTCCTTAAATGACGGTAGGGAGCCAAAAATATGTCGGTAATTGAGTTGGGGTAAAGGTCATTGAATGTTTTTAACAGATGCCACGAGAATTGAAAAGTTTTGAACGAGGGTCGATATTTCAAAAAAGTTCCGCTTTTACAGGATGATACGTAATAGATAAGAAAAAAATTATAGTAAGTAAACAATTCTAGCTAATTTAACGTGGATGTCGATTGTCTATTGATCCAAACCAAAGATATTGAAATATAAGGAGATGGGCTATCGGCAGTTTTTACTGGGTGAGACTGTGCTTCCCGTTGTCGCCGATACACGTTCAAAAAATCAACTAAATGAACGAATTCTTTCCGTATTCAAACTATATTGTTAACCAATACTGCTGCATAACTTCGAAAAATCAAATAAATTCCGTATTACTATTCCCATTAGGTAGCAGTTCCGGCGACAGTCGGGCGGACATCATAGCAAATCTCCTTATATTTCAATATCTTCGATCCAAACTTTGGGACCAATTATCCGAAACGCGTTGTCAGAACTCACTATTTGACTGGAGTCAAACTCACTTTTGTTCTTTTAACTTTTCGACTGCTGATAGCTGATGACTTTTCTTTTCAAATCAGGATATTTTTTTATAGAACTTGTGTTTTTATATTGTTATAATAATGCAACAAAAAGTACACACCTAGGTCCAATAGTATATGTTTTTTTTCACCCGCCGGTGTCGGACGACGTATTTATCAGAAAAAATCAACTTAGGTTTTTTTTTAATCAAACGTGACCTATATAAGTTATTTTTTCTTACAATTTGTTTATTAAAGTGGTATATTTATGGAAGAATATTAAAAAAAATCATTACACATTATTAGCCGGTTTTTTGTTGTTGTTCTTATTAACCACATATTTGTTAAAAATACACACGTCTTTATATTAATCGTTGTTATCGGAAATGTACCTTTCACGCGTGGGTTCAAAAACAACTTTTCTCATTTATTTGTTACCCACATTCTTACCAATGTGAACTTAATTAATTTCATGGTAATTAAATTTATATTGCAAATTAATAATTACTTAGGTACTATTTACCTGCTAAAAACCTAATGACGTCGTCAACCCAAGCAGGAGATTGGATGGTAAATTATGCTGGTATTTTTAAAAAAATATTCTTCATTTTCATCAATTAACACACAGACGACCTAAAACTAGTAGCCCTTTTATACTATATATGAGAGGAATTAAAAATATGACGATGGTTTGTGTCTGTAATGAATTCGTTTAGGAATATTAATTTACTAAGCAAAACAACATTCACATTGGGTGCTTTTATAATTCCCACGGCTACGGCACGGCGACGGCATTAAAAAATATAAAACGTTCATTCTTTTTCAAAATAACGCTGCATCTCTTCTTACGTATATACTAGTTATGTATGTCTGCTTCTCCCAAAGGAGAAATATAATCATTGTCATCTCCATCGAAGCCAGAGTTAAACTAGCCTCCCAAAAACTAGGTGTCGGTACTGTACAGGGCCCGCAGATAATTTAATTGTACACAATTGCTAAATTAAATGGTTAAATTTGGCAGCCACCTCTGGTCTGGAGATTCGAAATACCTGAAAAATACCCTCGACTCTGTGAAGAATTGGGCGGTCCGTTTGATAGATTCTCCCATCTTAACAGACGGATTGCAATCTTTAGAGCACAGGCGTCGGGTGGGAATGCTATCCTTGTTCTATCGGTATTTCAATGGAAGATGCTCCGAGGAACTAGCGTCATTGATCCCTTCGGCACCGGTGCACAGTCGTGAGAGTTGACATTTGTCACATGAGAACGGGTCGTTTTTTCGACTCGTTCTTTGGACGATTTGCCGGCCTCTTCAAGACCATTGTTCATTACTTCTTCTCCTCATAAATACCCTTCACACAGCATCCCAGATGACATAGGCCCTGAGGGAAATTATTTTCCTCGGAGCCTCCTGTGTGGAGTTAATGTAAAAAAAAAATGCATCTCCTCACACCAATTGTACATACCTCACACCGATTACACAGTCTTATTCGGTCGATACCGCGTACTCACGGCAACGACACGGCGACGCCAACGGCACGCGGCATTCATTTATTTAAAACGAGTGGGAGAGTTGCAAGCAAATGATTACCTGTTTCTTTTTTTTTGAGAAAGCTTATATACATACGTTGTGTGTCTCATCGTTTGTCTCACCATTATTTAATGTGTAATGAAGAGCGGCAGCATTATAATTGTGATAAGAAACGTACGTTTATTGCCTTTTTTGTGCCGTCGCCGTGCCGTAACCGTGAGAATTTTAAAAGCAGCTATTGGCACTCGTGCGCGGTGAATTTAAACGGTTTCGCGAGATTTTCAGAAAGACAAGATAATTTTACGAACGCTTGCGGATTGGTGTTATTTATTCAACCATTTTACAAATATAACTTGTTAAGTGATTGAATTGCAGTACACCTATTAATTAATGAGCTACACCAATGTTCCGAACTAAGCACATTTTCAAAATGAAATGCGATGCTTGCAATATCGGTCACGAGCCGCCTCTGGTAGGTACATGAAAAAATTCTGTATATTGTACCCATATAACATATCCTTAGGTACGTAGGTACCAGTAATAATAAATAATTAAAGCATGCTAATCAAGCAACCAATTTGAATAGCGTGCTAGTCTGAACCAGAAATTCTTCACGATGTGAAATACTTGAAGTTCCTTCTATCTCACTTAAATGATACTCCTTGTCTCATTAAAATTCACATTGAAGTCTTCGTGCATACAAAACTCTTTCAATTCCATGAGATAATATACTACCCTAATTGGTAAAACATCTCAGCACATTGATTTGCAATCAACTAGATGAGCTCTACAATAACTACTAGAAGTCAACTTACTGCCATCGTCTTGGAGACTAAGGCTAAAATAACACTCGTAAAAAGGGTAACATTTAAAACTTAATATTTTTAATATATATGTGCGTCGATTCTTTTTTCACGAATGAATGAATGCTAATCTACGAAGTGAAAATTAGCCCACTTCCAGACATCCGATCGACGTGAAACTCGGCAGATAGACATTGTGAAATGAAAAATGCATCCTATCAATTTGCGTGACAATCCCACAAGTACACACGCGCACAAGCAATCATTTCTCTGAAATTGGCTACTAGCCAGCCCAAGACAAGGCCCTTAAAATGAAAATAGATGTATTATAGTAAAAAAAAATTTTTTTTTTGTTCATATGAAGCAGATACTTTGTGATGTGACATTATAATTTAAAATAAAACAATAACCTTGTAAACATCACTTTTTATTTCTTATGTACTTAATGCCGACCGGGTTTCGCTACCACCGTAGCTTCTTCAGGGCAGTACCGAACTCTACTAAAATTAAGTTTATTTGTTAATTAACAATCAAATAAATTTAAATAATAGTCCAATACTGAAGTTCCCTATTGACAAAAACATTCCCTTTCCTTACCCAATGCTCCATCTACACTTATCCCTACTTCCTCCTCCACTTGAGTAGTCCGGCCGATTTTGTTTCTAACCCATATGTATATTATCTATAACACATGTAACTTAATTTTAGTAGAGTTCTGTACTGCCCTGAAGAAGCTACGGTGGTAGCGAAACCCGGTCGGCATTAAGTACATAAAAAAATAAAAAGTGGTGTTTACAAAGTTATTGTTTTATTTTTTAAAAAAAATTGTCTTATTTTTTGTTTTTTTTTTAAATTTTATTTTAGTTTATTGGGGAAACAAACAGTTATACATATTTTGTAAAAGTAATTACATATTACATGGTTAGAACCAGCGAAGTTTCCGCAAAAATTCGTTGTATATAGAAAAACAAAATTGATTGAAGAAAACATGAAATGGTAGAAACAGAAGAAAACAATGATGTGTGTATAAGAAAGAAATAAAAAAAACACAGATTAAATTATGTAGGATAGATTAAATTAAACTATTAAAGTTAAACTATTAAAAAATTAAAGCAAAACATTTTCACATCATAAGATAATTTTCAAGGATAAATGAGAAAATAACGTACAGCAAGGGTAGAGGGTCCGAAATTAACAATTTGTTTTAATTTTTTCTATTATGCATTTGATAAATTGACATGAGGACTTATGGAAAATATCAGCGTCTGCAAAAATATTATTGTATTTTGTGTGCACGTCCTTCTGAGAAACGAATGTTATTTATTTTTGAATGTGGGATGTGGAATAGTTGGTTTGATCTTGTTTTTCGCATTGGCCAGTGGAAATTAATGTTTTCGAGATGATACTTGTTGCGGTTTGATTTCTTTACTATGGGTTGATTTTAATACACTTAAGAAATACCATTCAAAACCGTGACGAGAGCTGTACTAGTAATTTTAAAATCTAGGAAGTGTTTTAACAGAAAATGTTCAGGACTTCCTCAGGAATTAAGATGCTTAACAAGCCCAACAGAATTTAGGTCCAAACTAAAAACCTTGTTTTTTGGGCTCTCATATCCTTAATTTAAATATACCTATCGGAGAGTGTACGTATATTTTTGGGTCAAAACATTGTACTTATATTTTCGTATCAGTGATCAATGAACCGGTGGAAGCAATTTTTAGCCATAAGTTGTTTTTAATAGTTTGTCTAGTTTGTAGATTTTAGAAATATACGAGTTTTATAAGTTTGTATAGCGCCCATGAGGTGTTTTTTTTTCCACAAAAACGGCGCTATACAAATCATCCGAATATAATTATTATTATTAAGGCTAAAAATTGTGACCGGACAACTCAGAATTATGCAACTTCAATACGTCCTTTGAAAAGTCATTAAAAGTGACGAATGAAATATATAAGAGAAATGATTTAATAGGTTAAGTTATGATGTATTTTTTAAAGCGAAAATTATGAAAATGCATAATGGCGTGGTCCAATCAAGGGTTTTATATCTATGACTCCACACAATAACGAGACGCGTTATCACGAAGTCGTGATTAGCGATGGTATTTTTCATTTTACGTGCAAGACGGCATAACAAATAAATATTTAATTAACTTATTAATTAATCATACCAATGTTGTTTATTGAGGTTTTAATTTTGTTAATAAATATTTTTATTTGTGCGAAAGCAGCTAGTGAACATGGTTATAATATTAAGATTATGTAATTAATTACGCAGGTTTTATGTATTTTCATTAATTACATCAACTCCGCACCGGAGGCATTGAGGAAAATAATTTCCCTCAGGGCAAACGTCATCAAGTGTGCAGGATATTTTTGAGGAGAGGAACCATGTTGTTGAGGCAATCGTTCCACAACCGAGCTGTTGAGATCAAGAACGAGTCAATGAAGCGATCCGTTCTCATGTGGCAAATGTCAACCGTGTACACATGTTGGGCGTGCGTTTGGCGTGTTTCCTGGCTATTTATCGGTGCCGAAGAGATCAACGACGCTGGTTCCCTTGAAGCACTTTCCATTTAAATCTTTGAAGATGTTGTGTGAAGGGTCTCTTTAAGGAAATGAAGGAGAGTTTCCAGGATTGACGAAAGTATGAATCCATGGATCAAGAGAGATGGAGAGGTCAAAGGTCTCCTCAAACCGGCTCTCCCGATCCGGGCCGCCACGCAATTGGTGTTAGATGCAACCGCCGCCAAGAAGCAAGACGCAAACCTCACTCCACCCGGCAACCCGGCAAGTCACCAAACGTTGCGAACCACTTAGGGTGGCAGAGGTGTGCGTTATCTAATAAATGGTTCCCGGGGGGGCGATATCCTTACAAACCTCTCAAATTGAATAGAATTGCCTTTAAATATATAAGGGTTGTTCTTCTTTTTAACCTACATAAAGTTGTCTCCACCAGTTAGTGGAGAAAAATTCAATAGAATAAGTAATTTTATTATTTTATAATTACTTTCAAATCTACTCTACTTAAGACGTAGCGACTGTGTGCGTTTTAAAAAAAAATATGTGTTTATATTTTTGTAGTAAAAATTACGCTACAGAGTTGTAAATCCTCGTGATAGAAGTGTATTTCATACAAATCGCAGTTGTCTCCCGCCACCTCGACTTGCGTTTATTCTATAATGTTACAAAAAAATGATATGACGACATAAAATATAAAACTATTCTTAAACTCCAAAAGGTTTAACCTTTCAAGTAACAGCGATTATTATTTTTATGATGTTTAATAAAATATTTTTAAAAATCTCAAAAACTTCTTGTCTCCTACAACTGACGTTGAATACGTTAATTCTGTCACGTGGGTTGTCATTCGAAATAGATATACACGCAGCTCGTGTTTGTCACCCCCGATAGGCGTTTTAGGCCTCTTTCCCTCCTTGCTACAATTTCCCCTCTGAGATCCAGAAAGACTTCATTTATAGTTTAAAAAAATCCCAACTTTAGGTGGAAATGTAACAGAGTGGTAAAAGTTATGCAGGTTAGAAAGAAGAACAATCTATCGACCCCTTTGTTAATCACTCCGGCGTTTAAGGAAAAAATAATAATTTCTTATTTATTGTCTATACTTTAATGATTTCAATCATATATTGTATTAACTTTATTAAAATACGACTATTTGGAATATCATCACCACCTGTCATTAACCTATTTTTAACATGTTTTTGTATCTAACGTATTGGAATGACGTTTTTATTTTGCACTAATCTTCGTAGTGGCACAGCAACGTGTTAATAAATATACAATCTATTGGCTACATTATAATATAATATACAGCCAGTAAGATCGATAATTTATTGCCTAGTAACCTCCGGTCACGAAAATTGCACACTGCTATTGATGTTATTAGATTCATATTATGACAATCGCTTTGTTTTTCAGTCGATGCAGCTTTCCTTCTGAAGTATTTTTACAAAGTGGGCAATATACCATATATTAATTTTATTAGTTTGACATTGCACGGAAACTAGACAGGTTGGTTGTTCAATTTACATATGTGACACACTAACTTAATTAGAAAGCCATACTTAATATCACGAGTGTCCTTGTTACTATTAGAACAATGAACATTCTCTTCCGTTAGAATTTCGTTCTGTCGAATACTTTTATGGCATGGAACTTGTTACGTTGTCACTCTCAACTATTTTAATTTGACACTATTTTCATTTTATTTTGCATTCCGCGCAGGAAAATAATTTTCCTCAGGACCTACGTCATCTTGGGAGATGCTGTGTGGAGGGGCGTTTTAAGTAATGAAAGGAGGATAAGTTCTGGGAAAATAAAAAAAAAGTAAGAAGGGTGGGTAAAAATTTGGCAGTATTGTTTCCATCCCACTGCGATGCAAGCCGTTGGTTCGAGAGAGTCTCTCTGGTGATGTGAAATGGTCTCTTCCAACCGGCCCCCAGCTGATGGACGCTTCCGCCACCAAATCCTGGACAATTCTCTTCTCATGAACTCGGACACCCCTCGTCACCGAACTTTATGAACCGCTTGGGGTGATCTATGGTAGAGGTATTGATTATCCAGTGAATGGTTCCAGGGGCGACGGTACCCATACCCACATCCCAAATTTAATCCGACATCTTCTTCCTTCAGAGAGTTACGAAGCCCGATTTTTACCCTAGATGAACGGTGTTCAAAGAAACGTATTGGTTTGTGTGAACGCCGGATACCAAGCCATCTTTATTACGTACAGAAGTTATTAGTAAACAATTATATTTTGCTCTTCGCTGTCGAATGGAGATGACATTTTATTATATAATATAGTAACTATGTAGCTATATTATGAGACAAGTTAGTATTGCATTATAAAATTAGATCTACTTTAAAGAGATAATATTACTGTATGAAAAGGTAATGTTTTTAATTACTTATATTAATTATCATCTACTTACATAATTTTTATTTTATTCTACTTTTATCTTAATTGCTTCAACAGTAAACTTTTCGTTTCTTTTCATTACATTGTTGTTAAGTCTGTGTACAATTATTTATGATATACTTTAACTGCTAACTAACACTGATCTAAAACATGCGAACACCTCAGCGTAGATATACCTAATGAGGTGTTCACAATTCACCACTAACACACAGTTACTGATTATTTTACACTCTACTACCATGTTTTAATTTAGATTTTTTGTAATACTTGCACTTTTCATCTATTTATCTGTAAACTGTATGTGGGTCGTTCTTCTTTTCAATCTACATAAAGATGTCTCCACCAGTTAGTGGAGAAAAATTCAACAGAATTACCAATATTATTATTTTATAATTACTTCATCTACTGTACTAAAGACGTAACGACTGTGTGCGTTTAAAAAAAAATTGTTTTTATTTTTGTAGTAAAAATTACGTGACAGAGGTGAACTCCTCGTGATAGAAGTGTATTTCATACAAATCACAGCTGTCTTCTGCCACCTCGACTTGCGTGTATTCTATAATGTTACAAAAAAATAATATAACGAGATAAAATATGAAACTATTTTTAAACTCCAAAAGGTATAAACTATCAAGTGACAGCGATTATTATTTTTAATGATGTTTAATAAATTATTTTTAAAAAATCTCACAAACTTGTCTCCTACAATTTTTATGTCGTACGACACTTCTGTCACGTGGGTTTTCATTCGAAATAGGTATTTTTATTATTATTTTTTTTTAATAATCCAATTACCGTACAATTTTCTCATTTTGACAATCTTAACACCTAAGAAGATGATGATTATACAAAAAAAATTTAAGGCTATCTAAAGAAGAGTTGTATATATCTAGTGTTTTTGATATTTCGTTCAACAGTACCATTCCTCTTGTTATGCTTTGCTGTGCTAGAACATCTGTTCTGCCGTATGGTATTTATATGGTATTTATACATGCAGCTCGTATTTGTCACCCCCGATAGGCATTTTAGACCTCCTCCCCTCCTTGCTATAATTTCCCCTCTGAGATCCAGAGAGATTCGTTTATAGTAAAAACAAAATGTGACGGAGTGGTGGAAATGTGACAGAGTGGTACAAGAAGAACAACCCATGTACGAGCATAGAAATAAATATTTTGCATTTTTATTTTGTCTCGTAAGTTTTCATTGTGCTCAGTTGCTTTGAGTTAAGTTGTGGTGGAGTTTAGTGATTAAAATGTTTTGTTAACTGTGGTGTTTTGTGAAAGCAAATAATTCGGGAGTTGTAATAAATAAACATCTAACCGCAGTTTCATTCTTATCAACATCACCGGTACCACTCGACGAGGGGCACCTGAAAATAAAACTTGTATAATTAGTTGCATAATCAACTGACCTTTTATTGAATAATTAATGACCTCAGCTTTTTGCCGCTTTATCATTTGTGTCAAGAAAGATCTAAGCACGGGAATAACGCTCAAATGTTTCAAGGCCGCACTATCTTTACTCATTAAGTAAATGATCTATGATCAAGACAACAAGGTTAGAATTATTATGTCTATTTAAAGCGTAAGTTTAAACACGGTCTCTTATCGCTGCATTGCACTAGGTCTCCTATTATCAAATCGGATGCAGTTTTCAGAAATTGCGTGTTTTGTGCAGTTTGTTTGTTGCATACGTTGATACTGATAATATACTCTCCCGGTGAACACACTTGGGTATGATCAGACGTGCTAAATGTCTCGTGGGGCAGTGGCATGCGCAAAGTATTGGATCAGAATAGGCAGAAGGGAAAATAGCGAAATCATTAAAAGAAATTTTCTACAGACAAGTTTTTGGTAAGAATGGCTAAGCTGCTGGTTGTAGCCGATTCAGTAGTATGTGGGTCGTTCTTCTTTTTAACCTATATAAAATTGTCTCCACCAGTTAGTTGAGAAAAATTCAACAGAATTACAAATATTTTCATTGTATAATTACTTTAAAATCTACTGTACTAAAGACGTAACGACTGTGTGCGTTTTAAATAAATATGTGTTTATATTTTTGTAGTAAAAATTACGTTACAGAGTTGTAATTCCTCGTGGTAGAAGTTCATACAAATCACAGTTGTCTTCTGCCACCTCGACTTGGGTATATTCTATAATGTTACAAAAAAATGAAACGACGACATAAAATATAAAACTATTTTTAAACTCCAAAAGGTATAACCTATCAAGTAACAGCGATTATAATTTTTAATGATGTTTAATAAAATATTTTTAAAAATCTCCTACCACTTTTATGTCGTACGCTAAGTCACGTGGGTTGTCATTTGAAATAGGTATACGCGCAGCTCGTGTGTGTCACCCCCAACAGGCATTTCAGGCCTCCTTCCCCCCTTGCTATAATTTCCCCTCTGAGATCCAGAGAGAATTCATTTATAGTAAAAACAAAATGAGACAAAGCGGTGGAAATGTGACAGAGTGGTAAAAGCTGTGTAGGTTAAAAAGAAGAACAACCCACGTAGCATATTTTATGCTAAACAAACACAGAAATAATTATTTCGTTCGTAAACTTGTAGGTACTAATTAATAGAGGTTCCAACGGACGGCACTGGTTGTTATAATTTATAGCCGTTGCAATTTGTTCTGAAAAGCTCTGCCTATTTAGGCACTAACGCTTTAGACACTAATACATTCTCACACAGCGGAAGTAAACATTGAATACTCTGACGTGAGCGACATTTGGCATACTTAGTTTCTTCTTTTGACACGTTATAGTGTGTTGGTAGTGTTCGCGCGGCGCTGCGAGTCGTCGTTGGAAATTTTTTCGAAGTATAGATTAATTTCTTGTAATAAGTTTATACATTTTAATGTTAATTATATTTACAAGCGAGCAAGGTAGGGTAGGCAGTGCTTATGTGCATATATGGAATGCAGGCATCTGCCGTAGGCATACATAATATAATATTTATTTACGCAATGCACATTAAAACATTGGAATAAAGAAAAATATTTTTTGAGTATGTATTTTTTGTCCATTTTACCAGCAATAGAACTCGTGATTCTAGCGAATTCTTCGCATACCTACATTTTACTACAATTTTGCCAATGACTTTGTTCCAACAAACAAAGTATGTACACGTAAATAAATTTCAAGTCAAACACACGTTTATTGCATCAGTACGTCCTCAAGCTCAAATTCTCTGCGAGAGTAGCGTACCTATTAAATATTGTGTTCAAAGAATGCGTAGGATGTGGTACAATTTTTAGTTGAAACCGTACTAGAGAAGCAATTTTCCGGAGCCAGCGATTTTACGTTTCCCATACTTACTATCCCCAAGAGATCTCTCGAAGTAGTAGAATCAAAGATATGTTCTTCTGAATTGATTTGTATCTTTCGATAATTTCAACTAACTAATTCAAGATTAATCATTTTATAGTGCTATAATAACTGGATGTACGGTTTTTTCGTGCTACTAAAAATTATATTTAAACATTTTAAAATGGAGACATGCACTTGAAAACACGCGGTGTTTATTCTTCGTCGCAGCAAGTCAAATGTAAATGTGCAATTTAGCTAATATTTGAACGATGGCAATGTTATCTTTCAATGAAGATTACATAACAATGTAGATAATATACATTCTGTCGTAATATATGTATGAGACAATAAATGCACCTTCATTTGATTAAAATTTCAGCAATTCAAGTTGCAAGTAATTTTTGCGTTTATTTAGAAATCTCGAGCAGCACCGATATGCGAATTTAATTTTGCTTCATTTACAAGCAATCGAAAGACCTAAGTTTTAAACCACTCTACGAATACACAGTGATCGTTTTATTCACTAGAAATTTAAAATTCTAAAGCACGCTTTATTCAACTCAACCACAAAACTACGTGTGATGCTGCACTCGGGTTTTTATAACGTTCTTCAGAGGACCTTGGAATTTAGTTGGGCTGTATAGTGTGTGATTACATCTTATGAATGTGCAAATACTATTTTATTTCTCTATTGACTTGTGAAGTAAAAAGTGACAACATTTTAACATCTTAGAAAGTTACGACATAAAACACATAAGTAATTGGTTATTAAAGTACCATAAAAGTTGTAATAGGTAATTACATAGTATAGTACCGTATTAGAGTTAATAAGTTACGACATAATACATATTTGTAATTATTTAGTAAAGTGTCATAATAGAGTTTATAAGTTACGACATAATACTCTTATGTAATTAGTTAGTAAAGTACCATAATAGAGTTTATAAGTTACGATACAATACAAATAGGTAATTATTTAGTAAATTAACTTAATAGAGTTTATAAGTTACGACACGATACATATATGTAATTAGTTAGTAAAGTACCATAATGGAGTTCATAAGTTACGACATAATACATAATAATTAGTAACGTACCATAATAGAGTTTATAAGTTACGACATGATACATATATGTAATTAGTTAGTAAAGTACTATAGTAGAGTTTATAAGCTATGACATAATACATATATGTAATTAGTTAGTACAGTACCTTAGTACGACACAATACGTATTTGTAATTAGTTAGTAAAGTACTATAATGGAGTTTATAAGTTACGACACAATACATGTATGTTAGTTAGTAAAGTACCATAACGGAGTTTATACTTGTAAGTTACGACATAATACATAATAATTAGTAACGTACCATAATATAGTTTATAAGTTACGACCAAATACATGTATGTAATTAATTAGTAAAGTACCACGATGGAGTTAATATTTGGGAGGCGGATACGGGTACCGCCGCCCTGGATACCATTTATTCGATAACCAACACTTCTCCCAAGTGTTTCGCTACGTTTGGTGACTTAGAAGCGGTGCCCGGATTCTTAGGTGCGAGGTTTGTCCAGGTCTTGGTGGCGGATGCGTATGCTCACCAATTGCATGGCAAGCCAGATCGGGAGTGACTGTTTGATTGCTTTTAACTCTCGGAACATCTCGCCTTGTACCTCAGTGGGAAGGATGGATTTTTACGTCCAACAATCCTCATCCCCAGATTCATACACACCCGTCAAACCTTTTTCCTTCTCAGAACTTTCTCTCCTTCCTTTCCAAAAAAGAACCTCCACACAGCATCCCCAAGACGTACGATCGTACGATTAATATGAGAGTATAAAATGTATCAGGAGAATCTCCTATCCTTTTCCTATATTCCCCTTCCTCTCCCCTTCCTATAACCCAAAATTAATTTTAAGATATTAAAATTTCATTTCCGACGATCTTTATTACCATAAGAAACTTCTGTGGCTTGACTTTAATTCACTTGTATATTATATAAAAGTTGTTTGTTTCTTGCAAATAAATAAAAAAGATGATTCTCCTCAGGGCCTACCTGAGGAGAATCAGTCTCCTCAGGGCCTCCTGTATAGAGCCACGCCACCGACTCCACAAGCTGTTTTAATTATATAATGGTGTCGGTTTTCATATTTGCGTGCCTACTTTTAACAAATCCCGTTTTTTCTAAGCTCGTGCTAAGAAGGTAAAATCGCAGTTTTCGGTGGAGAATTTTATAATAACACAAACAAAAATAAGTCGTCAACTCGATTCTTTAAACCAACAAATTATGTAGGTACGGTACATATTAGAGTTCTAGAGTTCTTGAGTTGAATCATATTATTTTTCATTTGTGATCAACCTTTCCCTTCAGGTACCTACTTGCATGAATTAATAAGGAGCCTACTTTCATATCCCGGAAAGAACACCGGTGCATAATCGAGTACTTCCTAGACGCAGATTAAATGTTAATATAATTCTCATAAGATTAAAGATCAGTACCTACCTTCGCGAACCTTTCATTATTATATCCGTCTAAAAGGTTTTAAAACAGCTGTTTAAGCGTGATAGCTTCAACTAAATGTAGTAACTCATATTTATTGTTTAGTTAGGTAATAACACTTTAATATGTCTAGATTGTGAATTGCGTAAATATTGTGAACACCTATACATTTATTTTATTTAACCTTTTTTATTATATAAATGGTACAAATTCGTTAATTTTATACCTGAAGTAAGAAGCAATACTGTCAAAGATATTTAAATATAAGAGATGTGCTATCGGCAGTTTTTACTGGGTGGGACTGTACTTCCTGGTGTCACCGATATTGTTAACCAATACTACTGCACACGTTAAAAAATTTACTTAATTCCATTTTCAAACTCATACAGAATTAAGTTAGAATTAATTCCGACTCTGTGCAGAAACGGGCGGTCCGTTTGATAGATTTTCCTAACTTAACAAACGGATTGCAATCTTTAGAGCACAGGCGTCGGGTGGGAATGCAATCTTTGTTATTTCAATGGGTATTTCAATGGAAGATGCTCCGAGGAACTAGCGTCATTGATCCCTTCGGCACCGGTGTATAGTCGGGAAACACGCCACACGAGAACGGGTCGCTTCTTTGGCTAGTTCTTGTGTTCAACAGCTCGGCTCGGTCCAGCAACCTCGGACGTAAGAATCCATTCCTCTCACTGCGGTGCAAGGCGATGTTCCAGGAGAGTATGGCTGGAGAAGTCAAAGGGATTCTCTCAAACATTCTCTCTCGATCTTACCATGTGGCTGGTGGGCAGACGCATCCGACGCCAAGATCCGGACAAACCTCACCCCATGAACCCGGGCACCCCTGCTAAGTCATCAAACGTAGCGAACCACCTGGGGTGACCTAAGGCAGAGGTGTTTGTTACCCAATAAATGGTTCCCGGGGCCGCGGTAAATGTGTAAGTTCTATTCAAGTTCTGTGATTATTTCGGAATACGAAGCATATATCAGCATTTTTCAGTAATATAATAAAACTTGAATAGAACTTATACAGAACGTGAAAATGAACTTAAAATATTTGATGAATTGTTCAAAAATTTTGAAACCACCCGTCGTTAGTGTGGTTGTCTACGTATATTAGTCCTTGTCCAATAAATTCAAATTTACTTTGAATTCAAGTTTCAGTTTCAAAATTGTAACTGATTTGTATGAAGAAAAATTCAGGCAAGTGATAAAGTAGCTACCTTCCTACAATACAGTGTTTGCACAGAAAATTATTTAAACTATGATTTTCAAGATTGGTGCTGATTTTTCAAGGGACTTTCACGTGTTTTTTCACGATTTGTATAAATTGTATGAAAATAATACATTAGGTGTTCTGTAAACTAGAGCCTCTAATGTTTCACTCGCGAACCTGACATAAGCAGTGAGCAGTGAACAGTGGATGACCAATCGTTTAACTAGTATGACGCTGACTTCTCCTGACATGCGTCCTTGGTAGTAGGATGCGTGACTGTTAGACCAATGACTGGTGTGCGTGTGAACGTCACTTTGTACCAAGGCAACCAATTCCAACAGGGTTACGAATATCAGTGCAAAAACAAAGCAAGGCCATTATTTAGAATTTTTTATGTTTGCTCCGGGTCATTCTTCAAAATCTGTTGTACGTTGTACTTCATGCGATGAAATATCATCTACTAGATTGGATTTTGAAAATATTATACAGAATGTTACAAGACACTTTAACCAGTGATTTTGGCATTATTTGGAGTAAAAAATGTGCTTAATGAAATATTGGTCACCCGCAACATTTTAGGTGTTTTCTTTTTTCAACTTAAAACATTTAAATAATCAGTAAGTATTGAACAGTTAGGGTCGGGTGAGGTGTTGTGAGGTTACTCTGCCGAGTAACCGGTGATGATATGTGGAAGAAAGTTTTTTTAATTGGATTTGAATTTTAAGAAATCTAAAAAAGTCATCAGAGACCAAAATTTCGTTCACATTTTCGTGCTGAATTTTTTTAATACTTGCTCCGGGTAATCTTTCGGAATCTGCAAATTGTTGGTACCTACCTACTTCGTGCGTTGATATCCTTAACATCTCCTAGATTGGATTTTGACTTATACCGGGTACAGCCAAGTAGGTCAATAGTAAAGGTCACCCCAAGTGGTTCGCTATGTGTGGTGATTTAGCAGGAGTGCCCGGGTTCATTGGGTGAGGTGTGTCTAGGTCTTGGAGGCGGATGACCAAGACACACTGAACCCCAGATTCCTACCCACCCCTTAATCCCGTTTCCTTCCCAGAATTCTCCTCTCCTCCTCTACCTTAAAAAAACCCTCCACACAGCATCCCCAAAGATGACATAGGCCCTGAGGGAAATTATTTTCCTCGGGGCCTCCTGTGTGGAGCTCATGTAAAAAAAAATGTACAAATAATTCTTCGGGTATATGTTGTTACAATTTTAAAGCCTAGGAACATTGGTATCTGTACCTTGTGGTTACTTACTTTACGAATTGGTATCCTTAAGTTAGATTGTATTTTAGCTTGCATGAAATTACCTCTTTGGTAAGTGAGCCCGAAACCTTATATTATATTTATCGGATTTTTTAAATATTTGCTTCGGGTCATTCTTCGTAATCTGTACTTTGTAATATAACATTGTACTTCACGCATTGAAATAGTATCTACTAGGCTGACTTTCGACTTGCACGAAATGATCGCATTAGCAAGTGCGGCTAAAACTATTATAGATTTCCGCGTGTAGAACGTTCCGATGATATGCACGAAAGTTGATTGCATGGTTAGACAACAGGCATACCTACAGTTGGTACTTATAAATTGTTATTATACCGTTTTGTGAGATTATTATTTAAATACGCACCAGTCACTAGACGTTATTTTCGCTGCCAAACTACAGCCTTAAACAATTAGATTATTTAAAATCTTTTTTGTTTGGACACATAGAAAGGTAAAAAAATATTTAAAAAAATTCTTTCTTTCTTTACCGCTTGCAAATTGTCGAAAATAAGTATTTAGATTAAAAATTATTGACCTAAACTGTTCATTTTTTTACGAATCGTAAGCAAAAATGGTACTTTTATGGTATTTTAAAAGAATTTTAAACATTAGCTCCACATTCTTCAGGGCCTTTGTCATCTTTGGGGATGCTGTGTGGTGGGTCTTTTTATTGAGAGGAAGGCGATGAGGTTCTGGGAAGGAAAAAAGAATGAGGGGTGGTAAGGAATCTGGGAGTCAATATATCCAAGAGTCACGGACGTATGACTCCATACCTCCAACTGCGGTGCACGGCGATGGGTCGAGAAAAATCTCCCTTAACCGGATCTCCCGATCCGGCCGCCACGCAGGAGGTGGGAAAATGCGTCCACCGCCAAGACCTAGATAACCCTCACCCCTTGAACCCTTTGAACCCTTGCAGCCCTGCTAAGTAAACGTAGCAAACCACTTGAGGTGGGCGTACAAACACATCCAATGTATTATTTCTTACAAGAGACGCTTATGTATCCAGTTTATTTTGTGTCAAAACGGTGTGAATACTCACGAAGGTACAATATAGTCCAACTTTAGCAAACTTTATTCAAGCTGTTATTTGAATATTCTCTCTAATTTATACTTAGCTACGGGGTGTAGAAGCACATACCCGAAGGATTATAAAAAGTGATTTCTGAACATATTTAGAATTAAAAACATACAGATCATTTTGCTGTTCGATGATTTTTTTTCAATTTACCCTTCAGTATCTAAAATATTTTTACTTACAAGTTCCAACGACACAGTGAAATTTCATGGATCCTCGGAATGCTTCCAAGGTATTTTAAATGTGGTTTATATTTCTTATTTTTACTATTATTATATATATTAATACTATTTTAGAAACTGGATAAAATTACCTCTGATATGTTTATATTTGAAATAAAAATTGACATTTCAAAATTATGAAATTTTAATATTTTGACTCGAAAAGTCAATATTTAACGTATTCCTTTTGTGAAGGCATTTTGTATTAAAATTGTCACTTAATTTTTTTAATCCGCTTATAAAAATTAAAAAACATAAATAATTTTTTTGCTTTGAACAGTCAACGAAAAAATCAATTTTTAAACGTACACTGTGACAATTTTTTGGATTTTATCCATAGAATCAGGTATAAATATTAGAGACATACCGAAAAGAATAATCATTTCTCTTTTAAATGACGAACAAATCACATATCTCAGCAATATAGAAAAAAAAATTAAAGTACTTTTATAATATATGAACGTCCCGGTCAGATCTGTCCATCGGAGGCTCTAAAAAATATGATATTTGTGGATAGTAATGTCCTTACGAGATTTGAGGGGTTAAAACTCAAAAATAATATTTTTCCATCACACTTTGCCACTAGTTAGCCTAGCTGGTTCCGTGATATTCACTCCGTCTCGTTCCTGCAGCACCGTAACAGACAAGACAGAGCGTGCGTCCGTCGCAACATATAGCAATATGATCAGTGCCGACGTGTGATACGATTTTTTATTTGTTGAAAAAATTTATCGCATATGTATATAAAAAAGTATTTGCTTCATTCATACAAATTACGAATGTATGTTCTGTACTGTTTTGTACTCTTAAAGAGTTACAGAAAAGAAACGGTGTAAATATTTAGGAGATACAAAAAGGAAGCAGTATTTCTCATCTCGTGTTGTATAATTGGATTACTGTATTTATTAGTATAGAATAAATAAATTACCGATTGGCAAAAGGTAACTAACTAACGTGGCAGATTTGGTATCGCCTTGGTTATGGACTGCTTTTCAAAATCAGAATGCTGTTTTAAATGGCTTTAGACGTTTTTAATTACCAGTTCCGAATACCCTCCCCTACCTAATTAGTCATACCTACAAAATCGCACTATAAATGTTCTATGACCAACTGATGACTGGCCTCTTGGGCGGTAAACACGCAAAAAATATACAAGTATCTAGTTTGTAATGGAACCGTAGTAGAAATATTACGCGGCGCATAAATTCGGAATAGTGAAAAACTTGACTTAATCCTGTCTTAAGGCCGGATTAATAATTATACCAACGCTGAACCGGCGCGTAAGAATCTAATAAGCAAGACGGTAGGAGAGAAACGCTCTGCTGCGTAGGTCAACTAGTTCGCTAAATACGCATTTGAGAGAGCATAAAAACACGTAGGAAGCCTACGAGAACATTCTATTTCGCTTTCAAAAGCTTGAAAACGCGTAGGATGAACGTACGTATTATTATTACGTACAGTTTGATAATATAAGGACTTGTAAAGGTACACTTAAACTGCACGAATATTATAAATAGATTATGTGTCCACGTGCAAATATATACGTTGCTAACAAACATCTTCACTAACTTCTCTCCAGATTCCTATAAATGTTACCTTTGGAATATTTCTTGATTCGAAAGCTTTAAAGCTCTTCCGGATCAAGATCAGGGGTTCACAAAGTACGAATCTATATATTATATATTTTTTATTAAATTCCATATTCTTGTCGAGTGTTCTGAGGTGCGTTTGAAATCGTATTTTAGACATACATTTTAAATTATAAAGACAATTTATCACAATTTATCATTATCATCATTGTGTATGCATTGTTAAAGTGCTGCCACTTTAATTTTAAATCATGTAATAAAATATAAATATTCGTCAAAAATACTATTTCTGTCTGTTGTGCATCTGTCCTGCGTAACTGTGATTCAATTAACTCCAGAACTCGGATTTGCTTTGAATTTAAGTATCGAAACAAAGATGAGCAGGTAGGTAATAACATACATAGATACTACCGGTGGGTACCGAAGTTTTATTTTTATTTTTTATATGAATACCGCTCAAGAGTCCCAACTGCTCCCGTCTGGAGACAGTGAGACTACGGCATCCCCAATTGGGGTATGTTGTGAGGTGGAAGGTAGTGGGGAGGGGAAGGAGATGGGGAGGAGGAAGGTGGTAGGTACCAGGCTATTCAGATCTGGTCACCAAACACGGCTAAAGCCATTTCAAGCAATTTCAATTCTGAACGGTGGTCTTACACCAGGGCGATACTGAGAGTAACTTCCACTCTCGAACGTGCCGCAAATGTACTATATATTATTTTCAAATTAATAAATTGTGAAATAACACAAATTAATCAAATAAAATTTATTTGCCACGCCGGGATTCGATCCCGCGACCTTCGGAATGCGAGTCAAGAGCCTTTCCGCTGGACTACGCCGGCCGTCAAAGTAATAGTAAAATGAAATTAAGAGTAGTTAAATTTCTTCCGTTTTAAGCACACCAACAAAAATTTTGCTTCTAGTGTGTTTTTGAAGTCTATTAAAAGCTGCTCCGTGTATGATAGTATTATACATGAGCTCATTTTTTACTTCTTAACATCATATTTTTAATCTAGTTCAAAAGAAAAACATTTTCTCTAACCCCTCAGGTCTCGACCATATTTTGTCAGGGGGTCAAAATATTTCCGCTGTGCAATAAAATCCAAATAAATGGAATATTTCCATATATATATATATACAAAACTAAAAATATTTTAAAAAAATGTTAAACACGCTTAAATTCTATAAATCGAAACAAAAATTTAATTTTGTAAGTATAAAAATTTTGCGTGCATAAAACATAAAGTTTTGAAAATGGCTCACCCCAAATTTTTTTAACTAAAATTATTGATAACGAAAAAAATAAAACACCCACATATTTTATTGGACAAATATATTATAGACGTTAATGTCACTTCACTTATTTGTGGTAAAAATAATTTTAAAAAATTTCCCAAATTTACAATTTTTTTTTTCAAATTTCTATTTGAAACTTTGGTTTCGTAAAGATGTACATTTTAAGTTTTGAATATAAAGCGTGTTGCCTTCTCTTTCTAACATCATATTTCTCACCATGATAGTAAGGGAAATACAACGATTTCTACGAGACTTAAATGAATTGTTCCGAAAAACGAACAAATTAGCCTGTGGGGTTAATTGAATAAGTTGTTTATGTAAGAACTGCATGCAAAAATACATTGACACCATCTTTTTTAAGCTTGTGCAGAGCTTTAAAAACTCGTTTATTTACAAAACACTTCGGAATTCATCCCTTACCCTTCGCTGTGAGTACCATTTCTGATATTTTTTTCATTTCTCTGCGTTTGCTGCTTTTTTCATATATTTCTGAGACGGCCCACATCGTCAATGAATGGATTAAATAATGAGGTACTCACTTAATTCCGATAAAATTTATAATATATTTATTATCTGAGATCGAGAAATAGATATAAACAGGTACCTTTTACAGTAAGGAAAATGACCACAGATGCAAAACAATAATAGGTACATATAATAAAAGAGCTAAATTATTCTCAAGTTTTTCAATTGTTCCACCATAACCACACAATATAATTCCACTTACCGTGGCAACTTTTAATTAGCACACAGAGCATTTGCAACCCTGCCATTAAAGATCGTGACCAACACATCGTGTTAAACCCAGGCTTGAAACGATTCGCGATTTCAACAAATTACAACGACTTTGTAAAAAGTATGTGCAATGAAACATAAAACATTTTTTCTCACTAGTGTAATGAAAAAGGCTTTTCAACGATGAGGCTAGATTTCTTGCTTAATTTTGTGATTAGGTGTGTTCGTTTTATTACTTGATCTTGTTTGTATGTGTTTGTTCGGATGTGAGTGTGGGTTTTAGGTCATCCACGCGGATCACATGCGTGTTGCCGGGGGATTAGATGTTGCTGCAATCATTCAATACCGCCATGCAACATATTATTTAGTCACTCTGGGGACAGTTCATTCGTGGGGTGTGTTTCTACGTATGAACGAATACCGCAATAAATTCTGCTTCCTGTCTAACACATTTTGAACCAAGTACCTACCTTGTTAGAGATGATCCAATGCAAAGTAATGCAAAATTACGTGTTTTGGATTTGAAAATTTGATCGCTTAGAAATATTAAAGATGCATTAATAAAACACTGCGAGTAGAACCTATCTCTTGGCCTTTGAAATAATCGAGCATTTAAAAAGTGGTTGTCTGTAAAGTCGGTTTACGGACGATAATTTTACGTGATAACGTCGTATTATAACGATGGAGTGGAAGAGAGATAGATGCGTCACAAGCCGAACGCTTGTTCCGCGCTCTCGCTTGCACGCTCAGCTCAGGCGGAACGTGACAACGTGACAATGAGTCATGCTTTTTCGTGAGTGCAGCCGGCGTTCATCGATTTTAAGATGTTATCACGTCAAAAAAATTGGTTGTCTGTAAAGTCGGTTTACGGACGATAATTTTATGTGTGATAACGTCATATAATAACGACGGAGTAGTAGAGAGATAGATGCGTCACAAGCCGAACGTTTAGGCCGATCGTGCCTCTCTATCGCTTGTTCCGCGCTCTCGCTTGCACGCTCGGCTCAGGCGGAACGTGACAACGTGACAATGAGTCATGCTTTTTCGTGAGTGCAGCCGGCGTTCATCGATTTATAAGACGATTTATTATCACGTCAAAAATATATATAATAAGCCTGGAAAAAATAAAGTATCTGGCCTAGAAAAAATAGTTTGAAGTTCAAAATTTCATACTTACAATTCTTTTGCGATATGGTTTTGTTGAATAATGTGGCAAATTAAGTTCTTTAGATAATGATATAAAAACAATATTTTTAAATATTTGTGCTTAAACTTCCCAAAATAAAATAAAACATGCAATATAGCAAGAATTCCAGCTATTTTAAATGGCGGTCTCTTATTTAAGAGGAATATAAACGCTAAAAATATTTCGATTCTCGTATCTCGTATTCTCAAATTTAAAATCGCGCGTCATATTTGCACAAGGCAAGTAAGCGAAAAAGTGGTTTTTTATTTATTTTGTGCATAATTTTATATGAATGAAAAAAAGTTAGAACAAACAAAACCTCAAAAATAGTTTTAGCCATAAAGGGGTATTTTTTTAAAATTGTTTCTTATTACTTCATAGTTAAGTAATGAAAAAACAGTTTTTTTAGTGGTTTACGCTTATATTTTTTTATGTAAATAATAATTTTATTGTTATTCCAATACATACAGAAAAGCTAGTAAAAGCTTCAATTTATCCGTAGCATATTTTTTGATGTTCATACTAATAGTATCTAAATAGGATTCCACGTATAGCTTCATCTTAAGTATGTAACGCAGGGGAGTGAAAAACAAGTACATTTATTGTTATTATGTTTAAGAAATTAATGTATTCTGAATGGGTTTCTTTTACAGCTGCAATAATAAAAACATCTTCAAGAAAATACTGAAGCAAAAAACAAATTTATAAAAAAAATATATTCAAATTAAAAATGTAAACGTTACCTCACAATTCGGCAGTTGCATAGGTGAGTATCTACATTGCGGTTCACGCCCACCCAGAATCAACTCAACTCAACAAACTTTTTGAAAAGTCATTAAAAGCTTTGAAAAAAAAAAACATTTTAAAAATAGCCCATAACCTAACCTGACATAACCTATTTAACAATTTTTTTAATATTTTATTCATCACTTTAAATGACTTTTCAAAGGAGGTTCTAAGTTGATTTCATTCTGAGTTGTCCGGTCCAACATTGCAAATGGGTAGAACTGAATGAACCGCATTCAACATTTTACACCGATCCATTCTATTTTTTATCGCATGGGAATCCCCAGCTTTGCATTCGCAAAGTAGGTAGTAACCCACATACTTCCTAACTTTGCGTCTCTTTCGCGTAAAACCGTAGGGCCGCGTACAGGCAGGAGTAAAAGAGCACCCGCGAGTCTTTCTCTGGCCAATGACAGCCACTAAAATAATAACATGTCACATACACACGGTTTGATGACAAAATTTTCAGTAGCTGTCATTGGCTGGAAAAATTTTACTCCCGTCTGAATGCCGACAAAAAATATTTGACGATGAATGACAAAATTTTTTTTTCGTGAGCATAGCTGTAGGCACCATTTATTTATTTATTAATGACCTTTTTAGGGGCTTTTACAGACGAATAGTAAAAATTATACAGTATTTATTGTACATAATTGAACTGCTTCAGTAACAACATTTTGTGTTTCGAAAAAAGAAACTTTGTTTTTTCTTCATATTTCCAAAGTTTAGATATTAAAAAATATCTCCTTAAAAGGATTTTTCGAAATTCGCATTATTTTAAAAGTTATAACCATTTTAATGTCGCGGCTTAGACGGAATCTAACCAGAATCTAAATAGAACAAAATTTTAAACCTAATTCTCAAAATCACTTTTTTCGAGACGATTGACACGATATCTCAAGTTCTACTAAACCAATTTACTTGAAATTAGGTTTGAGCCTTCTCTACACATTACTCTATCGCGCTAACTAAAACTATAATTTTTTTTTTGATTTTCCAAATTTTGAAAAAATTTGCAAAGTCAAAAAAACTGGTAAAAAAATGTCTTTTTTATTTCAGACAGCCACCATTTTGCGAAAAAAATTTTTTTTTTACTTTTCTCTTAGTTCGGCCCATAGCCGCATTTGTTTGGATTAAGAAACCAATTGATTTGTTTTTTTTTATTATTTTTTATTACTAGGAGGGTTGCAATCAACCAGGGCGCGTCATTTGTTTGAACCCCCCCCCCCTTCAACACCTTGTAACTCTTCGAATTTAGAATTTTTTCGTTTGATTTTTTTTTAAGTATTCTTTAATGTTTAATTTTTTTTTAATTGCTCTGAAAAATACCTACAATTCATGCTTCTAGACTAGAAAACCCCCTTAAAAACCATCCAGCACAATTTGTACTGGATTCTTTCAGGGCACTTGAACCAGTGAAGGTTACGAAGGTGTTCTGAAATGTGCGAATATTTAGAGTCCCCGGTTATGATCCTTGTCTCTGCATTAAACCCGGATTGAAGTTTGTCAGTTTGATATTTTGGAAGACTAGCGTAGATGCCGTTACAGTAATCGAGCCGTGAGACTGCGTAAGACTTGATTAATAGTTTTGTCGCCTCTTTGGGAAGGTACTCGTATGATTGTATACAATTCAATTTTTAACCTGAGTAGGACTAGCAAATAACCTAGAGTAATGAGTCTAAATAAATTTATAAAAAAATAAAAATATCACAAATAATACAGGTAATGAAAGAAAAAATTGTTTCATTAAGGTTTCACAGATAATCGATATCTTTCTAATAGGCTAAAGGAACGCAATACATTATATTGTAAACATGTAGGGTGACCATAACACCATGTTGAAATTTCATGAATGAAAAAAAAAAAAAAAAAAATTTATTTAATGTTTTTTTTATGCTCTGATTTATGAAATTTTATCAGGTAGTAATATTAATGGCCTGTGTTAGCAAATAACATTATAATGATTTATAAGTGTGTGCATTAGTTTGCATCGTGCATCGTGATACTCGAAAACCAGTATGAGATGCATATCATTTCGTGAACTTTCCAAGTGTGAAAATGTCACAGCAGTACTATATGTACTAGTCTAACTCACCTTTATCATTTCCCGTCGAAGGATTCTAGAACGGAATTGTCCAACACTTACTAAAACAAAACTCAATTAAGAGGAACGTATGCGCGGTCCATTTTGGCTCGTTTCATACAATCTTAATTCCGGATTTGAGATCAAAATAACCAACCAAAATGAAAAATTATTTTTGTAATCAAAAGGTGTATTAAGTTTCTAGTACGGATGTGAGCTACTTTATTTATTTTTGCTTTAAATTAAATGATATAGGCCTTTAAAGATTTTGGTATTTCATGGTTTTAGAGGCAACTTGGGCAATTATTTGTGAGTAAATGCAATACAATAAAAATAATTTTACTATATTTATTTCAAAAGTACGATGAAAAATAAAATAAAAAATAAAACATTGTTAAAAATTAGTTTTTTGGGTAGTAATTTAAATATATAAATGACTTTTTTTTCCACAGTAAATAGATAATTTTTATTTTAACTTTACACCCATCAAAATGATATTTTTTTATTAATTTTAATTTTTTATTTTATATTTCAATACATTTTTATGATAAATATAGTAAAATTATTTTTTAATTGTTTTTCATTTACTCACAAATAATTGCCCACATTGCCTCTAAAATTATGAAACACTAAAATCTTATAATTTAAAGCAAAATAAAATAAAGTAGCTCACATCCGTACTAAATATTTGATATACCTTTTGATTACATAAATAATTTTTCAGATTGGTTGGGTATTTTGATCTTAAATCCAAATTTAAGATTTGTATGAAACTGGCCGAAACGGGCCGCGCATACGTTCCTCTTAATATGAATTTAACTCTGAACGCGCGAATGTGAACAGTGTCCTTAGTCGCGTTTTTTTTATAACTGTGTCTTCATCGAAAATACCACTTCACAACACAATCATCAAAAGGTGTTTTTCATTTTAACGCTCTTCAATGTCCAAAGGTGTTTTTTTAAACAATTTTTCCACTAGGTGGTGTGAAATTGCTTACGGGTGGGTGACGGCTTCCGGGTCTTTGCCACAGTCCATAATAATATTTAGTGCATAAGATAGACTCTTTTGCATCTGCGCTTGATGAAATATCTGTAGAAGATACCGTGGGTTTCCATTTATCTCTTGAATTAGGGAATATATTTGTAGAAATTTTCTAATTTCTATGATTTATATCCCCGCAAAGAAACAAAGGAATAATTCATTATTCCTTTTTTTAAAACACGCTTTATTTTGTTGCCGGCTTGATTGAACGATTGAAACTATGTGGGGAGCGGATGGGGAACTTAATTGGTTCGCTATGTTTGGTGACTTAGCAGGGGCGTCCGGGTTCATGGGCTGAGGATTGGTGGGACTTGACGGTCTATGCAGCTGCCCACCAGCCGCGTGGCAGGCCGGATTGGGAGAGACTGGATCGTTGTCCTTGTTCTACCGGTATTACAGTGGAAGATGCTCCGAGGAGTTAGCGTCTTTGTTCCCTTCGGCACCGGTGCATAGTCGGAAAACACGCCAAACACGCGCCCAACATTTGTACAAGGTCGACTTTAATCACATGAGACATGGTCATTTCTACGACTCGTTCTTGAGTTCAACAGCTCGGCTGTGGAACGATTTGCCGGTCCCTGTGTTTCCTCCCTTTACAACATGGATCTCTTCCACACTCATGTTCACTCGTTCCTCTCCTCAAAAACACGCTCCACACAGCATTTTCAAAGATTACAGCCTCCTCTGTGGATTAGTTAATTTAAAAAAAGGGAGATCTTTTGACCTCTTCAACAGGTCTCTCTCAGAACATCGCCTTGCACCGCAGTGGGAGGGATGGATTTATACTTTCGTCACTCCTGCAGACACTGACCCCAAATTCCAACCCCCCCTTATAACTTTTCCCTTCCCAGAACTTCACCTCATACCTTTCTGATTGATTTGAAAAATGTGAATCTAATAAAGCATGTGTGAGCTTAAAATTAAAAAAAAATAACCAAAACTACTACATGTATCTATGCTTCTCAGAAGTTTCATATAAGCTCTCAGAGCTTTTACAAATAAAGTACTGAATTCAATAAACCTAAGTCTAAACTTAACTTTATGTTATCCGAGGAGTGCCTGCTGTGGAGAACTAATGTAAAAATAATTAAATTCATATATCTTAAAAAAAAGGTTTTCTAAATATCGTTGTTTGGCTGCATTCTGTTACCTTTATAATGTTAATCGTCTGCATACGATTACTTGCTGTTTTATATGTAGTGCACCGGGGTTTGGTTTGGAGACCGTGAGAACGGGCCGGACCGTTCACCGCTCACGCCACCACTGCCTTCTACCTATCTCCAACTCCAAATTCAACTTCTTTTTTTTTTTTTTTTTTTTTTTTTAGTTTTCTTTATTCATTGAATTATTTGTTACATAAATTTTACATAATTTTTCGACCACCATGCTAGGCACATGCCCGTGTTATGGTGGTCGATATGTTTCTGATAATATAATAATGTCAGGTTTTTTATTTAGATTATTTAATTTCAGAGTTAACTCATCCAAATGACGTTCCACACTTCGAATGTTGATATGAAAAATGAAAATATTATTGAGATTCTTTGAAATACTTTCATTACATGAATCGGTGTTTACACATTCATGTTCTTGTATTTTAAAATTATTTTCTAAATCATTAGCTATGATGTCATTCATTTAAATAATTTGTTTTTTTTTTTTTTTTTAGAAAATATTAATGGGAAGTTAATTTCTTTTAATCATACAGAGACAAAATACATGTTTCTCACAAACATATACTTAGTGAAAATATTAATCGCAATATTTATTTGAAATAATAATATTGCGATTAATAAATAATAAATATTGCGATTCCGCTGTGCTTATTAATATGGGTATTTGTTGCGTAGTATGTGTACATACTTTTTTATAATTTTTTTTTTTTAAGTATAACGGTTTGTGTAATCTGATCATTATGTAAGTTTTTGTGAGGTAGCATCGTTGATTGTCGTGTATAATACGTATTTTGGTCGAGTTGTAAGTAGTTTGTATGATGAGCATATAGAGAGAAGAATAATGATCTAACATATTGTAATTATGTTTAAAGCTGAGAAAACTAAAGAATATGAACTGAAAACAATATAGATAATTCTGTTGTTACCTATTGACATAATAAATATGACAACCACAGCTGAGGTTGATGATAAATGAAAGTAAAATAATTACATTGATTATCCTATTGAAAATTATGAGTTGACTCTTAAATAAACATATAATAATTGCTTCATCTAACTCAAAATAAATTATCACAATAATTTAACTCCGAGCAGGGTGAGTAGGTACTTACGCTGCAAAGAATTTGGTGTATTAAATGTGTTTGAATAACCTGCGAAGTATACAATAAAATGATCAAGTACGGAACATATTTATATACATCAAGTTTTTTCTCATATTGATGTAGGTTTGCTGTAAATACGAGAGCACAGAAATCTCATTGCTTGTTTTAAAAACATATGAGCTTGAACAAAGAATGAAGTATACATTATTTATGCGTATAAAATATATCTTGTTGCTGGTGTTGGTGTGACTCGTAAAAACAGAATCAAGCGATACAAGTAATAATAATAATAAGAATGAGAGTACATTATTTTGAAGAAAAAAAACAAGCGAAGAAAATTATTATTACATGATTATCAATCATAGTGTTTAAGAGTAAATAAACAATAAAGTTAATAATAGCAATGTACTTTCTTCTGTAGGTAGTAGTTTGGTGGAATAAACATAGGGTAATATAGTATAAATACGCTAGTATCAAGTTCGCAACTAAAATCAACACACGAAGCATACAATGAAGCGAATGAAAAGTGTAGGTATACAATTTTATAGTAAGTTTGTTTAACAGATTTAAATTCTATTGAAATAGGTACATCGTTATTTATTTATTTATTTCTTGGATATAATTGATATCGTTTACAATAAAAAACAGTGTTATTTGCATAAAATATGTTACACCGAAGGGTTCTGCATATTTATGTAATAGGTTGAAATTAACATTGTGTAGTGATGATAACAAAACTTGTGTTCAAAGATAATACCTTTAGGCTTGAAATGTTTGATAAAAGTTTACTATTGTTTATAATAAAGACTTTAAGAAAATATAAAAATGCATAAAAATAATATAAAAAAATATAAAAGTAGTATAAAGATATATAAAAGTAATATAGTAATATAAAAAAGTAGGTTACGTAGTTAAGTGAGCTTTGTTCACGGATTTGTGGGTGAGGGAGACAAAAGGTATTTATTTTTTTCATTAATAATAATGACAGGGGTTCCAACATCCCTCCGTATGAACACTTGGCCACCCCTGGTCCATGCAAACTTATAAGAGTTTTCACGAATAGCCTTTCGAGCAAGAAACCATAGGTGTTTTGCATGAAATGTCAAGTGCTCAGAAATGTATATCGGAGAGCTAGGTCCTGACATTCCGATAAGGGTGGTGTTAAGTTTCTCTTCTCGATTGGTAGCTTGTTTGTTGAATTTTTTTATGTTATTCAGGAAGTCGTCACGGTCCATGTGTGTTTTAAATTTGATTATGACAGGTCTTGGTTGATTTTTAGTCTCTTTTTGAGTGATGCGGTACGCTGCGTCGACATTGTTTTCTTCGTTTGAGTTAGTGGTTTTTTTTATGTTAAAAATAATATTCATCAGGTTTTCCCCGTTGATTTCTGGGATCCCCCTAATTTCCACATTTTTTGATTTGTTTAGTCTGTCGATTTGTTCCATTTGGTTTTCCATTGCTTTAACTCTCGCTTCTAGGTCAGAGTTCTTTTTTTCTAGTGCACTATTTTTATCCTCGAGATCGTGAACACGTAGCAGAATATCCTCGTATTGTTTTGTCATGGTAGCGAGTGTTGCAAGAATTTGAGTATTTTGTTCCAAAAGTTTAGAAAGCAGCTCGCTTTCCAAGGGTGTAGTACCGCTGGCTTTCACGGGTGTTGTAATTAGACACTGTTTGCATTTGATTTGAGCGCGGCGTTCTTTGCTGAGACGAGGGTAGGAGCTCTCAGCGACTCCACCGCAGTGAAGATGAAATGTCCCTTTGCATAAGGTGCAAACAAAGACTGACTCGGCCGCTACAGTCGGGTCTGAGCAGGCATTACAGGCGTTATTCATTTTGGTTGTGTTGGTGCTTCGAGTGTCGGGATGAACGTATGTGTGTGCTTGATAATCGCTCTCTGTTTGTAGATTGGTTATTGTGACAGATGTTGTTTCACAATTTTGATTTCACGATTTTAGAGTATTTACCACAAGTTTCTCTTGACACTTCAACTAGATCACTGTCGCAGAATCACTTCAAACACTATTCGATTCAAAAAGGCTTTAAAAAGAGTTTTAATCGATGTTTATTATTGTTTTGTTTGGGACGTGAAAAAAATGCGTGCTCACTAAGGTCTAGTTATTGTTAAAGTGATGTCTTCAACTCCCAACTCCAACTTCTAGCTGACACACTTAGCTCTCATGTATCGGGTGCTACTTGCTGATATTATTATCTACTTATTACCCATGGTAGCCGTATTTTATAGTTCACACGCCGCTCGCTGCAGAGTCATCCGTAATTATGTGAATGTACAATCCCAACCGGCGAAGACGATTCATTACAATGTTCAACCTTTCTTCTCGTGTTTTTGGAATGTTGAAGTATTCAGTGACGACAATTTTCTTTTCTGCGTTTGATGAGTTCAGTACGACATAAACAAGTAGTTTAACAAAGTGTGTTTTTCATTTTCTCTTATTTGATAAATCAAAATAAAAATTATTAATTAATTAGAAAAAGTTTTTAATTAAATGTCTAGGTTTAGTCATTTCGAATAAGGAATTATGCAGAAGTAACATTTATAAAAGCAACACAATGAATATACAAGTCTCTAAATGTTTTACCTGTCGGAGGATTCTTGTTTTATAAGTTGGAAGTCAACATGTTATGTTGTCTGATTCTTGGTAAAGGGAAAGAATTCACCATTTTTTACATTAACTCCACACAGGAGGCCCTGAGGAAAATAATTTCCCTCAGGGCCTATGTCATCTTTGAAGATGCTGTGTGGAGGGTGTTTTTGAGGAGAGGAAGGAGTGGACATGGGTCTTGAAGAGACCCATGTTGTAGGAGGGAGGAAACACAAAGGCCGGCAAATCGTTCCACAGCCGAGCTGTTGAACTCAAGAACGAGTCGTAGAAACGACCCGTTCTCATGTGACTAATGTCAACCGTGTACAAATGTTGAGCGCGCGTTTGGCGTGTTTCCCGACTATGCACCGGTGCCGAGGGGATCAATGACGCTAGTTCCTCGGAGCATCTTCCATTGTAATACCGGTAGAACAAGGACAGCATTCCCACCTGGCGCCTGTGCTCTAAAGATTGCAACCCGTTCGTTAAGATGGGAGAATCTATCAAACGGACCACCCGTTTCTGCACAGAGTCGAGGGTATTTTTCAAGTATTTTGGAGCTCCAGACCAGAGGTGGCTGCCAAATTCAACCGTGGGGCGCACTTGCGATTTTTACAGGGTAAGCAGTTGTGTACTATTAAAGTATCTGCGGGCCCTGTACAGTACGCCCAGTTTTTGAGAAGCTAACTTTACTCTGGCTTCGATGGAGCGATTGCAATCCGTTTGTTAAATTAGGACAATCTATCAAACGGACCGCCCGTTTCTGCACAGAGTCAAGGGTTTTTTTCAGGTATTTTGGGGTTGAAGACCAGAGGTGGCTGCCAAATTCAACCGTGGGGCGCACTTGCGATTTGCATAGGGTTAGCAGTTGTGTACTATTAAAGTATCATATCATAAACATAATACAAGATTCACTTAAGATGAAGGATTGCTAGTTCCGAAATGTACCAATAAATACGGTGAAAGAACCCTAAACTATATTGTACTCAAAATATTTAATAAAATAACAATAACAATTAAAAATAATAACGTTTTCACTGCTATAATCTTCTTCTGTATACGTGAAGCAAACACTTCATACCCCTTTTTACGAAAATTGCGCGGACGGAGGAGTATGAAATTTCGCACACTTATAGTTTATATAGAGGAGTGCAGAATGCTTAAATTTTTCTTAAATTATGCATAAAAAATACATTAAATCAATTAAAAAAACTTTACACACTAAATTAATTATGGTCGAATTTCGACCATTGGGCGACCACTTGTCTAAGGAAATGGCTATTAGATACTGATGATTTAAATTGATGCCCTTGTATTCCTAATTGGAATACACATCCATACTTACTAATATTATAAATGCGAAACTGCTCGAGTTTGTTTATGACCTTTTCACGCATAACACAATATAAAGACTTTAAAAATTCATTCACCAATAGAAAGCTAAATTATATGCGCAGACTATATTTTGTATATGATGGTAAGCTCTGGCGTAATGAAATTATAAATATTAATATATTATATTTGTTATACGTTTTCTGTCGCTAACTAAAGCAAATTTTTGCTAACGTCAGAAAAAAATCGTTTCCATGGAGACGATTGCTACTGCTTCAGAAAATTCAAAACACAATATAAAGACTTTAAAAATTCATTCACCAATAGAAAGCTAAATTATATGCGCAGACTATATTTTGTATATGATGGTAAGCTCTGGCGTAATGAAATTATAAATATTAATATATTATATTTGTTATACGTTTTCTGTCGCTAACTAAAGCAAATTTTTGCTAACGTCAGAAAAAAATCGTTTCCATGGAGACGATTGCTACTGCTTCAGAAAATTCAAATATTAGAAAATGTTTTATTTTTTTGGACAAGCTTCTGTTTTGGAATAAATGTCAGTTCCTACATTAAAAATATAATTCGTAACGATTATAAAGACTGAATAAATGAACTGAATAAATAGTGTAATTTTTTATTATATTAACGAACTTCCAAATATTTAAATAAAAATAAACATCCGAAATGTTTGTAAGCGCATAAATTCCGAACGAATGAACAAAATTGGATAAGTAATTCTTTTTTTCTTTGAGCTATAGCATTATGAAATTTAGGTGGTAGGCGAGATGTTTGAAAACTGAATGTAAGGGAATGAATATATGGAATGCGGGAGGGGATGGGGGTGGGGTGGGGGGGGAGATAATTGATAAGTGCAAGCGCTACAGTAATATCCCGTAATACCATGTGAGCGAAGCCGCGGGGAAAAGCTAGTTATAAATAAATGGAAAATCATTATAGTTTTGTAATACCTCATGTTTATGAAACTATTGAAGTACTTGTTGATTATTATTTATTCGTTTTGCGTTCGTTTGTACTTGTTTATCATACTTGCTTATACTGCTTTTTACATATTTATACTATTCTGTAATTTAACCAATTCGTCTAATTGTTCATTTATAGTGAACATTATACATATACACCATGTTGTCATTATGTAGCTGTTGACAAACTACACAAGTAGTTTAGCAGGTTTGAATGTTAATAAAAAATAAAAAAATCCAAAATGTCCAAAAGCGTCAACATCTCATTGACAAATCTCTGTTTAAACTTTCTTCGGCAGGTAGGTACCATAAAATTGAAAAACTTGAATAATAAAGTGGATGCTTCAGATTTTTAAAACCGGAAAAGGAACGAACAAACAGACAGATGAAATGCCAACGGTCGAGTTAAAACAGAACTTCCGTACATGGATATACACCATGAGCACGTACGGTTAGCAGTCTATGTATGAAGGATTTTGTTAAAAAATTTATTTGACTATTCCAGTATTTTTTTTCCTTATTCTGCTTTTCATGGCTGTAATAACACGTAACAATTAGAGTGATTTTCAGCAGTTTTATGGATGTGACTAAAAAGAGGGTTTCTATTGATATTATCCAAGAGAGAGTCGTCGTTTGTAGACTTGTAGATGAAATAAAATTCCAAAATATTCGAAGTTAAAAATTAGAACATACCAACCGTGGTACTACAGATCGTTGAATAACTAATTTGCTTTGTTTAGCGTGTTTTTTTGTATATTATTTATGTATAATTTTGTTTTTTTGTTGGAACCTCGTGATCTAAACGAAATTCTACAAACCCATATACGTTTTATCCGTAATTATTGTGTATTTTAGTTATTGTATTTTGACATGCAACATGCGTGAATAGATTATGTCATGTTTTATTATAATTCACACACGATACCCCTTTATAGTTGTATGTATATAAATGTATAATGTACGTTGGCAAGGTGATAAAAACAGCCTAGAATCGGTTTAAAAACACGTGTGTGAAACAAAGCCATCATATTGGACGTAATAAACTTAAAATTACGCTTACAAAATTTAATTTTAAACGTTTCGTTTCTGATATCAATTTCGACATAGGAATCGATATACATTTCGTTTATTTAAATAGTCGATACGATATTATTATGTCAAGCAAGTTCGAGAGAAAATTTAAAAAATATATATACTTATAATTCGAATAAAATGAAGTTTGGACACCAATTTGTGATAATATAAATAAATAAACAAAAAATAGTGAATACTAACTAGTCCCAGCGAGGACTAATACGCACGTCATCGACGACCGACATCTACCTTCTCGCGCGCCCTGTAGCGAAACAAAAGAGACAAAAGATACTAGAACGATGACGTCACGTACGATACTCGCTGGGATTAAAAATATAAATATTTAAAAAAATTATTTTGTTATTCGAATATGCTTGAAATAATCGATTATTAATTAAGCAAATAAAATCGATTATTTTCATGTGTGTATTGTAACGCTAAGAACATACATGCTCATAAGTAGCACGAAAGCATGCTACTATTTAGCAAAGGCTACTTGATGGCATGTGTGTCGATGAAATTGTTAATATTCAAAAGAAATGATTACAAATCAACAGATGGTTGATTTGTGCCTAAGCATGTCTGAACAGGTTTGCTTATGATCATGCTAGATGCACGATTAGATAAATAATTCATTTTAGAGAAGAGCTCAAAAAAGTGCTTATTCATGAGTAACAAGTTTACCATTTTCGAGCAAATGCGTACAGTTGAAAGCATGCTCATTTATGCATGCTCATGACCATGCTTATTTATGGGCAAACCGACCGAAAAATCATTGTTATAATTAACATTCAAATAATCATTGTCGTCGTTTTGGTAAGAAAATTGATCCGTTTCCATATTCGCATGATTACACGGGGTGCGGAAGCATAACTTCCTTTTTTTAAATGCACGTCATTCAGTCGGTTGATGTCGTAGCGGAGTGCTAGTGGTCTCATTCGAGAGGCGGAACCATAAAGTTTTGTCCCGACACAGTTTAGTTGCCATCATGCGTTGGAACAGTGAGGAGGGTGCGTATGCCGTTGAGGCCTACTTTGAGTCACGACAAACGCCAGAAATCGGTGTATGGAGAATGGGGGACGTCACCTACCTGATTTGATTTTCAAAAACTAAGTTAAACAAAACTATAGGTATGTGCCTACATTATAAAAAACAAATAAAAAATTTCTGTGCCTACATTATAAAAAACAAATAAAAAATTTATGATTCATGCAATGGGTTTTATTAAGTTTTGAAAAAAGGAAGTTATGCTGCCTGGGTTGCGATCACAGAACATCCGTTCGAAAAGTAGGCCTCAACGGCAAACGCTGGCTCCTCACTGTTCCAACGCATGATAGCGACTAAACTGTGTCGGGACAAAACTTTATAGTTCCGCCTCTCGAACGAGACCACTAGCGCTCCGCTACGACATCAACCGACTGATGTTATGCTGCCGCACCCTGTATTATATTATTTGAAAATTCGCTCGTTTTGACTAAATGTTTAAAATTTTGATTATCAAAAAATTTCCTACTGCAAGTTAATGAGCAGACTTCATTAAACTGAAAACCTTTCTGAAAATACACATTTTTAAAATACACAAACTTGTTGTGGTGTTACAATGTTTTGTTTTTGATTAATAGAAATGGTAAGTAAATTACCGTATTTCTTATTGTTCAATAACACAGAAATTTAATAATAATAGTTCGCAGATAAGATAGTACACCACATACTCTAATCAGGAGACAGTAGAATGTACCAACACATGTCGCGTCGGTTGGTTTTGATATTTGAGTCAGATTACATATATATTTGTTAAGTACGAGTAAGGGGTATCTGGGATCATAAATTGAAGCAATTCCCTTAAAACCATGTTAAGCTTCCACTTAATGCGAGGACTGACCTGCTATGACTGAATCACTTCCTCAACCACATGAATGAATATAATATTCATTTATATTTGTTTCTCACGTGAGCTGGTCATTTTTGTAGGGTCCACTAAACAACACTCAGTCTAGCAGAACACAAATGTTTTTGACGTGATAACGTCTTATAAATCGATGAACGCCGGCTGCACTCACGAAAAAGCATGACTCATTGTCACGTTGTCACGTTCCGCCTGAGCCGAGCGTGCAAGCGAGAGCGCGGAACAAGCGTTCGGCTTGTGACGCATCTATCTCTCTTCCACTGCATCGTTATTATATGACGTTATCACTTAAAGTTATCGTCCGTAAACCGACTTTACAGACGGCCGGCATAGTCTAGCGGTAAGGCTCTTGACTCGCATTCCGAAGGTCGCGGGATCGAATCCCGGCGTGGCAAATAAATTTTATTTGATTAATTTATGTTATTTCACAATTTATTCATTTAAAATAATATGTAGTATATTTGCGGCACGTTCCAGAGTGGAAGATACTATCAGTATCGCCCTGGTGGAAGACCACCATTCAGAATTGAAACGTTGCTTGAAATGGCTTTAGCCGTGTTTAGTGCCCATATCTGATTAGCCAGGTATTTCCCCACCTTCCTCTTCCCTATCTCCTTCCCCTCCCCACTACCTTCAGCCTCACAACATACCCCAATTGGGGATGCCATAGTCTCACTGGCTCCAGATGGGAGCAGTTGCGACTCTTGTGCGGTATTCATATAAAAAAAAGACAATCAATTTTTTTTTTACGAAATCAATTAGGTACCTTTATTTCAGTTTTGCTGACAAACTTATTGTATGCATTACGCTGTGTTTCGCCTTCCACAAACTACGCAAACCTTTGAAATATTTGTTTCATTGGATAATGAACTTAATATAACTAATATTCAAAACCAGTTATAACTTATCGTGATTTATTTTTGTGGTATTATGCCGTGTTGCGCTCCTCCTTCTTAAGCCAGTATTACACACCTGACCTGTTGATGGACCCTGCGATGCGGTCCGAAACTTTGGCTAAAGAAGGAGGTAGCACAACACGACATAACACCCCAAAAATAATTCATGATATGTTAAAATTTGTTTATAAGTATTTCTTCATGTAAGGTATTCGCACCTTGATATAATTTTTATTAAAAGAAAAAATACGCATTGTAATACATCCCTTTTTATTTGAATGAATAACAGCCATCTAGGTTTCACGGGGTAGGCGAGAGGGGGACGGAATCCGTGAATGGCGGAGGGGAATGAAGGGGGGGAGTTTCGCGGGAGGGGTAAGGCGGGGAAAGTGGAGTGGGGGGTTCGCGGGACGGGTGAGAGCGGAAAAGTGGAGGGGGAAAGGCGACGAAGGTGGAGTGGGAACGCGGGAGGGGAAGAGAAGTCGGAAGGGGAACGGGAAAGAATTGGAAAGGACACGCAAGGAGAAACTAAATCTTTATTTGCAACGCATGCTGGGAACTCGCTAGCTTAAAATAAAACAACAATAACTCCCATACGTTTTAATTATTATAATTTTGTTACACAATTATAGCAATCAAAATTGCAACGATGCGCATAATCCTGTAGCAAACAAAAAATCAACTCGATTCCAGGAAAAATATCAATTTCACAAGCAAAAAGTTTAGCCCCACCGAGTAGTTCTCTGCTTAGGAACGTGGGATTAAGTATACACACACGATGATTGTAATAATTCCTTTTTATATCAGATTCACGAGTGGAGTAGTCGCTTTGCAATCGCAGGTAACAGCACCGTGACCGTACGTGCGTACCCGGGGCTCGCGTGATTGCAGTCCAACTGCTGCTTATCATCCATCTCCATCTTCCGGCGGTCAGCTGCAGTGACATGATGCAGAGGAGTCTCTTAAGGTCTCGGATCGCTAGACCCTCTCTTCACTCATACTGAACCATTCAAACACGTCAGTTTCAGCAGAGTGACAGCATGCCAAGACTAGACTAACCCCACCTATTTTAGTTCATAAAACATCGATAACAGTAGAGTTGACTCTTTTTGTGCCCTTTGTGGCACAAACTGAGGCGGGCTCAAAAAACATCGTTCTCCTTTCATATCGCGGTGAGACATGATTTAAACGGTTCCATGACTAGTCAGAATCATGACAACCCGACACCTTTTTGAAAAGATATTAAAGTTTATAAAAAAAGAAAATTAACAAATATTTCATAACCTAACCTAACGTAACTTATTTAAATATTTTTTTAATATATTTTTTTCATCACTTTTATTGGCTTTTCAAAGGAGATGTTGATTGAGTTATCCGTTCACCAATTTAGGCAGTGTTAGAAATATATTGGTGTATTATGATATACTTTATATTTGATTTAAAAGATTACCATAGACACTTCCAAATAATTTTAATATACATAGTCCAAAAAGTCGTCGACCGCGATTGCTTGCACGTTTGCGAAAAATGTAGGCATAATTTTGATTTTTTATCACATGTCACTTTATAATACGTAATCTTTATAATACCTTTATGTAATTAAGTATAATTAAGTTTTTTAGTTTAGTTAAAAGGGTATTTTAAGTATTTACCTACAAGAAAAAAACAATCGTTAAAAATTCATCTATTTTTGAAATCTAAATTTTAACATTTTTATTTAATTTTTATTTTAACTTTATGAGTAAAACCTCAAATTGTAATATTTAATTAAATGAAGACAATATAAGCGAAACTCAAACGAAAATCTGAAAACAGAAAAATCAGAAAAAGATATTGACACCTCTACATCTTTTTCTGATTTTTCTGTTTTCAGATTTTTGTTTGAGTTTCGCTTATATTGTTAACATTTTTAGTTAATACTAAAATCTGAATGAGGCTTTCATCTGTTTTCAAATACAGTATTGAATTTTGGGATACGTTCAAAACAGCAAATCTATTTTAAAATTAATGCCTACCGGGAATATTTATCAATAAATAACTAATCTGACAAGTTTATTTAAAGTGACTTTAAAAAATCTCAAAATATCCGACGGGTTAAGTGTTCAGCCTGTGAACTGACCACTTGCTCTAACACTTGCCGAAATATTCATCAGTCATAAAAACACAATACACATATAAGCTCTTCTTGGTATTGGTATGGATGGAGACGGTAACGTCATTCTATACCATTTTACTACTTTTCTAGCTCCTGCTCTAGTTTTGTACACTTGGCAAAAGACACGCAGCAGGGAAGTCGCTTTCACTGTCTAAAATTGGTAGACTCCCTCCAACCGAACTATTAGGATGAGCTTGTTGCAGAGTGACAGGAACCATTTTGTCTGTTTTAACTGCTATCCTGGTTCCTGATCAAGTTTTGCTCACTTGTGAGTTATGTGTTGATCACTTGTTGAAGTGAGTTGGTGAAGAATAGATAGCTATGAATCAATATAATCACTGGATCATCTTCGCTCTAAGTCCACAAATTAGCCATTTGATTACCATTTCGCTCTCTTAGTTCAGTGACTTAGTATAGAAACGATGTTATTAGTCAGGTATGTTTTAAGCCATCAGCAGCACGGTATCGCTTCGACACACATAAGTAAACACTCTCACCAATATCATTTACTCATCTGCCCTGATGATGGACACTGTAACGCTGTCCGAAACGTTGGCTAAAGAAGGAGGTAGCGAAACACGGCATAACACCCCAAAAACAAAAAAAAACAAAAAAAAAAAGATGTTATTAGTCATTCGAATCATTAGATTTACTTGCCTCCAGGCTCATTCGTTACTCGGTTCTAATAAGAGACGAAATCGCTCAAATGACCATATTCGTTCCCTCCTGGTTTACTCGTTAGGCGTTTCCTCTCGGTCTGCTCGTTCTTCTTAATTGTTCGTCATTCTAATCGTATATTGATTTACTTGGCTTAGCTTTGATCAGTTCACTGATGCATACCAGACGCGAATATTATCACAATAAGCCCCATTCAAACTTAACAAAAAGCGCTGCCCGACACTTTTTTCTATCCAATCACAGCAATCAAAATGGTCACCATTGTAGTGGCAAAGCACTGTAGCAAAAAAAACTCCTGCGTCTGAATGTGTCAAACGCTCGAAGTGTGGACACAGATAATAAATATAAAACACTCTAAAATCGTAGTCAGTGCGTAGCGTTAACAAGTCGTGTCTCATGATTCTGAACGCTTGGCGCGCTTGTTTTATCAACCGAGTTGCCTGGATTTCAAAAGCTATCAGCCATATATTTCACAGCTAAGATGTTTAAAAAATAGGCTTCTGCTTGTATAGAATGTCACTACCAGTGATTTGCACTATTTCAGCATAATGTAGTCGAAGGTAGACAGTCAATGTTCAATCCAATATGCGCGCATCTAATAAATACCATCAGAGAGCAGCTTTAAATTTCGTGATTGACAATTACATAACAGCGCGTATTCGAGCGCACCATGACCAAACCTAAAGCATCTAACTCCAGAAACTGTGTGATGAGAAGATGTGACTGCCATGGACGGAGGCCGAACAATCAGCGCAAGACAGGGACGAATGGAGGCGCCTTGTCGATGCAGTGGGTCCCCGTCCCAAATATGACAAGGGGGAAGATGATGATGATGAGTTTTTAACTAATTTATTGGCTTTCCAGCAAAACCGCTCGCATTTTAAGAATCTCCAATTCATATCTTAACACTTCAGAGTTAACTTTTTAACAACCTTCTGATAAAATGTGATTTTAATAAAGAGATGTCTTCCAAGATTATTTGAGAAACTAGTGCAGCATCGATTAGAAGAAGACATTAAAAAAATAATCAACCGTTAGGTTCCCCAATCACCCTCCTCTAAAACCATTCAGCTAACAACCCACAATATATAAGCAATATTGGTAGTGCTAAAATTAGTTATGTTCCGGATATTGGTACCCTTGAAGGGTCACCAATTCATCAGTCATCATTTAAAACGAAGAAATGCCACACCAAACAATGCGAATATTCCCATATGAAGTTAGTATTAGATACCTTTGTATCGTATGGTAAAAGCTTTCTGAGTATGAACATAAAGTGAGAAATAGGCCATCGATCTATGTAAATATACTTACGCATGTGGTCATTATTATCTCCGCATATCCCTGTGCGGTCATTATTTTGTTGTATGTAAAAAAATTGTAAAGTGTTCGTGATAAAATTCCATTTACCAAACTTATCTGGCTTTATCAAATCAAACAGGGATGTGAAAAGCGCACAGTCAAAGCTGATTGCTGTAGAAATTATCAAAAGCTTTTCGTTGCGTAGATTTCATGAGTTACTTCAGATAAATATTCTTACAATAAGTTAATGCACAGAAATATGAGAAGATGTACCTTGAGGTAGTTACTTTGGATAATTAATCTATCGTAGTCGCTATCCCAAACAAATCGGCTTTGTTCTTCACCATCATAGACGCTACTTATAAAGTTCTGGTTGCCTTTACGGAACTCCACCTCCCTTGCCGATTTCACGATGTTTCCTTGCGGTTCCTCACATCTATGGAAGAATTTGGCCTCCACACCATCTAGTGACCAAAGTTTAGGTCTCTCTTCACTTCTCACTTTTTCCGCAGGCTTATTACTTCAACTCCCGATGTTTAATTTTTTATCAAATCGTAATATTTTTAATATTGGCCTGAACTCCACAAACCATCAAAACCAACCCAACGCGATATGACGATTTTTTTTAATTGCCTCATGCAGAACTACCTATTTTTAGGAAAAGTTCCCCGAACCCTTGTGCAATTTACCACACAATTTAATATTTTAAATGAACTCGTTTCTCTAACCACATTAACATCAAAATCTTTTTTATTTTACCTTACTTAACCGCCTTCTTTAACCGGCATTTCATTTTTAACTTTGTATTAAAAATAAACATACATAAAAAGCATTTCAGAGTACTTCAGCATTACCCTGTCAGACTATATTGTTGCTTGGCGAATTAAAGGCTAATATTTATGAAGTTCGGGTCAAAAGGTGCGTGCGGCCTGTGCGTGTCAATGCGTGCGTGTTTAAAGCATGCGTGACGCAAAGATAAATAAAATATTACTGTGCGTGAGCTGGGACATGTTTTTTTCACGTGGGTGAGTCAGTTTTCGGCGAGGAAATTTGCGATGACAAACGCGTGTGTGCGCCGAATGTACTAATATAAAATATTTGGCGAAATATTAATGCGCAAAAATTGATAAAGTGGCACTGATTTTGGGCACGAAGTATTTTCAATGCGAAATTTGGGCATTATACGAAAATGGCAAACTACTTCCAGAAAGCCACAATGTAGGGATAAAGGAGAACTTTAGTAGTAATTTTCAAACATTGCTTGTGAAAGGTAAGGTTCTAAGAAAAGGTTTATTTCGTCTGGCTTTATAAGAGCAGAAGTTTTAAATATTCTAGATCCAGAAGTAAGTGTGATCAACAAATTCTGGTATTCAATTTGGTGATCGCCGAATCAAAATATTATAATATTTAATTTTCACATGTAGCAAACACTTTGTGGGAATGCATAATTATAATTAACACAATCATAGAACTTTGTTTCAATTCCACTTTATTATTTCTTTATCCAACCGCTTTCGGTTCGACCTGAACCTTCATCAGGGATGAATACAAATACACCCCTCCCTCGTAGCCACCTCCCCTCCTCGCCCCCACCTAAGTTGATGTTCTTTCTCCCTCTTCTAATTTTCTTTTAAATACCATGTAATATCTGTATTATGTTCAATATATTTTTATTCATCCCTGATGAAGGTTCAGGTCGAACCGAAACCGGTTGGATAAAGAAATAATAAAGTGGAATTGGAACAAAGTTATATTATCGTGTTTATTATATTATAACATTGTTTTAATGGTGGAAGGGTACCGACTTCCGAAACTGGTTGATGAATATGTTGAAATAAAGTGGTTAATCTTTTTTGTTAGTTTATGTTCAAACAGTTTTACTATAAAAATGTGGTTTAACGGTTAGGAAGTGTTTTTTTTATTAGTAAGGCTGTAAGTATTTTATGCACCGACACATTTTAATAATCGACTTCGAGTTAAACGCAGAAAAGAGAATCGATGACATGGTGGCAATTTCTTTTAAGAGCCATTAACCAGCGGCCGAGAATTTAAATTTCGTCGAACGATGATCTTGCGATTGTACCCTTACAAGGGTACAGGGCGGTTCCGATGAGAAGGATTAATTATTCTCCATATCATTCATTCCGAAATCGATATTGAGTCATTTTAACAAAATGACTCAATATCGATTTTATTTCATTGAAAATTTGCTTTGATTAAAAACCCACATTAAAAAATGCTTAAACTCGTGATGATAAAACAATTGAAATTATGTACTTTATGTAATTATTGTTTGATCACAAGTATTTAAAATTTTTCAATAATTTCTAAGCGTACCAATAATGTTTTTTTTTTTAAATACATTAGTTTGTAAGACCGTAAATAAATAGACAATCTATTTATTGTATTTTAGTCACAAAACAAGGACGCGGATCTTTTTTTATGATTTTATTTGAACTAAAATTAAAATTCTGAAAATTAGGTTTCCCAAATAATTTATTTATTTATTTTAATGCATGATGATATGATTTGACATATATGTTGTATAATAAAAAAAATTGTTTGAAAATTTAACAAATCTGCCAACGACCTATGGTAAAACCTTATTGTACTAAAAATAAACATTATTTTCTCAAAATTTTAAAAATAGTTTTACTAGATAAAGGAATAGTCTTTCGAAATCAATTTATATTTTTTTGTTGAAAGAGTCAATACATCTAAAAGTTGATTTAAAAATGACATATTTCCGGTTTCGTCTGGTTATTCCCCCTTTATTAATTTGTAGTTATAATAAAATTGTTGAATTTTTTCCGCATTGCGGATTTTCTTTTCAGAAAATGTTGTATACATCAATTTTTTTTATGTTTAATATATATTTTATTATGTGATTGAGCAGGGTGATTCAAATACCAAACGATGTTTTTTTATTGCGTTTTTTTATTAATAGATTTTTTTATTATTTTTTATGTGAATACCGCACAATAGTCACAATTGATCCCAACCGCCTGGAGTCAGTGAGACTATGGCATTCCCAATTGGCGTACGTTGTGAGGCTGAAGGTAGTGGGGAGGGGAAGGAGATGGGATAGAGGAAGGTGAGAAACATGGCTATGGCTAAGGTGAGATCTAGTCAACAAACACGGCTAAAGCCATTTCAAGAAAAGTTTCAATGCTGATTGGTGGTCATAAATCAGAGCGTTATCGAGAGTTTCTACCAATCTGGAACGTGCCGCAAATATACCTTATGCTACTAACTGGTGTTGTTCATTTCAAAATATAAAGTGATTACAGCATTTTTTTCGCCTGCGGCGCTTTTTTCTTATGTGCTGTCATACTTATATTTACAATTAATCTCAGAATGTTGAAAATCCATCCACTTCTATCATTATAAGTGGAAAATGTGGCTTGTTCAATTGATGGTTAACTAACTAGTAATAGATCTAACTCGCAATGCCTAAGTGGGAACCAATAACTACTGTGCTACCAACATGACATTTCAAAAAATGTAATTTCCACTTAAATTCTTTTCGCATGCAGCGCTTTTCCGTATGTTATGTCTTTCATTTTTTATGCAGAGGAGGGGAAAGCTTCGAAGAAAAATATACTTGGAAAATGGGCGTTGAGCCAGATGGGATTGAGAACCTCTGCGCTCCACGATGCTTCTAGGCATGACACGAACCACAATGACGACGGGCGATAAGACAGGCAGTCACAAACGCACTGACTGATCAGGCTCAAACTCGCACGGGTGACGTCGATGATCACATAGCTCCCCAAAAAAATTGTCATGCTCATCCGGCCCGCCACCAAAACTAATTACCGACCCATTTTCTGCATGATGGTAGAAGTAAAAGCCAAAAAACTTTTTTCAAAATTCCATTACAATAATTCCAAGATAAGCCGACTGTTATCATTACTAAAAATTAGTGAAATGTCGACCATTAGTGCTGAGTTCGTAAGTCCAGATTTTGTTTGTACGGCGGCTATGACTGCACCGGATGCGGTCAAATTGCAATCCCGCAACTATGCACTATATATATATATATATATACAAAGCCATTTGTAACAAAAAATAAGTCAGATACGAAGATACTACGTTTTACGGTATGCCATTGAAAGAACATCTAGCAAAATGTGTGTTCGACGAAAGTGCACAGGCGTGAACAATTTCACGCAGGTACCAATATTATACATGTTACACAACTAGAGCAGTCCCGTGAAAAATCGTGAGAGATTAAAATTCCAATTTTGAAAAATGCAAATAACACAATTTTCCATTTAAATATTATATTTATAGGTTGGTACCCACTTCAATGCTTGTCTGAACACAATCAGTTACAATTTTGAAAGTGACCTGACCTAACCTAAATTCAAAACAAAATTTAGTTCGTTGAACCAGATATCACTCAGGAACTCACAACACAGACGACCGCAATTAGTACCTGTATTTGTGATTGATTTGATAAATACACGTAAAATCAGTTTTTTTTAAATGCCTGAATTTTAAAGCGTTTTTTAAGTGTATGCTGAATATTTTTTTTATGAAAAAGAAACAAAAGTTAGGTTAGGTTACGTTTTTTGACGTGTGTAACTGTGTAGTACGTGAAATTCTTAACATATGAAATTTCTACAAAGTGTAATTCAGTCCGTATTGGTAGGTGCGTGAAATTCACGCCGGTGTAATTTTTTTAAGTATCTAACCGTAAAATGCGACACCTCAAACTAATTTGAATAAATCGCACATCCCATAGAAAAGTGTCGTAAGTCAAAATTTTCTATTTTACGTTTTGTCTCTGAAAAGTAAAGTGATTATCTGTGCCCCACGAAAACCGTATTCTAGGATCAATCCATCTTTTCGACGGAACCGCTTGTTCATCTTTCATTCAACATTTGTTATCGCTCTCCTGTAAAATTAACTTTTTCGACTTACGACACTTTTCTACCGGGTGTGCGATCTATAGTAAATGTAAGCAAACGGTCGAATTTCTGTTATTTCATTTATTCAGGTTCACACCGCAAATCGTTTGCTTTCCATGACAATAAATGTTCACAATCAGATTCGCATCTCGTTTCGCGATCACCTATTTATTATGTAACAAAGCGCCAGTACAGCATGACACACCTAACTTTGTTACCAATAGCATCGCACTTGTAGAAAAAACTTTTAAGAGGAAGCCACAAACCAAAAATGTATGTTTTCTTACGGCCGTTATATCCAACTTTTCCACCGATCAATCTGAGTCTCCGATCAGCTAAGTGATTTGTTTAGTAACACACGATTCGCCTGTTGGTCGAAGATTTGCGTTGGGAAGAGCGTATTTATGAATTTGAGGAGTGTTGAGCCAAAATTTCGGCTCAACATTTGATCAGTAGGATTGGGAACCCCGCATTCCGGATGTCTACGGATTTATAACATATTTTCCTAGAATACTTTATGTTTTTAAACTCTTAAAAAATACTTGTTATTTTTTAAGTTAGTCTATACATTTGTCGAGTCGAAAAAGTAATTTCAGGAGATTCCCTCGGTAGAAAAAAATCGTATTCCGTCGATCAAAAAAGATGGTCCGAAAATTATAAAAAATACATTTGGTTCTGATATTTAACATGATTTAGATACGAAAAATACACAGGTTGTCTATTAAATAATGTTTGTCTTTTAAATAGGTTATGTTATATATCACATATTTTAGCTTTCACCCATAAATGATAATATATTTTTTAATGTTTAACATTCGTTCCTTTCAAACCATCTTCTTTTTATTTTTGAAGGCTTACTACGGAGCCTTCACAGGGGCCTTTCAACTGTCAATAAAAACGAAACGGCGCCGAATGGTAATTTGATGGCATGTTACATCTGGATTTCTGTGTCCTAATAGATATTGTTTTATGTACGGCTTGAAACAATTCACTTTACAAGCGGTCAAATGAGGAACTAATGAATGAATCACTGAGTAAGCGATACACACATGTCATTAATTATTCTATATTCTATGGGCGCTGATTACTCTGTGGGATCGAACGAACATTTTTTTAGTTAGAAGAAATTCGATCACAGAGAAATTTGAACAATAGGTATTTTACCAAACTGTTGCTGTCTCTGTCGCTTTTACTCACCCGAATAATAGAAGTCGCAAAACCGGAATTCGTATACTATTTTAGAAAGATGTTAAAAATAAATTTTAAAAATATTTTTTCATGCAGAATTTCTGGTCAGCTGTTCACGGTTAAAATTAAACCTTTTTTTCCATAGATATGCACCTTTCATTATCAAGTATACCACATCAGACAACAAAGAAATCGATAATATTCTATAGACTCAAATAATTACCTCTCACGGAGTTTCAAAGAACCAAACAGGCAGGATTAGCGCGGTTATGAACTTTACGATTTTTTTTATATTTTTTGTATAAGTCTTACAAATATGAGGTAAACGGTAAAATACACGTTAATTCATTGGCTATAATAGCATTATCACAAAAATTCTTGCGAAAGTGTCAAAAATTTGGCTCCCGTGACAAACATTATTTCATAGTATTGAAGGTATTGTTATTTCAACATGTTCTATTCTATAATAAGTTTTTTATGTTTGTATGTAAAAATTCGAAGGTATGATTTTTTTTTATTTTGCCGAAAAATTTAAAAATGATCTGGAAATCTCGAGCAGTTGAGGCAAATTTATTTATTTTGCGTGTTTGCTCCAGTGGATTTATAGAGCAATTTAGTGAAATATCACGACAAGGTGTCAATATGTTTGTGTTGATGATGCGACGATGTTTAGTCGATGTATTGGTCACGTGGTGGTGGTGATTGCAACTCACCTCAGCTCTCAGCTGGTTGGTTAGATAAAGATACGTTATTATTATTAGTGCAATGGCGTCGATAAAGCGCGCTATCGCCTGTGCAGCGGACCAACTCGACCAGCCGCTCTACCTCTACCTCTACCTATACTATTACCGCATTAACCAGGGGTGTCAAAATCTGCACCTAACCTTCTTTCATTTAAAAAAAAAAACTTATGTTTTATTACAGGTAAATCATTTTAAAAAGACCCTCATTTGAGTGGTGGTGGTGTGCAACTATCGAGTGAATACAAATAAATTTATTTAAAAAAAAATTGTGAGGAAGTTAAAGAATGAAACAAATAATCATAATTCTATCGTTTTTTGAAAAGAAAACTTCTTTAGCACCGTTGTGTGAAACGAAAAATAGTGACACGAAAAAGAGACAAACACATACATCTATAGGATTTATTCTGCGAGAGAATGAGATAGTGTAATCGGTCTCCTCTTTGTGCGGTGCTTCGTGGCCTCCCCGCTCTTGTCTATTTTAGTTTTTTTAAGGTTTCACTTATACTGCGTGAGAACTGCATACTTGTATTTTTTATAACTTTGAAGGTTATTTTCATCAATACAATTTGTCATTGAAGAAGAACATAATACTAATAAATCTATACGAAAATATGAAAAAAAGACAAGACAGAAAAATAAAAAGCTTACGGTCCATTAAGATATATTGACAGTTAAAAAGGTAGCAGCTAATAATATGAGGAAAAAAATGTTGAAGATAATATCGTTAATTCTGAATTTGAAATATGATTTGACTTAAAAAGAGTAGGTCTCAGTGGCCGGATTGGGAGCTTGTCCCGGTAAGACGATAGATTTTTCTGTGTCTTGTTCTTTTTCATATTTTCGTTTAAATTTATTGGTATAATCTTCTTCTTCAATGATTTAATACAATTGAATTAAATCGCAAGTGTATGACTATTTAAATGGATTTGTAATATTTGACTTCTTTAATACCTAGCCAAAATTTTTAGACATTTTAGGGGCAAGACGGGACAGGGAGCGGGTATTTTACTTCTGAGATTTAATAAATTCACTGCGGGAACAGTATATAAAAATTTTCTACTGTTTAACAGCTTCACAATGCATTAAAATTTTTGTAATAATATTATCCCCATGCAGGAGGCCCTGAAGTGACTACTGTGGTCTCTCTTAAGGCCTATATCATCTTTGGAGATGCTACATGAAGATTATTTTAAGGAAAGGAAGAAATCAGCCAGGTCTTGAAGTGACCCATTTCGCTGTAGAGAGAAAACACGAGAGTCGATATTTTGTTGCTTTATGGGTAATAAAATAATTTTATAGTCGACACGCTTTGTCACGGCTTATTAGTTTATTCATAATTTATTTTATGCCTCGTGTTCGTTAATTTGATTGTAGGAAAATTAACACTTTTCTGTTTTCTTAACATCGCGCACAATAAAATTGATAATTTATGAAATTTTAAACAATTGAAATTACATTAAAATAATCGTTGTTTTGTGAATGTGTAACTAATTTCATTGAAATAGCGCTGAATGAATAGCTAAGCTTTATCCTTTATCAAAAAGTGATTAAAATACAGACTATGAAGACATGTCAAACAGAAACCACTGAAAAAATCACGATTTTAGAGAGCAACTAAAAAATTCGCATAATGGAATGAAAGCAACTTTTGAGATAATTTACCTTTTTTTAAATATTTTACTCAATATGTAACTTTTTAAAAAGGAAACATATTGTTCATTGTTTCTTCACATTGTACATTTCAATTTTTTATCTCACTAGGACTGTGTTGTATTTAATCTATATATTTAAAAATCAAAACGTGTTTGGGGATTAATGAAATGTCGATTAATGAAGCTTTGAGGATTTGATGCGCGTATGCCCGCGATGTTTTCTATATGCAATAGTGAGCTCTGGTGTCATGAAATTATGCAATGCTAACCATTCATCCGATTGCGATGAAACTTTGGAGATTTGATGTGTGCATGCCCGCGATGGCTTCTATATACACTGGTGAGCGCTGGCGTTATGAAATTTGTACAAAAAATTGCAATAGGTGGCACGCGAGCTGTTTGAAAACTGAATGTACCGGGACTGAATGAATGGGATGCGGGAGGGAGGAGGAGAACTAGGGAGGGGGATTCGCGGGACGGGGGAAGCGGGAAAGAAAGAGGAGGCTGAATGGGAACGGGATGAATGGGAAAGGACACGCAGGGAGAAACAATTTATTTACAATGCAAGCCGGGAACTCGCTAGTAATTTTAAAAATAATAATAATAATGTTTCTTAAAAATGATGGGTACTTACTAAGCTAAAAGAAGCTGAATATTACATTTTACGTTACCGTTTTATATTGCATGATTTGCGTATAAAACGGCCCGCAAAGATGCATTCCTTTGGTTTGGCTTACGCGAACCGCGATTTCCCCGCCCCTGCCCCACACAATACATAATAATTCGCTTACCAATACGGCGACCTTGGAAGAATAAAAATATTTTCGCGCGCGCATGGCAACACCTAAGATTAAAGTGTAATGAATTTGGCCACGCGTGTGGGAAAATCGGCCCACAGCGGGTGACGTCACAACCGCCGCCGCGTCATCTTGACACTTGGGATGCGGCGGAAATGAACTGTCAAACTCGATCTGCTATGTGATTGATTTGTTCGATCAGCTATTCTATGCCCTTGCCGGTTCCGGCCCCGCTGTAACCTCTCTTTCTATTATTCGCATCATTTATGAGAAAGAAGGAAAGGTTACAATGGAGCAATAAATGGTAGTGACTACATTTTTGAACTCCCACTTAGACGCCTATCGGCATTTCCCTATCCAATCAACTATTGATAATTAATAAAATTGTAGATTCAGCTGACTTTTTTTACATACTTGATCGCTTGGGGAAAACGCTGGTCAGGAACAAGAGGTTAAAGGTCAGTTTAAAGTCTCAAAGAAACTTGATACTTCCGTCCAAAGTGATGTAACAGTTTCCTGTATTCCAAATTGTCTGCAAATGCACATTACGTTAGAGATAAAGTATGCCATATATTACAGGGTTAATAAAATTGGACATTTGCAGCAAATGCTCATCTAGGATATCTGTTGGTATGTTGATATATGATGATAACTATTAATTCTTATTCTTTTGTATGGGAGAGGGATCCGAGGGGGACATCTAGGTCTGCGAGCCAGTTTAGGGCTTCAGAAGTCACCCTGTGTACCACATTTGACCACATTTTTCATTTCATTGGTCTGTACTGCACCGTTTTCATACATGGCGGATTCTTATGCTACTTGTGCATATGTGATACAACGGATGTGGGAGCACTTTATCCTATTGATGGAAGACCAGAGTTTAGTGGGCAGTGAGAACGCACGCTGTTTCTCAGTGGGATCATGCATAAGATTTTATTTCACACGTCAGACGATTGCCACCTAAGTTTCCACCTATCTTCTGGTATGGGAGTTAACCTAAGGAGCCTCTATCCTTCTTTCCAGAAGGATTTTCGGGGCTTCATACCACATGTAGGATAAGAGACGACTTCATAGTGCAAAGGTATTACGCTATTTTGCAACGCTTTCTTGTACTCCCTTAATATTGCAATCTCTCGCATGATATTTGCTGGGGTTATATTTGCAAGAACGGGTAGTCAAGAGAAAGGTAGACATTTTTTGTTAAACTATTCAAAAATTTTAAAGTCCTCTCGAAATCATATCGTCACGCGTAATGCAAACTTATTTAGGCATGTACAGATGTATCTAGTTAGGTACTATCAAATGAACTATAATAGAAAACGAGTTCTCCGTCCTGGGGAAGTTGGGAAAAATTAATGTTAGATTAGGATGAGAAATTGATTCATTGTTATTTATTGACGGAATCACAATCCCAAGCCATGAATTAAACAAAGCGTTTTTTTAATTGTGAAGATAATTGTTCAGATAATCAGCGGTTACCACAACCTTAAATATCCTTATAGCCTGCATCAACGACGAATCGTAATCCTATTCGGTGCATAACTGGTATTTTCCTCAAATACTTAACATGCTTGCTTTTTTTTATGAGGCAAGTATCACCAGCTCAAAATAGAAACATGTTCGAAAATATACTTCATTTGATTCTATCTTTGGATTTGTCAAGTTAAGATCAACATTCTACATAACATACATACATTTTTTCTAGTTGGACTTGTTTTTTCTTTAAATGGTGTGACCCATGCCAATTTTCACCGCCATGCGCCTTGCTAACATTGACCAAGAAAAAATATTTTTACTCTCACATTTCTCCCAAGTCGATTAACAATCAGGGTATGAACACATGTTCGATATCGATATGCAGATATGGAGGTAGTTTCTAAACACATAAGTGCAATCATTTTACATGCATGATAAAGATTTTCCGTTTTACGACTGTACGCATGGGCAAAGTTTTATCTTTTATAATAAATCAATAAATAAAAATTCCAAGCTAAAACGAATCGCAAATTGCAGAAGAAATTACTGGCAAATTTTATGGCCCGTGCTATCCGACGCTTTCATCTCAGTACCTCAACCCGGCTCCAGGAATAGGGAGACGTATTATTATGGTCTAGGTACAGTAAGTACCTACTTAATCATTATGTATTATTGAAGAGTTCAAAGGTGAAATGATGAGGAATCATAAATAATTGAAAACGATAAATTGATAATCAATATTTTATTGGTCGGTTGTTCGGTTTTCATTTGGTATTTATTTTTCATCTGTGTTATTCATAATACAATAGATTATAATATAATCATTCTACCTTTGTCTGTGTGTATCAAATTGAACAGGTGGAAATACGATTACATATTTATATTATTTGTACTTGTTGCATTTTTTGTTTTTTTACTTTTATATCTTCAAAATTAAATTATCTAGTATCTATGTCAGGTGAAATTCCCTAGTAAATGATGTCACTCTGTTTAATGATTGATTATCATTCTTTACAATTTCTGTTAACGGGAACAATATTTTCTTTGGAGATGTTGTCTGCAGTGAACATTAAAGGGTACGATTTTAGATTTTAACGGCCAATAGGATTTTCGTTATTTGTTTTTGGGGTGTTATGCCGGGTTGCGCTACCTCTTTCTATAGCCAACGTTTTGGACAGTGTATGTAAGTTTTTTTAGTTTTTTTATTGTTATCAAGTTTAATAAGTAGAACTCTATTTTAATTTTTTATTTCTTTATTTATAGTATATGCATACAGATATTTATATAGTGTATGCATACAGATATTTTTTTATTTATAGTGTATGCATACAGAGCAGAACTTGTTTATAAATAAACTGTTTTTATGAATTGAATAATAATATTGCTGAATATACAAAAGAAATAAAAATAAAAATAAAAAATAAAAATTTAAAAAAATTAAATGTCAGTGTTGATGTCGAATATTTTAAGAACACTCAGTCATTGTGAACTGGCAACAATAACATTCGTTGGCAATCTGCAATCATGCTAGGGAATGATGAGAATTTACCGAAAATTATCATATCAATCCTTACCGATCGAGGGCTTCTTAAAGAGATAGATTTTGTAGGAGTGATATCATACAGATGTGGGCTTTTCAAAGTCAAGCCGTTGAATCTAATAGTGAATTATAATAATATATAATCTTGCAAATACTGTCTACGGGGTACTATATTGTCGGACGTTCCGGGTATCTAGTCTGTGCACCTGCTGAAAGAATTAATGACGCTATTTCATTGGAGCACCTTCCATTGAAATGCCGGTAGAACAAAAATACTTCCACATAACATCTTTGATTCAGATATGTCAATCTATTAAATTGTTTGTCACGTAGTCAAGAAGCCGTTTTCAATGTTATTAAAAATATAATGTTGTTACAATATATTTTAGGTTTTACTGTATTTTCTTGTATATTTCGTATTGATACGAAAAATTGGACATGGCTCAAGATAAGCCACAGGATAAAAATGTATGTGTTCTTAGTGTGCCTTATATCGCCACGAATATAGGTAGGAGGCATAAAAATCGCTCGGCAAACGTCACGTCTAAGCGCAAAAGTGGTTTTTATTTATTTTGTGAATAATTTTGCAAGATATAAAAAAAAAAAAAATCAGTGGAAATTGTCAGAGTTTATTTTACCCATTATTTTTTTGTTGTTTATTATATGCGTTCATACATTTCTAATTAAAAACAATAATTTTTACTAGCTTATACGTTTATTTTTTATAAAGTAATTATCAATTTTATTTTAATTCTTCTCAATGGAAACGGTAGGAAAAATATCAATTTAACCAAATAAAGATTAAACGAAAATAGTATTTCAGCATTAACCACTCGGATCCAAAAGCTTGTTTTCAAGCTACCTACAACGTTGCCAGACATATACAGAGGCGTACCTGACTTATTAACCCCAGATTACTAAACTGTCCTACGAGTGACGTTGTTCATAAACATTCGTAAAAAATACGACATAGAAATAAAGCGGGAATAAAAAAGATAATCCAAAACTTTTATTATTTTAGAAGTAATAGTAACATTCGTTGGATTAAACAGATCACCTAATAATAAAAAAAAAATTAAAATAAAAAATTGTTTTTTCAGTTGGCTGAAATAATAATATGGCTCTTTTGGATTTCACGAAAAAGTTTGTTGTCATTTTTACTGACTTGGATGGACAAAAGGCACACATTTTTCTTGAATTGTTACCTCTTCAGAAACACATTATCATACTTGTTTTTATCACTTATTTATAAAATCTTTGCAAATAAGTGATAAAACAGTCACGTAAACTCTAAACTTTCGTAAATTTTACGACACTTGCTATAAGTCAACACACAAATGACGTCGATTACAATGACAGCGTGTAGCACACTGACGAAACCAAAGATATTGAAATAGAAGGAGATGGGAGGAGATTCCTTATTAACTAACAAACTATTTTCATTAGTTCCGGCGACATCATAGCATATCTCCTTATTTTTCAATATCTTTGGACGGAACAAATAAGGGAGTACTGTGAGGCAGGGGGGGGGGGGGGGACGAATGACGACGCGAATATTGTGTTTCCCAGAAATCGTCATTTTGCCGTCGTATTTTTTACGACTTTAGTATTCTAGGGCTAATCTCCATCTTTAAGTCTTGGTCGGGGTTTGATTTTTCTGCACCTTTGTTGTTATTCCCCTGAAGCTTCCTTTTTAATGTTTGCACGGGGATTCATGTAATATTTTCAATGGTCCTATACTTGAATAACAAGTTTCCTAATACTAAATCTCGGCGCGTTAGTGTTTGTGGCTAAATATGGACATACAAATGCCAAGTGTTGACCAAAATAAATAATTTAAAAATAACATCGTTTGAAATGCTGAATCAAATGTCAAAAGCGGATATTTCTTAGATATGATTATAGATTTTCACGGCCAAAAGTATTTTCGTTATTTATGTTTGGGCGCTATAAAGCTGTCGGAAACGTTGGCTAAAGAATGAGACAGCGCAACACGGCATAACACCCCAAAAATAAATAACGTAAATTTGTTATTTAAGTAGCACAAACTACAAATATATAAACCAATAACCAACCTGAAGTTTACACACTTAAAGTTCAAAGTTTAGTACACCGACTTAAAGTTTCTTTAAAATCTTGAAGATTTAGGTTTAAATATGATTTTAGATTCTCACAGACAATAATATGAAAAAAAAAAAATAAGAAGAAGATTTTTGGAGTGTCATTCTTGTTTCAACATTTCGAACAGCATCAAATACATCATCGGATCAGATGTATAATGTAGATGTTTAAGATATTAGAATTTCAACCTCCGTCACATTCAATTAATGATAATGATTGTCAATGGATCGTCATTTTGACGTCAACGGATCGTCATTTGGTCGTCAATGACGGAATCAATATATATCTCATACCATTTGCAACGTATGACAGTTTGTAAAATGTAAAACAGTTTTTTTAAGCAATTATTTAAAAAAAACACCAAAGTTAATATCGCCATGGTTTCATCGCGTGGCGTGGCATCAATTCGATTTTTTTCAATTAATTCGAAAAATATTTTTAAAAATCTTGTACGTGAATGCCGCACAGTTACATCCCCAATTATTACATCCCCAATTGGGGGAATATTGTAAATCTAAAGGAATAGTGGAAAGTAAAGAGATGGGGGTGGAGAAGGTTGGAAAATGCCTGATTGTCCGGTCACCATGCATAGCTAAAACCATTTTAAGCGGCGTTTTTTACTTTTTTACTTTTATTTTATTTTATATATAATTGTGATAAATTGGTTAGGTGGGTAAAATAATTTTGTGAAATATTAATTTTAACTCTAAAATGTCAATTTTGATTCCAAAATCATGGAAAATCGAATTCTTTAATGACCCATATTTCATAATTTAATACAACAATAGCACGTATCAATACTAAATATTTGCTGTACATTTTGATTAAAAAAATATTATTCAGCTTGGTTGGGTATTTTTAAAGATATTAAAATACGTGAGATATGCTATGATGGCCACCCGACTACTACCTAATGGACATAGTTTGAATGGTGACCGGACAACTCGGAATGAAACCAACTTAGAACCATCTCAGATAAGTCATTTAGAGTGATAAAAAATTGGTTAAATAAGTTACGTTAGGTTAGGGTTATCGGCTAATTTAAAATTATTTTTTTCATAGCTTTTAATGACTTTTCAAGGAGGTGTTGAGTTGATTTTATTCTCAGTTGGCATGGAACCAGTTTGAATATGGAAAGAATTCGTTCATTAAGTTGATTTTTTAAGGTGTGCAGAAGTATTGTTTAACAGTATGATTTGAATATGGGAAGAATTCGTTCATTTAGTCGATTTTTTGAAGGTGTGCAGTAGCATTGGTTAACAATATCGGCGACGCCATGAAAAACAGTCCCTCCCAGTTAAAACAAATTGGCCTCAAATCAAATAATTTATTTGGTTAATTTGTGTTATTTCACAATTTATTCATTTAAAATAATAAATATATATTTGCGGCACGTTCCAGAGTGGAAGATACTCTCAGTATCGTCCTGATGTAAGACCACCGTTCAGAATTGAAACGTTGCTTGAAATGGCTTTAGCCGTGTTTGGTGACCAGATCTGAATAGCCAGGTACTTCCCACCTTCCTCTTCCCCTTCTCCTTCCCTTCCCCACCACCTTCAGCCTCACAACATACCCCAATTGGCGATGCCATAGTCTCACTGGCTCCAGACGAGAACAGTTGGGACTCTTGTGCGGTATTCATATTTAAAAAAAAAAAATGAATAAAAAAATCAATTTTTTGTATGAAAAAGGACTCCCAGCCTCATTAATTTATTAGTAAGGAGCGCCCTTGAGGTGATTCTCTCACAAAAATGGCGCTATAGAAATCATCCAAAAATTATTGTTATTATTTTTAAGGAGCGGGCGACAAGGTAGCTGCAGAATTTCATCCTCTCTTTCTATCGCTGAAGATAAACCACTCTTAATAGTTATTGCAAATTTATATACGAATTTAATTTCACGAATTATTATTCATCGGGTATTAAAATTCAATAGGCCATTATTATTATATCACTGCTTTACCGATGTAGGTAATATAAATGCTTTTTTAATGCATATTTGATAATAATGCCAACGTGGCTGTCAGAACTCCAGCCATTAGACATCATGCACTATTTCCAAAACAGATTGAATTAATTTTCTGGTTATTTCACCTTGAATCACCTCCACGCATTGAAGCGATTCACTCTTATTGACTAGTATATTTTATGCATTCAGATTTAACGATATGATATTAAATTTTGTAGAATCCGAACACGTGATCAATTATTTAAAAATAAAACTCGTTTAAAATGCACACTTTAATCATTTTAAAAAGCAATAATTAATTATGCAGACAGTAGGTACCTACCTACTTAATCGCGAAAAATTATTTTTTAAAATAGAAGACTTTTTAATTTTAGAAAAAACGTATTTAAGAGATGGAATACGCATTTCTTTCGCATTTATTTGGAATTTGTTTCTTTCTTTTCTTATTGTCTTTTTTTAATTCTTCAATTTATTTTCTAATTTTTTCATATATTTTTATTTTAATAATATAAAAGTGGTTAGTTGTCAAGTAAATAGTTAGGTGGTAAATAATAATTTAAAATTTTTTTGCTGTCTCTAATAATTATTAATTTCATAATTTGTTAAGTTTTAACTATATTCAGACACAAATATTAAACTATGAAAATATGTCATTGTTCATAGTTTAATATTTTTGTCTGAATATACTTAAAACTTAACAAAATTATGAATATATATTTTTTTATATGAGCTCCATACAGGAGGCCCTGAGGAAAATGATCTCCCTCAGGGCCTATGTCATCTTTGGGGATGCTGTGTGGAGGGTTTTTTAAAGGAAAGGAAATGGAGGAAAATTCCGGGAAGGAAAAGGTTTGCCGATTGCGCGCCCAGGACGCGCCATAAAAAATAAAATAAATAAATTTTGAGATGCGATTTTAAACCTTATGTATAAAGAAAATGTATGAAGGACAAGGTCAGAATCGCTTGGGGCATTCTTGTTCTTGACGTAACAGATATAAAGAACACACCTAGCCTCTCAAATAATCATCTTTGCACATATCTATGACTTTCGAAATGACATTTCTGCCGCGATTTGAGCTGTCAAACTTTGAGCGTCGCATGTCATGAAAAGATCGATAAAACTATCAATTTGTCAAATAAACGCAAGTAATATTATTTGTAAGCATAGTTGATTGTTCAGGGAACGTGTTTCGGTAAATATTATATACGATAGCATGAAATAAATCCGCAAAATATTACGTCAAAGTCAAAACATCGCGAAATTTTCGAGTTTCTCCCCTGGCATTTAAGAGGTTAGGGGTGGGTAGGAATCTGGGGCTCAGTGTGTCCTTGTCATCCGCTTCCAAGACCTAGACAAACCTCACCCCATGAACCTGGGCACCCCTGCTAAATCACCAAACGTAGCGAACCACTTAGGATGATCTATAGCAGAGGTGTCGGTTATCCAATAAAGGTTGCCGGGGCGGCGAATTGCATATATACAATATATTAAAAATTTCATTGAAACATTTTTTTTTTAATTTTACAAATGTTCATCTGTAATAATTAGGATGGTCGTGCAGTGTACGAAGTTTTTTTTCATAATTGAATTATTGTTAAAATTCTTTTTAAAACATTTTCATTTTACAACAAGTTATATAAATAAGTAAGACTGCATATCGCTCTTTTAAATTAATATTGTTTTAAATCTATTAATATGATTTTATTAAAAGGAACTACTTTTTCAGTATTTTGATAAAATGTAATTCTAAATTTCTATTTTCACCGAAATTGTGTCAAATTATAGAACAAAGCAGTTCCAGGAAGGCTTATTCACGACTTCGAGGAAAGTTTATTTTAACCTGATTACCAACAGGTGTCACCCATCAATAATATTACATTATATTCGTGGAAAATTTCGGACTGTTCGACCATAAAAGTGCATTCGGAAATTATGTGTGTGGTCTTCAACAAACACAGGTGTAAGCATTATTGGAAGTACAATCTATGCATGCAATTTTCATTGTGTTGGTAGCTACTAAACAAAAGCTAATGATGTGTGTGACAGATAGACAATTGAACAGAAAATGAAACTTTTATGATAGAAAAAAGAGTTGAAAAGCTTAGGGAAATGAAAGATTGAAGGAAGAAAAGATTTGAATTCTAGGTTATTCATATAACTTATTATTTTTATTTATTTATAAATGTCATTTTGGGCTTTTACATAGCGATTTTTTTTTAACATTAACTCCACCCAGGAGGCCCTGAGGAAAACAATTTCCCTCAGGGCCTATGTCAACTGAGATGCTGTGTGGAGGGTATTTTTGAGGAGAGGGAGGAATGAACATTGGTCTTGACGAGATCCATGTTGTAGGAATGGGGAAACACAGAGGCCGGCAAATCGTTCCACAGCCGAGCAGATGAACACAAGAACGAGTCGAAGAAGCGACCCGTTCTCATGTGACAAATGTCAACCGTGTACAAATGTTGGGCACGCGTTTGGCGTGTTTCCCGAATATGCACCGGTGCTGATGGGATCAATGACGCTAGTTCCTCGGAGCATCTTTCATTGAAATTCTGGTAGAACAAAGATAGCATTCCAACCCGACGCCTGTGCTTTAAAGATTGCAATCCGTCTGTTAAGATGGGAAAATCTACCAAACGGACCGCCCGTTTCTGCACAGAGTCGAGGATATTTTTCAGGTATTTTGGTGCTCCAGACCAGAGGTGGCCGCCAAATTCAACCATGGGGCGCACTTGTGATTCGTACAGGGTTAGCAGTTGTGTACTATTAAAATATCTGCGGGCCCTGTACATTACGCCCAGTTTTTGAGAGGCTAACTTTACCCTGGTTTCGATGGAGCCCCCATATCTGAACTGGTCAATAAATTAAATTGAGTACAAAAGCATAAAATAATAATGAAAAACATATTTTTTAAATTGGGCATAAAACACAAAATTCTTGTTAAAAGTTATTATCTGACAAATTTTAAAGAACCTGTAAAATTTATAACCCGTAATAAAAAATAAAAAAACATTCAAAATGATACTGTGAATACTATTCATTAGTCAGGTACGCTTCCTACGCCATACGTTTGTCTGGCAAATTAAATTGTCTTGAAAACAAGCTGGTGGGTCCGAGTGGTTAATCACGTGCATACATTATGATTACTCCTTGTAGGCATTAACTGAAGTCAAAAAGTGCTGAACCAATTTGGCTTTGAATGTGTCAAATTTCAAATCGAAAATAGTAGGCGAGTAAGGGTACCGTCGCTCCGGGAACCATTTTTTGACACTGACCCTTAGATACCTACCAACTCCTCACGCCTTTTTCCTTCCCAGAACTTCCTCTCCTTTCTTTCCCTAAAAATACCCTCCACACGGCATCCTCATCCTCATCCTGATATAGGTTCTGATGGAATTTTTTTCCTCAGGTTTGGAGGTAATCATCATCATATCATCATCATCTTCATCCCCTTATTCTATTCGGGTTGGGGACCCACTGCATCGACAAGGCTCCTCCATACGTCCCTGTCTTGTGCTGTCTATTCGGCCTCCGTCCATGGCAATCCCATTCTCTCCTTATACAGTTTATGTAGTTGCCTCGCTCAGCTGTGTCTTAGGCAGCCTACTGGACGTCTACCCTCTGGAATCGCACTTAGTATTTTCGTCGAGTTTCTTACATGATCCCATTTTGTAACCCCTGCCACTCCTCTCAAGTACCTCATTTCTTAATGTTAAAAAAAAATATATGTATATTGCATTCCTTGAGTTAGAGCATTAATGATGGCCTTGAGAAAGTTCTCATCTATTCAGATACAGTTTTGTAACATTTCAATACTGTGTAAACTGTGTATGTAAGTATAAGTATACGTATCTTCGAAGAGACACTTGAAACTCAATCATTTCACGGAATACTTGTTAAATTTTCTCCTCGGAGAGATAAACTTTATTATTATTATACCTGTAAAGTACAGGTGTACTCTAGTGTTCAATGCTCGGTGTAATATATTGTATAGTGTGTGGTACGAGACGCAAATATTGCGTACAAGGTCGCGTGATAAGAGTGTGGCATTTGTACGATTGCACTTGCATTATGTGATTATACTTAAACCCACTGTGCGTATTACACAATGAACACTTCAAGTTCAACACTTTATGAATAAATATACACCGGGGATAGACAGAGGTGACAGAGTATCACAAATTACATTATAGCTACTGTGTAAAAGCATTTTAACCGACTTCCTGGTTACAAAATGAAAATATCTAGACAACAAGAAAAAACTAACAAGATTTCATGGGAGTAACGAATGCTTGTTATTATTTTATTGTTTTCATTATTCTCTTGATCAACGTCGAAATATTAGAGGCCTAATATTAGATAGAAATTAAATATAATTCGCAATGTTATTGATAGCCCGTACTTATTACAAAATATTAAGTTCAATAAAAATTACTCGATCTGTGGACTTATTTTATGTTCCAAAAAGCAACACTAAATATCTAGAAAATGTATTTGTAAGAAGAAGCTTTAGCAACTTTAATAGATTACTTAGAGGCATCGGTGCATTTAACATGAACCTCTCTAAATTATTAATATCATGAAATACTAACTATGTTTTCTCATAATCTTTCCTTCCTTTTTTGTTTTCAGTAATTTGAAGATTTTTTTTAAATTTGAACCAAATTAGATTAAAATAAAAAATGTTATAAAAAAATATTTAAAAAAAATAACTAATAAATTAATGCTTACTAGTAGGTAGGTATATCGTAATTTGTCTTTTTGTAGCTACTTAATCACATGAATTTTTTAAATTACATTATTATTATTTTTTTATATAACCGTCGTATCACCGTTAAGTATGCATATACAAAGACTGTTTATAAACATATACGATATTTATGTATTTAAATGCATCTTTATATCTCCCATGTATTACTTATTATAAAATATAAACTTATTTAAAAGTTCGTCAGAACGTTTATATATATTGAATTCGAAACTCGGACTTTAAACCGAAATTAATTTATTTACGTGTATCAGACGTACATATGGGTTTTTTTTATCATGGTATATTTATGTAATTGATATAGCCTATACTACAGCGGAGTTTCAGAAACGAAATGCTGCTCTGCTTGGAACCGCTTTAGCTATGTTTGTTGAATAGATTTTAATAGCCATGTTCATTTTGAAATTCCCCTTTCCCAACCCCTCCTCCTCTCTATTTGTTTGCAGTTAGATATGTATTCTAGTAACAATAATAATTCCCGAAAAGGAATTCTGTAGTCAATTCCCGAATTGGAATTCTACAGTCGATTCCTAACAAGTTACCAGTGGGCGATTTAAGTCGCTTGTGCGGCGATCAGAAGTTAAAAGCGATTCGATGAGCGAGTTTGTTTGAGCGATATTTCTACTTTGTACTCTTACTGTCAATACACTGTCTTACACTGTCAATAATTCAGAGTTTTTTGTTGAAATTTACGTATGATTAAATTTAAAAATAAGTAGGTACATAAAATTCAAAAATATTTCGTGAAAAAAAAAAATCTTTGGGATCTATCTGACTTTGCGACGGAAAGAATCAACTGCGTTCATTGCTTTGTATTGGGGCCCAGTAAAATGCTGTGATTTTTTTTTACATTAACTCCACACAGGAGGCCCTAAGGAAAATAATTTCCCTCAAGGCCTATGTCATCTTTGAAGATGCTGTGTGGAGGTTGTTTTTGAGGAATGAGTGAACATGGGTCTTGAAGACACCCATGTTGTAGGAGGGAGGAAACACAGAGGCCGGCAAATCGTTCCACAGCCGAGCTGTTGAACTCAAGAACGAGTCGTGGAAACCACCCGTTCTCATGTGACCAATGTCAACCATGTACAAATGTTGGGCGCGTGTTTGGCGTGTTTCCCGACTATGCACCGTTGCCGAAGGGATCAATGACGCTAGTTCCTCGGAGTATCTTCCATTGTAATCCGGTAGAACAAGGACAGCATTCCCACCTGATGCCTATGCTCTAAAGATTGCAATCCGTTTGTTAGGTTAGGAGAGTCTATCAATCGGACCGCCCGTTTCTGCACAGAGTCGAGGGTTTTTTTTAGGTATTTTGGGGCTCCAGACCAGAGGTCGCTGCCAAATTCAACCGTGGGGCGCACTTGTGATTTGTACAGGGTTAGCAGTTGTGTACTATTAAAGTATCTGCGGGCCCTTTCAGCCCGGGCAGTTTCTGAGAGGCTAACTTAACTCTGGCTTCGATGGAGCCCCCATACCTCAGTTGGTCACTTAGAGTTACACCAAGCATATCGATGGAGGTCCTGTTCAGATTAAGGGGGCCTTGAAGAAAATGCACTTGAAAAGAATGCGGTGGGCCCAAAAAGGCTGGAAACCTTTTCTATAGTCCCACTAGCACCGGATAGTAAAGTTTGCCTATTACCAGTTGTCCGGTATCACATAAATGTATTAATATTTTATTGAATACCATTTATTTGTCAGCACTGTTTAATGCATTTCCTATCTCAATTAAGCCGTAAAACATTCACGTTCCACGTGTAAAGGTAACACATATTAAAACATATTGCATGCATATTTTATTCGTATCGTAACTACAACAATAATTTGATTGCCAAGTTTGGCCACTTGGCTTTAGTTCGAGAGATTGTGGTTTTGGTTCCCGCCGCAACGCATAAATAAATGGTCATGAAATTCTCCTCAGGAAATATGAGCAGGTATTAGTGGAGACTGTCGTTCTACATATTTAAAATATTATAAATTCAAAATAAAACAATAAATTTGTAAACATCACTTGCTTAACCCTTCAGCCAAAGCTGATTAAGTATTAAGTAAGTTGTTCCGCTTTCCGGAACAACTTACATAGGTCTCATAGAAATCGTTGTCTCCCTTATTAGCACGGTTAGAAATATTATCTAAGCGGTGTTGGAAAGAGAAAACATCACGCTTTATATTAAAATATAAAAGTTAACCATAGAAGAACTAAAATGTACACCTCTATGAAATGTTAGAAACGTTTCCCATCGCAGTTTGAAAAAAAAAATGAATTAAAAATTATAATTTTTTATTAATTATTTTTATATGAAATGACAAAAAATTAGGTGAACAACATTTATAATTCATTTCATATTTCTTGTAAAATATGTTTTAATTTTTTTCGTTATTGGTAATTTTAGTTAGAAAAAACGCATTTTTAAAACTTTAAGACAATTTAAAACTTTTATGTTTGCTTTATAATTTTATTTATTTAAAAAATTATGTGTTTATTTCCAATCGCAAAATTTTAAAGCGAATTAAACACCCTTTCAAAAAACAATTTTTAATTTTAGATACGTCCATAAATTTCCCATTTATTTGCATTTTATTGCAAAGCGGATATATTCTGATTTTAAATTAAAACTTATTTTTGTACGTATCCTTTTTTTTAAATATTATACGACTGAGTTTTATTCCCCTGCATTATATCTAGTTAGCAAAAAAATTACGCAGATAGAATAATTATTTGTTGCAAAAAATTTTACGGTATGAATGCAAATTTTATCTCGTTCAAACAATCTACCCGCTATTGTTAGGAGCATTACTGTTTATTGAATAAAAAAAATTTAAATGTATATTTTATTGTTCATTCTAATAATTGGCAAAATCAACTTAACAGAACAAAGCAATTTTAACAATTTAAAGAGTTAAAGCATTGATAAAACTCACACTAGATTGGTCTTTGAGGCACGAATAAATAAAATACTTCCCTTCAGGAGAAAGCTCTGAGAATGGAACGCAGCATTCCTTTAACTTGGCACACACTTCTTCATCAATGTGTACATTTTCATATCCACGCTTTGCGTTTTTCTGAACATTATTAAAACCCAACACAAGATATGTGATTCATTTGGCCATGTCATGTTTTTCTGAGGCGTTCCTTGATTCCTTTTTCGGTCATCTTGGACGATAAGAGTGTTTTCTCTTGACATTCCTTTCTTCGTTTCGCTTGACATATTTCTACCATGCATCCTTTTCTTATTTACATTTATTTCCAAGCAATCCAACATCTCTAAGGAATTTTAAGCTCGTGATTTCAAAGAAAAATAAAGATTTATCCCTTATCTCTTGTTTTAGTCACAGGAGACCATGACTAAAACAAGAGATATCATGAGATGTTCCCTAACTTTGATAAACCCAAATTAAATTTTGTGGTGGGTGAGTTAAAAAAAGACCATAGATTCAATGATGTAGAAAAGATTTGTGGAAAAGATTTATTTAATTTTTATAACTTTTATCAACACAATATTCCACAAAATATTGTGTTGATGTCAACCAGATTTTTAGATATTTTCCCGTTTAAGTTTAAGGTTGAATCCGTTTCAGGTTACAATGACGCGTATTTTAATTTGTAATAACTCTGAAATAGACTTAGACCTTACTAATAAACGTGTTTTAAAATTTACACAACTGGAAAACAACCATCAGCTTAGGGTAAATTATTGTGCAGTTGTTTGTATAATTAATATAATATAATTAGTAGGGGGTAAGCGTTTAAATAGGTTAGAGATTTTTATGCAAATGCATTGCCTCAACTCTACCACACGAGACAAGCAGGAGATAAAGTTTATAGATCATTGAACCCAACATCAATCGTTTGTCTAGTCTAGACTGTAGTGGAAGGCCCATCTAATGAATTTTAAATCATCGTTCCGAATCTTTGTACACTGCCGGTCATTAACCTTTGAGCTTGGAATTATCTTCGCCTGTTTACCAAATACACATTTTTTGCAAAAAACACCAATTAGGTTCACCAATTGTAAAAAAAGTTCTAGACTCTTTTGACAAATTGCAATGAATCTGCAATATCATTCTGCCATAGAATACAGAAGATTTAGTTAAGGATGGTGAACATAAAAGATAATTGTTTTATCTTTCATCTTTATAGTTTCCTAAATAATGTAGATCGAAATTATTGTCATTTAGTTCATTGGAAGTTCACTGTTGTTATCCTTCAAGACTCGGGAATACATATTCTGTCAGATCAAAAAATTTCAGCTTTGCAGTAAAACCAAAAAAAAAATTAAATGAATATTTTTTCTGACCGCATCCGAAAACTAAAAACTATTTTTGAAAGGTGGAAAGATGGAAACGTGCTTTCAAATTTTATTATTAGAAATGAACATAAAATTGTTCAAGCATTTTTTTTAAGCAAACATAAAAAGTTTAAAAAATGACTTACCTTACGTTTTTTCTAACAAAAATTACTGAAAAAGAAAAAATAAAAACACACATATTTTATTAGAAAAATGTAGTATACAAATTTTTGTCACTTCACTTTTTTTCTTACCATATAAAAATTATAAATAAAAAAATCACAAGTTTTCATTATTATTTTTTTATTGCGGTTTTGCTTCATGTGTCATGTTTGTACATTTTAATTCTTCTGTGGTTAACTTTTAGATTTGAATATCAGCGTGGTGTTTTCTGGTTTCTAACACCGATTAACCATATTTTTCATCATTAGTAAGAGAGATTACGATTTCTACGAGCTATTCTCAAAAGCGTTCAAATTCTGAAGGCATAAGTGCTCTGAACTGAAATAAAATTTCTGGTTTTACAAAACGTTGGATAGAATATCTTCTATATGTAATATGACACGTTATGTCTTTAAATGGATTTAGCTATCTTTAATAATCAAATAGGAAGGTATGTCAAAGTTTCCAACTTAACTTTATTTTTAGATTAATTGCTTAAACGAGGCCGTGGACAAAATAATTTCCCTCAGGACATTTGTCATTTTCATCTTCCTCCTCCTCATCCTTTCTCACTTTCAAAACCAAAGTTCTCCGTAGTCCTATTGCCTTCGGATGTCTCTGAGACAAGCGATTAACTAGGTACCTACCTACATATAATTTAAACAGAAAATCATTTTAATTGTGTTTCAAAATCGGAACCGATTTGTCAAGAATTCAGACTATACAGAGATTTTTCACTGGTCTGCGCTAGTAGGTAATTCAATTCAAAATTGGAACCGATTTGTCTAGAATACAGAATATCCAGAGATTTTTCCAGTAGTAGGTAATTCAATTCAAAATTGGAACCGATTTCGATAGAATACAGACTATCAAGAGATTTTTCCAGTAGGTAGTTCAATTCAAAATTGGAACCGATTTGTTCAGAATTCAGACTATCCAGAGATTTTTCACTGGTCCGCGCTAGTAGGTAATTCAATTAAAAATTGGAACCGATTTGTCAAGAATTCAGACTATCCATAGATTTTTCACTGGTCTGCCCCAGTAGGTACATTATTTAGAATTCCTCAACTATTGTGTATATAGTTTTGACAACGTAACTATAAAACCTACTTCTTTTCATTCTGCAGAATAAAATATGTTATCATAAGGTCCGGTCATCCGAACTAGACGCCACACCCAGACCCATTTGAAGGTAGTCATTTAAAAGAGTGACGAAGAATATAATAAGTAGGTGCTTCAATCCGTTTCGAATTCCTAGCCCGTGTCCCAACTCCCTACACAAGCTACCGTGAAATTTCACATGCCAGGTTAGAACTTAAAAGCTTCGTAATTTTTTGCCAACATGAATTCTATCACTTTTTTACCGCGCGAATGCTGGCTACATCCTGGAAGCAATTTTTTTTTATAATTTAGAACGCCTTTTCCCGCCAAATCAAACGCAGTCCATCATTATAGTTTGGTCCATGACGCAGAGGTTGACAACCTGTTTCACGGTCTATACAATTTGCTAATTCGCTTGTGAACTGTGTAGAACACACTTCTTAAATAAAATTAAATTTCTGCAATTTTTTAGTTTATATCATAGCGTGGTATGATAGTAGGAGCCCAATTTGAGAGGCGGATATGGGTACCGCTGCCCCGGCAACCATTTATTGGATAACTAACACGTCTGCCATAGGTCACCCCAGTTGGTTCTTTACGTTTGGTGACTGGGTTCATGGGGTGAGGTTTGTCCGGGTCTTGGCGGCGGATGCTTCTGCCCACAAATTGGAAGAGAATGGTTGGGGGAGTCCCTTTAACTTCTCCAGTCATAGTCTCTTGGAACATCGCCTTGCACCGCAGTGGGAGGGATGGATTCGTATATCCGTCACTCCTGAATACGATGACCCACAGATTTCTACTCACCCCTCGTACCCTTTTACTTTTCAGAACTTCCTCTCCTTTCTTTCCTAAAAATATCCTCCACACAGCATCCCCAAAGATGACATAGGCCCTGAGGGGAAATATTTTCCTCGGGCCTCCTGTGTGGAAATAATGTAAAAAAAGGAAATTCATTAAACTTCGTGACTTAAGTAATACAAACAAAGTAAATATTTTGAAACGATGCTCCAAAGCGGTTTTAAATTATTAAAAATCGATAGCCAAGTATTAAACTGCAACAAGTTCAAATCTGTTGTTTTGAGAAAATCAATTTTTTCGCGCATATCTAAAATATGCATATTATTATCTAAAATGTCATATTTCAATAGTTTTCACGGAAATTTCTAAATTACCTCAAATGCAAACCCTTCTTTTTAAATAATCTCGAAAGTTTTAAAAGGAAACAATTCGAAAAAAATTATTAAAAAATGGATAAGTATGTCTAAATATTTTGATATTTTCAAACCAGGTCTTTCAATACATATCAAACATTTTTTATTAATTTTGTTGCTGTCTAAAATTGGGAAGAGCCCCTTTTGTCGAATCTTTTGATACCCATATCGTGTTTTATGATTTTTTGCATTTTTTTCCGTTTAATACTGGACCAAAGATATATACGACAAATCGATGTGGTTTCTAAAATATCAGATACATATCTGGCTTGACTACTGTTATTGAAAAATATTCACAAATCCCGAGTAAGTGGCACGTCAAATATTTGCAAAAATGTGGAATTCAGAAAACAAAATTGTGGAATTTAATTTAAAACAAGCCATTTTATTAGCCGCAGTTAATTAGTTAGATTAGCAGTTTTACTATCAAGTTGTAAAGCTTGGCAGCTAATCAAATTCTGAACAAAAGATTAAACCTTAAAATTAAAAAAAATTCAAAATTATTCTGATAGTCGATTTGCTTGTCTCAAATATGATGGAGTCTGAAACACCCCAATATAATTATCATAATAGTAGGCCGTGGGCCGCAGATCAGCCAAAAATATGAAATGTTTCCGCAAATCATCGAATGAAGGTTGCAGATCCCTGAGCGATGGTACAAACCGTGACATTATTCTGCTGGCCGGGTCACGATCCAGTAGCCTTCAAAACCGTTCAACTAAATAATCTAAAATAGACCAAAGGCTGAACAAGTTATTTCAGCCAGTTCCGAAATGCCAACAGCTTTAATTATTTAAAAAATTGTTAACGTAACAATATTCGTTTAATAATATAATAAAACACATATAAAATTTATTAATACTTTATTTATTTTTTATCGTCACCGATTTCAGCCTGAAAGCCATCTTCAGACTAGTACAAATAATTCTTAATTCATCTTATATACATAACATGTGAGGGAGAGGGAGCGGGTAGTCTTCAAGGATTTTAACCAATCCGACCTCTAAGCTTGTTTTCAAGACAATATATCAATAGCAGTTAAGTACAATAAGCTTGTTTTCAAGCTAACGCATGTGTTCCCACAGAAATGGTAACTCCGTTTTTGTTCTAGTATCAACCTGAAACAAAAAGGAGATTATCTATAATAAACCACGCTTCACATCTCTATTCAAAGTTGTCCATAGAAATAGATAAGAAATACTAATTTTGTAGAAACAGTTTTCACCCGCAAAAATGCGTAGGCGCCGTTAGAGGCGACATTTTTCTAATAAAATAAGTGTTTTTTACGTTTCTAGTGATTTCAGAACTGTTTTCACATAAACATCACGTGAGTCATTTTTACATTTTTTTATGTTTGCATCCTAAATGTTAATATTTATTTGTAATAATACAATTTGAAAGCGTATTTTATCACCTCTAAAAAACAGTTTTTAATGTTTGAAATAGGTATTGAAATGTTCAGAAATGTTTAATTTATCGAGTTTTAATTGCGAAGCGGAAATAACACAATTTTTTTATAAATCTGACAGTTCGTTGAACACAAAAACCTTGCTCAACGGTGATAGACCGGAGTGGTTAACATTGTTTTTCAATGTTTGTTGCCATGTCGTCTTTGACGATGGGATTTTTAGTTATTTGGCTGTTAGCAGTAGACGTAATTATCTCAGGTTTATAGATTACTTTAATGTTGTCTGGGGAATACCTTGTTATAAATAATATGAATTATTAACATCCAATATTATTGTTGCCATGTCTAGGGGCTGTTATTAAGTTTATGATATTCTGCAATATATTTTTTTGTGATTGATAGTTGAATTTTAAAGCAACACGTGTAATTAGATTGCAGTATAAATAATCAAGAAATTAAATGAATACCTTCAAAACAAGTCGCGACCTCATTTCGAGCCAGTAAAACAATTATCACATATAAAAAAAAAATTCTATTATAAAATTTTTTAACAATATCATTACTCAATTTATGAAAAAAACATATTTTATTCATAAAGAAGTTCTGCTGTATAATGATTTTTAAACGTGACAGCTGTTTCGCCTTCTGATGGCATTTTAAAACTTAATGCCTTCAGAAAGTGAAACAGAATTTCTAATAAATTTGATAACAATAAATAAATTATAACATACCTATCTAGTAATAATAAATCAGTGAAGTATAAAAGAATGAATCTGTGGAGAAAAAAGCAGGTAGGTACCTATTCCGATTTTCCCCGAAATCTCGTCATTTTTACGTAAAAAATGTAAATCAGATAAAAGAACTTTCGCGAGAAGTTTTGCTTCAAGTCTAGTCGGCATCTTATCGGCAGTATTTCTGAAGTGAAAACTTCTTTAGAACCGTTGTGATTTGAAACTAGATGAAACGAAAGCGAGCGACACTAAAAAGAGACAAACACATTCGTCTATAGGATTTAGCCTGGGAGAGAATGAGAAAGCAATAAAATATTTATTTATTTCACGGGTACTGGGTTCCAATATAATACGATAAATCCACGTTCCCACGCAAGTCTCCTTTAGTCTAGTGGTATAAAGCGTCTGACGACCCTAGCGGCCAGACATTCAGCGGACCAATGATCGAATCTTACGAAATCCAAAAAAAAAAATATATATTTTTGTAAAATCAATATCCAATCTTCAAACCACTCCAAAATGAAAAGGCAAAAAAAAACACAAAATAAAGCGACTCCGAAGAAGAAAACATAAATACTAATAAAGTGACCAAACGTATAGGAAAAGGTGTACTGGAATTCGATGACAAAAAAATGTAAAAATATCCTTCACAATGATAAAAAAAACTGCCTCATAGTTTCCCAGCTCTCAAACGTCTACTTTAGTTTTATGAAGGTTACCCTTCTACCGCGTGTGAATTGCACACTCTGATTTTTTTTCTGAAGGGGCAAAAGCTCCCGATTTCGATTTCTGTAGTCATGAGATTTGCTTACATTTTCTCGGTCATCTCGACTATTGTCAAACATTCGAAGTCACCAAGAAAAGGTCACATATTATTATTAATTTATTTCGTGTGTATAAATTGTTCAATAAGGGAAGGGATTCTGTTATTGCTACTTTTCCTAATGATTCAATTATTCCAGATGATATTTTTTTTATGTGTGAACTTCTTTGACCGAATATATTATTGCACTTTGATTCATTAGCATGTCTCGTTATTTGGCCCTAATTTCGTATTTGTGTGACAGAATAAATGAATTTTTGATTTTTAAAATGAAACATTTTTAATTCGGATAAAAGGTTAATTAACCATCCTAATTTGGCCATGTTGATGCGCCTAGGCTAGCCGCCAACAAAGGCCGTACAGTGCTCCTATATAGATAGAGTGTACCTGTCGATAATTCGTTACTGTCTGGCGCTTACGTCACGTCTGGGACGAGAGCAGTAACGCGTGTTACCAGTACGCACCAGGACACCGAGTAAGCTAACCATACTAAACGTGATGGAGTCCTATATATTTTTGAAATTATGAAAGGTTGGGATGGCAATGATGGCATCCCCAATTGATATAAGTTTGAGGCTGAAGGGAGTCGGGAGAGGAGGGAGATGGGAAGTGGAAGATGGGAAAGTACTTGACCAACAAACACGGCTCCGTTACAGGCAAAATTTCAATTCCGAATGATGATTTTACACCAGGGCGATTCTGAGAGTATCTTCCAATCTGGAACGTGCCGAATACCAATATTGCCTTAAGACCCGGTAGTAAGCGCTCAAAACGAAGGGAAAATATGTAAATACGAACATTAGAGGGAGCGCGCACATATTAATTAAGCAAAAATTCTGAAAATTTTTAATAAAATACGACTCAGTTGAAATAGATCAAAAATCTCTTGGAAAATGTCTAAAGTAGCATTTAAAGAAACATCTTGAATTTTTTCATACAACTTGTAAAATAACAGAAAAAGACGTTCACAATAATTTTCGGAGCATACTTTGCGATTTTTTTTTGTCGAGGGAAATTCATATAATTACAGTTTCAGCGTAGCAAATGTATAGATATTATCTTCAAGAATAACATATTTTTAAGAACTTAAAAACTTAAAGTGTTCAAGGAAAGATTTAAAAATTGGTAGAAATTCGGGCTGCCTGGTCTTAATTTTGAATTGAGTTGCTTTACAAAATATTGGCGTCACGTCGAGACGCATCGCCTCCGTGTTTTCAAAAATGTTCACAGAATCATTTGAACATGTGAAATATATGTGGTTCTTAGAACAAAAAATGCTACAGGCATATGTGAGATCACAATAGTTAGCAAGTTAAAGTATTTACAACGGTACAATAATTGGAAATGCCATCTGGATAATAAAATATGTTTAACCAGTAGCTAATTAGCGTTTCTCATCGATTTAAATATAAATTGATTATCCAATCAATTCATTTATTGTAAGCGCAATGCTTAAATTAATTTAAATAATATCTAATATAATTAAATAACATAATGTGTACAAAATTCATAAGTTGTGAGATTTTTTCGTTGTTATGAGATTAAACCAGATATTTGATCACGTTCATAAAATTCAACAACCCTTAAATATTAATAGAAAAAATGCTTTATTTTTGTCACCTTACTGGGAGCCCGGATTGGCCTTGGATGCTGTTCAATTTGTTATGAAGTTTTTTTTCAACAAAGCAAAATAGATACGTTCTAAATATATCGAGCCGTTTGCCAACATAATTTCATGCCGGGGTTATTTTAAATTAATGTAAACTTTATTTGAGTCCATTGAGGAATTTTAACATTGTCGATGAGTGTAAGAATGCATTTAAAGTAGCTATTTAAATAAATCGAACGGAATTTAGAACTCGGGGAATCACATTGCTTTACAATTAGTAGTTCAAGAAACAAGAAGAATTTTGTAAGACATGTTTTTTTAATAAAATTTTAACCTTATATATAAAAATCAATATTAGTTTGCTTGTTCATATTTTATGCGCTGCCATACCGTTCCTCCGATTGGGAAGAAACTTTGGTGATTTGTTGTGCGCACGCCTGTGAAGGTTTCTGTATAAATGGTAAGTATTTCATATATTTTTGCGACAGGGAGGGAAGGGGAGAGTTAAGAAGGAGGTGGGATTCGCGGGAGTGGTGAAGAGGGAGGGGAGGGCGGGGAATGTGGAAGGAGAACTCGGGAAGAGAAGCAGACGAGGAAGGGGAATGCATAGGAAAGGACATGCAGGGAGAAACAATTTATAACTTTGAATTGCATAGCAACGCATGCCGGGTACCAGCCAGATATTTATAATCCAGGATACGAATAACCAGACAATATTTTAAGTCCTCCTACTTCTAACATTATATATTTCAACATTTTTTTTTTACATGAGCCCCACACAGAAGGCCCTGAGGAAAATTAAGGTATTCCAGGGTGTTAAGAAGAAACCAGGCGGCTTTTTTCGATACAAACATATTCCACAATTTCTTCTCTGGATTTTCACAGTAGTGCAATTTTTTTAATATAATAAATAAATCGTCCACTAGCGTGTGGTTACGTTTTAATTTTTTGATAAGTTACTTCTAATAGAAGTTAGGACCCTCCAAAAATCGTTAAAATTGCCTGGTTTGAACGCCATCAACAGATGTTCAGTACACAAACTAGACAACATATTTTAAAAAAAGTAAAACTTAGAGAAATAGAATATTTTTTATAAAATATAATTTTTTAATATCCCTTCCACTGCGGTGCAAGGCGATGGGTCAAGAGAGTTCGGCTAGAGGGGTCTAGATTAGTCTCGCTCAACCAATTTCTCCCGATCCTGTATGTAGATACACACATACAATTATTTGTGTGTTTAACAACCATTAAAACGAAAATTTGATATACTCGTAAGGTATAGAATATTAAAAAGGAAGATTACTATCACCTAGTACCTAGTGCATTTAAGAGTATCTAATGCAACATTCATTAATAAACTTTTTGACTTATTGTTTTAAATAGAAAAAAATCTTCTTACTTAAATGTGATAAGCATTGTAATTAAATTAATAATGGAAGCAGGTCAATTATTTAATATTATTTGTCTTAATTGCAATTCCATTCAATATATTGTTTTTAGTGAATTTTCTTGGAACGCAGTTAGTAGCGTTTTGCAACAAAATAGGGTGGTATTTAATTTCGATCGAAAAGAACACCACTTCGTTATTGTTTCATAGTGCATCGATCAATTCTGAGAAGTGTAGTCATACTAAGCATGTTTCCGAGAAGTTGCACAGAACAAGTTAGTTTTAATGTTATACGAGGAAGAGTTTTGCCGAACAAGCCCTGTAATTTTAATTAACAAAATATCATGGTGATTATATTACGTGCCTCAATTATTTGCTTAGCAAAGAGCCTCCATGGTCGAGGGGTAAGGCTCTCGACTAGCAATTCGAAGGTCACGGGCTCAATACACAGAGTGCCCAGGTAAATTGTATTTTGATTAATTTGTGTTATTTCACAATTCATTCATTAAAATAATGTATGGTATATTTACGGCACGTTCTAGGGTGGAAGATACTCTCCGCAACGCCCTGGTGTTAGACCACCATTCCGAATTGAAACGTAGCTTGAAATGGCACTCGCCGTGTTTGGTGACCAAATTTGAATAGCCGTCTTCCTCTTCCCCATCTCCTTCTCCTCCACACTACCTTCAGCCTTAGTACATACCCCAATTGGGGATACATAGACTCACTGGCTCCAAAGGGATGGTAGCAGTTGGGACCCTTGAGCAAATTCGCTTAAAAAGCTAAGGTTGTTACTTAAGTTATTATTTAAAACACACACTATTTTAGGAAAGGACACCTTCAATAAACACTGTAAAGCACCCCGGAGATGATTGAATCACTTTTTTTTAATAACTCCACACAGGAGACACTGAGAAAAAATATTTTTTCTCAGAGTGTGTCATATTTGGGGATGATGTGCAGAGGGTATTTTTTAGGGAAAGGAATAGAAGAACGTTCTGAGATTTAAAAAAAAATCAATGAGGGTGGGTTGGAAACTGGGGGCCAGTCTGTCTAGGAGTATCAGACGCATGAATCCATCCCTCCCACCTAAAAGAGTTCTGTAGAACTGTAGAGGTTGACCACCAGGTTTAGCCACTCAATTGGTATGCAGAAGTAGGTATCAATCGCCAAAACCCGGACAGAACTCATCCCGTAAACCCCTAAGTCACCAAACGCAAACTACTTGGACAGTGTAAAGTTGATTTTTTGCATGTATAAAAAAAGTCAAGATATCAACGCAATGGTTCAATGATTTGAAGATCCCAAGGCCTTGCCCGGTTTACCAAGGCGTTCGCCGCGCCTATGGTCCTAAAATTATCTATTATTTAACAGCACGTTGTCCTAAAACTGCTTCATAAAAAACGTACTAAAACCAAAAACCAAAAACCAACCAGTTACCATGTCCGTAACAAATTATCGTAAAATTTCTAAGAAAATCGTTTAGTATTAATTCTTTAGTCCCGTCAAAAAAGATGAGCATTAAAAGCCTTTTTACGTTTATGGAATATTAAAAAAAGATAAAATAAAATAAGCATTTGATGGCACGAGTTTTGCACATAAAAACGGCATCGGAACGCATGGAGCGTTCAATGCCAAACTAATTTTGTATGATTTCGCTAATAGGCGCCAAATGCCCCTCTTTTGATGGTGCAACATACCTATTAAGCACTTTACCAAATCCTTTATCCTGTATCAGTATATAATCTCAAATAATATAATGGAACATGCTCAAATTAGATTACTCATACAATGTCACTATTCTCAGCAATTATATGAATTTAATTGGACCACTCCGTAAATATCGTTATTTTGTCTATTTTTAAATTGACGTCCATTACCTAATCTGATGGCCAGGCACATCTGCTCAGATTGGTAGATACTCTTAGTATCGCTCTGGTGAATGACTACGATCAATTATTAACCACATCTGAATAGTCCATGTCCATTGTTCATGTTCTTCCACTCCCCAATATTTTTAGACTCACAACATAATACTATTATGAATGTCATTGATTTCGTTGATGTCACTGGTTTCGGGAAGTTGGGACTCTTGTGTGATGTTTACGAAAAACGTAGGTTGATGTTATCCAAATAACATAACTTTAGTTTCTAAGGTTAATAGTTCCGAAATTCAATAATAAGTACGGACAGAGAACGTTTGAATACAACATACCGAAGATATTTAATTTATTACCTGACAATATAAAGCAACATAATTCTATGAATAAGGTTAAATATATGGTGAAAAATTGGTTATTGGAAAAAGAATATTTATTTTGATACTTGATACTTGATAAAATTTATGAAAAAATGTTTAACTGTAGATAAAAGATGTAAATTATAACTTTAAATATATTTGTAAGGAATTATAAGCACCTGCTGTCAAGCCAATTGCAATTGGCTTAGCGGGACTGGATTGTTGATTTATAAAATAAATAAATAAATTTAAAAAAAAAAAAAAAAAAAAAAAAAAGGTACATAAACTATAAATTGCATATTTGTAATATTCCTTACATTACAAAATATTGATTATAATAACCTCCTGGTCCCCTAGCACGGTCGATCGATTAGGATTGATAGGATAACTTTCGGTACCTTATCATCGTTTCCTAATATATAAAGAACACTTAGTCAGTGTGAACTGTTACTTATTCGTTGGCGATGTGCAGTCATGCTAGGGAACAAGCAATTTAGCAATCCTTATCGATCGACTGTGCTAGGAGGTCTGGAAAAAATTTCTGTATCGAAACTTACAGCACAGATTCAATATTATTACACAAATTACTGCATTATAAAATTGACTGTCCTAAATTCCTTAGATTAATCAAAATACATATTTCCAAAAGATCTTGTCGACATTTATTACCCTTTTACTTTAAGAGGAACGTGTGCGCGGCCCATTTCATACAAATCTTAATTCTGAAATTGAGATCAAAATACTCAACCAAACTGAAAAATTATTTTTGTAATCGATAGGTATATTAAATATCTTAGTACGAATGTGAGCTACTCTATTTATTTTTGGTTTAAATTATAACCTATACCTATAGGTCATAAAAGATTTGAATGTTTCATGATTTTGGAGGCAATTTGGGCAATTATTTGTGGATAAATGATAAAATAAAAAAATAATTTTACTATATTTATCGTAAAAATATGATGGTCCCAATGACCGAGTTGGTTAAGGCGTGGAATCAAAGTCCCTAGTACAGACGATCGATAAGGATGACAGGATAACTTTCGATAACGTCTCATCGTTCCCTAGCACGACTGCAGATCGCCAACGAATCAGTAACAGTTCACAATGACTTTAACAATTCTTAATATATTCGACGTCAACTGTTGTTTGTAGGTTGGATCGACCGTGCTGGGTATGGTAGGGGGGCAGGTAAGACAAGAGATCGAGTCGAGGGCTCGAGTCTCATTTGCGCATGTTACCTTTTTTTATTTTTCTATGACTTGTTCTGTTTCATGTTTCGTTTAGATTTAATATATTATCTTTTTCACATGTAAAATATATTGTCATCACTATCATCAGGTATCACAGGAAATCCAAATGTATCTCAATATATCCATGTTGAAATTGATGCTGAATCATATTTTATCTTATATTATCATAACCTCGTTTGAGCATTACAACAACATTGATAAATTAGTAGATAAGTACTAAAGGTGGTATAGGTAAGAACTGCACAGTACCGATAAATAAATAATACTGCATTCTCATATAATTTACCTGATTATTCGAGCTCGTCACAACGGACATTATTGGGATTACGGCAACTTCATTTACATCTGCCCTGATGATGGACACTGTAACGCTGTCCGAAACGTTGGATAAAGAAGGAGGTAGCGCAACACGGCATATCACCCCAAAAACAAATAACGAAAATACTTTTGGCCGTGAAAATCTAAAATCGTACCGGGCCGCAGATACTTTAATAGTACACAACTGCTAACCCGCTAAATTAATTGTGAATCTACACAAATTACGTTACATACATAACATCATTTTGATAATAGTTTACTTTTCACTGTTTACGTTTTATGAAGTGACCGGACATCTCAGAGTTGCTAACAGAGTGACACATCATCACACTGTTGAAAAGTCAGTAAAAGCGATGAAAAGTGCTGAAAAAAATTACGTTAATCAGGTTAGGTTAGGTTAGGTACGGAAGGAATTTTTAAATTTATTTAATTGTGAATCTACACATACAGAGTGTCAGAGACATTTCAGAGTGTCTAACAGATTGGCATTTTATCATACCTTAGAAAAGACATGAAGAGCAATGAAAAGTGCAATGAAAAATTACGTTAAACAGGTTAGGCTAGTTTGTGGACTATTTCTTTTTTCATCATTTCCACTTTTAAAGTCTTTTCAAAGGTGTGTTGAGTGCCACTTTGTTGAGTATCTAACAGATTGGCATTTCATCACACCTTTGAAAAGATATGAAGAGCGATGAAAAGTGATGAAAAACTGCGTTAAACAGGTTTGGTTAGGTTGTTGGCAATTTTTTTTAGTCGTTTTAACTTTTAAAGACTTTTCAAAGGAGTGTTGAGTGGCACTTTGTTGGGTTGAAATGAAACTTAAAAAAAAAAAAAATATTATATTAAACCCTTTTACTATACTTTTATTTTCATGTGCCTTTGCATAACACGGATCCGTGCAATTCAAAATATGCAATCAATTAAATTTAAATAAATGATCAATTTGTAAATGCCAGATGATATAGAGTTTTCCCCCGTTTAAACAAAAGGTAATGAGGAAAATGGAATTTTTTACATTATTTTTCATTTATTCAATATCAGAATTATTGCATCATGGATTAAAAAAAGACTGAGTTGTGTGGTGCACAAATAAATACCTTCATAGTCTGACACTACGTGGTTTTCTTAGTAAAAACATGGCGGCGGTGGTCTCATGTAATCTCTCTCTTTCTAATAATTTATACATTGTAGCGAATTATTTTTGGGGTATTATGACGTGTTGCGCTACCTCCTTCTTTAGCCAACAGTGTCCATTATCAGGGCGGGTGTGACAGGTTTGATGATGGACACTGTAACGCGACAATAATATTGTTTTGTGAAGTTTTTCTTGTGTGTATGTATTTACTTAGTAGACTGAAAACTGCAAAAATGAGATCTCTAAGGCGTATACGCGGTAAAACCGTAAATGAGCTTTTGAAAAATTACACACTCGGATAGAAAGCTGACGTAAGAAAGGGATGCGTTGGTGGTTTTATTTTTTTTACATTAGCTCCTCAAAGAATACCCTGAGAAAAAAATCTCTAATAGACTACGTCATCTTTGTGTGGAGGATCTTTTCAGAGAAATGAAGTTCTGGGTAGGAATCTGGGGGTCAATGTATCCAGGAGTGACGGATGTATGAATCCATCTCTCCCACTTCGGTGCAAGCCGACGGGTCGAGAGAGTTCAGCTGGAGAGGTCTAGGTTAGGTTTCCCTCAACCAGGCTCTCCCAATCCGACCCTCCACACAAACGCATTCACTTAGATCTAAACAAACCTCACCCCTTGAACCCGGGCACCCCTGCTAAATTATCAAACGTAGAAATCACCACTTGGAGTGACCCATGGCAGGGTTGTTGGTTATCCAATGAAGGTTCCCGGGGCGGTGGTAAGCATGAACAAATAGAATACGAATGTGAATGGAAGAAGAATCCACAAGGAAGACTTGAATATATTTGGGTAGAAAGCAGTCACTTCGTGGTTTGACATTTTTGATCAAAATAAAACAATAACTTTGTAACCACGATTTACTTATTTAATTTTTTTAATACCGACCGGTTTCGTTTAACACAAGCATCTTCACGGTATAAAATTAAACTGTTCAGGGTATAAAGTTTAATTTTGTACCCCGAAGATGCTTGCGTTAAGCGAAACCGGTGGTATTAAAAAAATAAATAAATAAATCGTGATTACAAACATACATAAATACTTCAGATGGGCCATGTCAAGAATCAGAACAACAGAAGGGTACATATGATATTATTTATGAACGTGAAGGAAGCAAGAATTTTGTGACAAGATCGAGTTCTTTGGCGGTCCATCCTCTCTGCCTACCACTGCGGAGAAAAGGCGTGATGGTTAGTTACTTATTTGCTTGTACAGTTGAAGTCGAACTGAACATCGTTATTATTAAATTGTTCCTAATGCACCACTTCCTACATAAAAGTACGCGGTCAGCGGGCCTCAATTTGCGCATGCCTGTATAACGCATACTCGTGTCGTATCGACTACATCTCCCAATATTAAAGCAACGCAGTCCCGACCTTAACCTTGCTATTGTTTTACTGCCTCAAGGTCACCGCACCGCACAGCACGGCGTACACTCCATTCATTGCGAAACGGCACTCTGCTCAATAAACAATTACAATAACCTACGCGGATTCCAGATGATTTTATTTATAAATTTAGCTTCGACTTCAGCACCGCATTCTGTCAAGGTTTATAAATAAACCAGTCCACATCTCGTACAGATTTATCGTGAGAACTTCAAGTTTTGACGTGGGTTTGGATATTTAATAATTACGGCATAATTTATAAAGAGTGTGACGGCACGTACCCGAGTTAAAAAAATCTTTATCAAATTTTGGTCTCCAGCAAAATAATTTTGGTTTGAAAATTTATAAAAACAAAAAATATTTTTTTTTTTCAAATTAAAAACAAAATTTTCGCTGCTCACTCAGCCGAGTAACCTCCCAAACTCCAACCCGACCATAACTGTCCTAATAATAACTGTTTAGTTATGTTTATAAGTTCAGGAAGGTAACACTGGTTAAAGTTTGTACATCCTGTATACTTATATTGTAATAATAATATTATGTAATACTTCCGCCTCGCTTTAATTATCAAGGTTTTTTTCCACTACAATCATTGATAAATTATATATAAAAAAATACCTTCAACTAACAATGTAACTTTCCTGTTGGAGGTTGGCCATCATCAGGGCATTCTTCTCTTTGTATGTTTATAGTCTGGAACAACTCTGAGGAACGGCAGTCGAACAATTATGTAGATATACGAAGCCTTGCAGTATGGCGTATCTTCTGCTACACCGTCTACCAATCGTCCAAACATCTTTTGTGTATCTAATCTTGTAATTTTAATTCCTTTTGTTTTATTTAACTTTTAACCAGCTGTACACTAATTAATAATAAGTGTAATTTAAAATCGATTTCACCGAACCAAGCGGCCCAGAGTCTACGGACGTCTATTCGCCACCGCAGGCGGGGGCATAACTGATACAAAATGCACATAGTCTTTATGCGGACGGCATTTGATCAATTCCAAATTCGTTGAACACCGTCTATTTTGATCATGCACAAGCAAATTTTATTTGATTGGATTATGTTTCGTTCATTCAGAATTGAAACGTTGCTTGAAATGTCTGTAGCCATATTTAGATGACCAAGATTTTAAAAGCCAGGAATTTCTTCCACCTTTCTCTTCCCCATCTCGTTTCCCTCCAATCTTCAGCCTCACAACATACCCCAATTATTGGCGATGCCATGGTCCCATTGCTTCCTGGCGGTTGGAAGCAGTTGGGACACTATACTAGACTCAAACCGAATTCACAAAGTCGGGCAAAGCACTATGACACGTATCACTTAGACTTTAGACTAAATATTTGCAGGTTAGGTTTAATTAACATGTTTGAAGCATTTGGAGCGTTGCGGTGAATGTGTCTTCTTGTAAGCCATCTACCTAGAGTACTAGTACACATTAGAATCTACATTACAAAGTACCAAGTTTCCATAAATAGATTCGTCAGTTTGATAAACCCAGTTTATTCCTTGGGGAACCTCTCAAAAACGAGCCTAAAGGTAACTTTTTGATTCTCAATTGTTTGAAAGGTATGCGTCGTGAGTTACCTGTAGACTCCTCTTTTACCACACAGTTTACAAAGTCATTAAATTAATATCAATACCAGCTACCTCGTGGATCCGCAAATAGTAGATTTTGTAATATTCTAACTCGATGTGGCGTTTTATAGCATTTTATAAATCCCGTAGATTTTGATGCCGGCTATAACTTTTACATAACTGCTGACAGTTTTATATATCAATGGTTATATGGGCTTCAGGTTTTACAATATATTAGCAAATTACAAATAATATGTTAAAATAAGTGGGCGGGCGGCGCGTGTAAGAGCGGCTACAAACATAATATTATACATATGGGCCGACCTTGAACGGAGTTTGGCCCAATCTTGTATCGAACGTTAGCGCCAATTGACACCTACAACCATACATAAATATTTGTGATCGCTGTGTGTGCATATTGACGGAGGTCTCGTTAGTGAAAGATGCTGCATTTATGTTATATAAATCTAATTATCTTCCAGGATAAAAAAAATAATGCAAGTGACAGCGAAACACTAGGGATAGTTTTTGAGAAATGGATTTGTAAATTATTTAGAGCCATAGAGCAGAAAATGACTTTGATAGAAATAGTGATAGCTCCGCTGGGCAGGCCACGTAGCAAGAATGGATTAGAGACGATCTAACAAATACTCTTCTCTTTTATAAATTTTCAAGACGATGGAGGTTGATACGGAACAGGAGGGAGACAGCACGCTGAATATCATGGATATCGTAGATCCTCAAGTATTTCTGGTGAAAGATCACCATTCAAGTTTGATATCGTGTTTTAAATGGCTGTGTTTGGTGATCAGAATAGCCCCAATCTTTCTCCATCCCAACTCCGTTCCCTCCCATACGTTCAGAGTAACAAAATATCCCAATTGGGGATGCCATAGTCGTCCTGGCATATACAGAGTTTTCCAATAAGAGGTGTTATTTTGATATTCAAAGAAAAATGCAATTTTTAAATATAAATGATCGGAAATTTATTTCATTATAAAGAAAAAAGTATGCCGTTAATAGTGGAAAATAACATCAGGCAAATGACCACCACGACCATGCTAAAAGGACCATATCCTTTTCATGAAATTTTCCCTAACCAAATCGCAAAGTGGCTGCCCTATGTCCTCGATAGCCTCACGAATTCCATCTGAGGTCTTGAATCGACGCTGGGCTGTTGGCGTAGACCTTCTCTTTCACGTGGCCCCAAAGGAAGAAGTCGCAAGGTGTTAAATCACAAGATCTCGGTGGCCAATTGTGATCACCTCTTCGAGAGATAACACGGTCCGGAAACTTTTCCCGTAAAAGATCAATGGTTTCGTTGCTTGTGTGGCACGTAGCGCCGTCTTGTTGAAAGTAAACGTTGTCCAGATCAATACCATCCACTTCCGGCCATAAAAAATCATTAATCATCTCTCGATAGCGCAATCCAATCCAAAATAACACCTCTTATTGGAAAACCCTTTAGGTCATACATCAGAATGAGTCTTGAGCGGTATTCACATGAAAAAGTGGGGTATTTCCTAGAGGCAGGGAACTAAAGGAGTTAAAAAGTTGATGATATAATCATTAACTGTTCAAAAATAGACGAGAAGCCATATTTATAATAATAACAAAGATAAATTTATGAATATTATATTTTTATCCTTTGTATTGTGCGTACAATTTGTCTGCCAAATTGCTTTGTGAGTTCTCTGCAGAGTATGCGAGTGTGATATAAGCATATCTATAGACAATACTGCACTAAATTGCCAAGACCGTACTCATTGCATAATGTTTAAAAGGCAACGCGTGTAACAAGAGCCGCACGCAGTGTTAAAACACTTTTTCGAACCAGAAATAATATGTGGGGAAAAAATAATCTCGGGTTCAAAAAGTGTGACATAGTGAAATGGGAAACGTGTTTCTCTATGTATTATCTAGGCCGTGGCGGTCGTCCGGAAAACAGAAGATCAGCGTTCAAGTTCCACTGCAAACACATCTTTATATTTTATGTTTGTTTTTGTGTGGACCTAATTTTTTAATGTTATTAATGTTCTTTCATAAATTGAAGAATAAATCATTATTAATGAATCTAAAGGAATCATGAAACAGAACAAGACACAGAAAATAAAAAGGTAACAGTCGCAACTGGGGATCGAACACAAGACCTCTTTCTTACCTTGACAAAACTGACCACTGAACTATTGAGACCTTCCCAATATAATATTTACAACATCGAACAGTATTAATAGGGTAGCGTCTGCGCGGTTATTGAATTTCATAACCCTTTTTTGAGTGCATGTCTGACGCCACGCCGCACGTGCCGCGCCACAAATAACATCTGTGTACATGAAATTTCAAAAAAAGCTACCATTGTAATTCGTCAAAAGATGTCGCCACTTCCGTTAGCAGGTCGCATTGGGACGTATCCCTGGCAGGTATAAGTAGAACGAATTTGTGAATTTCAGTATCTCTTCAGATATGGAAAGATTGACGGTAAAACTTACTTGTTAATAATAGTATCAAGCGGCTATATATTACATAATGACGTCATTGCCTGTCCCGATTACTTTAACCCGGTGACTAGCTATCTTTGGATGACAGTGGATCTGAGGAACGGGCTATTTTTGGAACCAGCTCCTATCGGATTTATAAAATGGTCACCGAAACTAACTGGGCGAAGTTAAACCAAAAGCCGCCCGCAGGGCCTAGCAGCAAAAACCTACGGAGTTTTTAACTGCTAGTGTTTATTAATATATTTAGGTCTACACAAATAAATTAAGAGTATGAAGAGAACATATGATGCGGATTAATCAAATGCTTGAGGCGGGCCATGTCAATAGTCAGAACAACAAAAGGATGAGTATGAGACGATGTATAAATGAGAATGAAATAAAAGAGTGTGTGACATCTTTTTAACATTTTAGTATTTGGGTATTGTCGATAAATATAATCAATTAAAATTCATAAGAATGAAATAAATAAAACACCTTTATAGGGAACACAAGTAAGTATCGGCGTTTATTTTAAAGGCAAATATATTCCTAACTATTGTCATCCACATCGATATCGATTATTTCGTTAAGTCAGAATACAATCTTGTGAGGTCTTATTGTGCCCATTTAAGTAATTAACCCGCCTAATCACAGGAGACCCAAGTTGTCCCAAAACATCATATGCCGTTAAGAGCGACCGTGCATTATTAAAAGTTAGATATCTCTCTTCCTGTCACGCATACATTCGTGATTTCTTTTATGTTAGAAAGCGAAAGAAATAAAGCTTCTTATTGCTTTACAAATATACGAGCTATATTGGTCAGATATTTTACAAACCCGATCATAAGTGACGATTTTATTTTGCGCCAATTTGCAACGTAACAAACATTTAATTTTAAAATTAAATTGTATAATGTCATAAAAAGTGAGGTGACAGTTTTATTATAAATTTTCTTAAGAAAAGGAATCTGTGTTTAAAATGTTCAGTTTATTTTATTTTATGTACTTTTTCTAGGAATCCCTAGGTATGTATTTTTAAGCTAATTTACATTTTCAATACCAAAATTTTAATATTAAAAAACAAAAATGTTGATTTCTAATAAACACATCGGAAAGAATTTTAGAACAATTTTTGTTTTTGCAAAAAGGTTAAAAAATAACCAATAGAAAGGAAAATTTAAAATGCACGGGAAGAACCGGGAATTTAGTGCGCAAATCTTGACAGGCAAAAGTTTTAGATATTATTTTGTCATTATTCGAAGGGTTAACTGAACTGACCCTGTCTTCCAAACTAAGGAACAACTCTAGTAAGTATATTATGTTTTTTTTTTCTACGAGTTCTCACATAAAATAATGAACATCAACTTCAGCAGTTTCTACGCGGATTACCGTACCACAAAATGATTTTTTTTTCTACATCTATTTTGGTTTCCCGTATACATTTACAAGAGAAATAATTTATTTTCGCACACGCATTTTCCTCCCACTTCTTGTACACAGGTACACGTTTAGTTTCTTAAATAAAATAATATCGAAAGTATTCACATATTTTAAACATTCGTTTGTATTTACTTTATCAATATTAAATACTAAACTTCCTTGTAAAAATCGACCTCAAATTTTGCGAAAAACGTACAACCTTGCAAATCGTACGTGATTTTGATTATAAAAATACTAGCGAGTTCCCGGCATGCGTTGCACTGCCACTTAAATAAAGAAATTATTTCTCCCTGATGTGCTTTCCCATTCGTCCCGTTCCCCTTCCATCTACCCCCTCCCGCTTTCCCCCGTCCCGCGAACCCCCCTCCTTTCTTCTCTTCTGCCCCTCTTGGATTCCCCCCCCCCACCCTTCTTCTAACAACCCGTGCGCCACCTATTCCAAAAGTTTAATATAAATTTCATAATTAGCCAGAGCCCACCAGCACATACAGAAACATTCACGGGCTTGCGCACAACAACTCAACAAAATTCAACGCAGTCGGGTGAATAGTATAGGATATAAATCATAGGGCCTGAGCTCTCCATTATATAAAGAAACCATCGCGGGCATGCGCATGAATAAGAAGCGGGACAAACAAATAAAGAAACATTAATTTATATATATTAAGATTACTTTATAAGTACTACTAAAACTTAAACCGCTTTTCTACAGATGTATAACATATTTCTCTTGAACAGTTTCAGTTTTTAAGTTTCTAAAAAAATATAATATGTTACTTTTACAGATAATAACTGTACATTTGTAGAGTCGAAACGATAATTATATAAAATTCCCCAAGAGAAAAAAAAAACGCGAAGAATGATCCGAAAATTATTAAAAACACTTTTTACTCTATTATCATGAATTTTTTTTACTCTATTATTTTACTCTATTGTTATGAACAAATTCACAGGCTATCTTTAAATGCAACTTAAGATGAAGCTATACGTGAAATCCTATTTAGATACTATTTAAATTAATATTTACGACGAATCGGTTTACATTATGGACATCAATAATATGCTACGGATAAATTGAAACTTTTACTAGCTTTTCTATGTATTGAAATTACAATAAAATTATTATTTACATAACAAAATATATAAGCGTAAACCACAAAAAAAATGTTTTTGCATGACTTAACTATGAAGATAAAAGAAACAATTTTTAAAAAAATACCCATTTATGGCTAAGACTATTTTTGAGGTTTTGTATGTTCCAACTTTTTTCATTCTTATAAATATTACGCAAAAAATAAATAAAACACCACTTTTTCGCTTACTTGCTTCGTGCAAATAAGACGCTTGATTTAAAATTTTGAAGGCATGAGAATCGAAATATTTCTAGCGTTTATAATTTTTCGAGAGATTTTAGCTCTATTTTAAACGAGTCGTGTTTTACTAAATATTTTCACTACTTTCGCTTAATTAGAAATTATAATCGTTATTTATTATGCGCGCTCCCTCTTACATTCATACTTACACATCTACCTTTCTTCTCCCTTTTGAACGCCTACCATCGGGTATTTTAATGAATAAATTCGACGTTGAATGTAAACAAGCGATCATTCGAAACGTCGTCGCAGCGATTGTTTTTTTAAATATTTTATTGATATCAATTCGATACTTACACACTTATCTATTATAGTTATGCAGTATACACTGTACACCCTCACAAATTGTGAATCACGGATAGATATGAATAAAGATGAGCCAAAGAGATAAAATAATAAATTAATTTATTTGGTACCCGGATGCCGATTTGAATATTGTGTTTATGGCTCCATCTTAAGAGGAACGGTGCGGCATTTTTCATGCAAAACTTTTATTTGGATATGATGCCAAAATACTTAACTTAAAGACTTACTTTTTAATCAAAATTCATAACAAATATCTAGTACGCAATTGTGCTTTTTACATATGAGATTACAAAATGTAGGGTATTAAAGACTTCAATTTTGCATTTAATTTATTTCTGCACGACATATTTGTGTTCAATGTAAAATGACATTTGTAACTTACATTGCTTCATTAATAATATTTATTGATTATTTTATAATTATTATATCATCATACTAAGGGGGCATCCATAAATTACGTCACACGTCACGTAAGGGGAGGGGGGGGGGGGGAGAGTAGAAAAGTGCGACAAGGGGGTATGGGGGTCATCAACTCTTTGACGTCACATGTAAAAATCTAAATTATTAAACCGTAAAAATTAAATGTTAATGAAAAACTTAAAAATATTTTAAATTAAAAATTTTGAGCTCCTGTTTTGATTTTGTTTAATGTAAAATTGCAAAATATTTGACGTCACACTAGGGGGGGGATCGAAAAATCATGAAATTCGTGTGACTTATGGATGACCCCTAAACAGGGCAAAATTACCAAAATTGCCTCTAAAATCATGAACATTTTATTTTATAATTTAAAAACAAATAAATAAATAAACACGTATCTGTACCAGGCATTTGCTCTAATTTTTGATTAAAAAATATTTTTTAGTTAGTTTTTGAATTTTGACTTCAAATCCAAATTTTTTTTTAAACAAGCCGCAGCCGTTCTCCTTAAACAGTAAGAGCATTCCTCACTAATAACTAACACATTTCAAATTAATATAAAATAAAATATTTTAGATTTATTCCCGAACAGGAACCCACGCTCAATTGTCGCCTAAATTGGGCTTTACAATTTTTAAATGTTGTAACATAATCTGAAACACCAGCGGTTTTCAACCTTTTACTTTTACATGTCCAAACGTCTCACAACGCCGCTTTTAGTATCTTCTTATCACATTATAACACTAAAAAATCATCCCGTAAAAAGCAAGAGTACAATACATTATTTTCAATTTTCGACTTAGATGAAATATTTCTTAGGCCGGCAAGTAGTCATTTTCAAAGACTTTTTTTTAGCTTGACTGAGGATTACGCCTGATTGACACCAAAACTATTAATAGAATGCCGAGTCTATCTGCCGAGTTTCAGCTCGATCGGATGTCGGAAAATGGGTTAAATTTCACTTCGAAGATTAGCATTAGTTGATTCACGGAAACAAAAGCATAATTCAAATAGACGTATCGAAAAAATTCAAGATTTTCTCGGTCATAGTTACAGGCAAATCATTTTAAAGATGCTACATTTGAATGTATTTATGCACACTATGAGTATTTAAATTGACAAAAAAGTAAGTTTGGAACACCCACCCGCAGTCCCCTCTTACCCCGCAAATGACCAAAGTTACTGGGTGTATGGCAACGTTTATCGATTCCATTTATATTTAGACTCGCGATTCAATTCGACAATATTCTTTTCGTGTTTTTTTTTTGTTTCGTTCTCCAGCTTCCTAAAAAAACAACAAATTATTAATTTAATTTATTTTTTGATCCATTTAGTATTCCACCTCACGAGCAAGGGTCTTTTTAAAGTGATTTACCCACCCAGTTGCACATCACACTAGAAATCACACTAGAAATCACACTACCAAATTACGAAATCTATAATTTTTCTATCAATTGACTTTTTTTTTCTATTTTTCATACAAACATACATTGTATATATCTCAACATATTCCCACCGATTATATTAAAATACTTATTATTAAGTTTTTAGTAACTATTAATTATTTGTTTATTTACACCTTTGGAGCGTTTACAACAATCGTGGAACATAGTAATAATAAATAAGAAACAATAAAATAACAATTTTTTAAAATTATTATTTCTCTTAATGTACATTGCAAGGAAGCAGAAATAAAAAGAAATGACAATATTAATTATAATAACAATAAAATTTATGTCAGAATTTTAGAAATTTCTGATATAAATTTTGGTAAAGAATAAATGAAAATATCAACGGAACTGAATTCATTTCCAAACCTAAAATTGTATAAAGCGTTTAGGTACGATTTTGTTAGGGTACGGAGCAGCAGTTTCAATTTATCTGCGAATTTAATTTAGATCTAGAAATCAATTGCTGCTGTGGGGAGCTGCTCTTTGAAGTAATTTACATGAAACTGTTGATTACAAAGATTGTAGTCAATTCTAGGAAAGTGACATCTGTTACTTTTGGAAATTTAGAGTGCCACGCTGTTGAATTTCGCAGCCTCTTCTGCTCTGGAGCCCCAAAATACCTGAAAAAACCCGTGAAAAATACCTGAAAGATTCCCCTTTCTTACCAAGCGGGCTGCAATCTTTAGAGAACAGGTAGGTATGATGTCCTTATTCTTCCGGTATTACAATGGAAGATGCTCCGAGGATTCAGAGGCGTCATTGATCTCTTCGGGAAACACGTCAAACACACGCCCAATATTTGTACACGATTGGCATTTATCACATGAGAACGGGTCGAAGAGTTCAACAGCTCGGCTGTGGAACGATTTGCCTCTCTTCAGGACACATGTTTACCAGTGGCGGTCCGTGAGTTTTCAGTGAACTAGAGTGCTAAAATTGAAAAATACGACGTTTTTGATGTTGTTTTAGCTTAAAATGAATTTTATTTTTTTTCGACATTTTGTATGAAGATTTTCGGGATATACTGAAATGTGAAATACAAAAAGTTGAAATTTTGAAAAAAAAATTGTTTTCAGCTACAACAACATCAATAAAGTCGTATTTTTCGATCTTAGCACTCTAGCGCACTGAAAACTCACGAACCGCCACTGATGTTTACTCCTTCCTCTCCGCAAAAAGACCCTTCACACAACATCTTCAAAGATGATATAGGCAATCCCCGTGAAGGAAATTATTTACCTCCTTTGTGCAGTAAATTAAAAAAAAACATCCCACCTTACTCAGTATCTTAACGCATCTGCATCAACGTATTTAGTATCTGAATCCAGAATTCTCATCTGCTGACGTCTACCGGATAAGAGCGATGCTAAATAATGTTAATTAACTTGATAGTTTTGCATAATGCATAATGCATGTTAACTATTATAATTTATTAATCAATTATTTAATAGCATCGGGGATTTTTTTACACCCCATAAAATAATTAATTGATACAGGATTGAATTTATAATTATTCACATCAGGCGGATGACAATTTCATTGAATACTGGTCAAGTTTAGTGGAATGCTTTAAGTACTTACTTATGTGAATGGAAGGTACCTACGTCCTAGGTATTTGAAGTACCTACCTTGGTTGCTAATTAATTAATGTATACACCTGTATAGGGTTCCATTTTTGCGTACATAATACATGTATTTGTCAAAAGCACGACAGAAAATAAATGCGATCGATGTGCATTTAAAAACGTTCTTATGAGCCCAACAGTGGTTCGCTACGTTTGGTGATTTAGCAGGGCTACGCGGGTTCATGGGGTGAGGTTTGTCTAGGTCTTGGAGGCGGATTACCAGGACACACTGAACCCCAGATTTCTACCTACCCCTTAAACCCGTTCCTTCCCAGAACTCTCCTCTCATTCCTTTCCTTAAAAAACCCCTCCACACAGCATCCTCAAAGATGACGTAGGCCCCGAGGGAAATTATTTTCTTCAGGGCCTCTGTGTGGAGCTCACGTACAAAAAATGCATAGTAGGTACGTTATTGCATTTCTTAGAATAGATCTTGCAACTTTGTCTCTTTCTCTCGTAAGAAGCTCTAATTTTTATGTACACAATACATGTAGGTATATGTCAAAAGCATGACAGAAAACAACTGCAATCGATGTACGTTTGAAAAAACGTTGCTATGCGCTCAACCGTTGCATACAATTAATTGCAACGTTGTCTCTTTCTCTCGTAAGAAGTTCTAATTTTTATGTACATAATACATGTATATGTCAAAAGCAACAGACAGAAATGGCATGACAGAAAATAACTGCCATCGTTGTGCACTTGAAAAACGTTCTTATGCGCCCAACCGTGCATAGTACATTATTGCATTATTTAGAAGTGGTCTTGGATCGATGTCTCTTTATATAGCAAAAAGCTCTCTTAAAAGCACTAAAGTGCGATACACAACACGTAGAAAATGTGTAATGATTACAAAATGATCCGTAGTTAGTGGCTCTACCCTACCGACTTTCTCTTGCGCATGCTCGGTATGAACCGTCTACGGGTCAGAAGGGATATGCTCATCATAACACATTTCTTCAGACTGAATCGTGGACGGTTCGAAAACTCGGCTATCATGGAGAGCATTAGTTTCTATATTCCCGATGGTTATCTTCGTCACCGACAGCATAGACTGTTTTATCTCCCGGCTTGCAGAACTAACTTGCCGATGGTTATGCCAGTCGGGAGAGCAGTTTTGTTGTTAAATAGAATCACTTTGAAAATCGATATATTTAACATCAATGAAGCACAATTTAGACAGCAAGCTTTATTGTTGTTAGTCTGATTGTGCTTCATTGATGTAAATAGTTTAATTTGCTTAAATTGTTTAAATTGCTTAAATATGCTTTAATCTTAATATTTTCTCTTCTTTAAAAACGATTTGAAATTTTAATTTTTTTATATTTTTAAAGTGAATAAATTGAATTGAATTGAATTGAATAATATTTCATTATCACCACAAACTTTGATGACGAACCAGAAAAGTAGTCTGGTTTCAGATGTAAACAATAAATTTACAATAATCAACACTCCTTTGATTTTTTTTTAAATTAGGACAATATTGTTTTTGTTAAAACAGGTAAAATAACAACATACACAATACGCTGTATCGGCCGTAGGTAACTAATGCACAAGACCATTAAAAAACAGTCGGGTTATCGCATATTATTGTAATAAATCACTGATTACGCCCCTGCGAACTTGACATTGAATACACGCGTAACCCATTAAAATTAAACACCCACAGCTTTACAGCGTACAGACGCTTAAATCATAGACACACGGCAGAGTACGTAGTAGACGCAAGCATTACACATCTAATGCATTATGTTATGTCGCTTACAGACACTAGCAAAGTATATTTATGTAAATATTGATGTATGAACAGCGCGTACATAAGTGAGCATGCACGATTGCAAATAGATTTTCAGTCTAAAAATCGAATGTTTTGAGATAGTAACTAGGTAGAGAGTAATTAGGTACCACGATTGATATTATATTATGTCCAGCGAAATGTCATGTCCTAACTTAGGTACGTGGATAGGTATCTACCACAATAAAGAAATTTTTAAATTCAAATTCGAATTTCATTTTTTTCTTGATTGAATGAATGATTGAACCGGAATCTTGGAATTGGAAATTAACCCACTTTCCGACATCCGATCGGGCTGAAACTCGGCAGAGAGACTCGTCGTCGATGACAATGCATTCTATCAACATTTTGGTGGCATTAACGCATACACACGCGGACTCACGCATTTTTCTTAAATTCGAAGAAATTAAACCATGTGATGTACGAAATAAATGTCGACCTTATCAACTCCCTATTTGGCCCGGTTGGTAGCGCGGTTGATTCCGATCGCTGGGTAAAAAAGTTTTAAAGACATTTGAAAATAGATGTATTAAAAAAATAAAAAATAAAATAAATTTAACAAATGTATTGTAGCAAAAAACGTTGTTTTCATGTTTTTTTTTTTTTTTAATTTGTTTCATTTCTGCTCGTCAAGTTTTACAAGAGAAGTAAAAATAAATTCAAAGGTAAGTTTGTCATAATACATAACTCATTATCATCCAATTTAAAATTTTATTTGAAGGATGGTGGTGTTACGTAAAAAAAAAATTATAAATTATATCTTATATGCCTATTCGGACTTTTACAAACGTCTGATACACATAATAATTTTGCGGAACAGTAATCATTGTAATTATGAAATTAAATTATTATTATTGAGGTGTGTTATTATAGCCTTCTATTAACTATATTCCGTGAAACACATCTATTGTTGAACACATCTGTTACTCCTTAGAAAGTATTGCCAACTGCGCGCAATATAGGTACAAGCGAATATCTAATTTACTCAGTCCTGACATTGTTGATGCAATTATGGATAAATATAAAAATGTACATAAAAATATGAAAATGCCATAAAGGGACTATAATAGAAGAGTACAAATGAGACGGTGGTGATTCGAGAGAGTTATATAGCGGGCCATCCACTCGTGGTAAGTTGGCAGTATTGTTGTATATATAATATAGTGAATATGCAAGACTTCAAAGTTCATTTTCAGATTTATATAATAATTTACGGCAGTATAGTTGCGGATGAGCCAAACAGTGTTATTGTGTAATAATAATATTGTTGTTATACAAATTATTATTGTGCATATTATCTATTGGAGATAGAAAAGAGTATTTATATTATATTTATTGACATTAGTCATTGGCATAAATAAACATTATATTGCATATTTATATATTTAGACTTAACAAGAACTGCTGCGCTGCCTTTTACATATTCTTGTGTTTTAAAAGAAAGACAAACATTCTCGGGTTACGAATAACCCAACAATGTTTGAAAATCTCCTACTACCACCACAGAAAGCCGAAAATGTTGCTTGTGTTGTGATGGAGGACTTGGCCAGCCGAGGAATCGAACACGGCACGCCCGGGTGGGACCCAAACGCGAAGCCCACTCAACCACCGACCAGTCGTTGATATAAAATTTAAATTTGTATTTCAGGCAAAATACTCAACCAAACTAAAAAAAATTTTTTTAATTTTATGAAAAACAAATACCTTTGTATTACACCACTATTTTATTAACAATATCAACATGTTTCGAAAACTATGTTTTCTTCGTCAGGATAATAAGTCAATAATAAATAACAAAAGACAAACAAGTATCGACTAATTAGAACATAGACAAAATATTAGAAAGGAGAGGTGATTAATTACCTAAAATATATCATAAAAAACAATTATATAAAATAAAATATAAAAATTATTTTAGAATGGGTAAAAAATTACATTAACATAATAAAAAATCTTTTAAAAGGAAAACAAGAAGTCTAAATAACAAAATAAATTATTATAAGTATAAGTATTAATACGAAAATAAATTTAAAAGATGGCTATTTTTAAAAAACGTTTGGTTATTTATAATATTTGATTTACTATTAACACTTTTTCTAATTTCTAAAATTTCTAAATTATCTAATTGTATACCCGTTGTGTTAGTGTGTAAAATTTTTAAACCTTTATTAATATCAAAAGAATGACCTGTTTCCAAAATGTGGTTTGCAAATTCTGAATAATTATTATTATTTAAACATCTTAGATGTTCCTTAACTCTAATGTTAAAATTTCTAGAAGTCTTCCCAATATAAAAAAAGTTACAATCATTACAAATTAATTTATAAACCCCAGATTTGTTCAAAAACACACCTTTGTCCTTGTTATTTAATATATAATTTTTTAATTTGTTATTGGCGTAAAAAGCTGGTTGGATATTATCTGGCATGTTTTTAATTATCAAATTTGAAGTGTTATTATTTAAAAATACAATTTTTCTCCAATTATTATTCTTGTCAACTACGTGTGGATAAACAAAAGATCTAAAAAACTTTTTCTTATATTTTTTGTTTAACATATTATCTATTAATTGTGTAGAATAACCGTTATTTATTGCAATTTGTTTAATTGTATTTAATTCTGTTTTAAAATTTCTTAAAGATAGGTGAACATTAATTAGTCTACTTAGTAAGGTATGAAACGCTGCTAATTTTTGTGAAAATGGATGATTAGAAGTTTCATGTATAATGATATCTGTATATGTGTCTTTACGAAAAATGTTAAATTCAAATTTATTTTTGACAATAGAAATACTTAAATCCAAAAAATTTAAACTGCAATTTTTTCCAATTTCTAGTGTAAATTTAATTTTTTTGTGGAGTTTATTAATGAAATTTAAGAAAATATTTAATTGCCTATTAGTTCCAGTCCATATACAAAAAACGTCATCTACATATCTTTTCCAAAAATAAACATATTTTAATAATAAAGCACGACTATTAAAAAATTTTTCTTCAAAATTGTTTAAAAATATATCTGCGACTAGGGGGCTAGTACTTGAACCCATTGCTAAACCATCTTTTTGTTTGTAAATAATATTATCAAATTGAAAATAATTTTGTTTAAGAATAACATTAAAAATTTTATATAAATCCTGAGACAAGTTTTTGGAAATGTTTGAAAAATCTAACAATTCTTTAATAATAGATTTAGTTTCTAAAAGAGGAACACTTGGAAATAAGTTTACAACATCAAATGATATTAACATTGCATTTTTAGGTATATCCAAAGATTTCAATTTGTCAATTAACTCAAGGGAATTTTTTATTGTATGTTTAGGGTTAAAAATTTTGTTATCAAGAATTAATTTATTGATTGTAGAAGCCAATTTATAACTAGGGGCGTTACAATTGGACACAACCGGTCTAATAGGTTTTTCTAATTTATGGATTTTTAGCAAACTGTATAATTTTGGTACTTGTGGATTTTTAATAGTTAATTTTTGGTTTTTAAATAAACTAATAATATTTTCACTTCTGCAAGATTTTAATGTATCAATAATTTCTTCCTGGCATTTATTGATTGGATTTTTATTAACAATTTCAAAATTATCATTATCTAAAAAATTCAAAGTCTTTTGTATGTATTCCACTTTATTTAAAATAATAATTGAATTTCCTTTATCTGCCTTTGTTATGATAAGGTTTTTGTCGTGTGTAACTTTTGAAATATTGACGGCAAGCTTTTTTTCTTCACATTGTTTATTATTTTCCTTATAATAATTAGACTTTATGTTTTTAACAATTTCACCAAATTTATATTGATATGAACTATCTTTTTGATTCAGTGCACAATTTATATCAATAGCTAACAATTCTATTTGTTTTTTATTTTCAATTTGTAAATTGTAATTCAAACCTTTTGATAAAAGATTTAATTCTTCTTTCTTAAAAATATGGTTAGTAAAATTTATGACACGATCATGAAATATAGCTATTGTTTTATTATCATTTTTAAGTGTTTTTGAGCAAGAAAAAAAAGCTTTTTTTTTTACAATTTTGAAGAAAAATTTTTTAATAGTCGTGCTTTATTATTAAAATATGTTTATTTTTGGAAAAGATATGTAGATGACGTTTTTTGTATATGGACTGGAACTAATAGGCAATTAAATATTTTCTTAAATTTCATTAATAAACTCCACAAAAAAATTAAATTTACCCTAGAAATTGGAAAAAATTGCAGTTTAAATTTTTTGGATTTAAGTATTTCTATTGTCAAAAATAAATTTGAATTTAACATTTTTCGTAAAGACACATATACAGATATCATTATACATGAAACTTCTAATCATCCATTTTCACAAAAATTAGCAGCGTTTCATACCTTACTAAGTAGACTAATTAATGTTCCCCTATCTTTAAGAAATTTTAAAACAGAATTAAATACAATTAAACAAATTGCAATAAATAACGGTTATTCTACACAATTAATTGATAATATGTTAAACAAAAAATATAAGAAAAAGTTTTTTAGATCTTTTGTTTATCCACACGTAGTTGACAAGAATAATAATTGGAGAAAAATTGTATTTTTAAATAATAACACTTCAAATTTGATAATTAAAAACATGCCAGATAATATCCAACCAGCTTTTTACGCCAATAACAAATTAAAAAATTATATATTAAATAACAAGGACAAAGGTGTGTTTGTGAACAAATCTGGGGTTTATAAATTAATTTGTAATGATTGTAACTTTTTTTATATTGGGAAGACTTCTAGAAATTTTAACATTAGATTATCGAAGAAAGCAAACACTTTGTGGCTTGACATTTTACAGAATGAAACAAGTTCTTTGTTTAAAACCACTTTATTTAAATTTATATTCGTCGACCGGTTTCGGTCGAACTCGACCTTCTTCAGGACAATAAACATATAAACTAAATTAAAGTACAGAGTTAAGATAATGAGGTAAACACAAAAGAAAGAGAGAGCATATAAGAGAGAGAGAGAGAGAGAGCATCAGATAATGGTTGGGGACGGGGTAGGAGGAGGGGTCAAGGGAGGGTGGGGGTTAGAGAGGGAGAAAGGGAATAACTTTAAAATGGGACTGTTGGTTAATTCTAATTGTTTGTTTAAAATTTGGCAATTATTTTTCTTTGATTTTAATATTTCTAAAGCTTCTAGGTTATTAAGGCGTATTCCTATTTTATTTATATGGACTATTTGGACTCCCGTATTTTTATTAAAGGTATGGTCAGTATCAATTAAGTGTTCGGCAAATTCTGAGAAACCTGTGCTTGTGAGACACCTAACATGTTCTTTAACCCTAATATTTATGTTACGCGCTGTTTTACCTATATATATTGCTGGGCAATCGTTACAATTAAGTTTGTAGATGCCAGAATGGCTTAGTTTGTCCTCTTTGTCTTTAGAATTAGTTAAGAGTTTGGATAAATTATTGTTAGTATAGAAGGCCGGCCTTATTTCAACTGGAAGTTTAGACGTGCAAAGGGAAGAGAATTTACTAATATACAAAATTCTACGCCATTGAGCGTTGTTATTATTATTATTATTAATGGATGGTATGGCATTATAGAGAAATTTATTTGTTGAGATTCGGCGAAGTTTTTTTGAGAGGATTTTATCGATCAGGTCGGAGCCATATCCATTGTTAATAGCTATTTGTTTAATTGTAATAAGTTCATTAGAAAAATTATCATTAGATAAGGGAATATGACTAGCCGGTGAATCATGCTATGAAAAGAAGAGTGTTTATGCGAGATAGGATGGTTAGAGGTATTATGTATTATCGTGTCAGTAAATGTAGGTTTTCTGTAGATGTTGAAGTTTATTTTGTTGTTAATTATGGATAAGGAAAGATCTAAAAAATTTAAACTGGAATTAATGCCTATCTCTAGTGTGAACTGGATTTTTGTATGAAAGGAATTAAGGAGGGTCAGGAAAGCGTTCAGTTGACGGTCTGAACCCGTCCAAATGCACAAAATATCATCGACGTAGCGTTTCCACAAAAGAACATTTTTTAACAAAGGGGATTTACATTCAAATATCTTATTTTCTATATTATCCATGAATATATCAGCTAAAACAGGGCTAGTCACTATTCCCTTATCTAATGATAATTTTTCTAATGAACTTATTACAATTAAACAAATAGCTATTAACAATGGATATGGCTCCGACCTGATCGATAAAATCCTCTCAAAAAAACTTCGCCGAATCTCAACAAATAAATTTCTCTATAATGCCATACCATCTATTAATAATAATAATAATAACAACGCTCAATGGCGTAGAATTTTGTATATTAGTAAATTCTCTTCCCTTTGCACGTCTAAACTTCCAGTTGAAATAAGGCCGGCCTTCTATACTAACAATAATTTATCCAAACTCTTAACTAATTCTAAAGACAAAGAGGACAAACTAAGCCATTCTGGCATCTACAAACTTAATTGTAACGATTGCCCAGCAATATATATAGGTAAAACAGCGCGTAACATAAATATTAGGGTTAAAGAACATGTTAGGTGTCTCACAAGCACAGGTTTCTCAGAATTTGCCGAACACTTAATTGATACTGACCATACCTTTAATAAAAATACGGGAGTCCAAATAGTCCATATAAATAAAATAGGAATACGCCTTAATAACCTAGAAGCTTTAGAAATATTAAAATCAAAGAAAAATAATTGCCAAATTTTAAACAAACAATTAGAATTAACCACCAGTCCCATTTTAAAGTTATTCCCTTTCTCCCTCTCTAACCCCCACCCTCCCTTGACCCCTCCTCCTACCCCGTCCCCAACCATTATCTGATGCTCTCTCTCTCTCTCTCTCTTATATGCTCTCTCTTTCTTTTGTGTTTACCTCATTATCTTAACTCTGTACTTTAATTTAGTTTATATGTTTATTGTCCTGAAGAAGGTCGAGTTCGACCGAAACCGGTCGACGAATATAAATTTAAATAAAGTGGTTTTAAACAAAGAACTTGTTTCATTCTGTTTAACATTAGAGTTAAGGAACATCTAAGATGTTTAAATAATAATAATTATTCAGAATTTGCAAACCACATTTTGGAAACAGGTCATTCTTTTGATATTAATAAAGGTTTAAAAATTTTACACACTAACACAACGGGTATACAATTAGATAATTTAGAAATTTTAGAAATTAGAAAAAGTGTTAATAGTAAATTAAATATTATAAATAACCAAACGTTTTTTAAAAATAGCCATCTTTTAAATTTATTTTCGTATTAATACTTATACTTATAATAATTTATTTTGTTATTTAGACTTCTTGTTTTCCTTTTAAAAGATTTTTTATTATGTTAATGTAATTTTTTACCCATTCTAAAATAATTTTTATATTTTATTTTATATAATTGTTTTTTATGATATATTTTAGGTAATTAATCACCTTTAATCCACTTTCTAATATTTTTTCTATGTTCTAATTAGTCTATACTTGTTTGTCTTTTGTTATTTATTATTGACTTATTATCCTGACGAAGAAAACATAGTTTTCGAAACATGTTGATATTGTTAATAAAATAGTGGTGTAATACAAAGGTATTTGTTTTTCATAAAATTAATGATGACACCCCAAAGTAAATATGCCTATTTTGAAGAAATAAAAAATATTTTTTTACCAAAAGATCGTTATATATCTAATTCGGATATGTGCTATTTTTATTTATTTCTATTTTAAATTATAAAAAGGGCTATAAAAACAAATTAACTTTTCGTCATTTTAGTGGTTATTTATTACTATTTGGCAATTATTTGTGAGCTATCGATAGTTTTAAAAAATATATAAATTCGTGATGTATTTATTATAAAAATATAATATACAAAATAAAATAAAAGATTAGATTAATTTTAAATTAAAAACGACCGTTTTACGTTGCAATACAAATTGTCGCATATAAATTAAAATAACTACACAAAAATACGCTTTTTTACGAAGTTTTATATTTCATTTTATTTATCAATATGTTAATATAATAATTAGTAAGGTAACATTATTTTTTTATTAACTACAATTAACTCACATAATATGTCAAAGTTGTCTCTAAAATCGTTGCGTTTATAAATCACAATTTAAAAGACAATTAAATAAAGTAGCCTAAATTTAGATATTTGCTATACCTATTAATTTAAAAGAAATATTATTCAGTGTAATTGAATATTTTGGCATTAAAACCATTGTTTTGTGAAAAAGGTGGCACAGTCGTTCCTCTTAACGGTACAATTGATATCACTTATATAATTTGTTACATATGTAAATAATTGCTTAAGGCGGAACTCCTGCGCCAGAATACACATGAAAACTAGCTTGAACCCCACTATAAACGTTCTTTGTTTTCCGTCTCCTGCGTTTTTTTAAACATGGTTTGAAAGATTGGTGTGAACAGGTGTGAAGTTCGCGCGGTCACACACTTTGCTAGTGGCCTGTCCACGAGTCCACGCGTCCACGCGTATGCAACTGACTTGACGTTTGACGTTTAGCGTTTAAATAAATGTTAAAATATGTTCCGATGAAGAAGAGATGCTACATCAGGGAGAAAACAGAGATATTTTAATAGATGTTTATTTACCAGGAAAGATTTCCGACTAATATCAATTATTATGACCTAAAGTCAGTATTTGAATTTCGAATGCGTAATTAATTAAGCATTCGAAATTCAAACGTCAAAAGTCGAGTTCTGTTAAGAAATTTAGCGATGATATTGTAAACGAATATAAAGGAGAACACGCAGATTTCAACTTAGACCTAACCTACCTAACTAGATTTTTATTAGGTATTTATTTATCAGGGAAAGAATAGAATACCTATTTTAATTGGTCATTTCTTCCGTGTCTCTGAAACCGATTTATAAGTTAATAGACTTTATTTACAAGTGAGATCACGAAAGATATAATCATCATTACGACAGTATTTATTTGGAATTTAAAGTCATAATTAGGTATTAGGCTCGCGCGGTTGACATAACCCCAAACGTCATTCGATTTACCTCCGGTACCAACCAACCGCTTCGTACGGCTCCTGTAAAAATATGAACTTATTTCCCCCCCCCCGCCGGCCCCGCCGGCCCCGCCTGCCTTCCCGCTCCCGCTTCACCCACTTCAAAAATAATATAAATATTAATATTGTTAATATTCGTTATTATGTTATAATTTTATTATCAAATATATTTATTATATTGTATTTAGGTATCATAATATTTTAAACTAGTGATTATTAAGCTTGCTCATTGCGCATAACCTCAAAAACTTGTTCGGTTTGATTCTCCATACATGACCGCATCGCGCGGCTCTTGTAAAAATATGAACACATTTCCCCCCGCCAGCCTTCCCCCTTCGCCCGGGAGATGAATGTTTTCCGTCGGCTGTGGTAAAGCTTGAACACAGGGTTTTTGAACACGAAGTGTTCAAATTTTCAATGTTTTGGGTGCTGTTCAAGCTAGTGTTCATGTGTATTGTGGCGCAGGATACGGGCCTTTATGCAATACGAAATAAAAGCGGTTTGTTTATTATTGTATTTTGCATGCGAATGCATAATACGAAATTCATTTGAGATATACGGTATCAACCCCCTTTTGTACCGGTAGTAAATACGCTAGACTAGCAGTTAAAAACCCGCTCCACAATTTATTGCTGCTAGGCCCTGCGGGCGACTTGTGGTTTGGCGGCTTCGCCCAGTTAGTGTTTGTGGCCACTTTATAAATCCAATAGGAACTGGTTCCGTAAATATCTTATTCCTCGGATCCACTGTCATCCAGTGATAGTCACTGGATGACAGTATCCGAAATTTTGGTATTTAGGAATACAGTATCCGAGTTAGGCAATGACGAAACATATAATATATTATAACCGCTTAATGCAACTGAGTATTACCGTCAATCCTTCCATATCCGAAGGTATACTGCTAGTTCACGAACCCGTAGTACTTATACTTGCCTGGGGCACGTCCACACCAACCTGCCGACGGAAGTTTTTTTTTTTTTTTTTTTAAATTTTCTTTATTCATTTTGTTTATTACAGGATTGTTTTACATGGTATTTCGACTACCAAGCTAGGCAAATGCCCGTATTATGGTTAAGTAGTGACATCTTTTGGCGAATTTTTGAACGGTAGCTTCGTTTGAAATTCCACGTACACAGATGTTATTTGTGGCGCGACGCGCACGGCGTGGCGTCAACATGCATTCGAAATTCAACTACGCCGACTTTACCGTATTAATACTGTCCGATTTCGAACAGTTATGCGAACCTGCTTCATATATTATTTTATTTTTAAAAAATTCAACGTATGTCATGTTATAAGTACTTACATTCAGGAAATCTGTGTACCTACCAATGTGGCTAATACTCACAGAAATAAGCGAAACAAATGGGTATCCCATAGATCCATTGGCTCCGAGCAGTTGGAAATCTGATGCCGCATTACATAAAAATAAATCGGGTAATTTATGCTGTACGACTACACGTTTGCCGGATCCGTCTTTCAAGGACCTGCTCGTGCGAGTTTTTGACGGGAAAAACCCCAAACATTTGGCTCTCAAGATTATTCTAGTAAGCATCCCATGAAACCATCTTTCTGCAAGAATTTTAATACTGTGAATAACTATAGATAGAGGGGATTTTTCCTATTTGTCTAATTTAACAAGAGGCGTAAAATAACATTTGGTATGTCTGTAAATGTGTTTGTACGTTCGGTTTCCGTTTCAAGATGGTTCTTTTTAAAGCTTCATTAAAGATTCTTTTTTCAAATTTGAAATCGTCTTCTTTATTTGCACTTTAAAAGGGGCCCTCCATAAATTACGTCACACGAATTTCATGATTCCCCCCCCCCCTCACATTTGTGAGACCCCCTCCCCCCCAGCATGACATCACACAATTTGAAATTTTACATGTAAAAGTAAAGTCATATTTACCACAACAGAGGGGGCGAGATGGGATGTGGCGAATCGGGATACATACATTGTCGGCCTGGTTTTATAAACTCGCGGGAATATATGTGTGAGAACACGGGGTTTCATGGATATTTTCTTTCGTTTTGAAATTTCGTCCAATCATTTCACATGTCAGGAAAATTCCTGTCATCTGGTAAGCCTAACTGCATGTGACGTCACAAAGCTGACGAATCCCCGTACGCCTTGTCACACAATGTCACTCTATATCTTCTCTACCCTCCTCCCCCCTTAAGGTGTGACGTAATTTATGGATGACCCCTAATTAGCATTTTCAATATGATGGTGTTTAGGTCTACCTGCCGGAAGAAAGTTTGAAACAGCAATTGTCATTGAGATAGTGACGTTTCTGTGCACAAATTGTGTGATTCTTTATTTGAAAATTTTAAGTAAAATTAAAAAGATAGGTATTTATCTTACAAATTACATTATTCTTACAAAAGTTATGATTTCAGAGGAAATTTTGAAAATTAGCAAGATCATTTTTATGACGCGAGGTCTTCTGTTGATGACGGTATAATTATTACGTTTGAATTATTTAGATTTCCACCTTTTATTAATTACTTCCATTTATTGGTTGGAAATCTTGAATTCCTTACCAGAATGGCCCCTTCTTTATATTGTACTCGTAGGTAGGTATTGTGGGAAGTCTGTGAAAAAATGTTCGAAAAATGTGCCAATAATCTGATTATTCTATTCGACTCAGACGTTGATTGATCGGGGCTTTATGTCGGATATCTCAAAAACACGTCCTGGTCAAATGAAAATAAATACAATTAATGAGATATAGAAAGTATCTAATCGGTGACTACCAAAAATGCAAAGGAATTTTTTAAAATAGTTATTAATATAATAAATAAGTTAAATGTAAATAAATAAAACAAGCTTCGACCAAGCTTGAAAAAAATCGATAATATAATTTCGGTTAAGGCCAAGTAGAGGAAATAAAATTTATATGATAATATATTAGCAAAGCAATCATTCCCAATGAATGCGAGTTTCTATGACTTTACTTCAATTTTTATAAACAATGCTTTTAAGAAAGATTTAGGCAGGCACCTCTTACTCGAAAAGTTTTACTTAACAACAATAAATGACAACATCGACTACTTTTTTAAACTTTTTTATTTGATTTAAAATTTTTTTTAAAATACTGTAATTTGTTTTAAGTGTTTTATACACCCCTGATGAAGGTTCAGGCTGAACCGAAAGATATATTAAAGTGATATTCAAACAGTTATTTCATAATCATCATTATTTATTTTTGGGGTGTTATGCCGTGTTGCGCTACTTCCTTCTTGAACCAACGTTTCGGACAGCGTTACAGTGTTCATCATCAGGGCAGATCTGTGATGATGAACACTGTAATGCTACACACATTTGGAGATGGACACTGTCCAAAACGTTGACTAACGAAGGAGGTAGCGCAACACGGCGCAAAAACCCAAAAATAAATAATGATATTACTTTTGGTTGTGAAAATCTAAAATCAAGTTATTTTATTGTTATTATCAAAAATGCAAGTAATTAAATTTTATTATTAAGTTATGCAAGTATTTGACCGGTCAGTGGCTAAGTTGGCATTGCATCTAGGTCCCACTCAGGCGTCGTGGGTTTAATTAATTGGATTCAATTCGAAGTCCTACAATACGGTATGAGCAACATTTTTTGCTTTCTGTGGTGCTACCAGGAGATTTTCAAATTTTGTCGAGTTATTCTCAACCAGAGATTATTTAACATTCTTTTAAAAAAATGTTTTTTTAACTGTGACAGCTTTTTCGGCGTAAAAAACTATTTAACTTTTAACTGTTTTTGAATACCAAAACAGCAGACACAATCATAACATCACTAAATTTGATTTCATTTAACTAAAAAAAATTATATAGAGTTCTACGAATTAAACTTCGCAGTGTTTGAATCAGCAACGCGGTGTCTTGTATCATCATTGACATTTAATATGATGTTTCAAAACTACATATTTCATGATGTAAATAGCGTTGCTAGCTAAAAATATAAGCGTTAACCTTGTTACTGCAGTTAGCCAAAATTGTGCTAGAGCTCGCTGTTAATATTTTAGCAAAGGAAGGTCTATCCATTCACAGCGATTTAGGAAATATCGTGGTTCTGAAAGATGCATCGTTCCTTAAAGGGACAATTTAGGTTTAATATTTAAAAAACACTCCCCAATAGACGAAATTATAGGCTCTGAGGGAAACGATTTTCCCCAAGACCTACTAAGAAAAAAAAATTAATGAAATCGAAATAAACCTTAATTAATGGTACAATTTTACCTGTTTTTTATAGAGGATTTATCGAAATCACATTTTTTGTTGCAATTTTATGACCTTCTAGTACCAATCCTACGGTTACTACACCCAAGGCTGGGCAAAATACATGCTTTGCTGTAATTAAATTACAAATTACAAAATACTTTTACGCATGTATTTAAAATACAAAATACTTTTACGCATGTATTTAAAATACAAAATACTTTCAAGTCGTGTATTTGAAATACAAAATATAGTATTTGAACCGTTTTTTGTATTTCAAATACAAAATACAAAATTTTGCTTTTGTTAGAACCTTTGGTTGCAATAAATTGTCGTAAGTGCCCTTACCTAAGGGTGCATTTCCATAGAAGCACAGTTGAGCAGAGTGAAATAGAGACGTGCAAAAATTGACCAATCATATTGCTCTAAAGACACATCTCATCTCCGCTCCACTTGTAAAGTTTTCTGGTTTTGACGGAATTTGATCATGAATAAATACCACGAAACGGTGAAAACGACAATTGACAAGATACTTGCTTTGACGTACAGTGTTGCCAACTCTAAATATTAACATATATTTCTCTGGATTCTAGCATTTTTAGTCTATGTGTTATCTATGTCAGTTCAATTTTCATTATCATTATTAAGATCGCTAAATAAATTTGAAAATGTATTTTGAAGCTATAAGTATTTGAAATACCAATTAAAAAATACTTCAGCATCAGGTACCTAATTGAAATACCAATTACAAAATACATTTTTAGGGAGTAATTGAAATACAAATACAAAATACGTATTTGTATTTCAAATACGTATTTCAATTACAAGTAATTCAAATACTGCCCAGCCCTGGGGCTACACCACTGATAATAATGGTTCGCTTACTGTCTAAATGCTGTGAACACGAAAAATTTGGTCGGAATATTTACGTGGGTTAATCTATTATATCACAATATCATTAGATATAGTTTTATGTTTGCCAACAGCTGTCAATACGTTCAAATATAGTTTAACGAAGTAAGCATTCCAAGAATCGTAAAACAAACCTATATTCATATTAGGACGTATCAACTATTGGAAAACTTGGCAACTTTTCAGGTGATGACGTTGTAATACCATACGTTCATGGCCTAGTCAATACTGTAATGTACTCGTTTATTTATTAAGTATATAAAAAGGGGTAGGGTTTTCATTAGATCCATAGCTTCATACATTACGTCACTTTGCATTGAAGTTCAGGGCCGAAGTACATAAATAATAGAATGACTGGTTCCAAATAAAAAAAAAACAATTCATTCTGTGATCAATTTTTATTGGAATAGCTCTTGTTATTATAACTTTTGAAGTTTATATACATCAATGTAATATATCATTGAAGAAGAAGATAATACAAATAAATCTAAACGATGATATGAAAAAGAACAGGTCACAGAAAAATAAAAAGGTATTGGTCGCAACTGGGACTCTTGTCGGGAAAAATTAGAAATTAATTTGAAATATGAGATAGAAAAAAATGACGGGCTTAATCGCATTAGACCAAATTTGTCCCAGCTCACATAGGTCTCATAAATCGTTGTATCTCCCTTACGGTCATGGTGACAAATATGATCTAAACGGTATTAGAAAGAGAAAAGTGCACGCTTTATATTCAAAACTAGCTGATTTAACAATAGAATGATTTTAATCTGCACCTCTATGAAACCAAAGTTTCCGATAGCAATTTGAAAAATGAATAAAATTTCTAGAATTTTTTATTAATTACTTTTTATGAAACGACAAAATTGTGAGGTAATAATAATTTTTTTAAAACATTTGCCTAATAAAATACGTGTGGGTTTTAAAAAACCTAAAGTGAGCCATTTTTTAAACTTTATTATGTTTGTATTTAAAAATTTTATATTTCAAATATTATATTTTTATTTCTAATAATAAAATTTATAAACGTATTTTATCACCTTTCAAAACAAGATTTTTGTTTTCGGATATGTTCAGAAAGAGTCAATTTATTTGGATTTTATTACACATTGGAAATATTTTGATTTTCTGACAAAATCGCCTGATTTCTGAGGTGTTGTAAATAAAAGGTCCAACTGGCCGAGTAATTGTCCCGCTAAGACAAAAGATCCTATTGGGTTCGAGTCCCAGTTGTGACCGTTACCTGTATATTTTCTGCGTCTTATCCTTTTTCTAACTTTTGTAAAGATTTATTAGTATTATCTACTTCTTCGATGATACATTGCATTATGTAGTCTTAACTTGTTTGTTTTTTTCTTCTGTGCTGCTAATGTGATATTTTATTTACCTGAATTGCATTGTAAACATACTGGCAAGCGAGAATTTTGGTGAAAGGAAAAAATATTATGTAAATAACAGATTTCTGGAAACTTGAGAAATTCGCAGGAAAAGTCATCGAATTTTCTATTCCTCATTTATAATTATGTAGTTGCTATTAATACTTTATGTATATTATACATGTTCAGTGTGATAACATGATAAGTACATTCGTAATTACAAATGATGAATCATTTAATCTTTTATCAGCTTGTTGGAATCCGAAAGTTATCTAAAAAAAACTTATCTCTAGCGATTCCATTATGTTTGGAAACATTGCACTAAAATGTCAGGATTTTCAAACACTTTTTGATGTCATAACAAACTGATTAACGTTCAAGAAAAATAGTGACAAAAATGGACGCTTTTATTTTTACCGTGACGATTCACAGTAACGGTACCGTGACGGCAAAAAGGCACTTTAGGTTCTTATCGCTATAATGCTGCAGCTCTTTCTTACACATTAAATAATGATGTGACACTTGAGGTTAGAGTTATAATTTCCTTTTTGGAATAATTTGATAGAGTTCAATAATTGTATAATATGTGTAACTGTTTCATCTAAAGTACTACTTTATTGCGACAGGAATTGCGTTTCATTTTCTTTATACATATGAGGAAGATGCATGAAAATGATTGTATGTTTCATTTGGGGGGTTGCAGACATACATTCACCGTTTGACTTATTTTCGACTTTTGTCATTTAGTGTGTAAGAAAGAGCGGCAGCATTATATGTTTAACCACTGGAGCGACAATAAATAAATTTGCCTCGATTGCTTGAGATTTCCAGAAGATCATTACATTAAAAAAAAATCATAGCTTCGAATTTTAACATGGCGACATAAAAATTTATTATAGTGCTATACTGCCAAAGGATTAACTTGTATCTTACCGTTTATCTCAAATTTGTAGGATTTATAAAAAAATATATAAAAAAATTGTAAAGCTTATAATCGCGCGAATCCTGCGTGTTTGTTACTTTGAAACTCCGTGAGAGGTACTTATTCGAGTCAACGTAGAATATTTTCGATTTCTGTATGTTATCTGTAGTATACTTGTGATGAAAGGTGCATATTTATAGAAAAAGATTGAACAAAAGAAAAACCATCGCTCATTGACATTTGACGTTTTTGAATTTTTGGAATTCCCTGACACAATATTATCCTTGTAACTATATTCCCTACTTTCAAAATTTTCGTCACTGCAAGTAGCATTGGTAGGGGTCTATGGTGACGTCACTGTGCGGTATGTGAAAGATGTGCAAGAATATGATGACTTTTTCCTTTGGAGGGAACAGACCTACGTACAGTGTGTTGTATCTCATCTTTTGAAAGAGCTGCAGCAATATTGTGATAAGGAACGTATATTGCCTTCCTTATGTCGTCACGATACCGTCAATATAAAAATGTCCAATATGTCAATTGTAAGTGGCTTTATGAATTTTATTTTATAATATAAAGGAACCATCAACATCACATTATATTCAGTTATTATTATATTTTTGTTTTTCATTTATATTTTTAATATACGAGTGTTATCTCTGTATTAGAAGTTCTTTTCTATTTCAATGCATTAATAGATAATTCATATATTATGACAGTTTTGGTTTTGATAAAATATTCCCTGTGACTCAAATCAAATTTATCACTACCAGCCATTGTTATGAAGTCAAGCAGATATTTTTAGCTCGATAAAAAATTGTCGTGACAAATATATTTACTCTAATTTTAATATTGATATGAGACAACTAAAAAAACGATATAATGAATTGCTTACAAGTCGGTTTTTGACATTTGCAAAACATGGCGCCGGATATAGTCTTACCGGTTTTGTATTATTATTATTTATTTTTTAAGAACATTAGTCGTTAGAAATAAACATATATTTTTTTAGGAACATGCATAATTATTTTCGTGTTACGTTGCAACCTGCGAAAGCATGGATAATAGAAATAAAGAAGATGCGCCAAGAACCATTATTAGAGATTGCCGGACAAAAGTGTCGCCAGTAACATCGTTTACCTGTTCATACCATAGCAAATCGCATCTACATACAGCGGCACCCTGCCTTTGTTTCTACCTACACATCTGCATGTTAGTTCATGCAGATTGATCGTAGCCCAGCGACAGTCGACACGTTCCCGTGACTTATTTGCGCCTATAATCTATTTCCAAAAGTGGGTGCATCGTTTGCAGAGGTGTTTGAGAAATTTTATATTTTTTGACAAAAATTGATGGCAAACCTAAAATTAAATCCAAATAAAAAAATAAATATAAGATTCCATTTGGGAGGCGGGTATGTGTACCCTCTATCCGGACTCTCGATCCATCGCCTTGGACCGCAGTGGGAGGGATGGCTTTATACGTTCGTCACTGTTTAACACATTGACCCGCTGATTACTACCCATCAATCATATCTTTTTTTATAGCAAAACTTCTTTACGCACGCTTGACTTGGGGAGTAAGCTGGTGAATGCGTGACGAGAGCGTTACGAAAAGCGTCCGGCGAGGCGAACGGAAGTTAAGAGGGAGATATAAGTTAGTGAAGATAAAAAGAGAGAGAGTTACGTTTCGTATATTACTGTAGGGGCAAGAGAGAGAGGTGCGAGCACACATTTTCTTTCTCTCTTTCTCTCATAGCCAGTTACGTTTCATATATCTAAGAAACAGTGCAGGCTTATTGTCTGTATCACACTGTAGGAGCAAGAGAGAGCAGTGCGCGCGCACATTTTTTTCTCTCTTCCTCTCATAGAAGTTTTATTTCAGTCGTGTGGTCTAAAGCACACTCGTATTTTTTTTTAAATATGGCGCAAGCATTGTGGCACTACAACATATTATTGACAGCTGAATAGGTATATATAAAAGCTCCATAGCTCATGATGGAATTATCAATACAAGTTAAAAATACTTAGGTATCTACGTTGACCTAAAAATTCTCTACAAAAAAAAACTTGTACAAATTTTATAGCGTCTGGGGCAGAGCTTTTAGCAAAACATGCAAACATATATTCCGCAAAATTTACATTCTCTGCTTCATTCCGCGAATGTCGTAAATTGCATACATATCGTTTTGCCTATCATTGCTGGGCACCATAAAACAACTCTATCTTTGATCTGCGACGTTTTGATATGGATCTATAATTACCGACCTGATGGAAGAACATTGGATGCTGGGAGCTAGAAACGGAGACCCGCCCACTAGTAAACGCACTCGGCCAAACGGAGAACGTGCTGCAGAAGGTTAAAGGATTTCGAAAGAACTCTCATACCTACATAGATAGATATATACACAGACTGTGACACAGTAAAAGGAAACATACCACAGTAGAAGAGCCAAAAGGTTTAAAATATTTTTTATAGATGCATTCAGGTAGGCAATATACATATAATTATTGGGTTAAACAGGAAATACCTACCCGACAGGCTAACCAAAGGTTCACGAATGGTATGAAAAAGGTAGACATTGGAGAAACATTGCAGATATGACGCCAGAATTACACCTTATCTATTCTTTGATTTATTAGATAATCTAATTGATCAGTAATATGCATTTCTGTGAAATTGAAATCCAAAATTGAATGGTTTCGTTATTTAAATTGACCATAGATTCTTGTAGAATAGATCACATCTGCACGCAGCTTTTTGCAAAGTCTTGAGTGGTCTATTGACTGTCTAGCTCTTTTGTCTTCAATTAATGTTAGAATCCCAAGAAGGTAAACTAGGGATAAGTCACTGTTCCATACTGAAATTGATTCAACGGGGCTAAGGCAAAATTCTTACTTAGAACTTTCATTTTAAGTGAGAATTTTGCCTTAGCCCTTAATTTTTATAATTAAAAGAATGTTTAACATTATAATTAAAACAATGTGCAACATAGTTGTGAATGATGAATACTTGGAGCAGGTGGATGAGTTTGTGTATTTCTTTACGAGAGATGGGAAGACTGATAGAGATATTAACATAAGGGTAAATGCCTGTAACTCCATTAATAGAAGACTGAACGTCGTTGGCGCCAACAAAAAACTGTCAAAAGAAGCGAAGCTAGCCGTCCATAATGGAGTGCTGGTACCTACCCTGATGTATGGCAGTGAGGCATGGAACTGGCAGAGGAAGGACGAAAGTAGACTGAATGCTGTAGAAATGAGATCCCTAAGGCGTATGTGTGGTAAAACATGAATGCAAGGCTAATGTAAGCGTAATTAGTAAGATTAAGAAAGGGACGCTCAGATGGTTTGGGCATGAAGAGCGAATGTATGAGGAAAGGAGTGTAAGAAGAATATATGACGCAAATGTGAATGGTATACAAGTCGGGACGCCCGAGGAAGACGTGGCACGACCAAGTGAATCAGATACTTGAGTCAGAATAATAGAAGAGCATGTGTAAGACGATGTATGAATGCGTGAACGAGGCAAGGAGTGTGTGCCAAGATCGAGTTGTTTGGCGGTCCGTCCTCTCTGCCTACCCCTGCGGCGAAACGGCGTGATGGTTAGTTAGTTAAAAAAATGTTCTGATGATTATTCTTTGTTTCGATAAGATTTTTTTTTAATGGGTAATTTTGATGTTTATAATAATTGCACGTCTTTGTCAGATATTTTTGGCACACCGTGTGTATAACTGTAACCTATAATGTTTAAATGTTTTATCTACTTGCAGCACAATTTATTAGCACTCTGTACTGGATATATATTTTTAACATTTAGGTATATTATGATGTTTGCTTGGTATGAGTGGTGGTTATTAGGTTATAACCTAACTATTTTTAATATATATACTTATGCAACTAACCTGCTTATGTCAAAATATTAAAAAAAACAACATATGCCATTTTTCATTTTTTACAACTGAAAAAATAATGTGTTGGGGTCGTTTCCTTTAAATTTTTCTTCGCTTTTTGTGAAATTTATCTTATATTTTCCAATATCGAAAAAACCGTTTTCGTTGGCATATCTGGGGCTTGAGAGTCGATAGATCTTATATAAATAGGTTTCCTCAGTTTTCCCTTAAATTGGCATAGATCACACTTCTTTTTTACATTTAAAAAAACATATTCATTTTCCATTTCTTTCACATGTCGCCTCTGGTTAGAGGTTATCTAAAACGCGGTAAACACTGTCCCTTTTCCGCGGTATCTAACAGTAAGGGATGGGGAGAGAAGCAGACCGTTACGTTGGGTTGACCTTATTTTTATTGCATTTGTTTGTTTGTTTTTAATTTAAAAAAACGGCATTTTACGTCAACATTTTCTACTCCAAATACGCTCGAGAATAATTGGTACCTGTAGATCCTGGTGTCAGCTGGTGGTAGACTATGGCACCGTCAATTGAAAATGAGGACATAGGTGGAAGAACGACCTAACCTCCTTTAGGTCGTTTATCTGTCCGATGCATATTTAGTACACAGCTATCACCACACAAAAAATAGTTACTCTACGTTGTCAACATGGGAACCCTACACACAAGAATATCAATATGCCTCTCAAGTTGCAGATATACAGTGGAATCCGTTTATAATGACATCGAAGGGAAATGAGAAACACGTCATACTAAGCAGACGTCATACAAAGCATTTTGTAGAAAATAAACAACCTCCTGTTTTTTTTAGGTATTTTTTGTATGTATTTATTTTAATAGAGAGAAACACAGCATATTAAGACTTGTGACGTAAGAAAAGAGCATATTAATACTTGTGACGAAAGAAACACAGCATATTAACGTCGTCGGGCGTCACGTGACCCTCCCGAAAACTGCCGAATGTGTTTTGAATCATGTCGGTCACTATAACCGACATAATAAGGAACTCCTAAAAATATGTTCATATAGACCAATAAACGCTGATTCTGAATATATAAGTTTTATTAAATAATATTTAACGTAGAGTTTTAAAAAAAATATTAAAAAGTCCATTTTAAAACAGTTCATTAAAACACCCTATCAAGTTGGTGTTGCTGGATTTTGGCGGCGTGACGTCACCGCGTTCATAAAACGCTCCAATGCTGAAATTCAAAATGGCCGGCGATGATCAGCTGTTTCCAATTGCCTACAAAATTCATACTTCGGTTGGTCATGATGACGTCACACTAGATTCGGTGGTTTTCGGGGGATCTTGAAAAATTAAAACTTTGACATTTATTTTAACTATTAAAATTAAATCTTAAAAGCAAAATAAATATGCAGTTATTTAAGTTAGAAGGTCATTATTCATAAAAAAAACATAAAAAAATTGTACTGGAGTTCTCTATTTTCCATGAAATTAGGACATAATTTATTAAAAATGGGTCATAATAAGTGACGTCACTATAAGCGAAGTCATTGTATCCGACTTTGTTATAAAGAATTTTATCTGAAAACCAAACTTCGCTGTGTAATTATGTCATATTAAGCGGTTGGTCAATATAGGCGGAGTCATAATAAACGGATTTTACTGTATGCAGTCCCCTCTTGTAGCCATTATCGCTATTCTTACCTCTGTTTACCTGTCAAATGAATGGTGAGGAAGTACCTGGCTATTCAGATCTGGTCACCAATCACGGCTAAAGCAATTTCAAACAACGTTTCGATTCTGAATAGCGGTCTTTCGCCAGGACGATATTATGAGTATCTCCCACTATCTGAATGTCGGATGCGTCTTGTTACACCCTGTATAAATGTTTATTAATATACGAGGCTCGTGTCGGGAGGCAGCATGGGAATGCAAGGCTAACTTAAAACTGTATTTTTATGATATTATTTCTCTGAAATCCTTCTACATCTTGTTGACCTTGGCAATGAAGTCATAATGATTCGATAATACCTGACTTGGCACGCGATTTCGATTCTTAATGCCTATATTGATTTTATAATATTGCTTCTCCAAAATTTAATGAAAACAATTTATTATTGCAACGACGAAAAAGTCGGAACTACTTACATAAGTCACGTTATCAGTATGTAGGAATATTTAGTACATTTACTCACACAGTGCATTTACTCTGAACAATAATATTGTGTCTTGTGTTGTCTCATTTTTTGATGCCAGAGCTCACCTTTTGGGTATTTTTATGGGATAACCAAACATTTATTATCCGCACAAGAGTCCCAACCGCTCCCGTCTGGAGCGAGTGAGACTATGGCATCCCCAATTGGGGTATATTGTGAGGCTGAAGGTCGGGGAAGGAGATGGGGAAGAGGCAGGTGGAGAAGTACCTGGCTATTCAAGTCTGGTCACCAAAATCGGCTAAAGCCATTTCAAGCCACGTTTCAATTCTGAATGGTGGTCTTTCACTAGGGCGATACTGAGAGTATCTTCCACTCTGGAACGTGCTGCAAATATACCATGTATTATTTTTAATGAATAATTGTGAAATAACACAAATTAATCAAATAAAATTTATTCGGATTGCGAGTCGAGAGCCTTACCACTAGACCACGCCGGCCGTCTACTTTGTAAGTTAAGATAACTGTTAGTAAAATTTAGTTGCCTGCACTAATAAGTAAGGTGGCATCCTTCTTAGAGTTCTCACGAGATAACTGAATCCCTTGGTCATTAACACGTTGAGTGCCAGAAGTGCTATCGGCCACGAAAAAATTGTAGGTACCTACTCCATTTTTGCTAGTTGAACCCGCCTTGGCCGGTATGCACATTCAAACCCTACTTTTCTTTGATTGGATTTTGAATCGTAAAAAATGTTCGTAGCTTACCAAAATAAATCTTATTCCATTGGCAACAAATAAACATTGAGATAAGAGTTCCTGCTTTTCGTTTCGTAAAGAGCAACCATTTAAAAATAATAACAAAGTTACAATTGCGTCGTTGTTCACCGTGCAATTCGTGTAGTTTGCTATGTGTTTTCTTTATATTTTACTGCGAAAAATCACTTTTTTCACTCATGGAAAATATAATCAAAATCTTGAGAAAATTTTCGTATAAGGCGGCGCTTTCCCGCTCAAAATGAAGAAGATAGAGAGATAGTAATTACGAATGTTGGACAGAGTGCGCTAATATTTTAAATGATAAAATTGAAACGAAAATTGTGAAAATGCTTTATAAAACATGACTCGTTTAAAATAGACAAAAAATCTCGTGGAAGGCATCTTAAGTATCTTTTAAAGAAACATTGTGAATTTTTTCACAAATATAACTTGTAAAATAATAGAAATAGACTTGTTTTTAATAATTTCCTGGGCATACTTTGCGATTTTTTTCTATCGAGGGAATTTCATACAATTTGCGTTTAGGCGTAGACCGTATCTAGATATTATCTTCACAAATAACATTTATTTTTTTAAGAGCTTTAAAACTTCAAATGTTTAAGAGAGATATGTAAGAAATCGGTAGAAATTAGCGACGGCACACCACGAAGGTAATAAATAGGTCACGGGAGCTCGGCGTTCCAAAGGTTAAAGGATGCTGTACTGATTTCCCTTATCGGATTACACTTATCGGCCATCCAGTCTTAACATCACTTGGAAGAATGTTTGTTTTTTTTTTAATATGAATACCTAACAATAGTCCAAGCTTCTCCCGTCTGGAGCCAGTGACCATGGCATCCCCAATTGGGGTTTGTTGTGAGGCTGAAGGTAGTGGAAAGGGGAAGGAAATGGGGATGAGAAAGGCTATTCAGATCTGGTCACCAAACAACGCTAAAGCCATTTCAAGCTACGTTTCAATTCTGAATGGTGGTCTTACACCAGGGCGATACACAAAGTATCTTCCACTCTGAAACGTGCCGCAAATATACTATGTATTTTTTAAAATTAATTAATTGTTAAATAACACAAGTCAGTCAAATAAATTTATTTGTCCACGCCGGGATTCGAGCCCGAGACCTTCGGATTGTGAGTCAAGTCCACAAACGCCGCCGCCGCACAGTGTACGAAATGGAGAAAAAACCCGAATTAAGTGGTTTTTGCAAACTTTAATTTTAATATATTTTTTAGTGTAGGACAATAGTTTCTGCATTTTATTTTTTTATTTAAAATTCTCAAAAGCCCTTGACGGAAGTTTGTCAACGCCTCAAAGTGTGTCGTAAATTTGATGTTCGGCATCGCATTTTTCACTTCGCTCCTACGCGTGGGCGGAGACGGTAGTGCATTAAGTGACGTTTAGATATATATACAAAAGTTTGTTATATATGACATTTTTCAATGTATTCTTTATTTAATTTACTAAACTATACATCACATTTGTGTGAGATTTGAACTAACATCTAATGTTCCACTACTTATGTATTTTTTTTGCTCTTAAAATGCTTATTTCAATTAGCGTTTAGAAACAAAACATCGTCTGCTCCCATTTATGAATATAAACGTATTGTAGATTGAAGTCTCACCTTTTGTATCATATATAAATTGTGATCACCTTTTGCCCTCCCTTGAAAAATTTCGTTATTTTCAGAAAGGCCTATTTGCATTCTCCGGAGAGAATTATTCGAGGCCTTAAGAGAATGGGGTATGTTAAATGCCACTTACGTGAAATCAAAGAAGTTTTTAATTAATTACATAACACGAACATTCCACATAGCGGCAGGTTCGAACATTTTGAGCCCTACATTTTACAAAACCGTAAAGAATTTTTCACTACAGTTTATGAAGAAATGGAGAAAAAAACCGCAGTTGAAGTTTGAAAAACAGATTTTTGACAAACATCAAAAAAAATTACTTCAAAATAGTTATAATTCATTAATAAGATCAAAAAATATATATATTGCACTGATATTTTTAGTCAGCAAACAATTAATTCGTGTTTTTTCTTCATTTCGCACACTGTGTGCCGGCCACCGGCGTTTGTGGTAAGAACAGAAGATTTTTTTTAGTCATTTAGTCAGAATCTATTAACAACGTCACACCGTCACTGCATGGAAGCCTGATTATCTATACACAGTATAGTACACAATATATACACTATACACTGTATACAAATGTTATATCTTATTATATTTACAGGGTTGCCACAAAACTGCAAATCGTAAGTTATTTGATTCTAGGAATATCAGGAAATAAATCTGTTGACAATAATCCTTCTTAGTCTGTAACATAAATACGGCATCTTTAATTGAGATACTTGGTGGGGTTAAATAGTGGAGAGGGGAAGTGCAAGCTGCTCGAATCTGCGCATGTTTTCTAGGACGACTTTCAAAACGTCATGAAAATATGTACCCTCGTGGTAATAAAAAAAAAGAGTGTGCAATTCACACGCGGTGGAAGGGAAACCTTTAGAAAACTAAAATAGACAAGAGCGGGGAGGCTACGAAGCACCGCTCAAAGAGGAGACCGATTTTATTATCTCCTCTTCTTGCAGGCTAAATCCTATAGATGAAAGAAAAAAAAAAGTTTCAAAGCTTAGTTTCCTCAGATGATATTTATTATCTTCTTCAAATAATTTAAATTGTTGTTTTATCATTAACAACTTAAAACAGTGTTCTTGGATACGTTATTCTGATAGTAAAATAGTTTGATAGTAGCAAAATATTTATAATTATATAACAACTAAGATACTGCAATTTATTGGTCTCTACATTGTTATTTACATTTAGCCTAAATAATATATATTAGTAACCGTACCGTGGTATACCGTGCTGGATGGTGTTTAAATCAATCAATGAAATGGCCCCACCTTATATCTCTGAACTATGTGTCCCGGAAAATACTGGTCCGAGGCAGTCAACCCTTAGATCAGCAACATCATCAGCTATAGGCAGACTAATGGAACCTAAACGCAAGCCAAATACAAAGTTTGGAGATCGCGCTTTTGGAGTATCTGGGCCTAAGGCTTGGAATAAACTCCCTCCGGAACTAAGATGCATAACAAGCCCAACAGAATTTAGGTCCAAATTAAAAACCTACCTTTTTGGGCTCTCATATCCTTAATTTAAATAAACCTATCTGAGAGTATCATACTTTTATTTTCTATGATATGTCTTAATTACACTTTTCTAATTAATTTTCTAATTACTTGAATCTTTGCACATCAATCTGTCTCGTTACGAATCACATTTAGGAAGATCAAATCCTTGTACTACTGTACCGCCCACTATAAAATGTTGCTTTTGATTTCCAAAATACACTCATCAAAGAATGTATTTTATACTAATATTAAAATATATTTCAGGATTAAACACATATAACAAGTGTACACAATAATGTCCTCTGCGTGCGAACTATATCTAAATTTCTTAATAGACAATAAGTGTTAATTTCAAGCGACCTCCCAGGTAAGTATGGACCTGTATACATTTTTAAGAAGCATCGCGTTCATTGGTCGAGACATTGTACATATATTTTCTTATGAACCTGTGGATGCAATTTTTAGCCATTAGTTGTTTTAATTGTTTGTCTAGTTTGTAGTTTTTCTAGATTTTAGAAATGTATTGTAAGTTTGTGCAGCGCCCTTGAGGTGATTTTTCACAAAAACGGCGCTATATAAATCATCCAATTATTATTATTATTATTATTATTATTATAGCTAATATATATATATGTAACCTTAGTTATTGTTGAAGACTGTCAAGTATCTATACAGAAACAATGTACACTACTCTTCCAGCCACAAGCTAATGCTTCCGTGGAAGAGTAGTATTGTTATATTTGTTTACATGTGCTTAAATATATAAACATCAATAAAAAAATAAAAAAATTATTTATTGGTCTCTTTGTAGTGTCGCTATTTTTCGTTTCATCGAGATTCAAATCACAACGGTGATTGATACAGAAGTTTTCACTTCAAAAATCCTTATTAAATTAAATTCTATTTTCCTCCACAACACAAGTGAAACCAAGTTTTGTAGATTTTATATACGCCATTCACTGCGTAAATATCAGTTTAACGTTAAATCTGCTACTATAAACTCAAAAACATCATTCCAACTTCTATTATTATATGAATTATATTTGTTCTTTTTGACCACCCTGAGATATTGAGATTGTTATATTTGTAGAAGTCAGAGTCAGGGTCTTCCATTGTCCATCAATGCGTGGCAACTTAAGGGTCAATTCACACTGCTGCATCCGACGCCGCGCAGTGACGTCCGAACCGTTCACGCTGCCTCCGCATGCATACTTATGCCTAGTTACCCACTACCGACTACTCCATAACTGGGCACGGCCATCATTGCGCAACTCATTGTGCGCGATGGATTGTCCGAAATCCGGTTCGCCGTACGGGCCCGCTGCGATCCGCGAGTCCCGCGCATTCGCCGGGCGGCCTTGATCTTGACTGTTCTAATGTCGGATTAACCCAGCGGACCTGACAAGGTCTCCGTTCTCTCGTGCCTTGTGTGTCTTGTGCTGGCCAGAGACACTTGTCGCCCGAGAGTGTTCTGTGCGATGTAGCGCGACAAGTCGCGCGACAATTCGATAAAAAAATCACATAAAAATCGGTGTTGCATTCGAAATCGGGCACTTATTACACATCTTCAGATGTACTTGAAAATGAAGAGTAAACACTTTAAACGAAACAAAACGGTGTTTGATAGAAATAAGTAATACCATATAAAGGGTATATTTTTAGAGGTATACAAATTCAAAATGAAAAAAAAAAAAATAATGTTAATCTCTATGATATTGGCTTTATTTAATAGATAATTTTATGCTATATTGTTTAAATATGTTTTCATGCATATGAGCGCCACGGCTAGCTCGAACGAAGCGTAATCGTGAAGTCCAATTTTCGACAACTTTATCGAGCAATTGGGACCATATATCGGCAATAACACGGCGAATATGACTTCCAAATTCCAACGTCTCTGGTTTATCAGTATAAACTAGTGACTTCACATACCCCCAAAGAAAGTAATCTAATGGTGTGAGATCACAAGATCGTGAAGGCCAGTTCACAGGTCCATTATGTGAAATTATTCGCTCACCAAATTTTTCCGCAATAAATTGATGGTGGCACCCGCCGTTTATTTATTGCTAATTTATTTTCAAAATAAATTTGCACAATTTGCAAGCGCTGATCTGATGTCAGCCTATTCATGGTGAAATGGCGAAGCGTACTGACTAAAAATCAACTGTCAAATTGACAGTCTGTAGAAACAATGTTGCCAGCTTAAAAACCAAACCTCTAAAAAACACCCTTTGACAGAACAAGGTATGTAATGAAAACGGACTGACCAAATATATGCAAAGGAGCATAAAACAAAATGAATAAATAGAAAGTTTCACAGCGTTGCTTTGGGGTAATTATGTCCAAACTAATGAATGAATTCTAAAATCCGGGATTATATACACCGACAACACAATTAATTTGGGATAGTCCGAATCCAACATCTCGGTAAAAACAAAAATATTAGAACTATGTGTTATATTATTTCAATATCACGCATAATGCATTATATTATTTCAATAGTTAGTCAGTGATTGTGGTTAAAAAAATGCACGTACTGGATAAACGAAGCTAGGAACCAAGCATACTCTTCTTTCAAAACCAAACAGTCGGGTTAAATCCTAGCCGACGGAACATGGAATTATTGCACCCCATATTTGGTGTGTTGTGAGGCAGAAGAAAAGTGAGGAGGAAGACGAATGTTTGAAATATCATGTTACTTGTTGTTAGTTTGTATGGCGCTTGGTTGGCGTTCGATGGATCGTGAAGTCTGCAGCGGATACTGACATGTTTACTTTAACTAGTGGTCGCCCAATGGTCGAAATTCGACCATAATTGTAATGTTTTTTTTATGTTTGACATTCAGTAAGACCATAGACAAATAATATTAAAGACAAACAATATTAATCTATTCTCAATTTGACCATAGACTTTAACAATAAACAATAGACGTCAATAGAGTAAAGACGCGAGTGTGTGTGTCAAATACACGGTAGTGTGTGTAATGTTTTTGTTTTTGATTTAATCTATTTTTATGCATAATTTTTAAAAAATATTAGCATTCTGCACTCCTCCTCTATATAAACTATAAGTGTGCGAAATTTCATACTCCTCCGTCCGCGCAATTTTCGTAAAAAGGGGTACAAAGTTTTGGCTTCACGTATTAATATATTGATTAAGGGGATCCAATAGTCCCGGGAAAAATCGAAGTCGGAATTCACGCCCATTATGGGAGGAGTTTAAAAATATTTGAGAAAAAGCTTTTGGAACGGTTGAAAAAGGTATTTGAGAATTTTTTTTTACAGGTTGATTTCGTAAAGACCTAAAAAAAACATTAATTCCTTTTTTACACATTGTTTATTGTAATAACAAGGAAATTTAAAATTGATTTCACGGAACCGAGCGACGTGGAGTCACACGTCCGCTCCCTGCTCCGGCCAGGGGAGTTTTGAAAGAAAGTAGGGTGTGGCAAGCCAGTAGTCCTTCGGTGAACGACATAAGGGTCAATTTGAAAATCCGCATTCGTCGGCTGCCAGCCGTATTGTGAAATAACAACGCAAATATGCATATTTTATTTTATTTTGTGAATATCGGGCGTAAATATCATTTTTTTTTGCGATTATCATAAAAGAAACTAAATTTGCTACAATAAGCAATAAAACCATATCCAAAAAGATGTTCGTAAGTAGGAGAGTTTGCACTTGAAAGTGTTTTTTTAAAGACCTGTTACTTTATTTTTTTCTAGGCTTATTAAAAGACTTATAAAAAAAATGACCGATATTTTTAAGGGCCAAGATATGTTCTACACGCATTATTTAATTGAAGCATTTATAATATTTCTAAGCGATCAAATTTTCAAAACAAAAACACATGATATTGTGTGATTTTGCATTATTTACTATGGCTTCATCTTAACATTATTTTTTCAGCAGATGTGGGATCCGGGTGGGGGACCATCATTCAGAAATTAAACATTACTTTAAGGCTCCTGCTACGCACTTCCTCGTCTATTCCTAGTCTACTTCCCCTGTCACCACATCCTTCAGCCTAACAACAATTCTCAAGTTGGGTTTGACAATAATCCCACTGGCTCCGGGCAGTATTAATCTTGCGCGGTTTCGCATAAATTATTTAAAAATAAGAAAATGGGTAAAGAAATTTTTGACGATAGTATCTATAAATTGAGATCGAATCCCACAACGAGAACCTTAAAAATTATAATTTGTCTCAACACAAGATATTGAATACAAAAAAAAGTTGATACTAATCGGTCAGTCTCGGGGTATTCCGAGTTACGTGTGTTGTTCGTTGATCGTGAACCGACGAAGCATATGGAACAACGTGGATGTTCTCTGTGGCTACCAATCAGCAATCTATTTTTATTGCTTGCATAAGAGATGCGTGTTATTTTGTATACATGTGCACGAATTGTGGACGGAGAGGGGACCGGATCGGAAAATGCTGTGTGGAAAACGCCCTTTAATATTTGCACGGAAAATCAAAACTTATTTTTAAATCGAATAAATTGTTTAGCTTTGATGTAGTGTAATACATCCATTATAGTTTTCAACGAACATTCTCATTAAACTAATTTAACGCTCATATCATATATTATTAGGTAAAAACGAACTGCATGTTCCTATTTATTTGTTTTTTTTTTAATATCGACTTGAAGCTTAATATTATCAAGAATTTTGTGTTTTGAACTGTTATTTCGTATCGTCCATTGCTTGACTATTGAATAAACTTTTTTCACTTTTAAAGCGAAACTTTAACCACTATATTATCAATTATTAATTAAGCATACGTTTCATGTATGACGGACTCCGTGGTCGAGTGGTAAGGGTCTCGGCTAGCGATACGAAGGTCACGGGCTCAAATCCCGGCGTGCGCAAGGAAATTATTTTTTTATGTGAATTCCTCAAGAGTCCCAACTGCTCCTGTCTAGAGCCGGCGAGATTATGGCATCACCAATTGGGGTATGTTTCGAGGCTGAAATAAAGTGGGAAGGGAAGGAGATGGGGAAGAGTAAGGTAGGAAAGTACCTGGCTATTTAGATCTACTCACCAAATACGGCTAAAGCCATTTCAAGCAACTCAATGTTTCAGTTCTCGAGTCAAGGGATAAACAGATAGAAGAATATTGTGGGTGTTTTCGAGCTTCCGTAAGCTTCAAATTTCCTTATATTTTAAAATACAGTAATTATATTTTAAAGGGTTAATCAATTTTATAGCGATTCATTTTTGGGTTATTATGCCATGCTGGGCTTCCGCATTTATACAGGGTATAACAGCATGTAGCCGAACGTTTTGACCATCATAAGCATACTTGGAGAACAAAAAGTAGAATATCATTTTGCTGTCCGATGATATTCTTTTTCCATAAAATACTTTATGATATATTTTTATTTAAATATATTTTCCATTTACGTGCCACTACTCACACTCCTACTAAAAAAAATATCATTGGACTGCATAATGAAATTTACTTTTTTTGCTCCAAGTATGCTCTGGAATCCTTCGGATGAAAGGTTTAAATTCTTCGGAACGTGATGTTATACCCTTTATTTATGGTAACCGGACAACTCAACAATATCCAATTCATCACTCCTTTGAAAATTCATTAAAAGTGATAAAAAAACTTGGTCAAATAGATTACTGTGAGGTTAGGTTATGGGAATTTTTTATTTTAATTTCATCAGTTTCAATGACTTGTCAAAGGGGTATTGAAATACGAAATAAATTGAGTTGTCATGGCACCGTATTTATATCTGTCCATCATTAGGACAACGTAACGCTATCTGAAACATAGGCTAAAGAAGGAGGAAGCATAACAAGGCGTAATAACCCAAAACTTATTAATTAATTAATTGTTTTTGTGTTTTATTTTAGAACTCCATTTAACTTTTTTTTTTAAATTTAATTAATACTAAATTTGATAATGTTATTATCAAGTTGGTCAAGTATTTAAGAATGTATTTTTGTTACAGCTGTTTCGGTTTACAAGATAAGTTTACACAGTAGTAGACACAGTTTGAAATTGGTCTTATCAACCAAAACAGCTGTAACAAAAATAAATTCTAAAATACTTGCAGAACTTGATAATAACGTCATCAAAGTTTATTGAAGTCATCAATATTTCAAGTCGATTTGTATTTCTATGTATTACCTTCACCGATTTCATTTGAATTCCCTTTACAATAAAGCCCACCTACCAACCCAGCCCTGGTCTGTGGGTATTTTTAATGTGCCGCAGCGTCGCTCGCCTCGCACATTCAATTTGGCGACTTGGTTTTAAGTGGTTAAGTAACATTCAACCATCATTCAACAACTGTGACGTCCATTTTTTTCTAATTACACCTTTTTATGTTACGCCGTGTGACACGCACAAAGATAATTAGGCGTTAAATTACCTATGTTCATCATTTTATGAACAATGTACCTCATATTTCGACAGGACACAATGTAGAATGATGAAGTGAGGATTTAATATTGTAGAACTGAATACATGAGGAGATTTGAGAAAACGAATTAACGAATTATGTATTATTGAAGAAAAACATAATACTAACAAATCTGAGCGAAATAAGGAGAAAAAACAAGACACAGAAAAAGAAAAGCAGTTAAACAAAAAGCAAAGGTATATAGTTATTGAGATAAAAGGGTAGATAGTATAACATATTTAAATATTGGAGACCTGCTTTCCCTGAGGTATAGTCCCAATCTTCCCATTCACAACACCAATGTATTTTTTTTCAGGGATAGACAGATTATTATGTTTTATTGAAAACTTTAAATAAGATATAAGAGCTTTACGAAAATCAATGGCTTTGGAGCGATTATGGTCGAAAAATGGACCAATATTTTCCAAAAAATTTCACAATCCAAAAAATTTCGAAATCCAAAAATTTTTTAATTTCAAAATCTAAAAAAAATTTAAGTTAATTGTCGCAACTGGGACTCGAACCCAGGATCTCTTATTTTCATTTTTCTGTGTCTTGTTATTTTTCACATTTCGTATAGATTTGTTAGTATTAATATATTCTTCAATGATATAACACATTGAGGGGAGTAACCTTCAAAATCATTACGTAATATATAAAATAAAGTCGCTCTCGCTGTCTGTACGCTTAGATCTTTTAAACTAAGCAACGGATTTTCATGCGGTTTTCACCAAAAGAGTGATTGAAGGGAAAGGTTTATGTGTATAATACATGCATATTATAGTAGAGAAAAGCCGAGAAATTCAAAGATTCAATTCATGCAGCGGGCAGCGGGCTGGCAAGTGGGCGTTGTGGATTTGATATGTATGCAAATTAACAGATGGCGTTGGTTATAAAGGTTTGGTAATGGGGTTGTGTTTAGTTAGCCACAGCAACGTGTGGCCAGGTCTGCTAGTTTATTATAAGAAAGAGTTATTGTAATAAAAAATTAAATTATATTAGTTTGAACGTTTCTTAACTTTTTACCAAATCGTTGAAAACAAATCTATTTCAATCTATCTTTCCAATTCAAACTGTTATCTTAATGTATAAAAATGAATGTTTCTTTATTTGTCCCTTATGCGTTCCTAAACTATTCATCCTAAACTAAAGAAGACAAGAGTATGGAAGCTACGAAGCACCACTCAAAGAGGATTATATATTTTATCTCGTTCTCTCGCAGGCTAAATCCTATAGATGTATGTGTTTTAGTGTCTCTGTTTAGTGTCGCTTTTTCGTTTCAGCGAGTTTCAAATCACAACCGTGCTAAAGAAGTTTTCACTTCAAAAGGAATTTCCTAGGAAAGAAAAGAGGGTTTCGTTAGGTAGGTAAGTTATTCAATGTCCTTACATAATATATTTTTTATTTGAAAAAAGTTTGCGCTTGCATCATTCAACGGAAGAATTATTTGTAATATTGCTGCCAGTACATGTTGGACGAACGCATCACAAAGGTCAATACAAGTGAAGTGGTCGTGTACACATTGGACCAACGCATTGTGCCAACGTGTAATGGCGGCTTATTGTCCAGGTAGGTACCACAAAATGTAGGCAAGTACCGGCTTGCGAAATATTTTATGACGTCATAAATTCGCACTAACAAGAAAAAAAGTCCATGTCAACATGGTCCATATCAATTCCTAGTAAATTATTGTGATAAGTATGGACAAGATAATAATAGATAGAGTATATTATTCATTCATTAGGTTGTAGGGTAGATAACATAGTGATACATGTTTCACTGATAATTTCGTTTTAACGTTTCGATTTTTTCTGATATTTATAAATAACCCTAGCAGTTAAATTTACTGGCACTGACTTAAGCCGCCGCTATCCGAATTCGATCGATTTCTCACATATCTCCCTTAAACATTTGAAGTTTTTAAGCTCTTAAAAAAATATATGTTATTTTTTAAGATAATAATTACATACGTTCCACGCCGAAACGCAAATTTTATGAAATTCCCTCGATAGAAAAAAATCGCAAAGTATGCTCCGAAAATTATTTAAAACAAGTCTATTTCTATTATTTTACAAGTTGTATTTGTGAAAAAATTCACAATGATTCTTTAAATGATACTTAAGATACGTTCCACGAGATTTTTGCTCTATTTTAAACGAGTCATGTTTTATTAAGCTTTTTCGCAATTTTCGCTGCAATTTTATCACTTAAAATATTAGCGCTCTGTCCAACATTCGTAATTACATATCTCTCCATCTTCTTCTTTTTCAGCCGAGAAGCGCTGCCTTAACTGCTTAGTAAAACAACGATTGTCCCAGTAGACAAGAAGTGGCTTTCCAATGAACAAATTTTCAATATATTTAATCAAGTATTTTTTTTTTTTTTTTTTTTTTTTTTTTTTATTTATTTATTTATTTTATAAATCAACAATCCAGTCCCGCTAAGCCAATTGCAATTGGCTTGACAGCAGGTGCTTATAATTACTTACAAATATATTTAAAGTTATAATTTACATCTTTTATCTACAGTTTAAACATTTTTTCATAAATTTTATCAAGTATCAAGTATCAAAATAAATATTCTTTTTCCAATAACCAATTTTTCACCATATATTTAACCTTATTCATAGAATTATGTTGCTTTATATTGTCAGGTAATAAATTAAATATCTTCGGTATATTGTATTCAAACGTTCTCTGTCCGTACTTATTATTAAATTTCGGAACTATTAACCCGTCGTTACGCGTGAATCTAGTGCTATATTTATGATCTAGTTTCTCTTTATGCTGCGGGGTAAATATATGCTGAATTATAATTTTATACCATAGTATTGCCTTCACAGGTAAAATTTTTGCACTCTGAAACAGCAACGGAGTATTGTGTCTTTGTTTGAAAATGTTAGGGACAACTAATAATTTTACAATTGCGTTTTGTGCAACTTGTACTTGTTTCAGGTTGGTTACAGTAGTATTTCCCCATATTGTTAACCCATATCTTATTATTGATTCTGCTAGTGACATATAAATTATTTTAAGTGTATCAATTGATAGGAAAAAATTTAATGTGTACATTCTGCTAGCAATTGATCTGAGTCTTTTACAGGTTTTTTTAATATGTTTGTCCCATTTAAAAAAACAATCTACCGTAACACCAAGATACACATATTCAGTAACTAATTCTAATCTTTCACAATTACAGTTAATTTGAATATTTTTGTGGATGCAATTAAGGTTATTAGAAATAATATTAGGATTAAATTGAAATTTGGCATTAGGTGATCTTATATGCATTACTTTAGTTTTTTAGCATTTATTAATAGCCCTGCATCATGTGACCATTTACAGAGTTGATTAAAGTCAATTTGTAAGAGTTCAATTGCAATTTTTAGATCTTTGTGTGATATGACCAATGCCGTATCATCTGCAAATACAAAATGTTTTACAAAAGAGAAAAGTTTTTTCATTATAGTTACATAGATTATATATAGTGAACTGAACTACAAAATTTGTAGGCTGGCAACACCAATTTAATTGTCAAATATTCTTTAAAAGTGCAATGACATTGAATGTATAGAACACAGTAAAACACATTTAAAAAAAAACTTTTTTTTTCTTAAAGAAAAACAATTTAAATCGAAGAAGCACTGTTGTTAAGGTACCTACATAATGACAAATTTGATAAAATGGTGTTTTATAAAATGATTTGCTTTCATTTAATCTAACATAAATTTGAATTTAACAGTAGGTAGAAAGGAAGAATCACTAATGGTGAGTTTAGTTACACTACTTTTAGATCTAAATCAGTTTAATATATTCAGGTCTAAAATTAAATACGTGATCTAAAACCCGGGCAACGATAGGTACTTAAACTAGTATTAAATAAATGTGAACAATTTCTAAACTGTGCTTTATATTTTATTACAATATCGTTATTCTTCATTATTTTAACACAAAATTGCAAAGGTATAATAATAATTCTTATTTTGAGATTAGTGGGTATCTATATTGCATGAAAAAATATTTTGCCTTATATTATGCCTTTTTATTTTTTTTTTAAATATAGTTACACAGCTTTATATTAACACCATGAGTTATATGTTTAGAATTGCCATTTGAACAACATGGCGCCCTCCTATATTTTCTACTCTTATTTGACAAACTGTATTTTTCTACATTTTTCCATATTTTATTGTTATATCTGCTCGAGTGTAGATTAATAAATGAATCATTAAAAAAACGTTGAAAATTAAGAAATTATATTCTTATATTTGTATACCTATCTGAAAGTTTGAATTCAAGTAAACTGCCACAATTTTCTGTAAGAAATTTAGAGATGTGTGCAGCTATTTTCAGCTCACTAGGTCATTTCAAAGCAATGGCGCCATATGTTTCTTTCCGCACGTTTAAGGCGAAGCATAATGTTAAATCACCCTTTTAGATTAATCTTTACTGCAAATCGGTTAACATTATAAAAACAAAAACAAAAATGCTTTGGGTAAAATGAAGCTTTTCCTACAGTTTTCATTGGGTAGAATTACCATTAAAATAAAAAATTTAAGCGTAAACTACTAAATTATTTTTGTTAGATATGTATTAACGCATATAAAACCACTTTTATGGCTAAAATTATCTATGATAGTTTTCGATGATTAACTTTTTCTTTCTCATAAAATTCTTCTAAAAAATATTAAAAAAAAACTACTTTTGCCTTTGCAATCGTGACCTCTAGACTGCGTTTGCCAAGTGATTTGTATGCAGAGTGGAATATACTATCTGTATTGCTTGAAATGGCTTTAGCCGTGTTTGGTGACCAGGTCTGAATAGCCAGGTACTTCCCCACCTTCCTCTTCCCTAACTCCTTCCCCTCTCCACTACCTTCAGCCTCACAACGTACCCCGATTTGGGATGCCATAGTCTCACTGGCTCCAGACGGGAGCAGTTGCGACTCTTGTGCGGTATTCATATAAAAAATTTAAAAATGCCCATTACCTATATTTTTGGCGACATAAGAACACACACTAAGAATGCATTCATTTTTGGCTTGTGGCTTCCTCTAAATAACAGAAAACATTTCTTTAACAAATATTATTTTATTTTATTTATTTATTACATTACATTACATTTATATAGCAAATATATTTATATAGCAAAAACAACATAGTAATAATATTGCAAAATAACTTTAAATATTAAAAATGTTTACAAGTGTAATTATTTTTAGTAGGTCGATATTAGTTCCTAACTGGGCAGATTGCCTGTTCTAATGAACCAAATTCTGATGAAAATGCCAAAAATTTGTATCGTAAACTGTATGAATGTGAATAAAGAAAGATGTGTGTGCCGTATGCCAAGATACATACTTAGTACATACTCTCTTCCTTGCATAAAACACATACAACGTTAGTTAGTTTTAGTATTTTTAATCAGGTCAGGAGATATCAAAGGTAACTTGTTTAATATAACGTCAAATATTGTTGCATTGGTACCTGTAGCCTGTACCTCAGTGTATAAACAATTTTAACCGCAGTAAAACACTCGATTCGGTGGTCAGATTAAGGCTTGGTTTGTACCATTTTATCAATAAATTTGATAACATACTTCTGGTTAAATTTAATGACAAACACTTTGCCTTGCGGTTGTGGTAATTTTTCGCTAATCAAAATTAAAGTTTCTCTTCAGCGAAGCGCTTCGCCAAACTATAAAGCGACTTATTTATTCAATAGTGCCTAATTAAATTGTTTAATAAGTATTTGCAATCATCAAAAAAAAATTGTATTGTGTTTTGAAATAAAACAAATATTTAAAATTCATCGCCGGTGACTGCTTGCAAAATATCTTCAAGTTTATGAGCTTCTAAAATAAATGCAAAATAAAATACAAGTGTTTTGTTCAAGTCTCATGTAAGTTTTGGAGATGCTGTACAATGGGTCTTTTTAGGGAAAGGAAGGATAGGAAGGTCTGGGAAGGAAAAGGTGTGAGGGATGGATTGGAATGGCGGACGTATGAATCCATTTCTCCCACTGCGGTTTAATGTGATGGGTCGAGAGAGTCTGGCTGGAGAGTTCAAAAGGTTTCCATCAACCAGTCTCTCCCGAACCGGCCCCCACGCAAAAGATGGGCCAAAACGCACCAAACGTAGTGAACCATTTGGGGTGAACCACCATATCCGCCTGCCAAATTCTGCATTATTCTAGAAAAACGGTGATCGGATAACTCAGAATGAAACCAACTCAGAACCACCTCAGAAAAGTCATTAAGACTGAAAAAAAATTGGTTAAGTATGTTACGTTAGTTTAGGGTTATTGGCTATTTTTAAATTATTTATTTATTAGCTTTTAATGACTTTTCAAAGAGGTGTTGAGTTGACTTTATTCGCATGGAACCAGAAAAACATATCCTGAGTTACGTTATTAATCTGAGAAAATTTGAATTCTCCCATCTCACAATGTTGCTTGTGGAATGATGAAGAACTTAGCTGGCAGAGGATTGAACCGGTGAATCCTGGATGGGAACCCGACGATTTTGGGCTCTCGGCCACTAACAATTTCGTGATATCGTTCATTTATTCTTATCACAATATTATGAGCATCTCTTTAAAAAAAGTGTTTGGATGACAATAAGTCTACACCTGTCGAGTATTTCAAGGTTAAATTTTGATCCACATTCCTAATCTTGTAGAGCGGGGCGGTGCAACAATGCGTTAGCTCATGATATGGTACATAATATTACCGACGATTACATAGCTGTACGGGATATACAGCACATCACGGAGAGGAGAATTCTCTCACCGAGGTCTACTCAGAGAGGTCACTCTCTACCCTCCTCATCTCCATCCCCTCCCATCTCAGCCTCACAACACTTCCTAAATAGTATTATTACAAGCTCCGGGAAGTTGGAACTCATGTGCTGTATACAAATATATAAAAAGTGAAAACTTTTCCAGTTTATTTAGAGAGATAGCAAACACACGCTGCTCCTGTCAATAAATTTCTAAGAATCGATAACATTTCTCACTGATCGATCTAGGTTTGTGGATTGTTACTGTTTTTGTTATTGTATAACATTCATTAAAGTTCGTTCACACACAGCTATAAAATATAAAAGATCATCTCACGCCAAATAACGCTCTCCATACAATCCCTTCAGACTGTTTACACCTGAGCGGTTTAAGCGCAGATCAACCATAGACAATACAGTACATCTTACGACGGAACCGCTCCAGAAGCGATATGCCAAAAGTTAAGCGTCCCCCTCTCCGACGAAAACAGGAGAGGGGGTCATTGTAATTATGGAACTGCCTAGACCGTACAAAAAATGTGCATTCCGTTGCCGCTCCCTAATTCATCTGACCCTCTCTCTAGGAGAGGCCATAGGAAGAAATACGTGATAGTGGCATGTGAAAGTACAAAAGAAAAGCGCTCGCAGTTCAATAGATATCTGCTCGCAGTTTTATAGCTGTGTGTGCACGAGCTTTTAAGAAATTTGCATGAAGAATAAGTTAATGATGAATTTATGAGTCTGAAATCAAGGTGTTTGAAAGAGAAAGTACGAAAACAGTGTTCAAAATAGTTGTGAATGATGAATACTTGGAACAGGTGGATAAGTTTGTGTAATAGGGAAATGTTCAAGAAAAGATAATTGTGAATTATCGTTATTTATTTTTGGGTTGTTATGCCGCGTTGCGCTATCTCCTTCTTTATCCAACGTTTCGGATAACGTTACAGTGTCCATCATCAAATGCAGATGTGAAATATATGGCATATGTTCTCAGTTTTTAATTTAGCGTTTAAAATGTTTCTAAGCGATAACATTTTTTAACCAAAAATACATGAATTTGCATTACGTCGTAGTGCATCGCCTCAATGGAGGACTGAACGAGTTTGGCAATAAATAAAAACTGTCCAAAGAAGCGAAGCTGGCAGTCCACAATGGAATGCCGATATATACCCTGATGTACGGCAGTGAGGCATGGAACTGGCAGAGGAATGGTGAAAATAGACTGGATGCCGTAGAAATGATATCTCCGAGGCGTGAGTGTGGTAAAACTCTGTATGTTGAAATTTGGAGATCCGCAAATAATGGAAGGCTTGTAAGCGTAATGAAAAAGATTAAGGAAGGGACGCTCAAATGATTTGGACATGTAGTGCGAATGAACGAAGAAAGGAGTGTACGCTGCAAATGTGGATTTTAGAAAAATTCGAGGACGCCCGAGGAAGACATAGCACGGTTAAGTGAATCAGATTCGTGAGTCGGGCCATGTTAAGAATCAAAATAATAGAAGAGTATGTATTAGAAGACGTATGAAAGTGAATGAGGCAAGGAGTATGTGCTAAGATAGAGTTATTAGGTGATCCGTCCTCTCTACCTACCCCGGCGGGACAACAATGTGACGGTTAGTTAATTAGTTAAGAAATTTGCCTCTGTAACTGTTTCATAATTCGTAACATGGAAAATATTTTTTAACTGAATAATATGGCAGCCACCTTGAAAGCTGTTATCAAATGCCGTAGGATAAAAATAATTAACGACATTATCAACTCTGTATTGGCACATACTCCTTGCTTAAAAAATAATCAATAATCGTGTACAAACTCTTCTGTTATTCCATCTTTTGATAAGACAAATCACAAATGTTTGTAAAAAAATTATAAAGAAAACTGCTACCAGTTAAGTAAGCGGAAAATTTCGCTTGTGTAGTAATGGAGGACTTAGCCAGCCGAGGAATCGAACTCACGACGCTTGGGTGGAACCCAGATGCAATGTCATCTCAGCCAATGACCGGTTTTCATTCAATTGCTCATGCCATATCTTTTTGGAGCATCACCATCTACATACTGGAAGAAAGGAATTTTACATTGTTAAATACCTAATATTTTATTATTTTTTCACGTAATATCACGAGAAACTAAAAAAACATACGCGCTCGGTTACAAGCTTATTGTGGAACACACTCTCCAAGGGAAGAGTCATTTCTGCATCCAATACAACGTATAAAACCCAGCTGGTGCGCACTGTACACCGCACATATGGACACTGGCCACGTGCTTGGAGCTTTGCCATTATTTTCAATCACTTCCAATTATATAACATGTTATTATTTTAATGGTCCGATATCTTGTTTATAATGCCGATAAACGTGTCAAAATAATGATGGCGCAAAGAGAACGGATTCGCGGGCAACAAAAAGCTCGCACTTGATTATTTTTAGACTTGTGCAGTTTGGATTTTATGTTTTATGGTTTATTTTAAGAGCGCTGTTTATGGCGGGGGATGCTGATACTTAGTGGATAGCTTTTCCGTAGGTTATGTGGGTTATTTATGGAGATCTAATAATTATTTTAACTCGACCAATCGAAATTTCATCTGTCTGTAAATTTGTTTGTTACGTTTGGGTTTCGGTTTTAAGATTGTGGCCGTTTTAACCAGTCGTGCGCCGCAGTTGCCGATAGGCGCGATCAATAAATCTCTGGACATAAGCAGTTTATCAGGTAAAAATACTGATGGCGGTTTATGTACTGTTTTTAAAATATATGTACATAAACACGTTATCAAGTGAAAAGGTACAATACACAAGTTTTTACGAAAATAATCAGCAGGCGCATGATAAAATACGCTTTCAAATTTTATAATTCGAAATAAACATATATTATTTGTGAAATATAAAAATTTTGAACGCAAAATTTTTTTTTTATAGAAATGGCTCGCTTTACAATGAAACATAACTAATTATACCCATTTTATTAGACAAATGTATTATAAACATTATTGACACATCACCTTTTGTCGTTCTATCTAAAAATAATTAATAAAAAATGACAAATTTTAGTATTTATTTTTCAAATTGCAATACGGAATAAAGGTGTAGGTACGTTTTAATTATTTTGGGATAATTCTTAATAGATTTGAATATAAACTGTGATTTTCTCTTTCTAACACCGCGTATTTCTTATTTCTCACTATGATAGTAAGAGAGACACGAAGATTTCTATGAGACCTATATGAGTTGTTCCTAAAAGCGAACAAAACATTCTGTTAAGAATAAAAGCTATTGAACAGCAGTTTCCTCCCAGGAAGCATGGCTCAGTGACGCCCACGAGTGACACTGCGCAAGCTCACCTTCATCATCAAATCACGACTCGGTTTTATTCTTCTTCTTCTTCAGTTCCGTTAGTAGATCTCTACAATCCATTAACGCATCCTTATACCTGATATCAACTATTTTGTATTGTTAAATAATTATAATTGTCAGATTAACAAAAATATATTGAAATAATATTTTCTGATTTACTTTGAATTTCATGCTCAACACGTTTTTTTTCACAAAACATATTTAAACGAGCATGGCAGAATAACAACAAAATTTTCTACAATGCATGTGTGAAAAATAGTATATTGGGAAAAGTACAATAAATAAATAAAATACATCGAAACAGAGCTAAGCAATTTGTTTAAGGCGATCCCCTAGTCTTGGACGCATTCGGAATTGGGTGGAGTAAGCGACTTTAGGGTGTTGACCAAAAAGAAAACAATAATCAACAGTGTTTTCTTATTTCGCAAGTATATCTTACAGAACGAAGCGACGCAAAGAGCAAGGCACGTCTGTTCGGCCCCAAGTCTGGGCGGTTACTAAGTGCGACTCTACGACGCGCTTTCGGTCCTTCTGCAGGTCTCATAAGGGTGAAATTCGCAGTTGGGTAACGCCTCTTTTAATTTACTGAAAAAGAATATCGCGAAAATTCATTTCGTTTCAAGTTCAGAAACAAATATTAAAATGTTTACGATTATTTTGTAAGAAAGTTAATTTGCTACATTATACAATAAAATCATATCCGAAAAAGGGTTTTTTAATATGAGATTTCGCACTTCAAGGCATTTTTTTATAGACCGGTTACTTTATTTTTTTCTAGCCTTATTAAAAGATTTATCAAAAAATTACGTGATATTTTTAAAGGCCAAGATGTGTTCTACTTTCAGTATTCAATTTAAGCATCTATAATATTTTTAAGCGACCAAATTTTCAAACCCAAAACACATGATTTTGCATGATTTTGTATTACTTTGCATTGTGAATCATCTTAATTAGATTTGTTGTTCTGCTTTCCGATATAAATTATTCTAAGACTTTTTTTATATTAAGTAATTGATGCGTTAAATATGTCAACAACATCCTCATAATTTATTCCATCAAAAACATAATTTCCCAAATTCTCTATACGACGAACTGAGAATATGGAATTAGTGTTATTTCCTTTAGTTGTCACAATGAAACGGTAGATTTTTTATCAATGTTGGTTTGAGAGATATATGGAAAATTTCGTGATTCATAAAGTTCACTTCATATGATATCCTTTCTTTTTCTAACTAATTGTTACTAACATAATATACAATACTGCCATCATAGGTAGAAGCGCAGTATCCTCCTTGAGAGTCTCAACCTGACTGCTGTGTTTGTACTTATGACGACAGAATAATACATGCGAAAACCTCAGCACACCCTCTCATACCTTTACATGAAAAGAAATTCTACTCAGAATCCCCTAAGACGACTTACGACCTAAGGGAAATTATTTTCTTCAGGGCCTCCAGAGTGGAATAGAATCCAGCCAATAAAAATATGCGTTAAGAAAAATGAAGATAATATGGGTGGTTCTTAGTCGAAGTATGGTACAGTTAAAAGTGACCGAATTGGATATCGACACCTTAGCTCAGTGGATAAGAGCCCCAACCCGGAAAGCAGGGAGGTCCTGTGTTCGTGTCCCAGAGGTGTAAATATCTTTTTCCGATTTATCTGTTTCCAGATTTTCGATTGAGTTTCGCTCATAATGTCTTCATTTAATTAAAAATTTATAAAAGCTTAGAAGTATTTAAAATATTAATAATTATTGACTGGAAGCTGATAATGTTTCTCAATATTTATTTTTAGGCTGTTTAATGTATAATATAATAAATATCTACGAATGCGTATTATGTAGGTATATTATGGAAACCGAGATCATTTTCTGACGACCTCAGTAGCAGAACGGTTGGATCTTTGGCTCCCAGCCCAGAGGTGGTGGGTTCAAATACCTGTTGAAGTTCAAATAAAAAATATTGAAATGGATTTCTACTTACACGTAAAAAAATAAATCTATTATGCAAAACATATTCGCTCTTCATTGAGTTGTACATACTTTTAGAAGTACCAGCGGTTTAGAGACCATCCAACGATGATTATATTTATACTATGGCACCCCCAATCGGTGTCGTAGGGCTGAAGGTAGCGGAGGGGGGGGAGAAGATGGGAAGATAAAAGTTGGGAAATACCTTACATTTCAGATCTAGTCACCAAACAATTGCGTCAAGAAAAGAAATTACGACAACACTTTTGCCAAAAAATTTACGATTTTCGCTTGTTTTGCGTCCTCCTTTAGAAACTTGCGAGTATATTATGAAATTACCTACTCTTAGTTGTGTTATTTTTATTGAAATGAGATATGAGAAGGCTAATCTAATGTTGTTATAATATTGTCGGTAGACACTCGTAACATAGTTGGGTATCTTCATAATGTAGATGTTTGGTTTAAGTAGAAAAAATGTTTTTAACCTCTAGAGTGCCAAGAAATCCACGGTGGATTTACGACGTTTGTTTATATCCGTCGTGTGCCGGTGAATCCACCGTGGATTTGCTAACTCGCCGAACTTGCATCGATGTTTTCGTATTTTGAACTTTAAAAATGCTCCTGGCTTACTAAAACATATTTCATTTGCTTGGCAAGTTTTGCTTGAAGATTGTATCTTAATATAACTTGTAAATATATTTATTTTTTCTGTGAAAAATTCCGGTTCTGAAAAGTCCTAGCACTGTATTTATTTACAGAAAAGCACCGCATACTACTTATTTTTATTGTGAAGAACGCTTATTTGGCTAAAAAATATAATAAAACTATATTTAAAAAACTAAATAATATTAATTTTTTTATAACATTAAAGAGAAAACAAACATTTCTCTTAATACTATTAGCAATCCTGGGGAAGAAAGGATAGATACATGCAATGTTTAAAAATAATATTTTATTTATTTATTAATAAACGCCCTTTTTCGGGGCTTTTACATATATAGTATAGAAAAAACATTTTATTGTACATAACTTAACTGCCTCAACAATATTTTATATTTATTCAAAAATAAATTGAAGATGTCCACTGACTTGGTATAATTGTTATTACTTAATTATTATAACTTATTTTAATTCATTTTCTGGTAATACTGTACAATTTACAAAGTTATTACGAAAATTATAATTTATCCTGATACGCTAAAGTAGATTGGGATGCGGGAGCCTGCCATTCCAAAGATTAAATACCTAGGTAGGTACAGGTTTTTAAGAAAGACAAACATTCCCGGGAAACGAATAATCTGACTATATTTGAAAATCAACAACTGTGGACCGTAATTATAAGCGGAAGATGTTGCTTGTGCAAATTAGTAGGATTTGGCCTGCCGAGGAATTGAACGAACGACTCCTGGGTGGGAACCGATTTTTACCTTTGTCAACTCAGCCACTGACTGGTCGATCGAACCAATATGTTACTAATCATGCAACCGTTTCTCCGTAGTAGATAAATAGAATAGAAAGACACTGGCATAATATACCTACTCTTTGCAGTCCTCACACTAACCATTCATGCACAATATTTATTATCGTTGGTGATCGTTCACTATATAACCAAATTGAAGATCGTTAAAATTTGAAATACGATAATAATATTACGACGAGACATTAAAAAAAATAATTGCGTATTGGTCTTTCATTAGCCACATGCAGTCTTAGATCACAACTTTACCCTTTGCAAAAGCGACAATAAGGTTACATCCAAGGTCGCCCGCTTTTTGCCCGAACAAAAATAAGGCATAGTATTTCAGACATTCTTCTACGAGAGCGGTTGGGAGTTCTGGGAACTGTTCCGCGGTAGGGCTGGGAGTTAACACCGTCGACTCATTCATAAACATCTTGGCCTTCGTCAATGAAAAGGTCCGCTGGTCTTTTCCTTGTTGGGCATGTTTGACTGCAGAAAACAGAATATATTTTGGAAGAAATTCTTTAACACTTTCTCTGTTTTCTGTTATGATTCATATGCTGTCGTCCCACCTTCCAGTTGGTCTTAAAACCACCAAAAATAATGTTTTTCAATTGAAACAGTATTAAAGTATGTGTTTCTGATTAATAAAATAACATGAATTTAATGGTTTTACGCCCAACTGGGCTTTTACATAGATTATAAGACAGCTATCGAAAATTTTACAAAAAGTTTTTGAAGCATGAAGCACTTAATGTAACACTGATAAACTATAAATATGTAACAATATTAGTAAATAGAAATGAAAACCATGCTGTAAAACAAATCAATAAAACAGCGTTTCCTAAGCTACTATAATTTGGAGGATTCAACAAAGTGCTGATACAGATTACGGTTATTCCTAATAGTGGTAAAGGGTCGAATTACTGCACCGAATATATCTAAAGTAGCGACGACCATTTAGAATCAATCGAAGGTCGAGCTTTCACGATCTTTTGTCGCTTTCTTTGAGAGTTCAGCTAATATCTGCTGAGACGTTGGTATCTGTGTTCAACACGAGAACACTTTTACTCTATTCCATGTGTGAACAAATGTATATTACGGCATAAAGCTTACTTTTGTATGTTGTTGATCCTGCTCATTTTATGACCTTTATTATTCTAGTCTTCTCCCTATTCAACCCCTGTTCTCTCTCTCCATGCCTCTGTAACTGTTTTACCTACTACTACTAACTGTTTTACCTTTAGTGTACAGAAAACTAGTAATTCCACTTAGAAAGTGCTAAATTATATCCAGACCCGATCCCTTGATCCACTTGTTTTTATTATCTCATCACTGGCCGAATTAACGTCCGAGCAATAATCGTGGTTTATCATATTTACTATGTTCGGCTTGCTTTTTGTTGAGGTTCCGGTCAACCTTGAAGTGCATATCACCAAAACATGATGTGGAAAAAATCTGTGTGATTTGGGCGTCCAAACTTTTTAAATGAGAGAAGGCTCAACACAACATAACACACAAGGAGATTTAAAATCGGTTATCATTGTTAATAGATGCACGCATTAATTCATCGACAAAAGTCAGGTTGGCTATAAGAATCATTTTATCATCTTAATCACTATCAAGTGGAAGCATAAAAGGGATGAGTGTACACATAGCACGGAAATCCATTTTGGCACAAAGTTCGCGTGTCAGTCTTGCATTAGGTGTCATTGCAACCGGTGTCAGTTTTCCAAATTCTCTGAACGTAGTGTCAGTTTTCTCTTATTGAGTGATTCAAAAAATGTGTTTTTTCAAAATTTAACAGGCGCCTGTGCAGTTATCTTTGAATGTTGGTTAAGCACGCATGTGTTAACGTAAGAACTGAGCAAACATATCTGAATTTTGGCACCGAGAGTCATATTAAAAATTCTCGTGGTTCAATCTCCGTTGCTTTAATTTAAAATGTCTTTTGTTGTGTACACTGTTTTGATAAATTATTATCTTACCTTTAAGAAGCATCACGAATTTCAATGTGGTTTATTTGGTTTTATTGCCGATTGGTTGTTTACTGAACACCGCAAATGCGGGGCTCATTTGGGACTCATGAGGAAAGCTATTAATAGATTCGTTAATTTTTCAATGTTGTTCTGTTACGATGCATTGGAATAAAAATACAAGCACTCCTCGCACTGACATACTAACATAATACATTACTAGTTCTCAAAATACGCACAGAAAGACAGGTGTATTTGAATGTTATCAATATTACGATAAGTCGTCAACAAAAAAAGTGATTGTTTGGAAAGAATGTTATCTTTTGAGTAGCAGGATGAGATTCGATCATATTTTTTATCACAACGAACGTATCTCTAATCATTCTACAAATTTCTCTTCTTGCGTGAACAATCGTGCAAAATGCATTATTTCTAAATATGGACAGACAGTTTAAAATATTTTATTGAATATATTCTCGGGATTGTCGATTCTACTCGCTGAAAATTCCTAATCCACCAAGCATAATAATTTAATCTTACCGTTAATTGTTTTATTGTAATGGGCTTTTCAATAATTTCACGCCTTACCAAATACTGATTCTTTCATTACATCTTTGTTTTGCAGCGTAGAAAATTGGCACTGTTTTATAAAATCTTCAAAGACATTAAACACCTCACCTTACGCCTTTTTCTTGGTAAAACCTCGGAGTAATAACTCGTTTTCCTGCAGTGTGTATCTTGTAATAATATGCAAATATATAGATATTTTATATTTCCTGAGAGAAAACTGAGTATGGGGAGGAATAACAATCGAATCTTTAGTTTGTACTTAATACTTTACTACGATAGTGTTTCAAATTTGTAAATGCTACCTCGAATCATTTATTGCAAGTGGATTTTATAACATTCTGCGTTTGTTAACCATTTGTTCAGACAATGGTTTTGAGGGTTTTTATTTTCACAAAATCTAGGATAAAAAAGCTATACTTTATATGTCATTGACATGGTATTATGTTAATTTTAGTAGGAGTTTTTATAATCCTGTCAGGTTATTCGAATCTAACCTGGGAATGTTTGTCTTTCTTTATAAAGTTTTAGAGAATTGGTGTTGATTATTTGAAGGACTTTGAAAGGTTAAAAAAAAAGAGAAAGTGATAGTCTAACACCTTCACCTTGGACAAGTATACAGAAACGAATCGAAAGTAGTTTGAATTTTGTCTAGAGAATTTTGAAAGTAGCATTTCAATGACCATTTAATTCCTTTGTTCCAGCGGCGGGAGCTAGCTCAGACATGGGAAGTGAGCACTACTGCCTGAGGTGGAACAATCATCAGAGCAACCTGCTGGGAGTGTTCAGCCAACTGCTGCAGGACGAAAGCCTGGTGGACGTCACGCTAGCCTGTTCAGAGGGCGCTTCCATCAGGGCGCATAAGGTACGGACAGAGTACACTTCATTTATCTTGTTATCGATAATTTTTGACCCAGGCCAGAAAAAAAGATTTTGCCATTGAATCTCTTGTACCAATTGGCATGAACGTTGGAAAATTGGACACATTAATCTTGTCGTTCAAGGCTGTTTGAAACAGGTCATATATTCCGAAGATTTAGCTATTGAAACTGATGTACTTAATACCCATAATCGATCGCTTCTTGAGTGACTATCTTTTTGGAGTTGTACGGAGTTGTGATAATTATTTTTCCTCAATTAAGTAGATTAACTTATATTGGCTAGCTTTGGCATATTCACGATTCCAATAAAATTGTTTGCTTCCCACAAATACTTCGAGTTTCCCTCTTATAGGCAAGGTTCTACCTATTGTTTTAGTAATAGTACATAAGTGTATTTATTACCATCACTACTTGTTTTACGAGTGAGATTTATTTTTTTATTTAATTCTTTTTAATCTCATTGCAATCTTCCCGATATATATTTAAATATTTATATGGCATGGAATGGCATCTCTGCATTTATTTTCTTTCTTATCTAAGAGTATCCATTGTTTTGTGGAATTTAATGGATTTACTCTTATTATCTGCTTTGAGAGCGATAATTAGTTTTCTTTATGTCTTTGTATATCAATATTCTTATCATGTTTTCTATAAAAATCTAACAACAAAAGACTTTGCTCTATTAATAAAACATTATAAATAGCACGGGACAGCCAAAAAAACAATACAAACACCATAAAAATACACGAATGTATAAACCCAGACATCTGTGATTGCCCTCCTCTAGAAAAAACAGACTAAATAAAGTATCTAGGAATCGTAATTGATCATAACCTTAAATGTACACATCATATCAAACCAATCACAAACAAACTCCTGAAAACAATATACATCTTCATAAACATTAGAAACTTATGTAAAATAAAAACAGCATATTTTGCACTTTGTCAATCAATAATAGAATATGGAATAATTGCGTGGGGAGGATCAACAAACTCAGCTATCGATCAGATAAAAATCGCGCAGAAAACGATCTTAAAGGTAATATTTCAAAAACATAAACTGACTGATACAGACAAACATTTGGTATATTTAATATTCAACAGTTTTGACATACTAAATATACGACAAGTATACTTTAAAACATTACAAAACTACTTTTGAACAAAAAAAATGTCAAAAAACACAACATACCACTAACAGACCAGTTAGGCAAGCGTACAAAGAAACCATAAAAACTCCAACGGTAAATAGTAGCTTTGGACAAAGACACCACAAATACCATGCGACAAAAGCATTCAACAGTATTTCACTCGAAACAAAAAATGAGTAAACAAAAATAAATTCAGACACAAAATTAAAAATGGATTAAAGAACAAAAAAGACAATTTTACCAAAATTTAATAACATAAAATATTAAAACATATACACGTAACACACAAAACCATTATAAAACACATATCACTAACAAACACACAACGCATAATTTTTGCCGATTTTAACTTTATTTTTTTAATTTTATATCTGCATTCTTAGTTTAAATTTATTTTAATTTTAGTTTATTTTAATTTTAATTTTACTATGGTTTTTACCAACTTTATATTTTTTTTTGAAGATGTATTATGTATTTCAACTTATAAAAGTTTTGTATAATAAAATGGGGGCCTCAGCACGGGTAAACCATCCATTGAGGCCAACATTATTGGATTGTACTCTGAAATGTAAAATGTTGTATTAAAATAAAATAAAAATATATTCACCTTTAAAATATACAACAACTATAAAAATCATCTTTACTTCGTCAATATATCACCGACAAGTTTACAGCAGTTGCAATTATTGTCAATTTCAGTCAAAATAACTAAGAACCTGGTGGTTATTAAACGAATGGTTTTATAGGCGTCTGATGTACATTTTTTTATACTTATTTATTTGTTTTGGTGGTTTTTTAGGTGGTTCTGTCAGCGTGCTCTTCGTATTTCCAATCGCTCTTCCTGGACCATCCGTCTCGCCATCCGATCGTCATTCTGAAGGACGTGCAGTTCGCGGAGCTGCGGACCCTTGTGGAGTTCATGTACAAGGGAGAGGTCAACGTGCAATATTGCCAACTGTCCGCGCTGCTCAAGACTGCAGAGAGCCTCAAGGTATTATTTACAGTCGTACACTCATTTCTCAACCACATTTACAGCCACACTCCATTAATTACCCTTCTCGTCGCCTGATATTATATATCTCTTACCCTGGATCTTCAATAAACTTTTTTGAACCTAATAACGTCTTTACGGCCTTTAGCGTTTCGTTGATCTTTTTTAGTGGATTTAAGTCTCAACTAGGTAGTTATAATAAATTCACAAAGTAATCTTTTTAGGGTGAGTTGCCTATTTAAAAAAAAGTTATAATGCGTTGGTTGTATCATCTATTAGCCTACAAAGAAATAACACGGGGTCACAAACTTTTTATGAACTTATTGTGGCCAGAGAAAAACTTTTTTTAAGCCTCACTAAATTGCAGAATAGTAGAAGAAAAGAATTTTTCGACTTCCTCAGATTCATCCAATGTTTGGATCGGTTCGTTAATTTAACATAACTCTTTATTTATAATCGGTCCATGAACCACTGGTGTGCTCTATTATAGTTTAGACAGTTTCTAATATTAACTTTGATGGCTGTGCCCTAAAAATACCATGGTAGAGAGTTTATCACCGTACTTGATTTCATTGCAGTTTATTTACGACTAGATGGCGTGATGTCTTTTAAATTCCCCGTATTTTTAGATTACAGCATTATTCTATCTTAATTTACATTTTCTTGTATTTTTCTTATATATTTGTTTATTTTAATGTGTAGGTAAAAGGTCTGGCCGAGATGACAAACCTCAATTCGGGTGCAGGTAACACCGAAGTAGGCGGTGGTGAGGCGGACGCCCTTCAGCCTCAAGACCTGACTCCAACTAGAACAGGTATAGAACAACATGTGCCTGAAAGAGTCGTGAGAGAAGAATCTAGTCCTCCAAGGGCATCCCCTCTAATGCACGTCCGGAGAAACAGGCACGACAGATATGAACCACGACACGGACAAGAAATAAGGGATAGACATGAAGCTAGATCAGAAATTAGGCATGAAAGACAGGAGGGAAGACACGAAGCAAGGCTGGAGTCGAGGCACGAAGCGAGGCATGAACAGGAACACGAGCCGGGGGGGACAGATGGGAGGCACGAAGCAAAGCATGAATTAAGACAAGAAATGAAACAGGAACCACACCACGAGCCTCCGGCAAGAGACCCAGGCGGGAAAGAAGAACCTCCAGATGAACCCATGTGGACCAGCTCACCAGAAGATGACCTTTCTTCATTACATTCTAACTGTGGACATAGTGATAATATAGGTAATTCTACAGTTCTTCCATCGTAACTTTAAATTTTAAACTCCTTTCGCATCATTATTTGCTGCATCACATTTGCATTTAACAAACATCTGTTCGGGTACCTCCAACAATTGAATCTATGTCTGATGACTACATCTTCTTTTCCAGGTTTAAATATGAGTATAAACACGAATAATAATAATTCAGCGTTAATGTCATCCAATCCATTGGAGCTGAGACTTGGTCTAGGGAGGAGTATTAGTGGGGAGCCCATCGCAGGACCATCAGGACTACCGCCTGTTCAACAAGTTCCACTGGTAAGTCTTTTATCATTGTACAACTATAATACACTGCCAATATCTTTCTTGTCTTTATATTTTTAATTTACTGTGATTCTTACACAAGAATCCCAACTATCAGGAGCCACTGGGACCTTAACATTCCTACCTTAGAGTACGTTTTATGTTTTTAGTATGCCAGTTTTTTTTTTGTTATTTTTGGTAGCTAATTAATTGAGCATGGTGTATTGTTTTTCAAGTCGTTGAAGAAGGAAATGGACTGGAATCGGTTGCCTGATGACAAAAGCGGTGGCGAGAGTTCCTCCGAGTATCGCCACCCTCTCCACGAATCGGTGAGTGCTTACACTTTCCGTTTGTATTGTGTTATAATTTGTATTTTTTAATGTCTCATTATAAATCTCAAATATTATTTACTACTTCAGTAAGAAACGCAATTTTTTTAATACGTGGGTATTGTCGTAAATAAAACACTTCAAATGTTGTCAAGAGCGAACTCGCATCACCCTAGCTACAGACTTTTGGTCGAATTCTATCTCAATAGAGCTAGGTATTCATTTGGTTCTGTTAACCGTCAAACCTATTTGAATTATTTACCAGCTGAGCTACCCAGTTGCCTTCTTTATCAGCTAAGCTATTGAGCTGAATTATTTCCTGACTGACCTATTCAAAGGGCCTTTGAGAAGCAGATCTACCTATTTAACAAATTGATCAGCTAGGCTATTCAGTTGAATTCTTTTCTTGCTGAGTTACTCAGTTGCCTTTTTTATTGACTGAGCTGTCCTGGTGAATTATATCCGACTGAGCTGTGTATTCAAATGGCTATTTACCCGGCAGGGCCATTTCGGACTTATTTACCAGTTGTGTTGGACTTTTTTAATCAGCTATCCAATTGACTTCTTCAATAACTGAAATTTAAATTCTAATCGTTTAACGTCATAAACAAACATTTCAAATAAATTTGCACTTTTTCGAATTCGCTTATAATCGTTCCAATATAAAATAGTTTTAAATTGAAGAAACCAAGAAGAATTTTTTTAACAGTATTGTATTTTGTAAATAATATTTTACAGTTTTTTTATTTTTTTAACTTTAATTTTTTTGCATTATTTTTCTGCTTGTTTCGTAGTGCTCTCATTGTAAAATAGGTAGGAAAGTGCATGCTTTTTGTAACGAAATTTTTCTTGCGAAAATAATGTTATTTTTTATAATTTTATTTTTTCAATATTAACAGTAATCTAATTGAGAATAAATAATGTAAGAAATTAAAATTTTGGACCGGAGTCGAGGCATAATGCGATGCATCAGGAAGTAATTTGAAAGTACGTTGGAGCAGTTTGATGTTTATTTTATTATGTAATTATATGTATTGCATGCTAAGTCAATGTGCTATGCTACTAAACATACGTTCCCTTTCTATGCCTTGCTGTCAAGAAGTTGACCTTCGTTTTTTGGCCATGGTTGTTTTTATTCATATATATTTTACACATATATATTTGGTTTCTGTTTTCATTTATCGAGCGTTTCGAAAGCATATTTTCCGCGTGAACAGAACAGATGACGGCCCCGGGTGGTGCGGGGGCCCGCGAGCCCCGCTGTGTACAGGCGCCGCGCCGGACCAGCCTTAAGGGCACGACACTCGATACTCGATATTCCGAACAACGCCCCGCACTCTCTGCCAAACAAAAATGAGCGTCAACTTCTAAATTTAATCTTTTAACAATGAAAATATTCACACTGTCCAAATTCCGTAAACGATACCTTAGAAGTAGTTCAAGTAGTACATATTGCGTAAGATCCGACCGTTGATGTCAACGGGAGTACGGAAAAGAAGTTGATGTTCTTTTTTGTGGTTGCAGGAGTCATTCGAAGGGGGCGCGCGGGAGGGCGACGGGCGGGTGTTTCCCTGCATGTACTGCGGGGCCGGGTTCCCGCACCAGAGCAAACTGACGCGCCACATCCTGTCGCATTCCCTGGAGACCCTCAAATACCGCGAAGCAGTGCTGGGGCGCGCGCTGCCCCCCTTGCCGCTAGGCGAGCCCGCCTACCTGCCTGTCCTTCCGCCGCCCGACGACCATCCGCTGGACATGGAGCTCGTGGCCGTGGAGCCGGGCAACGTGGTGCTCTGCAAGTTCTGCGGCAAGAGCTTCCCGGACGTGTCGTCGCTCATCGCGCATCTTCCAGTGCACACGGGCGACCGGCCCTTCAAGTGCGAGTTCTGCGGCAAGGCCTTCAAGCTGCGTCACCACATGAAGGACCACTGCCGCGTCCATACTGGTGAGTCTTTCATCACCATCCCAGACTTGTTTCCCATTTATGACTTCTAAATTCTACTCTAATAACCATCAATGAGAAGTAGGCTTTGGGCGAAGACACGCCACTCTTAAGACTTTAAGTTCCTTCTAAAGAAACAAAGCAGTATATAAACATATCGATAGAGGTGATGAAACGTTTTGAAATAGGGTACATATATTAAAAAAGTCCATTCATGGTGGACATACATTGATACCTTAGTCTAAGCCATATTTTAAAGATCGCCAACAGCTACAACGTCGTTGTTTGCTTTCAGGGGAGAGACCGTTCAGGTGCGCCCTGTGCGGAAAGACCTTCTCGAGGTCGACCATCCTGAAGGCGCACGAGAAGACTCATTACCCCAAGTACGTGCGCAAGTTCCTGTCTCCGAGCCCGCTGGACACCGAGGAGGAGAGCCCGCACTAGGGGGCCCCACTAGGAGATCCACCTTGGAGCCCCCTCTTGGAGCCCCCATTTGGAGCCACCGCCCCCTCCCCCCAAATGTGTCTGACTATTTAGTGAATTTTCTGTGAAATTTTCGCAACCCTCGAGATCTCCTACATGTCAAAAGACGATAATCTCGGTCGGGGAGGTTCACGCCGAGCGGGTGACGACCCGGAATGTGATTTAAATAAAAAAGCCGCAACTGTGATCTGAAACGAACTGATAAATAATTGATATAAGACATATTAAGGATACGAAAATAAACTGTTGTTAAATTTTGTCAGCGATTCGATGAATACGTAACGTATAAATGGTCAGAAGTTTCAATTCAAACGTGTTATGGTGTGCATGTTTTGTTCTACATGCAAGGTTTGCCGTTTTTGATTCAGTATAGCGTTATAATCAAATTATTTTTTAAAAGAATGAAAGCGTTATAATAATATATTATTCTACTTTAATTTTTATTACTATTATTATTTTCATCTCGATTGTGATATATTTAACGGAAAGATGATTGCTCCTAGAGTTACATTATAGAAAAGCTTAACTCTTGTCATTATGTTGTTTAGAGATCTTAGTTATATAATTATTTTGCCCATACTTACAACTTTGTTATCCTGTTTGGGGCAAGGTTTTTAATTTGACATACTTAATATACTCGTCGCCTGTTTTTTCCTCGGATGGATAGATTGATTGCTGAACTTAGTGTAGACTATTTGAGTGCTTTAAAACGTATGGTAGGATTGTGTAATGGTAGCACACAAAATATAACCCAAATGATCTTTTTAGAGAACTGTTTGTTTCTAACCTCTACTGTTTCCAGGTTAAGAAGTAACCAAGAAGGAATTTTTACATCAACATTTTAAATATCTATTATATTTCATTTCTATACAGGCTTCAGCCAGTGGTCGGATTCTAAAACCGGAACTAATATAAATCCCAGTACGAGTCAAAATCTCTGTTCATTTTGATGCCTGAACATCGGTGGCGGATTATTTTTTAGGTCTTGAGCTGATAATAAGAAGCGAATAGGTTGTTATTGTACAGAATAGTTACATAGAGGTATTTTTCGTAAACGCGTCAATTTGAAAACTGTGCGTTTCGTTTGTTAAATTGTTGAACTCTACCACTGGCTAAAAATCCGTTCAAAATAGAAATAAACTATTTTCTGCATCATTTCATTGTTACGCAAATAGAAGCTTTTCAATTAAGTAATTTTATTTAATTTGTTTGTACACATAACATGGAAGAAGAATCAACTATTAATAGTGTAGGTACTGCCAACTAAATAAATTAACAAACAGGCTCTTTTGCATCAACCAAAATTTTGGATTATCCAATATTTGGATTTGACTACAACTTTGGTGGATATTTTTCCGCTAATAATTGACCAATTGTCATCGTTATTTTTTAGAGTTTAGTGTTGTAAATTTTCCTTCTTGATTAAAATATTGGTGCTTTTGATTGTGGTTTCGATTGGGGGCACCCTCGCCCCCAGAAAGTGTGATATATTGACTTAAGTATGCTGCACGATCTCATATCATATTGGGGCGTCCGAGAACAGTCTCTAGTCTAGAAGGCAACTGTTTTATTGTTGATAAAATCTTTTATTAAACTCTTCGTTTTTCTATTATAACTTTAGCTGTTGTATTCTTAAAATATTTACGTAATTCCCCCTAGTTTGTTCATCCATATAATGTGACATAGTTAACATTTTCTAGTTTTTCAGAACCAGGTTAATGTTTGTATCCAACTTTCTCAAATGACTTATTTCCAATATACCGTATTATTGATATTTTCAATTTTGCTTCGATCGCCTTCTCTATCCTACTTTGATAAATTTTATTAAAAGCATAACATATATTATTACTCATCGTATCCCTCGAACAATTAACGAACTTACTTCTACATAATACATGTCTCCCCATTAACTGTCACAGACAGGTATTTCAATATGTTCATTCGGATTACTTTGTTTTTCATATTCCTAAAAGCTGGTTCACACAGAGCTATAAATCTGCGAGCAGATATCTGTTGATTCGCGAGCGCTTATCTTTTGTGCTTTCACACGAGGCTATCAAATATTTCTGCCTGTGGTAGGAGAGGGGGTCAGTTGAATTAGGGAGCGGCAACGGAATGCACATTTTTTGTACTGAAATCTGTCAACTTGACATCTGTCATCCACAGGTCTAGGCAGCTCCGTAATTACAATGACCCCCTCTCCTGTTTTAGTCGGAAAGGGGGAGACTTATCTTCTGGGATATCGCGTCTGGAGCGGTTACGTCTAAGATGTGTATTGTCTATGATTGATCTGCGCTTAAAAACGCTTAGGTGTGAACGGTCTGAAGGGATTGTATGGAGAGCGTTATTTGGCGTGCTATGATCGTTTATATTTGATAGCTGAGTGTGAACCAGCTTTAAATGAGCCATTTTGCATAATCCACGAAATGTCAAGGGAGATAAAGATTTTCAAACATCCTGTCTTTAAAATCTGTCTTTTAATGTAATTGTTTGTGTAAAACAGATCTTTTCTTTCTCCTTCATAGTGAGTTTTTCTACTTACAGCGTTGTGTGAATCTTTATTTATGTTTTTTCCTGTATATTCAAATCACATTTTAAGAAAATAAAGTTTTTTTCTCGTGTAATATTTTTAAATGGTTAACATAAATACTGCATCATCCTAATGCTTAACTTTTTAAAGTTTATTTGTTCCTCAGTTGTACATACATTTAGAAAAAAGTTTAAAATAGATTTAAAATTTGAATATTTCGTATTTTATTTTTCAAGAGAAATAAGTTGTATTACTAGTTTAATTATTATGAAAATTCATAATTTTTTTATCGTGGCTAATGAGTGGTTACAATATCTCTTTGAATGACTGTCTGGAAACCTTGGAGTAACAATGTTCTTTCGCCATTAAACTGTTACATAAAATAATAATGTTTTTAAAAATTAGTCTCGAGATCCTCGTTACTCCGAGGTCGAGTAAAGCAAATGAAATTACTGTAAATAATGAAAGGGTTAATTCGAGAGTAGCAAAATTTCTTATCAATATTAATGTTAATGACATTACAAATTTAGGTAAAGAGAATAAATCATATTTTAGAAACGAGCGTCTTCGTATTAATGTGTCACCTTTCGGCTGAAATGAGCGTGAAAAGTAGTGTAGAACAAATAATAAAAATTATTTAATAAATCTTGATCTTTGGATATTATTTCACGTTGGAAACAAAAAGTGCGTTTGCAATCATTTAGTACATCTGCAAGGGATTGTTGACTGGTGCGTGTTCGTTATTGTAAAATCTCTGATTTCTGAGTTTCATTTTTGTCATGAGATTTCCAAAGTTTCCGTTATTGTAAAGAAATATTCAATCATCTTTAATATCACTAGGTACTTTCCCAATTCTTGTAAAACTCAATTTTAACGTTCTTCAATTTCATTGTTTGTCGTGTGAAATTTTTTAGGTGCCTACCTAAAGTTTCGTATTAGAAAAAAACATGAGGGTATGTATTTAAATTAGAATACATAGTTAGTTTTAGTAAAAAATAATAAGTAGACATTTTTAAGGGAGTCTTAATCCATTTTCATCGATAGGGTCCAACGTCAATATCCTATTATTTTAATATTAATTTCACGGAGAGGAATTGTTTGCGGTGGAGTAAAAAAGCTGTGATATTTTGAATGATTAAATAAATGAAAAATTTGAGGTTTTTCGTTTGTTAAAATTCGTGAGATTTTGCGCTCACAAAAGTTAGGATTGTTTAATTTAGAATTTGCTGAAAAGCTGTTTTAAAGTTTCAGTGTATTGTTACGAAAGTATTTTAAATTAAATAAAATAGAGCTTAATGTTTTGTATTAATATTGTTTTGGATCTCAAAATTTTGATCTCATTGACCGCCATTTGTTGGATTTTGCTAATTCGATTCTAAAATATAAATAAGGATACATTTCCAGATTACGTACGCCAACATATGGCTTTTAAAAAACAATTTAAAAATAGATCCTCGGAACTAAGGTTCCATGGAATTGAACGTAGAATTAAGGACATGAAATGTTCGCAAACGCAAGGTAAAATTCTGCTTTGAAAACGTCTAAGGAGATTTTAAATTGATTGTTTTGATTAACGCCTTTTTCTTTCTTGATAACTCAATTTGAAGATTTTACAATAACGTGACCACCTTATTGTTGTAATCCCTAATATATTATAGTGAATTAAAGGTTACTTTTACTTAAATTAAACAATACATTGTATCACGAGGGTGTAATTAATGGTAGTGAAAACATTTTGGAAAATATCAGTCAATCAAGGTGAAAACAACACTAGTTTTTGCTTATTTTTATTTGCTTACTATATCTTGTTTTCCTTTTCTACTACCGTTTAATATCACCGACATTCCATTAAACATATTCATATTAATGTTATTTCTATTCAGATCCTCAACGAGCCAATCTTTACTTTTTGATTAAACTATTTCAAGAATCATAAGTATGTTTTCCTGATTCTGTTGTTCGTTGTTTATTTATTTACAGATTACAGATTCCCAGAAATATTTCAATAGTTATTTTGTCGCAAATGAATATTCTGTGAATTATTTTTCTGATATTTTAAGTGCAGTAAACAGTACCAACATTACTTGGTTCTGCATTTTTATACATGCGATTATCTGAATATTGTTTTATTGTAATAGTCCCGTTTTACGTTTTCCTAGAATTGTTTGAACAGTATGTGCTGCCGAGGACGCGTGGAGTGCAGAATGCAGGTGTAGAGTGTCACATGTGTAGAGTGGACAGTGAACAGGAATGTGCAACTGTGAAATAATACAGTAATGTGAAACAGCGTAGAACCAATGTTGCTATTTGAAGGGCTGCACGATCTGTAATTTGTATGATTTAGTAATGTGACGTGTTACCAACTGTAGAGCAATACTGACACCTTTATTGATGTTCCTCTCCTTATGTTAAGATACAAAGATATTAAATATTTACAAGAAAAGATAGCAATAACTAAATAAATTAAAGTACATTAATATAAATAAACAAATTATCAAGATTTGTACGAGTTTTTTATAACAGATAGTTTTATAAAATAGATTACACACAATTTAAAAATGCTATTTTGTTTCCTAACTTTCAGAGATACTATTTATGATTAGTGGATGAAATAGATATATTTATATGTATTGTAACTTGTAAATAGATAGATATGTATAGTGAGGCGTATTCTTTCCCGCAGTGAAACTAAAATATCATCCCTCAAGTGCAGTTATTCAAATCTTAACATTTGTCCACCCTTCGACACCGTACCTACATAGAGCTAATCACCCCACCCCACCCTAACCCACCTGCATCTCACTGTACTTACTAACTAACTAACTCTTCACTCACTCACTCACTAGCCGCGTGGACCGGATCTGGGCAGTACTCACATTTATCTAATAAAGAATATAACATACAAACCTTCTACTCATATGATTAATCAACCAAACAAACAAAAGCTGAATTTTTTACTGCTTCAATATTTTTTGGATGCAAAATTAAAAATAGTATCACGGGTAGGACAATTTTCGAAAATAGAGCGTAATGTAAAATAAAATATAAAAGCTTTTAAATAGCACTTTAAATTTTAATATAAAAAATAATAATGAATACAAGGTCTCACGGGATCTACCCTAACGTTTATATTTTTCTATCGTCGAATTAGTGATTTCCTGAGATGATCGATTAAGGAAAAGTCTGTTTGTGAATGACAGAATGCGTATTCCATTTGGGAGGAATTTTACTCTAAAAATAAGCTTTCTAAGTTGAAAAATCAATAATAGATAGATGCTGTAATAAGCAGAGACTTCTGACATTTGAATCAGATTTGAAGTGGTAGTGAACGGTAGTCTTGTATCTTTAAAATGCCCAGTTCTGAGTTTCACGTAATTTTATAAAAAAATTGTATAAACACATCAGGATGATCGTAGTGCAACATTTTGAAAATATTTGCGACCACAATATGTAAATTAGAGTGCCTCTTGCCTTAAAAGACTTTCTCGAAGGCTGCGAAACACGGTTATGTAATAAGTAGCGAAATTTAATCACCAAGTTTAAGACGGTATAATATTATGTGGTAAATTGTACAGTTATTAGATATGATATGGCATTTCGTGGACAGTTCATATTGAAGCCACTGCTCCATTTCAAAGATTAGCATGTTGTCGATCGATCAAAAAAATCACTCAAACGGAAATCGTATTTAAAAAAGGTTTTATTTCAAAACCAGGAGCGAGCTTTTTAACGGAGCATGTTGTTTCTAGTTATTATTATTCGACAAAATACAATTCATCCATATCAATTTTACACCGTAACCTTAGGATTTTAATTTTGTAATAATAAAATTAAAACAACAGGTTGTTAATTTCCTCGATTTCTATCAAAGGAATAAGTGTTTTGTTTGTTTTTATATAACAGATTCTTTGTTACATATTTTTTGGAATGGTTGGGTGGCCTAGATGCATTGTTTCAATTCTTTCAAATATTTGATTTAAAACATCTGCTGTTAAATTATTGTAAAAAAAATAATTTCTGAAATAAAAAAGATGTATAAAAATAATGATTGAAGTTCTATTAGTTCATTCTCGGTATAAATTCTTACACAAATTTCTATTTTATAGACTACTACAATGTACCCGTACTCTTTCAAAAGCAATAAAAATGGTACCTTTCATGGTTAGTAAATTTAACGTTAAGTTTCATTTGTAATTATAATAATAATTCGTAGCTTGTTGGTGATTCCGCGTCGACAACAAAAACAAAATAAAAAATGTTTAAAAAAACTTAACGAGCAGCTTTGTTTCACGATAAACAAAATTACATTATTTATACTACAACTGTTATGTTATCCTGTTATCCTACATTGTTATCACGATCCTTTCTGTACGATTACATTTAAGTTTATAATACATTCATGTATCAAAACTTGCATTTATTCTAAAAATTGTATTTATTTGCAATAACTGTACACATAAGTTAGAAATCACGAATACAATCGTAAAGCATCGTATAATGTATAAATTCACTGAAACCCGTGGACTTGTACAATTTCCTTTCGAATTCAAAGCTTTTTCACGCTGTTGAGTCCTAGAAAGTTGGCAGTAGGAAGTTGTGTCGAATGGGAACACATATTTTTTGCTCTGTTGAAGCTTTTCTTGTTTGACGAGTGACAGATTCTGAAATCAATAATATTTAAATTTTCCGGTTACATATTGTATAATATTATAATGATGGCGACTCGAAGTTTAAATGACGAGATTAAAATGGTTGTTTTGTTGTAATTCTCAATAATTATTTGTAAATACTAGCGCCCAGATAAGAGCACCGATTATAATCATTATTGAAATAATAGGTTTTCCACGTCGCAATTCTGCGATGTTTTATTATGTTCCTCTAGTAATTAAAGGTCATTATTTATTTAATGTAGGATTTTTCATTCACGGTGCACAAAATCATTATTCTTAGTTTCTTACGTAAATAGATTATGTTCACAAATTCATACAAGTGTCGAATAATCATTAAAAATATTGCTCGTGCGTTGCGTAAAGCCGAACTTGTTCAAAAAATGGTTACTGCTCTTAGCAATGGTATTCAAAACTCAAACGATAATTTCTATTTTCCTCAATCTCAGTGCAAACAATAAAAGCACAAGACACACGTAGCCTATATCATCAATATCTCGCCATCAAGTAATAACAAAAGATGGGTTCGGCTTTACGCAGATGATCACACAATTTTGCAACAATGCGATGTTCGTACGGTGCATAATAAAATATTGATAATTTTTACGATATTCGCAGTAGTAAAAATCATTATAATTATTTCTTTTTCTATATTAAATGTTATTCTAAATTTTTTTTTTTTTAAATTAACATCAATTACAAAACATATAACTTCTGAATGGTTGAACAATAGTATACGATATGATTTCAGAGAAAGCCCGTAGAGAAGAAAATATTATATGGTTTACTATTTAATTAATTTTAATATTAAGCATTGAAATGTCATGTCGCATATTTATTAAACAAGTAGCTACTAATGATTGAGTGTTTTTGTTGTAAATATTATTTCAGCTATGTCAGTTCTCAGAAATGTAACCCTTTAAATATGTTAAAGTGTCGGGTGGAAAGAGGATGCCGATGGTTATACAATATTAAATTATATGTTTTTAATCAAACACCGATCAATATAATATTTTAATGGTTTGTTGAGATTTTATCCGTTCGTAATAATATTCGAAATTATGTTTCCGGAGTAGGAATATTTTCTTTGTTACATACACCTTCGAAACAAAAACATGCATATCATAGCTGTAAAAATACAATTTTGACAAATAAATGCTATACAAACCACTAATTAATTGTGTTTCTTTTAAAAATTGTCTCTTTCAAACTTTTCCTTGAAAATGATGTAGATATTTTGTGGAAGTATTCAGGTGGAGTACTTTTTACACAGCACTGATAAATGAAAAAGAAACCAATATATATTCCATTGACGCCTTATTTATGTAATTTCAAAATTATATGACCTGTTTTTAATGCTTTACGTTCATGTCTTCAGTTGACAGTGGACAGTTCTCCAGGCTCGAGCCGCAGCGGGACTCCCCTGGGTCCTCCAATCGCGGGCCCCGCCCTGGGCTGGCCCGGGGCCCTTCTGGCCCTGCTGCAGCGCCGGGCCCTGCATCACCTGCTGCCCCCGCCGCCTCTGCACCCGCATCCGCACTCCCTGCCCTACCTGGAGGACGTGCCCCACCGCTGTCCGGCCTGCTACGCCTCCTTCCCCTCAGCCTGGCTGCTGGAGCGCCATGCCGCCCTGCAGCACCCCCCGGGACCGGATGAGAAGCCCTTTGTCTGCGAGCAGTGTGGTCAGAGCTACCGCTACAGATCCGCCTATGTCAAACACCGGGAACAAAATCACCGCGCGAGACTCCCAGCCGACAAACTCTTCACTTGTGACGTTTGCGGTATGCAATTCAGATACCTCAAGTCTTTTAAGAAGCATCGGCTCAACCACGCTCTGGAGCGCCTTCACGGTAAGGGTGGCGAATCCCGGTCGCGCGACTCTAGCGACCACGTCTCCAGCACCAATGACACTCTTCTCGGACGTTCGGGAGAAATGGATCTCTCACTCTCTAGTTTCCGTCGGGAACCTTCCGTTACTGATCCTGAAGATTCAGACACCGAATTCCGAAGGACGTCTCAGTCACGAGAAGCCGACGAAATCGATCAGGATGACACCGTCGATTCCGTCGTTCCGACCAATACCTCCGAAAATTTGACAGCGGAAAGTGATTGCGAAAAGGGCGAGGGGGAATCAACTTCCAAACCAAAGTCACCCGCAGCCGAGACCGCTCCCAAGAAACCAGAAACGTCGTTTGCCAACATCAGTTCGATGGCAGACAGTTCTGTCGGGGAGAAGGCAGGAAGCAGCGCCGGCGGTCTGCAGCCAGACAGCAGCGACAAGCCCACTAGAGACCTCCACCCGGAGGGATCGCTGCTGGGAGCGTCCATGCTGGGGGTCGCCACCTCCGAGGCCTCGCTATTGAGCTACCTCCGGGCAGACTCCGCGGACAGGCAGCGTGAAAGGCGCTTCGCGTGCCCCTTCTGCGGGAAGTGCGTCCGGTCCAAAGAGAACCTGAAGCTGCACGTGCGGAAGCACACAGGGGAGCGACCCTTCGTGTGCCTGTTCTGCGGTCGCGCCTTCGGGGGCAAGAGCGACCTGACACGTCACCTGCGCATCCACACGGGCGAGCGGCCCTACCACTGCGAGGCCTGCGGAAAGTGCTTCGCGCGCGCCGACTACCTCTCCAAGCACCTCACCACCCACATCCACAACCCCCGTTGATGACAGGGTGAAGGGACTAAATAAATTAATTAACTTTAAATGTCAATTGATGTATCGATTACAACACTTGCTCACTTGTGGATTTTTTTATACAAATATGAAACAATTTATTACAAACAGCGAAATGTCTGCGGAACGAATCCTGAATTAAAGAATATTGTTTGCGACGCGAAGCTTTCGGGGAAAGTTATAAAAGTTATCGATATAAATAGGTAGTGAAAATATGTTCGTTCTTCGGGCATTTCGCTGAAATTATTTAATATATTATCAGATATTTTTTACTATACCTTTAAAATAGAGCCATAGAGATGTGTCAAAGGAGGAATTTGTTCAATATTTACAAAGATACATAAATCGATTTTAAGTTGCCTTATCTTCTCACCGTCGGTTGTTACAATAGCATAAACAAGAGATAATTATAAACTATTTTAAACCTCGGTATCGAGACTTGATCACAACACGAGACAAGATAGAATACCTGCGGGGTCAGAGGGGAAGGAAGATAGACAGATCGGGTACACAGTCTGGCTAGAAATGCCTGTTGCAATATGAATTTGAATTAGTGACGAAAATGCAATATTAACGGGTGATAACGAGAAATTAGCTAAAACAATTTAATAAAGAATCGATAATGATAACTTTACTAGTAGCATTAGGACGATGAATGCCTAAATTTAGAATATATATTTGGTGTCTGTTAACATATTCGTATTGGTGTCTCAAAACTTTTCTTACTACTTTAGATGCTTATCAAAATTCATTAATGTTTTGGCAATTCTTACGTCGATATAAATGATTTTTAAATTACCAAATTAATTAATCTAGGTTTTAATATTACGTATTGGTGTTTTTTATCTTAAGTGTTTGTCGTAACCTTGATCTAATATATATTATATATTTACACGTACACGCATACCTCCTATTTGTAAATTGAAAGAAGGATGCGAGAGCGTTCAAGTGCTGTGATTTTTATAGATGAGAAGAGAAAACGAAACGAAACGTAAAGGATGACGATTAGAACATCGAAGTACTAAATAGGAAATATTCAAATGTTTATTATTTATATTTACATAACTACAAATATGTTTAATATATGTTTAGTATAAGATAATCTCTCTGTGCCAAATTGATGTACCTCATTACTTATATTGGTGTAATAAGTTTTCTAGCCCTAGTAAGTGTGATTTCAAATTAATGTTATCTTGTTAATTAATTCAAAGTTAACTGTTACTAAATATTATCATTATGAGTGCGTACGCACCAAACAGTGACATTTTAATTTTTTATACATGTATTTAAATAATCTAAGCATTAAACCGTTCTACCAGATCGGGCGAGGGTGGATTTCGCAAGCAATATGTAGAACCAAATCTTAAACAATAAGTCAGGGGCCCTAACCCCTGAAGTTCTCTTTGAACACGAGACATCTGTTGAAGACAATCAAACTGTCGATATTATCTATTTATCTGTACTCAATGAAAGCTGTCCAACAATAGAGCAGGTTTATTTGACTGTATGTAGTGGACATTAGAACCTTTTTACCACCTTCACTTTTGAAGGTTTTGTGTTTCCAGGCGAGACTTTGTTAATATGTTGCCTTCGCTGGGAAGCCCTCGCCCGTCAATCACAAGTGAATCCTTCCTTATTTTCCGTAAAACCTGTTGTACTTTTCTTCAGAACATTAAATTTTATATTCGTGTAATTACAATGATGACTGATGTTGTATTTTTGGAAGATTAGCCTTAAACTGAAATTAAAATTCATATGTTAACGTAAGAAACCAATTTTGATCGATTGGATCGGTAGAGAGAATTTTTGAAATGTAGGTATTCCGACGGTTCCTATATAGAAAGTAGGCAAACATAAGAAAGAGCACAATAACCAATAGATAGTTTCAAAACATCATTAATTTTACATTTAAAAGAATGTCCAACCGGTTGCATCACCACATCCTTCAAATCTAGCCGCGAATCCACAAATTCCATAAGTATAACAATTCATAGAATTTATAAACTTTTAATAATTATAAATAATTTTAAACGCGTCAATTAAATAAATAAATAAAATTAAAAAAAAAAAACTTTACATCAAAACCATTAATTGCAGAGGCGTGCTGTTAATGTTCTACTGATTGTTCACATCAAACGTTTTCCTTTGGTATTTATATACTTAATTATAAAGACCTTTTTTTAAATTTCAAAGGTGTTATATATAACATATTTTTTCAGTTCATTCTATGCAAAAAGGAAGAGCTGATAAAATATATTTGTTTTATTATAAAAACACCAATCGAAAACGTTTGCTCTAGAAAATCTATAACATATCGATCATTCAGTTGGTTAGTCAGACATCTCTAAGTACCAAGTTTTGAGATAATGTGAAAAAGCTTACCATAAATCTAATTTTATTTACGCTTGTCTGTTTGTAAATATTAAACATGATTTTTTTCGTTATTTGTTTTTAGGGTGATAAGTTGTGTTACGCTACCTCCTTCTTTAGCCAACGTTTCGGATCGTTTACAGTGTCCATCATCATCTGCCCTGAAGATGGACACATCTGCCCTGATGATGGACACTGTAACGCTGTCCGAAACGTTGGCTAAAGAAGGAGGCAGCGTAACACGGCAAAACAACTCAAAAACATTTTTTTTTTATATTTAGAAACAAACAAATGTAAATAAAATTTGATTTATGATAAGCTTTTCCACATTATCTCAAAACTTGATATTTTGAGATGTCTGACTAATCAACTGGACGATCGATATTCTGTTGCGCCCCGGTGATTCAATAGATGCAAAAAAATCCTAATAAAAATGTGTGAATTTTGACTGATTCATCAACATTTCATTTTTTAAAAATCACACATTACAAAAGTACTGGTTTTATTTAGTCTTCCAAAATAATCTACTACAGTAGCAATTTATTTTAAATGCTCGAAATTTGAAAAATAAATTGAAAAATAAAAACCGTTACATTTTACCGATTGCAGAAATGCATTTAAAAAAATCTTATCCAGAATTTCGAAAAGTGATGAAAAGTAGCAAAGTTTGTATTTCTTGATCGTGTGAGTAGTCGATTGTTGAAAAGTGAAGGAAGCACCGGCTATTTCTCAAATGCTGTCATCCCCGTGTTAAAATTTCGATAACACTTCGTGATAGCTTAAAGCACCTACATCCTACATAGATTAGCCATACATAAAATTGATCATCGAATTTTAAACGAAATGTAAAATAATAAATGGTTATTGAGGCGTATTGCGGTGTTGACTGTTGATATAATTATATTGTAGACGTTACTTGATGTTGTGGTGTAAAGTAGACTAGTTAATATAGTCAAAAGATGAGATGCTGCCAGTACCAAATTATATTTCAATTTTAAATAAAAGTGTATAAAGGAATAAGAAAAAATTATTAATTATAAGTGAAAATATTTTATCTGACTGTAGTTTGTGTCCAACGAAAAAAATATGTTTAATTCATCTGTAATTTCAAATTGACGGAGGTTTTTAAGAATTTTAATTAATTTGTTATTGCTTCGGAATTGCCACCGGTCTCTGATTTATTTTTTGATATCCTGTTGTTATTTCCGATGCTATGAAATAACGAGGATACAAAAATTGCATTGCATTTCTTGTAAAGTTGAGTATTTTGATACTGAAGTAATAAAACATGCCTTAAAGATTTTATTTATCACCGTCAAGACAAAGTTCTGCATTTTTAATGTTCTTTTTAATTTTTTGGGAAAACCGTATAGTTTTAAAAAGCAGCACAAATTAGAAGTAAGAAAAATATATTATACCTATTAAAATAATGTCATGGGCATTGTTGTATTAGTAACAATACCGACGCTTTTGGACGTTTAATCTCGGTGTAAATAAACGTAAAAAAACTTTTATTATTAATTCTTTTTTTTTAATAATATTGTAAAAATTTGGTGTCTATTTATTAAACATAATCAAACTTGGTACCAACATGACAGCATCTTGTCTTTTTATGCAGTAATAAATTAATATTGTGAAATACTTTTAGGAAATAAACACTGCGGTCATCCAAGTTTAGATCAATCAAAATTCGTGGGGTGTCGTTAGGTCCAAGGAAAATGTCTTAAAATCGACGCTTGATGTCTTCTCTGGATTACAGACCTCGCTGGTATTTATTTCAGTAGATCTGTAAACATAATGTGACGAATTTGACCTCGTCGAGTGAAAAAATTACTTTTCTTCCATATGTGCAAAATGAAATTACCACCGAGGTCTCTTCTCCGGTAACTAAACATTCATCCAGTCTATAATGTTAAGAAATGTTGAATTGTAATGAAGGATTTTTGTAAATATTTCGGACGTTTCTTCATTATTTTGGGTGTATAACAATCTGCAAATTATTTGATCGGTAAACCGTGTCTTGTGTATGATTCAATATTGTTAGGTTTACCGTAATTGAGATTGTAATCCTTCTATGAAACTGTTTAAAGTGATTGATACAGATTGTGATATAAAGCAATGGGTTTCGCGAAATATATAAACCGCAGAGTAAGAAATATTTTTATATGCAGTGTTCAAGTTTTTTTTTATTGGGTTACAGACGAAGTATTGTTAGGCGATCTCATCAAATCGGGTGTAATATTATTTTTATAATATTCCATCGAACTTTTTAATGCTTCCATATTGAAGACAAACAGCGCCAGAGTTAACAATAAACAACCTAAATAAATACATTCAAAGCGTGTTATAATTCTTTAAAATTGTTTTCTGTGACTATCTTAATTATATTGAAGATAAGTTCCTCAAAATACTCCAGTAAAGTTCGTGGGAACCCATTGTATTGAGTTAGACTGAATTTATTTTAAGATTTTAGCGAAAGGATCGTATGAATAAGTTTATATTCCAATAGAATCAGCCGTTCAATAGACAGAATACTAAGGTGACAATTTTTAATTTTACAACTACTTTTGTATTTGTTTTACAACATAATTACAATAAATATACATATTTATATACTTTGTATGGAATCGGATTGGATATTGGTGCTAACTAACGAAATGATATGTGATACAGCAGATTTAGGATTAATGGATTAAAAATAGCCCATAATGTATGTGTATTCTAGGTACCACTGTACATTCTTTTATTACTCATGATTTATTGTTTATTATTCCACTCACGAAGCTCAACTACATCTTGCCCTATTCATTTTATGTTATTACAAAACCAATTGAACTATTTAGTGTGAATCATTTCTTCAACAACCATGATGCGTTGATTTGATCGACTTATGTTTGTCTCACTCCTGTTACAATAAATAAGAAGCTGTGTTCAGGTAAAATCCTTATCTAAAACCCTCGGAGCGAACAGATGAGTCTGAAGTATGTTCGGAAAAGACAAAAGGGATGATAAAGACAGAAGGGTATTCAATTAATTGTGAAATTAATGCAGTAGTCCCAAATAAGTTAACAGCGGAGGTCTGATATCTGAACCCTGTTGTACGCCAGTGAGGCATGAAATTGGATTCGAAGGTGATGAGCGTAGACTGAATGCTATATGAACTGTATCCCTCAGGCATATGCGTGTTAAACCATGTTAGAAATGAGACACCAACGGAATGCAAAGTCGATGAACACAGGATTCAGGGGCAGTGGATGAAACTCGGGAAAGTGTAATCCCGAGAAGACAACGACTCGATCGAATGAAATACTTACTCCATTAAAGTCAAGAGTTGGAATAAAATAAAATATGTAGGAGAATGTGCATCAACGTGGATGAAACAAGTATAGTGTTTCTTGACAAAGATGTGTAGCCCATCTCGAGATGAGAAATTTCCACTTATTGAAACACTGCAACCCAGAAATTCATTCGTGTAAGAAACCTAGAATCTATGATATAAATCTTCATTGATCTCTGTAAAATAAAATTTGGTTTACATATTATTTTGATATGATGTACCAAAAAAGCAATGTTTATATTGCAATAAGAAATGAGGTGAATCTTAAAAATGTATAAAGCGAGAAGGTGTACACTGCATGAATCATACATGCACTATTGTATTTTCACTAAAGGGAAGGCAAAATTTTTTGAAACATGTCTGCTATCGTCCCTGCATTGCAAGAAATACGGTTATAAATACCTTTAATATAATTTTAACTGTACAAGAATGGTGCAATAATTAATACTTTCGTTAATTGCGCTAGAGTTTTGAATTTCACGTAGTTAATAATGAGAACATTTTAAAAGATGTTTGAGCTTGTATATTTGCCGCTCATCTCAACCCAAACTGCTCATTCCCATTCCAAAGCTAAAACAAACATTATTTTTATTGTGACTAAATATTTTATCGATAGTTTTTCGTTGCCTTATTAATGTAAGCGTTCCTGATAATAATAACATGACTTTAGCCAAACGATAGAGTTGTTAGGAGAGTTTGTTTAGACGAAGGAGAAAACGGCAATGTAAGGATCTCACGCAGTCTGCTATAATTTAATTGTCCATGTTTGGGGGTGACCTTTATCATATATTATTATATTTTCGAAGAAGAGCTGGAGCAAGAAGGAAGGGAAGAGATTATTATGAAATTATTGCGAAACCGAGCGATATTGAATGTATTGTACCTACTTCTTTTTTACTAATTGTTCGGGAGTAAGTTTTGAATGTTCCATATTTCCTATCTACATAATATATTATATTATATTATAAACTTCTAAATGTGCAATAAATGTGTGTAGTAGTGAATCACTTTTTAAATAATTGCCAGAAATATTATCCCATCACAATTTTATAAGCAAAATTTTATTAAATGGAAATTTTACAATTGAATAATAAATACCTAGATATAATTAATTGGTGTTTTGATAAGAAAAAATATTGTAGACATTTTTGGGTTATATTTCTGGCACATTTATATTTATTTTATTTTGAAATAGGAAAACAATTTATATTTCACAAATAAAACCGTTAAAGATGTATATTTGTTGGGATTTAATTTCATATTGAAATATATTTGTTTTATTAAATAATTGATTTGTTTTATTACCCCTTACGTAGGAATAGTTACTCCATTTTCACAGGGAAAAAGATCGAAGATTAACAATGATAAAAAAATAATCGATAAAATATTTAGTGAAAAATATTTTGACTTATAATATATTTACTAACGAACATTTTGAAAAATTATTTTTAAAAACATCAAACCAAGATACCCCCTGACGTAATTACCTTTAATCTCTTTCGTAGCACCATTGTGCAGCAAACTTAATGAGAGGTAACTCAAGCTCAGGTTGGTATTTTAAAGCTGTTTTTGAAGTGAAACTTCTTTAGCGTCATTAGTGATTAGAATTTCGGATTAAACGGAAATAGTCACAAAAATTTATTATTTGACGGGTCGTCGGTTCTAATATAATGCGCTAAATTCGCAGCTTGGCTCGACCCTCCCGTAGCGCAACGGCTAAGGTGGCGGACAAATCCAAGCTGCCAGAGGACAGACATCGAGCGAACGGAGTTCGAATCCTACGAAATCAAAATAAAATAAAGATTTTTATTTTTATAAATAAATATAGATTTGTACCTATATTTATGTATAAAAATACCAAATCACTTTAAAATAAACAGGCAAAAGAGAAGAAAGCGACATCTAGCGACTTTCTAGTTTCACTTCTACCGCGAGTGAATTACACACTGTAATTTTTTTTACGTTAACTCCAGATAAGAGACTGGGACCAAAATATGTTCCCTCAGCGCCTATATCATTTTTGAAGTTATGTAGGGTATTTTAAAAGGAGAGAAAACAAGGAGAGGAAGTTCTAGAAACTGAAAAGTTATCATGGATGAATATCTTGGGGTCAGTGTAATGTTAGGAGTAATGAATGTAAGAAACTATCACTGCCAATGCGGTGCACGGCGAGAAGAGTCCGGCTGGAGTCCCCCTCAGCCATCTCTCGGTTCGGCCCGCCACGCAGCATCCGTCGCCAGGATAAGGGACAAACCTCACCCCATGAACCCGGGCATCTCTGCTAAGTCACCAAACGAAATGAACCTGGAGTGAGCTATAGCGCCTCTGCTATCCAGTAAATGGATCCTCTTGTATGAACGTTGCGAAATTTAGGGATAGACGCACTCAATCCACATTTTTTGTATGACTTGTATGCCTATATATTTGAAATACCTAATACCATTAATTTTTTAATCACAAAACGACGATTAAGTGGAGAAGTTTCGAAATTCGGAGAAGTTCGTTTAATTTTAAAAATGACTTAAATTCAAAGCAAATTTGAATTCCTTATTTATTGAAAAAAATAATATTGTGGTACAATACAAATCGTAAGCCGCCTTTTTTAAAGGGCTTTTATGTGTCGAGATAGGCAGCTTTACAATAATAGAAATTAAAAAAGTATACAAATAAACTTAATTATTACTCCAACCGACAGCAGAAATTAGTGTTTCTGATTTTCTACTAATTATACACAAATTTGGAACGAGAACATTACATATTTTCACCTGCAGTGACATCTTACGGATTTTTACAGAACTTCTACAAAAATAAAACTATTAAGTACAGTGCCATCTATATTCTCTTGAAATATTTGCATGGCTGTAATGTTTTACTACAAAATTTAGCATATAGTTTTGATGTGTATCGGGAGATGTCTCTTTCCTTTCGACCTGAAAAAATCAAAATCTTCCTGACACAGAGACGTTATTTTACTGCAGTTGAAAAAGCTTTAGAACTAAATTGAAAGATGTCACTGAATTAATAAATTTAAAAAAAATCGAGTTGATTATACCTACTCCTGGAGCACGCGCTTGACGAGGTATCTAAACTAACTAACTAACCGTCACGCCGTTTCCGCAGGGGTAGGCAGAGAGGACGGACCGCCACACAACTCGATTCTGGCACACACTCTTTGCTTCACTCTCATTCATACATCGTCTCATGCATACTCTTCTATTATTCTGATTTTTGACATGGCCCGACTCAAGTATCTGATTCACTTGATCGTGCTTTGTCTTCCTCGGGCGTCCTCGACTTCTTCTACCATTCACATTTGCGTCATATATTCTTCTTACACTACTTTCTTCGTTCATTCGCTCTACATGCCCAAACCATTTAGGGGCCCTTTCTTAATCTTACTCATTACACTTACGTCAGCCTTACATTCTTTGTGGATCTCCGCATTTCTCACACGATCATACATGGTTTTACACAAATACGCATCAGGGAGCTCATTTCAACAGCATTCAGTTTACTTTCATCCTTCCTCTGCCAGTTCCATGCCTCACTGCCATACATCAGGGTAGGTACCAGGACTCCATTGTGGACTGCTAGCTTCGCTTCTTTTTTTTTTAAACAGTTTTTTATTAACACCAACGGCATTCAGTCCTCCATTAATGGGTTTACCGGCATTCATTTACCCTTCTTAAATAATTTCGTTTACTCTTCTTTTTAAGAGGTATCTAAAAAAATATTATTTACAATATTAAATACTTGATAGACTCGAGCAACACCCAACGCTTTTAAAATGAACAATCTATCAGGAGCACAAGAGATTGAAGAGAGTAAACAATATTAATTTATAATATTATCAAAGCAAGTCATAGTTTGGACTAGAACTTTAGCTATGGTATCCAAAAATATATTATTTACAATATTAAATACTTGATGGACTCAAACCCAATGATTTTAAATGAACAATCTACCAGGAGCACAAGGGATTGAAGAGAGTAAACAATATTAATTTATAATATTCTAACAGAGACCTAATTTTACTGCAATTGAAAAAGCTTTATAACTAAATTGGAAGATGTCACTGAATTAATAAATTTAAAAAAAAATCGAGTTTATTATATACTCCTGGAGCACGCGCTTGAAGAGCCATCAGAAAAAAATTATTTAAAATAATAATTAATTATTTAATGGACTCGCAACACCCAATAATTTTAAATGAACAATCTGCCAGGAGCACAAGAGATTGAGGGGGTATTTCACCATCCTCCTCATAGATTATTCATACGGTAGCGTACATTTAGGATTAATTATACAGGATTTATTTATTTAAAAAGTCTGATTTTACTATTGGGCACTTGAACCTATGAATAATGGCTACATACAGGATAAGTTAGCCGAGTTTTTTACCAGTTGCTAGTATTTATTTGTTGATTTATTAATTTTCGTTATGTGTATGGATAAGCTATGAGGAGGATGGTGAAATACCCCCTGAAGAGGGTAAACATTATTAATTTATTATCCAAGCAAGTCATAATTTGGACTAGATGGCTAACTTTAGCCATGATTCAGTAAAGATTATTTTTTCAAAACTGAAATAATTGCTATGTTGCTTTGTACGTTTTTACTCACATTTTTTTTCAATGTAATTATTATGCGGCAAGAAAAAAGTTTGAAAAAAGAATTGTCATTGAGCTAGATAGAATTGTCTTTGGATAAATTTTATAATTCCCTGTTTGAAATAAAAAAAAAGTGTTACTAAAGAATATATTAAATGGATTACAACAGTGGTCGGCAATGAGTTTGTTTAGTGACCACGCGAACGGTGATGTCACAGGCTGTCAAGGGAGTGTGCTTATGACTGCCGGTCTGATTGATCGCCCATCATCATTTTGCTTTGTGACGTGCCTAGCAACATTGTATAGTGTAGAGGTATCCAACTTTACCTGAAGTATATTTTTCTTAAACGCCTCCCTCCAATCCTATTCATAAAAAAATAACAAAAGGAAAAAAACGTAGTAATTTATTCCCACCAGGGCATTGCTGATTTGATCCTCTACTAGCTTGGTCCTCCATCATTGTGGAAGTCACATTTTCTACTAATAATGATGGACGTAGGTGGATTTTCAACATTCTGAGATTATTTGTATATATAAGTATGATAGCAAACACGGAAAAGCACCGCAGGTAAAATGTTTTCAAGTATCACAACCAACTAGTTAGTAGCGTTGCAGTTATGAATCCCACTCGGGAGTTGCGATTCTTAAAATTTTATTTTTGTCTTTTTTTCACAAGAACCAGGTATGAAAAAAAAATGATTGTGATGGAAGGTGTGCCAAGCATGGTGAGAAGGAATTATTGTCCGATCAGGAGGGACTCCACCGTCTAGTCCTGTGGGCCAGAAAGGAGCTCTTCGCTGGCCACATCTGGTTTGCGGGCTGCCAATTGCCGATTTACATGGGAAAATCAGAAACATACTTCTTAGATGCTGGTCTATTATTCAAAGAACTACTACTAATTGGTGATTCAATCCAATAATGTATTTGTATCAGTTTATTGAAAGAATTGAATTTTTATATGAACAAAGCTATTTATTCATATTACGTACGTACGCCCGCCAACAAACAATTCTAAAATATTTTTACCTACAAGTCACAATGACACGGTGAAATTTCATGGAGTTTCTGAATGCTTCTGAAGTATTTTAAATGTACTATACATTTCTTTTTTGAAGTTTTCATGAAAAGAAATACCATTTTAGAAACTAGATAAAATTATTTTTGAGATGTCATGACAAAAATAGAATCAGATGGCGCATGGTGAAAATTTTGTGTTGGCATATCAATGGCCGAGCCGAGCAATGAGCATTTCTGAATGAAATTTCTTGAAGAAATGCTCGTCGCTCCGCCTGTAACATCATGCTCACCTACGAAAACTAGGCTTTTGCTTTAGGTTCATAGTCGAGCCTTTATGTGGCGTAACGTGTTTGAGATTTGTAAATATCTCCATAAAAATAGAAGTCAATTTTGAGAATAAATAATTTCCTCTTAAAACTGTTACACTATCGTAATTTCAGTTGGACACAGTTCGGACATTTTTTTCAAAAATGACCTTTGAGTGTAAAAGCATTTCTTTTGCTCATATCTATAACCAAAATAATATTCAGAGCCATCAGTGTTGTATTTTCGTAGATACTTGTAGGAAAAAATTCTAAAATCAAACTCCATATATTTTACAACATTCTAACATCACTTACACTCTCTATTTTGTATGCATCTGATAGTTGATCATTATTACGAGGCGCATTATTAGGCGCGCTATCTTCGCTTTACCATATTCTGAGGTTTCAAAATTTCAGACGAATTTTCGTAATCTATTTAACAATTTTTGATTTTGAGGTTCGATCACATGTAAAGCATTTTATCATATTTTTACAGAAAATATTCAATAGGACGTGGTCCTAGCTTGAAATTGCGTTAGGGAAATATAATTAGAACCTTACGCAAAGAATTATCATGCCCAAGCTGGTTGCATTTGGTTCTATCTGCATGTTTAGGTATGTTCTAAAATAGTAAGTATAAATTCTAATTATTTTTTTCCTTTAAAATATGTTCAATTAAAGTACTTTACACAAGATTCAACCTCAAAATCAGACATTGGTACCTCATATCTCAAAACAAGGTAAGAAGTTAGAACCCTGTCCAACTGAGGTGACGTAATGTCAAGTCGTTAACCAAAAAAAGCAGGTGGATGGAATAATGGGTAAAAAATTAGAACACATGATTATAGTTATTAATTTTATGTATTTCTATACATAGTGAGTAAAATATTCATGCTGAATACTATTTATAATATCTTTTATGTATATGTATTTATTTATAATAATAATATCTTCTAAATTTAATATGTTAAAAAATAATCATGTTACCTCTTAAGACCAATATTTGTATACAGTGAAGTAATCTGTACGCTGTGATAAAAAATATGTGACAAATATGGGTGGTTGAATTAACATTCTTAGAATATGAAAAATAAAAAAAATATATGTAAGAAAATAATACAAGATTCATTGTAAAGCGTTACAATAAGAATAACTAAAAATCTTAAAATATAACATTTGGATACAATTTTTTTAAAATAGAAAGTTCGGAGAATAATACACTACAAGCAAATAAAAAAGGTTAATCGTATTCTAAACATTTATTGACTTCACATTTAATGTACAGAGTTGTGCGTCAATTAAAATGTTGGCAAATTATCTTAAGTATTCTTTGGTTTATCTAGCCCATATTTGAAATATCGTAAAATAATTGTACAAGCTTACATTATAAACATAAAAAATGGAAATGACTCGAAAGTAAAAAAGGCTTGAATTCGTTGCATGCAACCCTTTTCGTTTGAAGCTCAGAATACTATTATGTATGTTATACCATTCGTTGTATCAGAAACCTCCATAGTTATTAGGGTTTAACTATTTACAAGTTGTTAAATCTACTCCAGACAGACAGACTATGCGGTTACATTATCTATTGGTAAAGTTAGCAACTTCTTTCAAAATGTATTAAATTCGATTTCCCTGGATTTAACAAGTGCAAAAGAATGGCCGCACGGGAATGCTTTGGGAATCATATTCATTCATTTACAAAATAGTGTTTTAGTCTTTGACTTCTAAAACTTTATTTCACAAATACTGCAGGATTGAGTTGTTGCTACAAGATCTTCGGAAGGACCCATACACATTTCGTTTAATAAACGGACAACAAAAAACAACAGATCGGACGCTCTGTTCAGACCTCCGCTTAAAAAATAGAATGACAAAAAATCGGATGTCGGACGCCCTCTACACACTTCTGTTTAAAAATGGAACGGCAAAGATTCGGATGAACACACAGGCGCAGCGTACATGTTTCCTTGCGACTGGGAGTGAGCAGGTTGAGGTGTGGGGTGTAACAGGGCTCATGCCGGAACAACATTCTGGCAAGTGTGAACAGCTCTACATAAACCTATGAGCGAGCGAGTTCCGACACGATTTTTAAACGGAAGCGCTGCTCTGGCCATCCACTTGACAAAACGTGACAGATCTGTTTTTTAATTGTGTCGGACATGTGTGAACAGGCCCTAAGAGATTCATAAAGAAGATTTAACAAAATACACAGAAACATAAATAGATAGAAAATAATATCAAAAATACTGGACGTAACATTTTGTCAGTGGAAATAAAATATACAAAGGAGGACGACATTCAAGTATTGAATTTATTGTATGTGAGTTGATTTCTAAACTAATGAGATTTAAAAATAACATCAACAAAATAAAGAAAATCAAACAAACAATGGTACAAATTTAAGATTCATGTTTTGCGGTGAAAATTGGCAATATGCCCTATTTATTGTCAGAATATAATTTCCTTTTAACTTTTAATAAGTGTATATAAATATATAATAAACTATCCATTTAATGCAATTTTTATATATATGTACTCAAGTATCTTAGGTCTAATACAATATACTTTCAAAACATAACTTTCATTATTAATTTTCGCAGAGAGTAAATATTTTGGAATGACATTGTATGATGAGTTCGATGTATGAATTTACAACTTTAAAACATTTGGACAATTCAATGAATAATACATACGAATATGTAACACGTCGATAAATTATTCTGTTCTGTAAATTGTGTGAAAAACATTGAAAGGTTTAATTTTATTTTCTTGGTTATTTGATTGGATAGAATTGCAATGTTGTCTTTCAATAGATGGACCAAATGTAAAAGTTAAAGATACATAATATGTTAATGATAAATTAACCTATTGTAGCAATTGTGTATATTGTCATTTTACATTAACACCTGAGGCGGAGGTGTCTTTATGGCACGTAGATTCACGATACTGAAATAAATAAATAATTTCTTATCCTAATACTTCTATTAATACATTCTACATAGGTATATTTTTTAAATATGGCTTAATTTCAATACAATATCAGGAATTTTATTAAATTGTAATCGGTTAAATTGAAATACAACTATTTGGTTTGTAATTAAGGAAAATTACTTAGAAATACTTTAAATAGAAACTTTGTCAGTGCGTATTGATCTAACAAGTTCTTTATGGAATATAAGATTACATATATTATTCATAAAGAACTTTTTAAGACAACATATTATTTACAACGCATTGACATTGTATTATTAAGTAAATATACTTGGCAGAAGTCCCAGCGTCATAGAAATCTCTTTATTTACATATACTTTTATAATATTCAATAATTCCGGGTAAACCGGCTTACTTAGATTTAAATGTAGAAATTACAGTTAGAATAACTCTCAGCTTATTGCTGAGAAGTTACAGAAATTTGGCTTGAAAGCATCTTAGGTAAAAGGCAACAAAAATAACAATTTAATAATATGTTGGGGTACAACACACATCGATTGGCACAAGTTAGCGGTAAATTATTAAATAAAAGTATTTGGTTTTGGCACTCAAGTAATATTTTTTTGGCACATGGAATCCACGAGTAATTATACTTTACAAGTATTATAATATGGCACGACTTAAACATGAGTATTTAGGTACAGGTACCGTTATGTCAGTTATCATCCATTAGAGACAATTAACCCAAAAAACTAAATTTACAAGAATAATTTTACAATCACAATAAAATGTTTGGCCAATGTTAACACATCACGTAAAAGGAGGTATTTATTTATACAATATTAATCTACATTCAATGAGTTATTGTTTTTATTTGCATATTCCTCTAAGATTTTATAAATACATCACTTAAAATTTAGAAAAATTGTCAATTTCAACACTTAAATTCTTAACGTTAATCAGAAAGGAGCCGAGAGTAGAATTTTTAACAATTTATTATAATATAATTACACTTATGAAACGTTTATGAGTAAAGCAAATACACCTTACATAACATTCATTTATTTGAATATTAAACTTTAAACATTTTATGACTCGAAGCTAGAGAATTTATGTAATTATTTACAAACAGCATAGTTAGCATGCAGAAGTAAATAATAGAGGGTTTTAAACAAAATTATGATTTGCGTTAACTGGGAAAACTTACACTCTCAAACATCTTTGCTGAGTGGTTTTTAACTTTTAAATCAAATTCTACAAGTGATAGTAATAATAAAACATTGCCTTAACTATGTACTCACAAGGAACATCAATATTTGGTGTTAAGCTAGCGATGGGAAATTGTCATAGTGGAAAAAGCGGGGGGTTTGGAAGTGGGCGAGTTGGGATCTACTCTCTGTACGGCTTGCAGTAGGAGTATCTGTGGTTCATGTGCTGGGAGTAGGAACCCGAATGGGAGAACTTCTTCAGGCACTTACAGCATTGGAAGGGCTTCTCTCCGGTGTGGAGGCGCTTGTGCTCTGTCAGGTGGTGCTTATGTTTGAACGCCTTGGGGCATTCTAGACACTTGTACGGCCTCTGACCTACAACAAAATAATACTCCATTATTGATGGAATGAATTGGAATTTCACAGAAAGGACTTTGAAGAGAGAGTCAAATGGGTACAGTTTAGAAAAGCTTTTCATGAAAATAAGTGTAGTGTAAGTTCTATACCGCGTAAAACCAATTATCAAAATGTTCAGAGACAAAAAAATTATCTAGGAATACATGACTCTCATACAATTTTGCTTGCTTATGTACTGGAGATGGTTAATTTGTGATATTGACTTTAAACGAGTGCAAGCAGTCTAGTGGTCAATTTCAAAATTTGAAAGCTCCAATTCAACTTAGATAGATAATAATATTTTGTAAAGAAGAGTTGTCTGTGGCAGGCAGCGTCTCTTTGTTTTTAATTAAAATCTAGTTTTATTCCGAGATTGATCAAATTTTGCACACTTGACCTTCAAAACAAGAAGAAGGTGACTGTCCGCGTGAAATTTCGAAAAACCACCTCCATCCGCTTTTCCCACCCCATAAAGCAGAAATTTGATAATTCTTGATGAAATTTTGCATACAACGTTCCAAAATAAGAGAAAAATTGCTGTTCTCGTCTGATTTCTAAAATCTCTGCATAAAACCCTGACAACACAGGGGATTTCAACTATTAATTACTAAAATCAGGATAGACTAAAGTTTGTTACTAAATGGTATGACAAAATCATAATGTATTACGAAGATAACTCACCAGAATGTTCATACTTGTGTCTGGCCAAAGAGCTCTGCTTGACGAAGGTTTTCTCACACTGGTCACAGACGAACTGGCCTTCTGGCTCCTTGGCATCACCAAGATTCGGCTCCCGCTTGATACGGCTCTTCTTCGCAGATGGTTCATCTCCATCAATGTCCTGGGACACGCGAGAATCCTCAGTCCAGGAGCGCTTCTCTGAGCCCGGGCTGGAGCTGAAGGTTCTACCGATGTCAGAGTGCAGATGGTTATTTGACAACGGGGAGTGTGATGCCAGAGTATCAGGACTGTAGCCCAGCTTGTAGGCTGCCAGCTTGTCCATAGCTGCATGTCCAACAATAGGATTCGGTTGCATCTTATAGTGAGTTTGAGGCAGTCTTCTGATCCCGTTGTGAAGAGCGTCATTAGGCGAAGGAGAGTGCCTGAAATCGGCAATGGAGGATGATGAACAATTGGAATGTTGATAGTTTGGTTGATAGGGGTGGCGATAAGGAGTCGGGCTACGAGAAGATTTTTGGCTGAGGTTGACAGCTTCTTCTCCAGAATCGGAATGGGCAAACGAAGCATTGCACGAGGGAGACACTGATGGACTGGAGGTAGTAGAATAAGTACTCTTTTTAACTGACAAGTCTAATGGCTGTTCAGAAAAAGACGTTGACTGTGTCATTCTTCGAACGCGGGCCCGATTATTTTGGAACCAGACTTGGACAACGCGATTATCCAGTCCAAGTTGATTGGCAATTCTCTTGAATTCTTCCCGATTGGGTCTTTGGTTACGAGCATAGTGCTCTTTAAGAATGGCTTGTTGTTCGTCACTAATCGCTGTTCTTACTCGAACTTTACGTTCGCTTTCTGTTTGTTTTCCATCAATGTCTTTGGAGTAGTCTTCGTCTTCACTTCCACTCATGCCGCTGTTGATTGATGCGTGCATTTCCGATTCAATGCGATTAAGAGCGAGAGTTTCTGCGACTTGAGCTGCCAATCCTTCGTGCTTTCGGAACAGTTGACCACACAGAACTTGTTCATGCTGAAGAAGTTCTGTTTTGTGGTTGAATACTTTGGAGCAGCGAGAGCACTGCAATGACTCGTCAGGGTCAGGTTTAACACAAACCTCGGGAGCGGGAATGGGAGGGGATGCCAAACCGGAAGAATGAGGAGAAAGTTTATGCATGTTAGCTTGCAGCTGGTGTTTAGTTACCGAAGCATTGACAGATTCCAATATCATATTAAGTCCTCCAAATCCAATGGGGTTACTGTTCATCAAGGGAGAGCTGCGATCAACATGGTGTTGAGGAATTGGTTCCACGCGCTCTCGCTCCTGTTCAAGGTGGATTTCTTGTTTCACTCTCACCGGCTCATCGTCTTCAATGTCCATCACCAATTCCCTTTCGTCTCCCAGAGATGATCTCTTATCCTCGTCCTCTGTCACCTCTTCGATCATGTCTTCAGGATCGGAATGATAGCTGGCTGAATCCTTCGTATTGATTTCTGACTCCATTTTACGTGGGATGTACTGAGAGGAAGCCAATTGCTCTAGAAGATGGCTCAAAGAAGGTGTTAAATTGTACGGGGCAATACCACCCGGGTGATGCATGCCCATACTGGAAGGGAGATAGAGGGGGTGCAGTCCAGGAGGTCCCAGAGACGGAGAGGAGGGGAATCGGCTTTCCCTCGGAGCCATGGATGCCAAGAAAGCAGCTGCAGCAGCTTCATTGTACTTAGGTAAAATGGGCAAAAAGGAATTGTTGTTATTCGGCGCCGAGTTGTTGTTCATTTGTGAGAGAGATGAAGCGGTTCGCTTTCTGGAGGGGCTCCTCTCAGGGTTTAGGGCGGGATTATTGGGTCGGATGCGACCCATCTTCAGATTCATGACTAGACACTTCTTAGAGGTCATGTGACTAGAGTAGGAACCGGAATGCGAAAACTTCTTGCCGCAATTCCCGCATTCAAAGGGTTTTTCTCCGCTGTGTATGCGGAGATGTTCCTTCAGGTGGTGTTTAAACTTGAAGGCTTTATCGCAGTCGTTGCACTTAAACTTCCTTAGCAATGCACTCTCGTCGTGGCTGATCATGTGTCGTTGCAGGCGGTACACGTTGGCAAACGGCTTGTTGCAAATCTTGCACGACTGAAACAAACAAGCAAATAGTCAAAATCTGCACACATACTTCATTTGTAGGCAATAATATGGCATCTATAATAATATAAAGTGATGAATAATAATAATAATAACATAAAAGTTTTTAGAATTAATGCAGATATTGGTTTTTCCCATTTGTGTGTTTATCAGAAAACAAGAGACACCTAGGAGGTAAGAAGGTATTAAATAATAAAAAGCCTGTTATCTTTCTATTTCGGAAAATCCACATCGCCATTTCAAGGGTCAGGGGTTATCAAACAAGAGAATGGAAAACAAGCATGAAAAGCAAGAGTAAACGGTGTCAACACGAGTTTAGATGAAAATCGAATAGTGGCCATCAGTGGAATTTTGTTTACAGTTTGCATGACGCCATAATCGATGGATAGGGTTAATGTCAAAACATATTTTGAAGTTTTATTACATGTGACGAGTAGAATGTTTTAAAACACACCCAACAAAAAACACGTGTTATCTGATATAATATTACGGTTGATAGTGAAATAGTCATATATAAGCACAACAACCTAATAAACCTAATATTAAAATAATTATTTTTTAAAGTTTTCGATAGTCAAGGGCGCATATAAGTGGGGGTTAGGGGGTTCAATCCCCCCCCGCATTTTTTTTTACATTAACTCCACATAGGAGCCCCTGAGGAAAATAATTTATGTCATCTGGGTGGAGGGTCTTTTTGAGGAGAGGAAGGAATAAACATTGGTCTTGAAGAGACCCATGTTGTAGGAGGGAGGAAACACAGAGGCCGGCAGATCGTTCCATAGCCGAGCTGTTGAACTCAGGAATGACTCGAAAAAACGACCCGTTCTCATGTGACAAATGTCAACCGTGTACATATTTTGGGCGCGTGTTTGGCGTGTCTCCCGACTATGTACCGGTGCCGAAGGGATCAATGACGCTAGTTCCTCAGAGCATCTTCCATTGAAATACCGGTAGAACAGGGTTAGCATTCCCACCCGACGCCTATGCTCTAAAGATTGCAATCCGTTCGTTAAGTTGGGAGAATCTATCAAACGGACCGCCCGTTTCTGCACAGAGTCGAGGGTATTTTTCAAGTATTTTGGAGCTCCAGAAGAGGTGGCTGCCAAATTCAACCGTGGGGCGCACTTGCGGTTTGTACAAGGTTAGCAGATGTGTACTATTAAAGTATCTGCGGGACCTGTACATTCGCCCAGTTAGAACTGCGTTAAAATAATAAATAATCATTGTTAGTACCTCGGCTGTTTCGGAGCGTAGTTACGATAGAATAAAAATCCGCAATATCTTTATTATTAATTATAAAATGATTTGCCAATCTGGGCACGAGTTTACATCCGTAGGTATTACTAACATCAGTAAATTAATAATAATATTCTCAAACTAATTATAGATAGGTTGATAATCAGATACAGCGGTTCCTAAACATTTTATCGGTAGATATTTGAATAACAAAATCCGTATCGGTAACAGATTTAAACCACAATTTTTCAACTTTGAGAAACAGTGATTAAAAACACGAATGCTGCGTTTAGGTACCTACAAATAATATTCTCCCCGTGCGGCCTTGATCCTAAATCCTCTTATCACAACTAATAAATACCAACATAATATATGTAACACTCGTATAGAGTAACAGTTGAAATAAAACGAATATTATATCCGAGACGCTATTCAGGTTACAAACCAATTCTTTGAATGATTGTTTCCAATAAAAAGAGTAGTTGCCTATAATATGGAAAAAGAACTAGTTGAAGATAATATTAATGATTCTAAATATTTGAAATATGAGATTGACAAATATGACGGTTTGACAGAAGGTGGCAATAGCGAAATTGGAAAACGCGCCGTCCCGGTTAGACGAGAGGTCTGGGTTCGAGTCCCAGTTGCGACCATTGTCTTTTTCTGTTTTTCTGTGTCTTGTTTTCTTTCATATTTTCATTTAGATTTAAAAAAGTGTTATCTTCTTCTTCAATGATATATTACGTTGATGGGAATAACCTTCAAAAGTTATAAAAAGAGTTTTTCTCGTAAAAAAAAAAAAAAATTGAAAACGAATATTCGCTAATCGCTGAAGTGCATAAATTGCAGAATTTTATCACCACTAATGTATAACCTACACGTGATAAATAAGATAAATTTATGAGATTAATTAATTAATTTGAAATAATTCACCATAATGTTATGATTTAAGGCAGGTGTACAATAAATGAGTGCAATAATAAATCACCAGACAGTAATGTAAAAAACGATTTTTACTAAATTGCACTGAATTTTATTTAGATTAACAAAAATTTTCGACGAGTATAAATGCAGTCTGAGTACCGTACCTCCCGAGAGCGATTTTATTTTATTTTTAAATTAAATACTTTATTTACAGCAATATTTAAATTAAATAATCGATAAAATAAAAGTAAGTTTATCCCGACGGAAAAATCATCGATTTCGAAACATGTCGATTATAATAATTTTTTTTTGTATATGTTACTGTAAAAGCCCGTACTACGGTAAATCTTAAGATTTTTCAGTAAATTCCAAGATTTACCAACTTTTAATGATTTATCCTAAGATTTACTAGTAAAATCTAAGATTTACCAATTTACGGGCTTTTGCAGTAACGTATACAAGTTTTTAAAATTTTATTTTCAGTGATTTTTTTAATTATTTATTTTAAATAATGATTTTGAGTAACTACCGTGAAATTAGATATTAAATGATAAATGAAATCTTTATTTTAGATAAATACGTTAAAGTGATACTTTAGGGTCCACTATCCGAATTTCTACCGATTTCTTACATATCTCCCTTAAAAATTTGAAGTCTTTAAGCTCTAAAATTTATATGTTATTTTTGAAGATAATATCTAGATATGTTCCAGGCCGAAACGCAAATTATATGAAATTACCTCGATAGAAAAAAATCGCGAAGTATGCTCCGAAAATTATTTAAAACAAGTCTATTTCTATTATTTTACAAGTAGTATTTGTGAAAAAATTCACAATGTTTCTTATGATACAAATTTTTTTTTTCCAAAATAAAAAAATTTAAGCTATGAAAAAAAATATTTGAAATTAGCCGATCGCCTCCCCTTCCTCGTGGTAGTCAAAAATAGTTTCATAAGAACTGCCTGCTGTTAGGCCCTGAGGAAAGTAATTTTATTGGGTCTGACGACAGAATTGAATAACTTTATTTTATTTTAAAATAGTTGCAAATAAATATTTTTCTATCACAGGAACAAAATTTTAATTTATGATGTGAAAAACTATTATTTTTTTAATTAAGATACGCTCCACGAGATTTTTGCTCTATTTTAAACGAGTCATGTTTTATTAAGAATTTTCATAATTTTCGCTTCAATTTTATCATTGAAAATATTAGCGCGCTCTGTCTAACATTCGTAATTACATATCTCTCCATCTTCTTCTTTTTGCGCCGGGAAGTGTGTCCTTAAAATAATTGATAATCTTTTCTTTTATAGATGGCGCGAGCTTAATTATTTTATGGAAAAACGCTTTTTACAAGTTATGCTTGAAAATATTAAGATGAATAAATTATTCAATATGAATATGAATTAATAGTTTTATCCATAAACAAACAAATACAATGCTGAATGAAATACAATGAATTTCTTTTAAGTATCACATACAAATAACCAAATAATAATAAAAACAACAAAACTGCTTAAGAGGGAATAACCACACAAAACCGGAAATATGTCAAATTTAGACGTATTGCCTCTTTTCCACAAAAATTATAAATTGATTTGGAAAGACTGTTCTTTTATCTAGTAAAGCTTTTTTTTTAATTTTGAGAAAATATGTTTATTTTTAGTACAATAAGGTTTGGCGTAGGTCGTTGGCAGATTTGTTAAATGTTCAAACTAAATTTTGTATTAATTTCAAATCATGATTATTCATGCAGTAAAATAAATCAATACATTATATGGGAAAGCTGCTTTTCAGAATATTAATTTTAGTTCAAATAAAATCATAAAAATCATTGTTTTTTGACGAAAATACTTCAGTTTGTCTATTTATTTACGGTCTTACAAACTAATATATTTAAAAAAAAAACATTCTTATTTTGCTTAGACATTATTGAAAAATTATAAATACTAATTAAAAAAAGTACATAATTTAAATTGTTTTATCATCACGAGTTGAGCATTTTTGAATGCGGGTATTTATCAAAGCAAATTTGGAATGAAACAAAGTCGATATGGAGTTATTATGTTAAAATGCTGGTACAAGAATAATTAATCTTTCTCATCGGAACCGCCCTGTACCGTTGCAAGGGTAGGATCGCAAGATCATTGTTGGACGAAATTTAAATTCTCGGCCGCTGGTTAATAGCTCTTACAGAAAAAAAGTAAAAGGAAAACAGATTTTCAACAACAGAACAAAAATACTTAGGTACTTACCAATTTTTCGAGCCATATTCGATATCACGGATATAAAGGAAAAGTAACCAATTAAGAGCGTGCTTTTAGCACGGAGTAACAGGACCAGAGGTTTAGGTTCAAAGGCCAAAGGGCCAAACGACAGAACCTCCTCAAGGGGGGCCCCCTAAACGATAGAGTAAGATATGACTTCACGTACAATGATTCCTCTCACCTGCGTGTTGGGCAAGTGTAGCAGTTCATGCTTGTCCAGTAGTTCCTTGGTGGGGTAGGCGCCCCCGCAGCGGGGGCACACGTGGGGCCCCCCGGGGCCTAGCGGTAAGGGGGGCGAGCGGGGGGCGCGGGGCCCCCGGGCTCCGCGGGACAGGCCCTCGCCGTCTTCTTCCTCGGGCGGGGGAAGTGGTTTATCTTCAGAGCCCGTAAGGGGGGGAACTGCAACAAGGAAAAATAAAAATAAAAATTCGAACATTTATTTAAACCACCGTATTCTTTGATAAGGGTGTACGCAAAGTTCTGCCGCTGCAAATTGTTAGTAGTTGAGTGGTTCAAGGCGTCGGGGTTTTCAACCTGGCGTCGTGGTGTTATAACAATATTTGAAAGCTTAATTATTTCAAGAAAAATATTCAAACGGGTAGCTTTTTTATGTGAATACCGCACAAGTCTGGAGCCCGTGAGACTATGGCGTCCTCAATTGGGGTATATTGAGAAGCTGAAGGTAGTGGGGAGGGGAAGCAGGGCATGGGAAAGAGGAAGATGGGGAAGTATTTGGCTATTCAGATACGGTCACCACCACGGCTAATTTACTGTTTAAGTAACGTTTCAATTCTGAATGGTGTTCTTACACCAGGGCAATACTGAGAGCATCTTCCACTCTGGAACATGCCGCAAATATACTACTGTACATATATTATTCAGAATTGAAACATTGCTTGAAATGGCTTTAACCGTGTTTGGTGATCAGATCTGAATAACCAGGTACTTCCCCACCTTCCTCAGAATTGAAATATTGCTTGAAATGGCATCTCCTTCCCTTCCCCACTACATTCAGCCTCAAAATATACCTCAATTGGGGACGCCATAGTCTCACTGCCTCCACACGGGAGCAGCCTGGAACTCTTGTGAGGTATGCAATTAAAAAAATATATATAATTGATTAAATTCATAAATTTTCCGATTGAAAATAAACAACTATCTAAAAACTCATAAACTTAACTTTGGCGAATATTTAAAAAAGGTTTATTTACAATTTTAAAATTGATAAATTCTACTTATTTTTATCTATTTTTCTGCCAATAAAACAATGCCTTATCATAATTGCGTTTCTTCCGTAACCACACTTTTGAAATCGTCATTTTGTTGGAATGAATTCAAATGGGCCTTAAAATTGTCGGCGGCGCTTTTTTGCACGGCGGATTTCGGTTACGATGACGCCCGACAGTTGGCGCTAATGTCCCGTTTCCGGGCGCCGCTAGCGTGGGCGGGAAATACACTCGATGCCGCTTCCCGCCCACATTCCGCCCAGGTGAGATGTCAGATAATCTGGTCATCCGCTACGACATCAGGTGCGATGGCAGATTAGAGGAAGTCATTAGTTAAGACTTCAGGTGAGATTGCCAGATCAGAGGATGTCATTAGTTAAGACTTCGGATGGACTGCAATTAGGATGTTATCGCAGCGAGCGAGTTAATAGTACCTATCTAAATCCATTTGTAACGTGCAGTAAAATAACTGGCAACTTTTTTTATTTTATGGCGGAAAGGCTGGGGCCTCATCGAATCCAACAATTGTTAGGCCCAGTTGTTTAGCAGAAATTCAAAGGTAACATTGTAACAACAATGGTCTTTCATTCTTTTGCATTCGACAGGTCTCCGTTAAACGGTGCGTTTAAGCTTTCCATTAAGTTGTAAGCTGACAAGCTTATTCTCTTCTGCTGATCACAATTTGTTCAAATGCTGAAACAGCATAAGGGAACTTTTGAACTGTAAAAAAGCCGCCTGAATAACTTTGTCACACGTGAGTTTCTGCGAAACAACTGGGCCTTAGACATAAAAATAGAAGTGTAGGTGGGTACCGCAATAAATATTCATGATTAAAAGCGAAAAATACAAGGGAACCAAATAAATTTACCCAGGAAATCACGGGTAAAAACTACCCCTTTGATTACCTTACAGATAAAATTCATATAAATATACAGATGAAATAATGCATATAATATCATAATTCATAATAAATGTACAGATAAAATTCGGTTCCACGACAACTCAACCAAATGGCATTTTAACTTGAAAAGTCATTAAAAGTTATGAAAAAAAAGAAAAATTGTAACCTAATGTAACGTACCTTAATTAATAATTTTTTTATCACCTTTAATGTCTTTCAAGGTTGTCCCTCACCCATAAAATCGAGGCAAGTGCAGGGAGTTACTAACAAATCAATGGTGGATGTTTTGCGTTGTTAATATGCACAAACTATTTTTAAAAGTTAATATCAGTTGGATTACATAAAGGGGTGTCTATTTCAGTCTCCTGAGAAGCAGAAAAAGTGCAGTTAATATCTAATTCCAGCAACGTCCAGCCTATCTGGATATTTACCAAGATTTACATCGTGATTCGTGATCTACCGAATACAGGGAAGCTTGCATTGAAAAGACTTTCCTGGTGATAGTCAACCTTCGATAGGCGAAGATACCGGGAGAAAACAAGATCTTGTCGAAGTTTGCGAGCTCAAATAAATACGCTAGCGCTAATGTATGTAGAAGTCGCGCAGTTATTTAAGCGACTGGCGTCAAAGATTTACTTTGAGGTCTATCCATAAACAACGTTGATAGGTAAAGCAAGGGTGATTTAATAAAGTGCGTAGTCACCGTGTTGTTTGATACCAACTCAAGAAAGAGGACGGAAAGTGTGTTATAATAAAATAACATTTAATTCGCTCGCTAATATTTCTGACGGCAACCAATAATAACACGAATATCCCCATTCGGTATTTGGTAGTTAGCGATAATATTTAGCGATATTGTCTGACGTATTTAGTGATATGTTATAAGGTCGAAGTCTCACTAGCCGTTATCGCATATACCTTACTACGATGGTTGATAAACACAAATATTATGTTGTTATGAGGTAAAGCGCGAGGAGATGTCAAATAACCAGCAACTCATTACGTTGGTAACGATAATTGCAAGAGAGGATGTTTACAACACAAATGAAAGAAATTCTTGAGTTCCTTAACTGAAGTAAATCAAAAGACAGAAAAATGTATACATTTGAAGAATTAATCGTTTAATTAATGAAGACAATATTAGCAAAACTCAATCGAAAATAGAAATCAACAGAAAAATCAGAAAAAGATACGGTCACACCTGGGACTCAGGACCTATGACTGTCCGGATCAGTGCTCTACCAACTAAGCTAATTTGTATCTGTCCCATTCGGTCATATAACTGTATCATTCTTCGACCAAGAACTACCAACATTATGAACGGCGCAGGCCGTTGATTGCAGTGACTGCACGCAAGTTGACGACATCATTCGTGGTGACTCCAAATAAATACAGATGTCGCATTATCTCCGTCAGTAAAGTGATGATGACGATTATTCGACAACTGATTATTCAACAAAAGTTTGTGCAAGGTGGGTACCAAGAAAGTTAATCGGCCAGAATAAAGAAACAAGAAGAACGATAGCCTCACAAAACTTGCAGCGCTTGATTTCAGGAAAAAATTGTGACCGGAGACGAATATGGGTTCATTTTTTTAAATCTGAATCAAAGAGGCATTGCTTTTTGACTGAGCCTAGTAGCTACAATGGGCTCCATTAAATTTTCTTCTTTCTATTTCTTACGCGGGGCAAAGCAGTTCTTTAACAAGGGGGACGAGCCGGCTAACATCTGCGACGTAGAGTTAAAAAAGTGCAAATCATCACGTAATTGTTTTTATTGTAAATAAAATTTATCATTATTTATTATTTTAACTTTATGAGTAAAACCTCAAACTGTAATATTTAATTAAATGAAGACATTATGAGCGAAACTCAATCGAAAATCTGGAAACAGAAAAATCAGAAAAAGATATTGGCACCTCTGGGACTCTGGGACTGGGCATAAAGATGGCAGCCAATAAAAATATGCGTTAAGAAAAATGAAGATAATATGGGTGGTTCTTAGTCGAAGTATGGTACAGTTAAAAGTGACCGAATTGGATATCGACACCTTAGCTCAGTGGATAAGAGCCCCAACCCGGAAAGTAGGGAGGTCCTGGGTTCGAGTCCCAGAGGTGCCAATATCTTTTTCTAATTTTTCTGTTTCCAGATTTTCGATTGAGTTTCGCTCATAATGTCTTCATTTAATTAAATAAAATTTATCAACTATTTATTAACCGGAGTATGTTTTACTGAAGTAGCCTGAAATCTTAACACCTACTCTTGACATGACATGACACAAGCATTTAATTATTCTCGTGCCAGATCTTCCTGGAACATTCCTGATTTCTTCCACGTACTTGTGAGTCGTGTATTTCTAAGTTAAACACGTGTATGACCAAAAGAACAGCTTTCCCAGATAACAGCGTTCGTTTAGGATATAAATGCAAGAGGCCAAAGTTACCTAATCTGATGCTGCGAATATTTGGCTCTCGATTTGAAGACCCGTCGTCGGTCGATTTGATTTACGATCTACGGATAAATATTTTTTAAGTGCCCTACTTTAAAACTTAAAATTAACTAACTAACCATCAATCCGTTTCCCCGCAGGGGTAGGCAGAGAGGACGGACCGCCAAACAACTCGGTCCTGGCACACACTCTTTGCTTCACTCACATTCATACGTACTCTTATATTATTCTGACTCTTGACATGAATCAGATACTTAGTCGGGCTCAAGTATCTGATTCACTTGATCGTGCCATGTCTTCCTCGGGCGTCCCCGACTTCTTCTACCATTCACATGTGCGTCATATATTCTTCTTACACTACTTTCTTCGTTCATTCGCTCTACATTCCAAAGCCATCTGAGGGTCCCTTTCTTAATCTTACTCATTATGCTTAGCGGATCTCATTTCAACAGTATTCAGTTTACTTTCATCCTTTCTCTGCCAGTTCCATGCCTCACTGCCATAGATCAGGGTAGGTACCAGGACTCCATTGTGGACTGCTAGCTTCGCTTCCTTTGACAGTTTTTTTATTAGCGCCAATGGCATTCAGTTCTCCATTAATGAATTTACCAGCATTTACCTTTCTTACAATATCTCTATCAGTCTTCCCATCTCTCGTAAACATATTACCCAGATAGACAAACTCATCCACCTGCTCCAAGTATCCATCATTCACAACTATATCACACACTGTTTTCGTACTCTCTCTTTCAAACACCATGACTTTAGACTTACTTACATTCATCATTAACTCAGTCTTCATACATACTTCGTTCATCCTAGACACTAGAGACACTAGTAAATCTTCTTAATAAATACTGTTAGAAATCAGCATTCAACAGACAACGTACTTTCAGATTACTCAATTTCGCGCCCAATTCCACCTAACACTTAAAATGATGACGTAAAAAAATGCAACGTAAAATGACTGCTTATTTATAGAACATATAATCTATAGGTAGCTAATGAAAGTAATAAAACCTGAGAGCGTGTATTTGGATTACTCTGAACGAATAGAAAGAATGGTAGGCACTTAAATATAAATAACGATTATCGTCACCAAAGAAAAATACGTTTGAATTGTTTCATTTTACTTTTAGTTTTATATTCAGGCGTCCCCTCGCTTAGTTATTACTGCATCAAATTGTGATAAATATATTCTAGAGCGTTTTTAATTTATCCAATGAATTAGTTGGCCAGGTCATTAGCATCAGGGACAAAAATAATCAGCGTAAAATGATGACTCCGACCTCAATACCATCCACTTTGATAATATAATATTATGTGTTGGCGAATCTGAAATTTTGATTAAAACTGAGGAAAAGGCAACCCGCCTAGACCGCCATTTACATATTAAATCATCTCGTATTTGGGGCGGTGATTAGCTCTTGACTTTTAGAATTTCATACATTTACCTTCAAATGGTTAAATGCTAAAACCCGACAAATAACACGCCATATTTTTTTAACCCAAATGTAATATTTTTAAGCCAGTTCAAACGATTTTTGAGTCGCAGCCGAGTGTCGAAAGCTCGCTTTGAAGATTTTAATAAATTTATGGTATAGGTTTCACAGAAGACATTAAAATACTTAATATTATATGGTGAAAAGTTAGTCGATAAAATAAAGCATTAAATAATAATTTGCAAGTTAAATGACGTAACTTGGCCCAAAACTTAATCGATGAATAAGTACAATATAATTTTATTAAGTCATTTTGTTTACAATGATGCAGGGCTTTTAATAAATGCTAAAAAAACTAAAGTAATGCATATAAGATCACCAAATGCCAAATTTCAATTTAATCCTAATATTATTTCTCATAACTTTAATTGCATCCACAAAAATATTCAAATTAACTGTAATTGTGAAAGCTTAGAATTAGTTACTGAATATGTGTATCTTGGTGTTACAGTAGATTGTTTTTTTAAATGGGACAAACATATTAAAATAACCTGTAAAAGACTCAGATCAATTGCTAGCAGAATGTACACATTAAATTTTTTCCTATCAATTGATACACTTAAAATAATTTATATGTCACTAGCAGAATCAATAATAAGATATGGGTTAACAATATGGGGAAATACTACTGTAACCAACCTGAAACAGGTACAAGTTGCACAAAACGCAATTGTAAAATTATTAGTTGTCCCTAACATTTTCAAACAAAGACACAATACTCCGTTGCTGTTTCAGAGTGCAAAAATTTTACCTGTGAAGGCAATACTATGGTATAAAATTATAATTCAGCATATATTTACCCCGCAGCATAAAGAGAAACTAGATCATAAATATAGCACTAGATTCACGCGTAACGACGGGTTAATAGTTCCGAAATTCAATAATAAGTACGGACAGAGAACGTTTGAATACAACATACCGAAGATATTTAATTTATTACCTGACAATATAAAGCAACTTAATTCTATGAATAAGGTTAAATATATGCTGAAAAATTGGTTATCGCAAAAAGAATATTTATATTTATGAAAAAATGTATGAAAAAAATGTTGAATCTGTAGAAATAAGATGTTAATTATAACTCTTAAAATATATTTGTAATGGAACCATAAGCACCTGCTGACAAGCCAATGCTATTGGCTTAGCAGGACTTGTTTGTTGATATTTAAAATTAAATTAAATAAATAAATTATAAAAAAAAAAAAAAAAAAAAAAATTTAACACATATTAAATAGCTTTATTGTAAATCTATTAAAATTAAATCGTCCATTGACGATTAATAAGATGATTTTAGTACCTTTCACAAATTCCGATATCTTAGTTATTTACGAGAAGCGAAAAGTACAGGATTATCGATTCTATGATAGTTGATCTTAATCAATCTTAATTAATTATCTAAATATCTAGTATGGATGTGAGCTACTTTATTTATTTTTGCTTTAAATTATAAGATATACGCCATTAAAGATTTTAGTGTTTCATGGAGGCAACTTGGGCAATTATTTGTGAGTAAATGAAAAACATAAAAAATCGTATTTTATAAATGCAATGAAAAATAAAATAAAAAATAAAACAATGTTAAAACATTACATTTTTTGGGTAGTAATTTTAATGCATAAACGACAAATTTTTGTTCCGCCGTAAATAGGTAATTTGTATTTTAAATTTACACTTATCGAAATAAAACCTACAAAAATCGAAATTTATATTTCGTTTTTCATTATGTTTCTATGATAAATGTAGTAAAATAATTTTTTTATTGCTATACATTTACTCACAAATAATTTCCCAAATTGCCTCCAAAATCATGAAAATTAAAATCTTTAATGGCCTTTATCTTATAATTTAAAGCAAAAATAAATAAAGTAGCTCACCTCCGTACTAGATATTTGATATAACTTTTGATTACAAAAATAATTTTTCAGTCTGGTTGGGTATTTTGATCTTAAATCCAAATTTAATTTTATATCTCCGTAATATTAAACATACCATACATAACGCACGTATGAAATTTTGAAACCGGGTCTTATCAATACGTACTAATAATGATTGTTATTGCGCACTGCTGACAAACTAGGTGAAGTGTTTTATTGCGGCTTGAACTGTAATCAAAGTGGAATACCTACGGAGCCATATTTTATAAATATTGCCAATTAATGACCACGGGTCGCTTCTGTTGCTCATAATGAGGCAATGCCCTTATCGAACAAGAGAAAACAAATACTGGCGTCACAGTATTGGACTGATTCAGTGCAAAGTATCGACGGGAATGTTCTTAACATTATTTATATTAATACGTTTCGAATTAACACGTCATTGTTTTGTCCCAAGTTCCAATCCGGAGAATTCGAAAATTCCTAAGAAATCATTTGATTTGGTACCTACTTAAATACACCTCCGTACTAACATTTTTTTATTTCAAATAAGGAACGTTAGGCAGGTACTTTCTCAGTGATAATAAATTATTCTTTTTTCAGGTGGTAGGTACCTACCATAATATTGAATTAATGGGAGTAAGAATGTCCAAATAAAGACGGTGATTTCAAATTTGAAAAAGGAATCTTTATTGAACCAAATTAAGACTTGCTTGAATAATAAAGTGGATGCAGTGGATGCTCTACTAACATTTTTTTTTAAATTTCAAATAAGGAACGTTAGGCAAGTACTTTCTCAGGGATAATAAATTATTCTTTTTTCAGGTGGTAGGTACCTACCATAATATTGAATTAATGGGAGTAAGAATGTCCAAATAAAGACGGTGATTTCAAATTTGAAAAAAGAATCTTTACTGAACCAAATTAAGACTTGTTTGAATAATAAAGTGGATGCCCTACTAACATTTTTTTATTTCAAATAAGGAACGTTAGGCAAGTACTTTCTCAGTCATAGTAAATTATTATTTTTTCAGGTGGTAGGTACCTACCACCATTCTTACTCCCAATATTGAATTATTGGGAGTAAGAATGTCCAAATAAGGACGGTGATTTCAAATTTGAAAAAAGAATCTTTACTGAATTAAATTAAGGCTTGCTTGAATAATAAAGAGGATGCAGCAGATTACGGAGACTACGCAGAAACTGTGCAGACAGACGAAATGTAAAGCGGTCGAGTTAAAACATATTTCGCTACGCGCTCAGTCTAGAAAGAATTAGGTGGGTAAGCTCTTTCAGTTTCTCATTGAATAGTTATAATAGTATGCAAAGAACAATAATAATAATGATATTTTTGAAGAGACCCATGTTGTAGGATGGAGGAAACAGAGGCCGGCAAGAAGTTCCACAACCGAGCTGTTGAACTCAAGAACGAGTCGAAAAAACGACCCGTTCTCATGTGACAAATTTCAACCGCGTGCATGTGTTTGGCGTGTTTCCTGACTGCACCGGTGCCAAGGGGATCAATGACGCTAGTTCCTCGGGGCATCTTCCATAGCGATACCGGTAGAACAAGTGACAGCATTCCCACCTGACGCCTGTGCTCTAAAGATTGCAATCCGTTTGTCAAGTTAGGAGAATCTATCAAACAGACCGTCCGTTTCTTCACAGAGTCGAGGGTTTAAATTGGATTCTTTGGTCGATAGCTAATAGTGGAAATGTCATTCGAAGTTATAAATAGTTGCGTTGACCTAGAAATTTCAGTTAGCGCCTCCGTACATGGAGCTACTTACAAACTATTCGAGCCTGATGCGCGTAGCACGCACACCGCTCGTGGGTACCCGCCATACAATTTTGCTGGTGTTCGTACACGGCGCTGGGCGACGGATGTCAGGTTGAAGTCGGTAGCGCGCTAACGACGGTGCTGGTAGCGCGCTACGCGTTGTAGCATTCGTGTCTGCTACTTTCGTTTGACGTTTGACAGAAATGGCGTCTGAACATGAAAGTAATGTTAGATTTGTTCTGGAAGTGAATAAAAATGCGTGTTTACATAACTTTACATTACCAGAATAAGCAGGAAAGGATTTAGTGAAGAAGGCATAGATTAAAGTTGGAAAAAAAGTCATTTGACATCGTTCGACATCGTGTTAACTCCACGGCTGCACGTGAAAAATGATCAAGTTCAGTATAATTCGGGTAGTGCCGTGTACGGAAACCAGCTTTAAAAAGTAGTACATCTGCAGGGTACTTGCGGTTGTGTCAGAATCACGTAGTTTGTAAGTATCTCCATGAACGGAGGGCCTTAGTCTTTGCAAATTTCACGACGCCAGAGATTACCGAGTGTGAGAGTTTTTGACGCTTTTAGAGTATCTACTTTAGACTTTAACAAATTTCTGGTTTAGAGGCAAAATTATGAAAGATTTTTAATTATTTAAATAGGGTTAAAATTAGCGTGTCCAGGAATACCATGAGTTTTCTTTTTTTTTTTTTTTTTTATATGAAATACCGCACAAGAGTCCCAACTGCTCCCGTCTGGAGCCAGTGAGACTATGGCATCCCCAATTGGGGTATGTTGTGAGGCTGAAGGTAGTGGGGAGGGGAAGGACATAGGGAAGAGGAAGGTGGGGAAGTACCTGGCTATTCAGATCTGGTCACTAAACACGGCTAAAGCCATTTCAAGCAACGTTTCAATTCTGAATGGTGGTCTTACACCAGGGCGATACTGAAAGTATCTTCCACTCTGGAACGTGCCGCAAATATACTATATATTATTTTAAATGAATAAATTGTGAAATAACACAAATTAATCAAATAAAATTTATTTGCGCACGCCGGGTTCGAACCCGCGACCTTCGGATTGTGAGTCGAGAGTCTTGCCTCGGGACCACGGAGGCCGTGCATTGGGTTGTCAGGATTAGGAACAACATTAGGAAACTTAAACATCTCTTAAGCTGAGCTTAAAAATCAATTGAAATGACGGCCCTTTATCATATACGAGTGAGAAATTAAAGTTCGGTAACATTTAAAAAAGAAACAAAAAACAGACTGTTTTGGCGACGTTACTGACAATGTGCTTTATATCTGGTAAATCATAAAAATACGACATTCGAAATCCTAACAGAGATAATAGCACGTAATTCTGAAATAGGTACCTAGCAATCGAAGTAAGATTGGTCTGCCAATTTCTATTGAGTTATGGGCTAGTAACGTTGTTGTTTTACGTGTGTTTAAATTTAATTCATTATCAACAAAGGTAAATACAGATTATCAAACTTCTCACTAAAAGTGTAATATTTATTTTTGTAATCAAATCATTTAGCAAGAAGCAATTATCATTATTTGAAAACTCATTACGTCTGTACTTATGAATACATATGTTTAAAATTTGTATTTGAATTTTGATGATTATAGTTTTGAAAGCTTTCCGACGGTAAGTTGTGTATAGTCAGATGATATCAAAAACAAATAGGTTCAAATTTTAGGCATAATTAAACTAAACTATAGGTACCTACATGCTTACTGGACAAGGTCTACATTCATTTATAAAGTACGTTTATTAGGTTTTGAAATTCGATGTAGTTTATAGGTTGTAGCTTACTTACAAGATGTATTAGGCAAATAATAAAATAGTAGAATAATGCTATCAGACAGTTCTGGGTGTAAAGACGGTCTTTTATTGAATTCTTGGCATGGAAGTGGCACGTAATTAAAATGCGAATAAATCTACGACAAAATGGGGACATAACATTGAGATTTCATTGAAAACAGGTATGTGAGCGACCGCGAGGTGCTGCCGCCGTCGGCAGAATCGTGAACTATAAAGCTTTCGCTACTCGCTCATAGATGGCGGTAGTGGTTATAAAAGCATCGCATTTTGTAAAATCAGACGAGCTTTATGAATGAATCTGGGCAAAGTAAACGAAATAACAAATTGCAAATAATTTTTTTTTATATTATTAGTATTCATTAAAATAATATATTATTATTATTTTAACGTGCAAACATCTTGAGATAAATGTTGTTTATTACTTTGTATAGGTATCTATGATAGCTAATTATTATGTTATTAGTTCATAAGAAAAAAATAAACACGCGATTTCATTGACATTATCGTGTGAGAAGAAAAGCGTGTCATTGATAAATTAAGTAAATATTTACGAATCGTAGAATAGGTAGGTACCTACCTACAACACGACATAAAAATCCACCAAAAAAATACTACGAAAAACAAACTAATGTCATAGTGGTCAGGGCTATGTTTGCTACTAACAATTGTATTTGCGTACGACATGCGCAGTAATAAAACACATTAAACCTCAATCAAAATTAAGAAATTAAATAAATTTTTGCAGTAAACAATATTTTAGATAAATTTAACAATATTTTTTTAGTTAACTTAATGAAGATTTTAACACATGAAAAAATACCACAAAAGTTGTGATTGTATTTTAAACAGGAACGCGCTGTTCTAGTTAATCTGAACATGGGATAAGAGACGTTAAATTTAACTACCAAATACATTACACAACACACACAAAGGGACCTTTTAAAATTTTAAATTTAGACACATTCCATTGCTCCTAAGCGGAGCATTCTCAAATCTTACAAAGGACTTACCTAGAACATAAGTATATGGACAAGTATCGAAGGTACCTACTTACCTACCTAGAACATAACTGTAGCAAGTATCTTGTAGGTAATTTCGTGGTTTCAACTCTTCAACTTACGAATGCATCTACCTAGGTAGGTACCTACCTGGGGAAAAAATATACAATAAAAATGGTCGATGTAATAATGATTAAGATGAAGTTATACGAGAAATCCTATTTAGATTCATCTTTACGACGAATCGGTTTACATTATGAACATCAAAAAATATGCTACGGATAAATTGAAGCTTTTACTAGCTTTTCTATATATTTAAATTACAATAAAATTATTAATTACATAACAAAAAATATAAGCGTTAACCACAACAAAAAATGTTTTTGCATGACTTAACTATGAAGTAATTAATATAAGAAACATTTTTTTAAATACCCCTTTATGGCTAAGACTATTTTTGAGGTTTTGTATGTTCTAACTTTTTTTCATTCTTATAAAATTATGCACAAATAAAAAAAACACTTTTTCGCTTACTTGCCTCGTGCAAATAAGACGCTAGATTTTAAATTTTGAAGGCATGAGAATCGAAATATTTCTAGCGTTTATATTCCTCGTTGTTATTCTGAACGCGGTATACCTAAGAGATGTTAAATATAACTAACAAACACCCATACTAGCGCAGACACGTGAAAAATCGCGGGATATAACTCAAATTTTGAAAAAGACAATTTAAAATATTTTCTGTTAAAATATTATATTATAAGCAGATACCTCTACCTACTGTATCGTTTGTCTTCGCGAAATCTATCAAAAGTTTAAACAAAATAAATATATAATTATTAATAATTAGTGAAAAAAATCTGATTACAGGTACCTAGGTTAGATACATGCTACTTTATCGCTTGTCTGAACAATTAGTAGGTACCTACTGATTTTGAATATGAGACTTATATTCAAAGCAAATTAAGTGACAAATTTACGAAGGAACATTTCCACTAACTACCTAGGAGACCTTTGAAATTTTAAATTTAGTAACATTCCGTTGCCCCTTAGCGGAGTATTCTAGCTTACAAACATAAAAATGTGGGCAAGTACTTGAGATACCTAGGTACCTACCCATGGTCGTTGCTTCACGACATACGGACGCACCTGTCTGGCGGGTAAAAAAGAAACAATCAAAATGGTCGACGTAATGAACCGTAAACACAACACATCCTGTAAGAGAAGCCATCTTGGATCTACAAATATGGTTAAAAAAAGTAGGCGGTTCTTCTTCCGATAATTCTACCTGATATTCTTATAATGCGCCGCCATGCATGACTGGGAGGGACTAAAACAGGTTCCACGCTACCAGGATCACATATCAACGCGAAGGTTAGTTGAAAAAACTAGCAGGTAGAAGATTGACTCGAGTGGAAGATGCGAGGGGAGAAACGAACACAAAGAATACATTATTGTGGCACTCTATATAAAGACGGCAAACAACTAATAATACAAAAGCGAGGCATTAAACCATTTAAGTCGAGGAGTTTTACCCTTCGAATTGAACAGGTAGAAAACAGGTACAAAAGAATAAGAATTGCACACTTTCTTGTATTCATAACTTCTAGACCCTTGTATTTAATATCAACAATTATGGAGTTCCATTGTTGGTTTTTATTTGTGAAGTGAGGTACCAAATTGTTTGTAATAGAAGATTGGATTCAGGTGCCGATACACAAAGGTGTTGTGGCAGGTAGGATAATGCTAATTGAGACGTAAGAAATAGTAACGAGGGTTCGGATTATATTTAGTACGGTTGTTTGTTGGACAAACAGGTTAAATTTTTTTACCGCCGTGTCTAAATGGTGGTGATTTATTTGTTGAATAGGTACAAAAGGTTTTCGGTTTTATTTATACTGACTGATTAACACGATATAATCATTTTGCGTGGGATGCAATAGATAACATGCAAATATGTATGACATTTTTGTAATTTCGTGCACATAATAAAAATAAACAAATAGTACCTATACATAAGACCTGTCATTTTCCGCGTAAAACCAACACGAAAAAAATAATTAAGTTTCCAAATTAAATCACATACAAAATATAGACAACTTAAAATGAAAAAAAAATAATTGAAGAATTGAGGAAAATAGAAGAAGGAAAATTATGAGAAAAGGAAAGTAGATTATAATACACAATATTCAACATACATAATTTCATCATCATATTTTCAATATTGCTGGATGAACATATTGATAAATAAATTGATAACAATATTGTAAAATATCCAGGTTACCAACATAATGTTTTACTAAAAAAAAAAGCAGAAATTACTGCAAGTGTACCTAGGTAGGTACCTACTAATTTTGGATTGGAATATTTTCTCGCTATGTGTAAAAAAATGAGAATGTATTAGGTCAATAAAAATAGGGAAAAACAAGCAGAGTAAGGAAAAGGTGTACAGGGAATAAAAAAGAAAAAGAAAGTAAAAAAGCTTACGGAAAGCTGCGAGCTTAGCGGCCGTAGAAGTAGGCATTCGCTTGCACCTCATGGTTCACCGTTTCAATCAACTCATCGAAATAACACAGAGTTCACAAACATCCAAACAGTTCTAACTAATTAATCATAACATGGATAATGTGTCTAAACTTGGATAGTACATGGCAAAGCACAGATATATTATGTCGGGCACAGAGAAATAATATTACATACAGTATGTCGGGCACAGAGGATTGTAACGTACTAGGGTACTGCACTAGCGGAGAGCGACCGACTAATGAGAATGGGAGAGGGACGACCAAGCAAACAGATTGTTTGCAACTTTGGGTTATTACGTGCGAGGTAAAACTACACATTGTAAAATCGCAATCAACAGTCACAGTGACTCACGACAGATCTGCCCAACTTATCTCAGTGGCCGGAGCAATGACAATGTTCAATACTGTAATTGTAATGACTTTATGGCACACTTTTTACAACACAACAAAAGTATTTTGACCGTTTTGTAAACAGAATATTTTACTTGCGCTTTCGTAAGTGAATTTGACAATAATTTGTGTTTTTATCGTTTTGTTTGAAGAGCTTTACGATGTTGTTTTTTTCAGTGATTTCACCGCAAATAAAATTTAAAGTTTTGCAATTTATCCAACACATCTTGTTTTGTGCACCGTAGCGTCAACTATTCATGGACAATAAAATTGGTCACTTTAGTCTTAGACAAATTTGTTGCATTAATTGCGCAATTTTTGACATTTCGTGAAAAAAATAACGGATAATAACAATGGTTAATGATTTCTTGATCAATTCTGCAATAATCGTGTACGTACCAAAGCTGCGTAAACTATAAATGTTGCCTGTTTTGGATATGAATTGTTTTTTTTAAGTTTTCGATACTGTCACTTCACAAAGTAGTATAGTATTTTCTGTTACACTGGTGTCTTCGGATTTAAAATAAACGAAGCTCTACAAGTCGGGGTCCACGGTAAACGACCGTCGAAAGATCAACAAAATATGCAAAGCGGTTTCAATTGGCATAAATATATGAAAATCATAAGAAATTTGGAAAGCACTTTTAATTTTTTCGGTTCTATTTTTTTACTCACATTGGCAGGTGCTCCATACATTGGCCAAACTCCATAGCCGATACGAGTAACTGTCATTGTAGCACCCGAACATGCTCTCGCCGCGTGCGACCATCACAAGCGGACGCGACGTGCGTCCCTCAAAGCAGCGGGAAGACAAATGCGCGGAGATCGAGCGCGGATTTTATGTATATCACACTCGGCGGACGTCCGCCGGCCGACTGACTGGATCTCTCCTCTCCAGAGCGTCTCCTCCGCGCATCCCCACTACGATACCCCGTGGGAGCGAGCGGGACAAACATCCATTTACTCAACCTACATAGAACCGTAAAGCGCAAAGCGCTCACCCCAACGTTACGATTAAAATAACACCACTAAATAAAAAAATCTTACTTATTCATCCTGTGAATTTAATCGATGCATACAAATGTTGCGTCTTTTTGATGAATATTTGTACTAGTTGGATTGTGTTTGGTGTTTGCCGACGGGATAGGTGAGCGAGACGTGAGCTGTGATGCCGTACGGTGGCGCCAGGCCAGGAGGCCAGTGGGATTCGCGACGGTTTCTGGAAGCTGACCGCCCGCCCTCTGAGGAATTGAACGGCTGTTCGTCCTTTTGAATTCCACGTATGAATTTTGGGAAAGCGTTTTTTGAACGGTGAGAAGGAAAACGCTTCGGAGAATTCTACTTAGGTACCTACCGAAGGGTAATTTATTTTGATGAGAATTAAAAAGTAATTATTCAACGAATGTAATAATGTTTTTGATATGTACGTAACCTATGTACGCAATGTGGTAGAGATGGAGAGGAACACAATTACAATGTAGATACAATATTTAATTACCGTTTAGTAAAAACATACCTGAGAGGGCCCAAAAGAGTAACTAACGAACTTTTTTCACAGCGACCGTTGCAGCTATTCATCATATTCGATGTATCGATAGATTAGATAGAAAATAAAAATAATTGGATAATTTGTACCGCGCTGTTTTTGCGAAAAATCATCTCAAGGGGGGTGTACTATTTATTACGAGTTCTTAGGATTTATCTACTTATTATTATGAATAGATACAGAAAACATACTTACATGGCAGGTCTCTTTAAATAAACATATTTTTAGAGCACGAAAACAGTGTGCAATATAGTTGTGAATGATGAATACTTGGAGCAGGTGGATGAGTTTGTGTATCTGGGTAGTATGTTTACGAGAGATGGGAATGCTGATAGAGATATTGAAAGAAAGGTAAATGCAGGTATCTCCTTGAAGGTCTGAATGCCGTTAGCGCTAATAAAAAAAAACTGTCAAAAGAAGCGAAACTAGCAGTCCACAATGGAGTGCTGGTACCTACCCTGATTATATGGCAGTGAGGCATGGAACTGGCAGAGGCAGGATGAAAGTAGACTGAATGCTGTAGAAATGAGATCCCTGAGGCGTGCTTGTGATAAAACCATGTATGATGGTGTGAGAAACGTGGAGATCCGCAAAGAATTTAAGGCTGATGTAAGCGTAATGAGTAAAATTAAGAAAGGGACGCTCAGATGGTTTGGCCATGTAGAGCGAATGAACGAGGAAAGGAGTGTAAGGAGAATATATGACGCAAATGTAAATGGTAAAAGAAGTCGAGGACGCCCGAGGAAGACATGGCACGACCAAGTGGATCAGATACTTGAGTAGGGCCATGTCAAGAGTCAGAATAACATAATAGCATGTACGAGACAATGTGTGAATGTGAACGAGGCAAGGAGTATGTGCCAAGATCCAGTTGTTTGGCGGTATGTCCTCTCTGCCACCCCTGCGGAGAAGCGGCGTGATGGTTAGTTAGTTTTTAGTTAGTTAGTGTATTTTCTAAATAAACAAATAAAAAGTAAGCTTGTAATTATTTCTGGCTGCCATAAGGTGATATTGTTAACAAAATTGCGCTAAATAAATTGTCTGTGAAAATAATAATTTCACCAGAACCTAACGGAAAATATAATATATGTACATAACTATATTATTATATCTGGAATAAATATCTTATCTAACTTCAAATTAATGGTAGGTATTGTAAAATGGCGTTATATTAGGCATTATCAAAAACGTTAATAGGAAGAAAGCAATTTAAAAACATAGGAAATGTCCGCTTTATGAATTGACTATATTTTTAGCTGTTCCAACTGAGAATAAAGTCAACTGAACATCTCCTTGAAAAGTCATTAAAAGCTATGAAAAAAATAATTTTAAATTAGCCCTATTAACCCTAACCTAACGATTAAAACAATTTTTAATACATTTTTTTTTATCACTGTAAATGACTTAACTGAGATGGTTCTGAGTTGGTTTCATTCCGAGTTGTCCGGTCACCATTTTTAGCATACCATCTACGTGGGTATCTAATTCTATCATCATACGCGGAAGATGCAGTGTTCAGTGATGAAGGCCTTAGGCCTAGTAAGGAGAGCATTGAACCCGTGACGCATAGCTGGGAACCCGACGTATATGTACGAATTTTTTTGGTTTCTGAAAATAAAACACAATGAATGCAGCAAAACAATGTTAATATTTTTTAACTGAAACATCTCTGATTCCATAAAGTAGGAACTCACCTAACTATGCACCCCCCATCTGAGTAACACGTGTGCACAAGGTAGGTACCGGGTACACCTCAAATAGCTTTGTTCCCACTTGGTACAGGGTGCCCAGTGCACACTGCATACCTCGTCCCCATACCTTGGTACCGATGCACATGTGTCGTATGCTTTCCTCAGCTGCTTGCTTGCAAGACGCCAAGGTGTGACAGGGGTCGGTAACATTTTAACCTCTTAAATGCCACGGTTTTTACGGATGAAACTCGAAAATTTCGCGGTGTTTTGACTTTGACGTAATATTTTGTGTTTATTGTTTGGTTTTATTTTATGCTATCGTATATAATATTTACCGAAACACGTTCCTTGAACAATAAACTACGTCTGAAAACAACATTACTTGCGGTTATTTGACAAATTAATAAGCTTATCGATCTTTTCATGACCCGCGACGCTCACAGTTTGACAGCTCAAATCGCGGGAGAAATGACATTTACGAAGTCATAGAAACATTCAAAAATAATTATTCGAGTGGCTAGGTGTGTTTCTTATATATGTTACGTCAAGAACAAGAATTTTTAAAAGATACATATTAAAGATGATTTGTACAGCGCCCCTGATGTGGGTATTCCACAACAGCGTTATAGGTAGGTACTAATTATCCAAGTATTGTATATTATGTACAGATTTCTCTACACGAGTGGGAATAGTTCCCGCGACCCTACCTTGCCGATTTTCTTTTGGGTATGCTCGGAGTGAACTATCGTGGATGGTTTGAAAGGTCTTTTGTTTTTGGTCGAACTGAAGTCGGTTAAAAACTTTTATCTTCGTCACCGACAGAATATGCTGTTCAATTTACCCGCCTGCAGGACTAACTTGCCGATGGTCTTGCCGGTGGAGAGAGCAATCTTCCTGTTGAGCAGAATCAATTAGGATACCGACATATTTAGCAAGAATGAAGCTACCCTTAAAAAGCATGCTCTATTGCTACTAGCAGAGTTGATTCCTCTACTTTTTATATTTATGTTATTCTGCTTTACGCAAACTGTTTAAAAACGCTTTAAATTTAATAATTTTGGAAAAGTTATAAAATAATAATGAATTGAAAGTAGTTTAATTATTTAACAATATAATAGGTGAAATAGTCATTTAGTAATTAGCTTTTAAATAGTCTCGTGAACTGTTACACAGAGCTCTTAACAGTTTTTTTTTAAATTATGCAAATATCTGGTGGACAGAGCAATTTTGCTGTTGAATATAATCAATTTGGATACCGACATATTTAGCAAGAATGAAGCTACCCTTAAAAAGCATGCTCTGTTGCTACTAGCATAGTTGATTCCAACTTTTTATATTTATGTTATTACGCTTTACACAAATATATTAGAAAATGCATTAAAATTAATAATTAAGGTTTTTGAAAAAGTACCTAAATTGAATTGAATTCAAAGTAATCTAATATTTTAACAATATAATGGCTAAAATAGTTTAATAATTTTGTATTTATCTTTTAAATATTATCGTGAATTAGTCCACAGCATTCTGAAGAGTTTTTTTTACCAATAAAACGGTGCCACACAATTGATCTAAATGAGAAAATAATGTTATTATTATTTATTTATTTAGTTAATTTACGATACATTTTACATATATAAACTAATATTTACATGGTTATGTTTCATTAAGCATAAAAAGCATAACATTTTTGAAGTTAAAACTTCTTTAGCACCGTTGTGATTTGAACCTCGATGAAACGAAAAATCGACAATAAAAATAGACAAACACAAACATCTGTAAGATTCAGCCAGCGAGAGATCTACCGAAAGGTTGGCGATCTGCTTCAAGGTATAAATGCCCTGAAATAAGGTATGGTCCACGCGAAGCTCCGTGACTAATTGACTAATATTTTGTAGTTTGTATTGGGATTATATTATGGGTTTCTATAGTCTGTACCGGCGAGCGAGAAACAATGGCGCTTCAAGCTTCAAGTGTTCACCATGTGCGGACGGACTTTGTGTTGTTTGACGCAAAGAACAGGGGATTTGGGAGATTGTAAAAATAATTCTTGCCAAAACCGTAAATAGACTAAATAGGTACCGAGTCATTAATAAATACCTTGAGTACCTTACTACTTCATGTTAACGGATTGAAAATGTGTTCATAGCTTGTAAAGATTAATCCTCGACTACACATCCGGAGGTCGCGAGTGCAAATTCCAGCGTGCGCAAAAAAATATTTAATAAAATTGTGTTATTTTACCATTATTTAAAATAATATTTATAATAATTTAGGTGAGAACGGCCATCAGATATGGATGCTGAGTGAACGAACGCGCTCTAGAGTACAAGCTGCCGAAATGAAGTACTTGAGAGGAGTGGCAGGGGTTACGAAATGGGATCATATAAGAAACTCGACGATCCGAGACGATCTAAACATTGAACCACTGCTACTATTCATAGAAAAATCGCAACTGAGGTGGCTTGGGTATGTACTAAGAATGCCTGATCACCGAATTCCAAGGAAGATACTATGTGCGATTCCAGAGGGTAGACGTCCAGTGGGCCGCCCCAGACACGGTTGGGCGAGGCAACTCCAGAAACTGTGTGAGGAGAGGATGGGACTGCCATGGACGGAGGCCGAACAGTCAGCTCAAGACAGGGACGTATGGAGGAGCCTTGTCGATGCAATGGGTCCCCGACCCGAATAGGATAAGGGGAGGAAGATGATGATGATTATGAATAATTTAGGTATTTGAGATACTTTCTAGAGTGGTTGATACTCTCAGCAATAGTTTCTATGTTCCCGATTATAATAGAATAGCATAGACTGTTTTATCTCCCGGCTTGCAGAACTAACTTGCCAATGGTTATGTCAGTCGGGAGAGCAGTCTTCTTGTTAAATAGAATCACTTGGAATATCGATATGCTTAACATCAACGAAGCACTATTTAGACAGCAAGCTTTATTGTCGTTAGTCTGATTGTGCTTCATTGATGTTTAAATTGTTCATTGATGTTTAAATTGTTTAATTTGTTTAAATTGTTTGAATTATTTAAATTGCTCAAATACGCTTTAATCTTAATATTTTATCTACTTTAAAAACGATTTTAAATTTAAATTTTGTTATGTTTTTGAAGTGAATAAATTGAATTGAAAAAGTATCACCCTGATTATAGACCACCATTTAGGAACTAGAAACTTTGCTTAAAATGATTTTAGCCGTGTTTGGTAAACAGATCTGAATAAGCAGGTACTTCTCAACCATCACGCGTCGTCCACAATATTACGATACTAGATATATGTTTTGTATGGCTCCATGCCAACTGAGAATAAAGTCAACTCAACACCTCCTTGAAAAGTCATTAAAAGCTATGGTTTTTTTTTTAAATTAGCCAATAACCATAACCTAACGTAACCTATTTAACCAATTTTTTTAAGTATATTTTTTTTATTACTCTGAATGACTTATCTGAGATGGTTCTGAGTTGGTTTCATTCCGAGTTATCCGGTCACCGATTTTCATTGCAAACAATTTTTTCATCTGAAATCCATAAATTCGATTTATTTCACTAATTTCTACCGATATATACCTAACCACAGTCATCTATTGGTGGCCGACAATTTGATCCCACGACAGTTGGCTCCCTCGAAATTGGGGGATCATCTGTCATGGAATAATTTTATTGTAGATGAAAACTTAGGTAACTACTTGTCGTGAAATTTTACTAAATTGCGCAATATGCTTTGATTGTTATTTACCAATAGTTTATTTTTTGGGTATTGAATTTAGTTGGCTAGTTGGCGTGAGGTTGACTGCAAGAGTAGACAGTTGCCTATATAAATATAATTTTATTTATTATTAAGTGTTACGATATAATTTTTTTTAAATCTGCCAACGAACAATATATATATTTTACGCCTTACTAGATTAGCACTTTTGAAGTTGTCATAATGAATTATAGAAGTTGTGCACTATAGTACTTTAGTTTAGTTTGTACAGCGCCCTTGAGGTGATTTTTCACAAAAACGGCGCTATATAAATCATCCAAATATTATTAAGTAATTTTGATGTTAGAATACATATAATATTAGGTTTATCCCAAATATCTAAACCATTTCAGCGTTATCTCTAATATATTAAAGGTTTAAATAACTAACTAACCATCCAGCCGTTTCCCCGCAGGGATAGGCAGAAAGGATAGACCGCCAAAAACTCGGTTTTGGCACAGACTCCTTGTCTCGTATCATACATACCCTTCTGTAATTCTGACTCTTGACATGACCCGACTCTAATGGCTCACTTGATCATGCCATGTCTTTTTCGGGTGTTCCTGATTTATTCTACGATTTCACATTCGCGTCATGTATACTCCTTACACTCCTTTCTTCGTTCACTCGCTCTATATATGCTCAAACCATCTAAGCGTCACTTTCTTAATCTTACTCATTATATGCTTACATCAGCCTTGCATTCTTTGCGCATCTCCATACGGTTTTACCACGTACACGCCTCAGGGATCTCATGCATTAAATTTACTTTCATTCTTCTGCCAGCTCCATGCCTCACTGCCACACGTCAAGGTATGCACCAGCAGTCCACTGTGGACTGCTAGCTTCGCTTCTTTGAACAATTTTTTGTTAGTCCCAACTCCCAACCACGTTCAGCCTTCCTGGAGTTACCTGCATTTACGCTTCATATTGATCTATCATAATATTTCAATATCTCTATCAGCCTTCCTATCTCCTAAACATACTTCCCAAATACACGAACTCATTCACCTGCTCCAATATTCATCTTCACAACTATATTGCACAAATGAGTAGAAATTTTCGAAAATATAAGTCAAATTAATCAGTTGTTTTGTAACTAAGGACATTGAGGTTATTTTTCACAAAAACGGCGCTCTACAAATTATCCAATAATTATTTAATATTTTTCCTATTTTCGGATTTTAACAACCCAGGCTAATTTGTTTTCGGAACAACTCATATAGTTCTCATAGAAATCGTTATGTCTCCCTTATTATCTTAGTGAGAAATATGACATAAACCGCGTTAGAAAGAGTGAACAACACACTTTGTATCCAAATCTATAAGTTTACCACAAAATAAGTAAAATGTATAGCTTTATGAAACCAAAGTTCCGGATGGCATTTTGAAAAAATTGTGAAACTTTGGGAATTTTTTGTTAATTATTTTACATGGAACGATCAAAAAAGGTGATGTGGTACTAACGTTAATAATATAATTTTCTAATAAAATATTTTTATCTTTCAAAAATTACATGCTTATTTCGATTTATAAAATTTGAAGTCGAACTTCACTTTTCAAAAACAGTTTTTAGTTTTCGGATGTGTTCAGAAATATTCCATTTATTTGTTTTTTTTGGACAGCGGAAATATTTTGACCATCTGACAAAATATGGTCGAGGCTTGAGGGTTACGACTCCACTGTACAGGAAGTTACCGGTAGTTAGTAACCTACTTAATTCAATATTTATATAAATGCGAATTACTTTATTTTGGTGATATTTCTTTACTCCATTATTACACTTGACATCTCCTCGGGGTCCGACCTTATTCATTGTTCCTCGGCTATTTATAGAGGTGGGTTAACCGAAGGTGCCAGTCGGGGGAATTTGGCGGTAATAAAACTAACGTTCAGGTTAAAAATATACCGTGCTGTTTGGTATAATAATAATGTAGGTAGAACCCACGCCGGCCTACGCAGCTGCGAGGCGTGGAGGAACTTGGACAAAATACCAAATCTCTAACACATGAGACAAATCTGGAAAGTCACGTACAATGTAACGGTTTTACCTGATGTAGCCATTAAGATGTAATAGGCGAATATATAGGTAAACTTACGATTACAGCTTTCTTTGTTAGCAAATTTGAAATTGGAAGAAATTTATTTCTTTGTGGGCAAATTTGAAATACGAACTGATTTACTAACTATCTTTGTGTGTAAATTTAAAAAAGGAACAAATTATTTTCTTCGTAGGCCAATTTGAAATTGAAACTAATTTTCTTTTTGTTTTTAGGTAAATTAAAAATGGAACCAATTAACTTTCTTTATAGGGCAACTTGAAATTGGAACTAATTTACATTATTTGCATGTAAATTTGAAAAAGGAACCAATAAAATTTCTTTGTTGGCAAATTTGAAATACATACTTAGTAATTAATTTACATTCTTTGCATGTTGATTATTTTTAGGGTGTCATGCCGCGTTGCGCTACCTCCTTCTTTAGCCAACGTTTCTGAGAGTGTTACGCCCTGATATGGACACTGTAATGCTAGGTAGCGCAACACGACATACCACCCCAAAAATAAATAACCAAAATACTTTGGCCGTGAAAACCTAAAATCATATTTTTGCATACTAATTAAAAATAGGAACTAACTAAATTTCATTATTGGCAAATTTGAAATAGGAACTAATTAATTTTCAATTCAATTGACAAATTTGAAATAGGAACTAATTAATTTTCAATTCAATTGACAAATTTGAAATAGGAACTAATTAAATTGCCCCGATAGAAAATTTGTTATAGGAATTTCCTAATTAAATTTATTTGTTGGCAAATTTGAAATAGGAACTAATTAAATTTTTTTGTTGACAAATTTTGAAATAAGAAATTGACTCTGCTTTTAAGGAAATTTGAAATAGAACTAATTCACACTATTTATAGGCAACCGTGAAAGGAAATTAATATTTTCCGACATTACGTGAGAGTGAAGAACGATTCGTCAATTTCTCTTGATATAGGTACCTAATATAAAAAAAAACTTAATTTTTGTTTTTTCATATTTACAAAAATGTATGGTTGTGAAAAGCTTTAATATTATTTGTGGAATAAGCTGCCGAGATTGAAAAAAAAATTAAGAATGTTTACATGATCCAAATTACGAGAAAATTACCCAGGTAAGATATAAACAGAAAACAATAAAACGTGAGATTAATTCGTTAGGTAGGTACTTTGAATAAAACAAATGAAATAAAAATAAATTATGCGTTTGTACCTTAGTAAACACAATGATTATATTATATTTTAGAAAATCTTTTGATAGGGGAACGTTTCGGAAATTAAATTGATTAATTTTCTTTGATCTGCGAAGCATGTTGTAATTTTATAATCCCCCGATGAAATTGTAATTCGTTATTTTGTTTCACAAAAGGGACGAAAATAAAAACAAAATGGCGACATTAGATGCGGAATAAGAAGAAGAAGTGCAAACGTCATTCAAAAGGAACACAGGAACAATGCAGCTATAATAATGCCGAAGGAAGCTTTTGTTCCTTGCTCCTTGAAACGTGAAGATTTTGAATGGATGAAGCATCTGCCAAAACAATAAAATAGGTAGGGGTCCGCCAGCAAAAAAATAAGGTATTTAAAAATAATACCTAGTAAATTTCAGTTTTTTTTTTTCATTTTGTTGGTACTGAACACAGCAAGGTAGGTACCTACCTAATTGAGCGGACATTGACAGGAATGGTTCCACCATTTTGTTTTTTTTTTAAACTGCCCATTGCTTTGTAAAAGTTTCTTTATGATGTCGATTGAAAGGTGGTTCTGGAATTTCCGGTCACTTAATTTGCGCTTATTTAGATAGGTACCTAAGTACCTAGGTACTTCCTGCCAGATGATACCATGAGCTGTGTTGTCTCGTTTGCAGGACACGTGACCCATAATCAAATTATAAAATCGGTGACCAGACATCTCAGAATGAAATCAACTCAGAACCTCCTTTGAAAAGTCATTGAAAGTGATGTAAAAAATTGATTAAAGTGGTTACTTTAGGTTAGGTTATGGGATATTTTAAAATATTTTTTTCATTGCTTTTAATGACTTTTCGAAGAGGTGTTGAGTTGACTTGATTCTGAGTTGACATGGAACCATAAAATCCACACATCTTTGTGTTTGACGTAAAGAAATTTTTAAAGTAAACAAAGGGAGATTGAAATTGGTGTAGATACATAAAACGTTACCTTGTACCTATAATTTTTATTTTTTCAAGAAAAAAAAACAGCTTTTTGTCGCTAACATTTCTTTCGCGGTCACTTATGTTGCGTTAGAGTAAAATTTTATTTTATTTATTTGGTAGATAACGGTCACCTTTTGGTTTGTTATATTAACGAAATAAAACAATAAATTTGTTTGTAACAAATACATTTATTTAATTTAATACGACAGTCTAGTTTCGCTAACACAAACATCATCGGTGTACAAATTAAACTAATAAAAAAATACATTGTGTGTTCTTACATTATAAGCAAACATGTTTCCATGACAACTCAACAAAGTGACATAACCAAACCTAACGTAGGTAATCTAATTTATTAATACAAAACTATAAGTTCATCATGAACGTGATGCTGCGTTAGAATGTACATCTTTTAATAATATACAGGCAGATAATGTTTAGGACCATACTTGGGTCGTTCTTCTTTTTAACCTCCATAAAGTTGTCTCCACCAGTTAGTGGAGAAAAATTCAACAGAATTACCAATATTATTATTTTGTAATTACTTTAAAATCTACTGTACTAAAGACGTAACGACTGTGTGCGTTTTAAAAAAATATGTTTTTATATTTTTGTAGTAAAAATTACGTGACAGAGATGTAACTCCTCCTGATAGAAGTGCATTTCACACAAATTACAGTTGTCTTCTGCCACCTCGACTTGCGTGTAATCTTTAATGTTACAAAAAATGATATGACGACATAAAATATAAAACTATTTTTAAACTCCAAAAAGTATAACTTATCAAGTAACAGCGATTACTATTTTAAATAATGTTTAATAAAATATTTTAAAAAATCTTAAAAACTTGTCTCCCACAATTTTTATGTCGTACGACAATTCTATCACGTGGGTTGTCATTCGAAGTAGGTATAAACACAGCTCGTGTTTGTCACCCCCAATAGGCATTTTAGGCCTCCTTCCCCCCTTGCTACAATTTCTCCTCTGAGATCCAGAGAGATTATTTTTTTTTATTTTTATTTATTTATTTAACGCCCAAAGGGCTTTTACATGATATGTATTGTAATTTTAAATTGACAGATACTTTGAAACTTTTGAAATAATAAAATTACATTAGATAAAAGTCATACAACAAGTGTTACAGCACATAAACAAAAACAGAAAAATACAGCTATTTCGTAGGTTTACAAGATGTGTTTAGTAATAATGTTGAAATAAATGTTTTTTATGATCCACAAAACTCGCCAAGTTGATATTGAAAATGTCAATATCACAACATTTATAGTAAAAACAAAATGTGACAGAGTGGTGGAAATGTGACAGAGTGGTAAAAGTTATGTAAGTTAAAAAAAAGAATAACCCACTTACCTGAGAGGTAAGTGGGTTATTACCCCGGTGGGGCTTAACCTACTCACTTGATATTAACACAAAGTACATAATTGGGAAAGCAAAGTTATTGGAAATTCTATTATTTAATCTTGGCATTATTTTTAATAATATGAGTATATGTTCATTGTTGAACGTTTTTAGGAAAGAAAAAGCAAATTTTATGATGGGCGGTACAACAATGCACGGATTCGTTGTGAATAAAAATGAGATTCGTCCCTCGGTAAGAGACAGATTTGCGTGATAGTTTTAATCGTTGCATATGCCCTAAAGACACAAAGGTATCTAAAAACATCACAAGATATTAAATGTATGCCAGTTCGTAATATATAAAACATATATATGTTTGAAGTCAACACGTCGTTGAAGCTAGGTACCTACTAACTCTTTGTAGCGATTCTTGGGTGGGTACCTTGTCATCAAAGCATCTCACTAACAATAAATAAAACAGCCCCTCCCAAGCAACCCCCCTTTAGTCGTGCCCGACGCTGAGCCCGATTATTAAATGACCCGGCAACAAAGTCCCGAGTTCCGCTCCATGGACGGAAGCGCAACTACTACAAACTTTTAATTTGAAATAATTAATTTATGTTTTGAACCACCCCTTCCCCCTCTAAGGCGCCTATTATTATAATCAACGAATGATTAATTTGAACTATCTTTTAAATTACCTATTATTAGAAAACATTTTTAATTAATTTTCAATCGCAATGGATCAGAAAAAACATATAAAAGAATTTTTTTTTATCTATTTTGTGTTGTTTCAATTTTCATTGATAAATATCACATTGGACACGTTTTGTATAGTTTTATATTTTTCAATGGTTTTGTATATTATATACTTAGTTCACTGTGAAAAATAAGTTTTCCATATTGTATAAGTACGTTTTATTGTATAATTGCGTTTTGAAAAAAGAAATGTAACATCTGGGAAAATTTGTGGAAAATCAGTAATAACATTCTCATTCTGATATGATTTAAATAAAGCAGTCTTTTATCATAAGTGAGGAGTTATATATACCTACCTGTATTTTCAAATACTTAAATATTTTTTTAGCCTTCCTTGGGGTTTTCTAAAAATAATAATTGAATAACGTTTGAATTTAATAATAATTGAATAATTTTTAAACCAGTGTAAAAATACCTTATATCATCGATATAATAATATGGTATAGGGTATTTTCAATTACATCATTTAAAATATAATGCGATTAGAACAGCATTGTAAGTAGGTCCTACTGTATAAAATGATGCATCGCAGAAAATAAGAACGTGAAAAAGCCGTACAAAAATACAGATAAGGTGCCGTATACCCGCTCAAAAAGAAGAAGAGGGAGAGATTTGTAATTACGAATGTTGGAGAGAGCGCGCTTATATTTAAAACGATAAATTTGAAGCGAAAATTGTGAAAACGTTTAATAAACACGACTCGTTATAAATAGAGCAAGAATCTCTTCGGGAAATCTAAAATAGCATTTAAAGAAACACTGTGAATTTTTTCATACATATAACTACTAAAATAAGTAAAATGAACGTGTTTATAATAATTTTCGGAGCATATCTTTAAAAATAACATATATATTTTTAAGAGCTTAAAAACTTCAAATATTTAAAGGAGATATGTAAGCAATCGGTAGAAATTCGGGATGCGGCGGATTAATTGTTGTCTTCATTAGGCGCCAAAATTCAACCTGATCCAGGCGCCATTCGGCTTGGGGTCGTGGCTGAGTACACGCAATCGAAATCACGCAATGTAAAGTTGATTTCAACGCCATTAGAATTAACATAGTGGCCATAAAATTAGCGCAGTGTTTTTGTTAGAATAACGTGATGGGCGAAATGGCAGGCATAGGCGGCGACAGAAGGCCAAAAGATCTCCCGGCCTCCCTTCGAACTCAAAACAGAATGATTTAAAGTTTTAAAATATCAAATCGCTGCTAATGAAAATGTAATTTATAATTATCCAGCTTTATATAAAATTTTGAACAAAATTAACGCGCTCATTTTGCCTGTGGACCAAAGTTATTATCATAGCCTTGTTTTTGTAAAACTGAAGTAAATACATATTTTAAGAGGGAAATTAAGATAATCGAGAGTAAAAGTGTTCCTCTGAGCGTTTTCTCTGCTGCTTTAAGTAATGATGTTATTTTATACCTAACAATAAATTTGGGCCATGTGAAAGATGTTGGAGACGTCGTTTAGGAAAGGAGGTTGTACAAAATATATTGGTAGATATTATTCCTAGACATTATACTTTGGAATAGGCTAAGGGCACCTACCTATACCTAAAGGTTCCAATTTATTTGTAACCAAAGTGAGCAACATTTATATTTTTTGTTATAATTTTTTATTTTTTAACTTTTTATGAGTAAAACCTCAAACTGTAATATTTAATTAAATGAAGAGATAATATGGGTGGTTCTAAGTCGAAGTATGTTACAGTTAAAAGTGACCGAATTGGATATCGACACCTTAGCTCAGTGGATAAGAGCGCCCAACCTGGAAAGTAGGGAGGTCCTGGGTTCGAGTCCCAGAGGTGTAAATATCTTTTTCTGATTTTTCTGTTTCCAGATTTTCGATTGAGTTTCGCTCATTTAATTAAATATATTTTTTGTATTATTTTTACGCTGAGAACTTTCGCTCAGGGCCTTCTGTGTGGAGCTATTGTAAAAATGGCTATCATAAGGATAATATTCACCCCGCAGACTGCAACGGTGTGTGGAACTGTGCTCCTACCGGTCATGTAAGTTATGTCACAAGCGGAAAGTAGGGGGAAAATCAGGAATGCCGACTTACCTTATTTCTCCCTTCGCTTATATTAAATTTCACTGGTTCAATCACATTCAATTGCACTGGTTCAATCATCACAAACTAGTGAGCCTACGATGGCTTTACCGGCGTCTACTAAATATAACATATTGTGAAATTGTCAATCCCTCTTTATTTATTTATTTATTTTTTACATGAACTCCACACAGGCGGCTCCGAGGAAAATAATTTCCCTCAGGGCCTATGTCATCTTTGAAAGGTGTGTGGAGGGTGTTTTTGAGAAGAGGAAGCCGGTCTTGAAGACACCCATGTTGTAGGAGGGAGGAAACACAGAGGCCGGCAAATCGTTCCACAGCCGAGCTGTTCTCTTGTGACTAATGTCAACCGTGTACAAATGTTGGGCGCGTATTTGGCGTGTTTCCCGACTATGCACCGGTCCCGAAGGGATCAATGACGCTAGTTCCTCGGAGCATCTTCCATTGTAATACTGGTAGAACAAGAACGGCATTCCCACCTGATGCCTGTGCTCTAAAAATTACGTTTGTTAAGTTAGGAGAATCTATCAAACGGACCGCCCGTTTCTGCCCAGAGTCGAGATTTATAACTGTCGTTAAATTGTTTACTTACATTTTTAATATTTTTTTCTACATTAACGCCACACAGGAAAATAATTTCCCTCAGGGCCTATATAAACTTAGGGGATGCTGTGTGAAGAGTTTTTTAAGGAAAGAAAGAAGAGGAAGTTTTGGGAAGAAAACAGTATGAATGATGGGTGGGAATCTGGGGATTAGTGTGTCCAGGAGTGACGAACGTACGTATCCCTTTAATTGCAGTGCAAGGCGATGGGTCGAGGGATTTTGGCTGGAGAGGTCCAAATACCTTCTCAACCAGTCTTCCTCGATCCGATCCAAGCCACAGGTGGTCAGGCCCATCGGCAGCCAAGACCTTGACAAACTTACCACATGAATCCGGGCACCCCTTCTAAGTCACCAAACGTAGTGAACTACTTGGAGTGATCTATGGCAGAGGCGTTGGTTATCCAATAAATGGTTCTCGGGGCGGCAGTGCCCGTATCCGCCTCCCAGAATGCATTTAAAGTAAAACAAAAAGAATTGAAGCGACCTATAACAATATTAATAGATTATGCCGATCTTACTGTTGACACGAAACAGACGATCAAGAAGCAGGGAGGCAAACATAATATTTCTGCTCTGGACTAACGAGTTTTTAATAAATCAGACTCTTGCAATCATTCCAACAAACGAAAAAAAAATCCTTCCAAAACGAACCATACATCGATTTAGGTATAAAACGCATTACATGAGTGCATACAGCTTCTATAGCTAGAGTAGGCATCTACCTAAGCCAGCAAAAGTGCCCGAATAAAGTGCTATAATAAAGTTTAAACGGCGCCCGGAAGTAGATAGTGAAGTGAGCAACAAACTAATGACGTTTGTTTATAATTACCCCTTTCCCGCCAGGCGTCGGCGTCGCGACGGCCTCTGCTCGGCACTTCCGGTGAGCGTCGCCAAGGTGGATCCCGCTCAGACCAAATAACAAGGTGCCTGTGTACTTATGGAAACTAGTAGATAAATGCACGTTGTTCGTAGAAAGAAGAGCCTGCTGTGTAAAATATTGTTTTGCGCGTTGGATAGGCTTTTAAAATAAAAAGGTCACAATTTTCTTCAACAAATTCGACGTTAGGTACATGGGTTGAAAAAGAAGACATAGTTTTTTTTAAAATGTATACAACACCGAATTCATTGTTGCTTTCAAGTAAAAGTATTGGGTCAGGTCATTTTTCCTCTTGCTATTAGGTTCTATTACTCTGACTCTTGATATGGCGCAACTCATGTATCCGATTCACTTGATCGAGCTATGTCTTACTCGGACGCCCCCGATTTTTTCTACTGATCACTAACTAGTAATAACACGGACATTTCGAAGATTCGTAGCTGATTTTCATTAGCAGGTTTTCAGTGAAGAAAACAATCAAAAGTGATTTGAGAAGTATGTTAGTGTTTGCACAATTTATGTAAAAGAGATAGGTATTTAATTGATATCCCATCGTTATTTTTTACCGACCAATAAAAATGTTAGCCGGTCTACCCTCTAGCTCGGTAAGGGTAAGAAAATACAAAAATCGAAGACACCGCGCAGAAAAATAAAGTTCACTACGGTTTGCAGCGCAGCCATTGTGGGACTTTTCTGCGCGCGGTCTCCAGTTTTTGTCGATTCCTATTCCCTTTCAAGTCAATGGGACTGCGGGTTCATTTTTTTTAATTACAAATACTTACATATCTTGAAGAATTCATTTTAACGAATTTTTTTGCACAGGACACAGGTTGAATTTGACGTGTCAACGATAGGGTACTTTAATGAACGTGCCTGTTGCATACGCCAATAGTTTAAAAAAGTGTCCTCGTATTAAAGTAACTCCCCTATGCTTTTTATATAGTACCAGATGGTTCCCGGCATGCAATGCAATGCCATATTCAAAGAAATAAATTGTTTCTCCACGATGTCCTTTCCTGTGCCACCTTCCCCGCCTTCCCTCTCCCTTCTCCTGCTCCACTGTCTTGCCAACCCGCCTCTCACTTTCTTTATATTCAGTCCTAGTACATTCAGTTTTCAAAAAGCTCCGGTGCCACTTATTACAAATTTTTTACACAAATATTCATTTTTGTGTATAAGAACAATCAATCAAAATTGGTACCTAACATAGGAACCTATTTAAAATATCTAGTCTTTAGTATTGATTCGATTCAAATTATTATGTAAGTATTTCAAATTAATTAATTTATTTAAAGAGTTTTGAAAATTGAATTTTGACTTAACAATCATTGTCTTGCAAAAAGTCAAATTTTTGACAGTTTCGCGAGAATTTTTGTGATGATTAAAAAACTTTTCAGATGTATTGTCAGGTGGTTGTAATACTCTAGAAACCTTCGCGAGGGCTTAAAGAAGGTATTTGAAAGTTTCAAACATTTCCTATGCTTAATATAGCAATACACAGACATCTCATTAATCCCCAAACACATTTTGATTAATATAGATTATACATATATAGACCAGGTACTAAAACAAAAAATTACACCGGTTCAATTGTTTATCACAACTTTTCTGTTTTTAATATTTTTTATAGAGCTCCTGACGGGGACAGGTTGAATTCGACATGTCACCGATCGGGCACTTTCACGACGTGCCCCGTGCACCCGTGAATAGTTAGAGCAAAGTGCCCCCATATTGGAGTGACTCGCCCCACAGACGCATTAGCCCCCGCCTCCCCTTCTCACCGCGACCCTTAACGATGTACTTATGCAAATCAGATGGCTTTTTTAGTTCTCTTAGGGGAAGAGGGAGAGAGGGGCAAGTAGTCTCGCTGCGGAGGAATTCGAGACCAACTATCTCCGAGCTGAAAGTTTAATTAAGGTGACTGGAATAATGCATGTACGTGATCTAATGACTCTTGCCATCGCTTGGCCGCTGAGTGAAGGCATTTTTTGGTTTTAGTAAACGGTTCATGTAGTTGAAGTTAAAATTGTGAAATTTTTACGTTAACTTACAAAGAGGTGAGTACATTATTAAGTTTTTGCCTTTCGTTAAAATTGCTTATTACCAATTCTTTTTTAAAATGATATGATTACGACATTTCTTTCGAAGTACGCAAAAGTGCTTTCATTCTTATCTCTATACATTCATTACCCACATGAACACATAATAGCCGTTTTCTCTTGGAATGCTATTTTTTATTTTTTTATTTTTATTTTTTTTTCTTTACATTGTTTTAGAAAAGAATGTATCATTACTGGGGTACCCCGTTCTAAGGTCCCATTGTACATGTTTTTGTGTTAGAATTATAAGTTAATACCTATTTTTAAATATTACAAGAGGAAAATTATAAAATTATATCTAAAAGAAAGCACTATACAAGCATTATTAATGTATGAATGAATTTGTACAGCGCACTTGAGTTTTGCAAGATATCACATGACAGAACAGACGTTCTAGCACAGCGTAGCATGGAAAGAGGAAATGTGCTATTAAATTAAATTACGGCAGATATCAAATTATTTAATTATTCTTTAAATAGTAAAGGTTTTATTAAAACATTATCTTCCAAAACGAGAAGTCTTATATTGTGACTGGACGAACAATCCGTCAAAAAATTTAAAGATAAAAAAGTATTTATACGCAAGTGATCTAAATAATAAATTTTTTAATTTTACTGTTAACGAATGCAGCACATTAGTAACACATTTACCTTTAATTTAATAATTCCAGAACAGTAGTTTCGTGGCTTCAATTTGTCCACTCACGGCATTTCCACGTGAACCATCGCAATGACAGAACATTAACGATATTATTTTGATACTGACAATTTCCACTTGATTGCACCATAGATTGATAATGTTATCTATCGTGATCAAATTATTAAAAATGACAATGTTTTTCTCCGGGCAGTGAAAATAAAAAAAAATCTAAATGACCACAATTGAAAATATTATAAAGATTTGGTTTCGTCAAACACAGAAACATAAATAATAATTGCAATAGCCGACACACATTAACAGTAAATAAAATTAACATTTATTCGCGATGTAAATATATTTTATAAATTCATAAAATATCGGTATTGACTAAGGATTAAGGTTCGAATAATATCTGAACAGATTCAGGGGAAAATTTTATTAGCCCCGATCAGGTCTCGAGATCAAAGAAAAAGCAATTCAGCAAAACACCCACCAGAAAATTCTTGTTTTTGTCATCGCCCAAATAAAGAGCAAACGGAAGAAATTTTATTAACATGCCATTGTGAATTTCGCAAAAACAAAAACAGCCTCCGCACTCCAAATGTATGCATGAAACACAACTCAAAACAGAACAATAAAGGTATAATTCAACGTCACAAGTAACCACCCCCTCAAGATGTAGATCTGCTATGCGAAATACAATATGGGGGAGGATTCTCTTATAGATGGGTGTAAAAGTTAACAGTAAAACACCCCCCAGGGTCAATCAAAGTTGGTTTTCTTTGTCTCGTGGAAACACCTTGGATTCGTCTTTATTCCCAGCGTTGATTGCCTCTTTTTATTTCTATTACATCGCTATTCATATGCCCCGGGGATTCTGTGCCAGTATTAAGGGGCGTCGCATCCCTTTGGACAACGTGTGCGATGCACATAGGCGGCCGAATCGAGGGGCGGCCAAAATTTCAGCAAAGGTCGCCACTTGATTATTATTCGGTCTTCATGACTGTTTCTTTTGAAAATAAAGAAATGAGATATTTGAGGCGTCCATATTACGCGGTCCGTGGATTTATCTCTCAATGCCTGAAGTCATTTGTAAAGCGAGCTTCTTCGCTGAACTCTTTTGATTCAAACCAGAGTAGATCGCACAATAAGATGTGGAGGTTAGATTTGAAATAATAGACTTATGTTCATTTACTTGGTAAAAATGTTAATTACGTGTAACAGTTTAGATAAACTAACAATAACGTGAAATGGATTATGATGCTACCTGTAAGGCTTTAAAAAATGGGGTTCCACGCCAAATTAGAATCAAGTCAACTCAACATCTCTTCGAAAAGTCATTAAAAGCAATGAAAAAAATGATGACCTGATCTAATTTCACCTATTTAACCAATTTTTGAGATACAGAGTTGATTTCATTCTGAGTTGTCCGGTCACCAAGAAATGGAATGAACGAGTTTAAGAAAGCGATCGATAACAAAAGTTTCAGAATGAGTTGACGTTTTTGTCTCTAGTAAAATCATAGACAAAACTACACAAAGACAAATTTGTCATAAAAGAGTGAGATAAAATGCGACACAGACGTTTAATTACAGCAAAGAAGTCTATATACAGAAATTAATTAAAATTAATTTAAATTTAAGTGACAGAGAAAATAAAGTTAAATATTTCAATATAGGACGGCACAAGACTGAACAAATATGACTGAACACATCAATGAGGAGATGCCAGAAAATAATAATAAATAATTTTTGGATAATAGCTTAAATAACATGATTAGTAGAGACAAGATGAGATGTTTAACATTTAAATTAATTTATCAATCATTGAGGAGATTAACCGATATAAGTGTGTTATGAGGGTCTTTGAAATTAAATCGGTATATATCACACCCCTAGGAACCAATGCTAGTAACTAATGAAATGTTAATAACGAATATTCGCTTCATAATCATTTTCTAATACTTCCCTAGATAGTGTCGCCAGATCCTGAAAACTTGCGAAATTCCGTTTCAATAATTATTATTAATATACCCAATGAGTGCTTTATAATTACCGTGACGATTCACGGTTACGTGACGGCAATAAAAGGCAATAAACACACGTTCCTTATCGCTATAATGCTGCAGCTCTGTCTTACACATTAAATAATAGTGAGACAAAATATGAGACATACAAAATACGTGTGACTGCTTCCTTCAAACTACAACTTATTCCTTGCGTTCTATTTTCTTTATAAGTGTGAGGGAGATGTATGATAATGATTGAATGTTTCCTTTGGAAGGGTGCAGACATACGTTCACCGTTTTCGACTGTTGTTATTTAGTGTGTAAGAAAGAACAAACCATCAGCGCATTGATATTTGACGTTTTTTAATTTTTGGAATTCATTCACACTTCAATATTATCCTTGTAACTATATTCCATACTTTCAAAATTATCGTCACGGCTAGTAGTACCTACTGGTCTACGGAGATGTTACGGTGCGGTGTGTGAGAGATGCAAGAAAATAATCGCTTTTTTCCTTTGGAGGAAAACATACGTACATTGTGTTTTGCATCTTTTGAAAGAGCTGCAGAATTTTAGCGATAATGAACGAATGTTAATTTAGTTTTTTGCCGGTAATGATAAGAGCGTTCATACGATATAAAAAAAAAACATTTTTTTTATTAACAGGCCGTTTCTCAGGGCGATTTTTTTTCGTGCACAGCGCGGGTCTGTAAGTATCTGGGAGGTAAGTCGGGGGTGGTCGTGGGCGGTGTTCCCGCCCCCGGGGTGCGAGGCATAAGGTACAAGTCCGGGGAGGAAGCTCGAGTCCCCGCCACCCGGCTGGGGCTGTTTATGCGAGGTTTATTCTTACGGCACAACTCTGGCAAATTGTATTGCTTGACGTGAAATCAAGGAATTTAGCTTTGATACCCGCGCCGGGCTGCGATGAACGAATGAACCAATGAGGACGCCGCTCGCACGCTGCCAGGTCTTCATCGATAAAATTGAATTTTTCATGACTCCACTGAGCTCGCGTAAGGAATGAAATACATCGGATCATTTTTCCATTCCGAGGGGTACAGAGCAATGTTCGACATTAACTCGAAATATGATATTCTTGCAATTTATTAAGACATGTGCACTCCGTGATTTAAATTTTAATTGAAGAAGAAGATAACACTTATAATCTAAATGAAAATATGAAAGAAAACAAGACACAGAAAAACAGAAAAAACAATGGTCGCAACTGGGACTCGAAACCAGACCTCTCGTCTAACCGGGACGTGCGCGTTGAAGATAATATTAATGATTCTAAATATTTGGAATATGGGATTGACAAATATGACGGTTTGACAGAAGGTGGCAATAGCGAAATTGGAAAACGCGCACGTCCCAGTTAGACGAGAGTTCTGGGTTCGAGTCCCAGTTGCGACCATTGTTTTTTCTGTTTTTCTGTGTCTTGTTTTCTTTCATATTTTCATTTAGATTATAAGTGTTATCTTCTTCTTCAATGATATATTACGTTGATGGGAATAACCTTCAAAAGTTATAAAAAGAGAGTTTTCTCATAAAAAATTGAAATTTTAATTGGTTAATGTTAATTCATTTTTAAATGAACCCATAAAAGAGTACCTACAAAATAAAACTATCAGAAACTTAAAAGCTTTTTTAAAAATATTATCTCCACAGGAAAATACGAGTAATTCTCCTCAGGGCTTTTGGCATCTTTAGAGATGTTGTGTGGAAGGAATGAAGAAGAAAAAGTTCTGGGAAGGAAAACACTATGAGATGTGGGTAGGAATCTGGAGTCAGTGTGTCAGGAGTGACGGACATATGAATCCACCCCTTGCACTGTTGAGCAAGGAGGTAGGTCGAGATAGTTCTGTTGGAGAAGTCTAAAGGTCTAACTCAACCAGTCCCTCCCGATTCGGGTTGCCATGCAGTTGGTAGGCAGAAGCATCCGCCGCCAAGACCCGGACATACCTCACCCATGAACCCGGGAACTCCTGCTAAGTCAACAAACGAACCGATCGGCAAAGAATTTTTGGATTCTAACTAAGAATAACGGTCTGTACACGAATCAATTAAACAATCTTCCAAAAGAAGTATTTTAAAATTCGTCCTACTTTTCATCGTTTCAAGCGAATTTTGTCAAACTTGGGTTCGGTCATAACTTAGGCCCTATGGCACCGAGCGGATTGAAATTTTGTATTCTTATTAAGGATAATGGTCTTAACACGAATCAAGCACTTGGGCTGACCTATGACAGAGGTATTGATTATCCTATAAATGGTTATCGGGGCGGCGGTACCCATACCCTCTCCCCAAATCGTAAATATAGGAACGACACTGTAAAAGTTTTTAAGAATTTTTTTAAAGCTGTTGCAATAATTAAAGCGCTTAAATAGTAGGAGTCGTAAAATATTTATAACATTTAAAAATAAATGTAAATTATTCGTACGATTGTTTTTCAATCATTCACAGTTAGGAATAGTCAAGTCAATTTAATAATTTTACAAGTCAATTTAACAATAAAAAATAAATTGGAAGTTTAGTAATTATAATATTTCAATAATAATAATAATATTCGACTGATTTATATAGCGCCGTTTTCGTGAAAATCACCTCAAGGGCGCTGAATAATGTTAAGAATAGTATTATGAAAAGTGCAATTCGTGTATTACTTAAATTAGCTTATTTCAGATGTAGGCTAGGGTGGGAGGGGATGAGTGAGACATAGTAAATTCTCGATTTGCCACAACCACTCACAAAACTTCTTTCTGTTGTTTCCTACCTCCCCACCCTCCCCCACTAATGCCTAACATAAGGATGGACGATTAAGAATGTATGCTCTACTAAAAACTGAAAATGAATAATTTTTAATTGATTTAAAATGTTTTTTTTTTCATTTGATGATGGGTACACCGAAGTTGAAAAAATACTATCCAAGCTTTAATGCGGGTTACGTACTAATGGTAGAGTTGAATGTTTAGATATACTCGTTAGTTACTTTAATACTTTAGAAGTACAAATATATCTACCTAAATATATTACATTACATTTAAAATAAATTTATGTATCTGTACACAGGGGTTACGAACGCTGATTTCATTAATGTGGCAGTGAAGGATCACATTGATATGAACCTCCCTTTCTCATTCCAAGGAAAGACAATTTTGGTACTAATTTGTAGCTCGTCTTAATTGTTCCCACAAAGAGTTTCATTTTTGAAAATTAAAAGTTCATAAAATGTGAACAATTTCACGCAGGAATACGCAGAAATATTTCACAACCCGTCATCAAAAACAATCGAAATTATTAGTATATTTGATGCAACATTAAACGAAAAATTATCACCAAAATAGCTAATATTTAATTTAATTTTTTTTTAATTGACCGGTCAGTGGTAGTATTGTCATCGTGTTTGGTTCCCACCCGGGTGTCGTGTGTTCTATTCCTTGGCTGGCTAAGTTCTCCATCTCAACCCAAGCAACATTTTCTGCTTACTGTAGAGGTAGTATGAGATTTTCAAATATTGTCAGGTTGTTTATAATCCGGGAATGTTTGTGTTTCTTTAAAAAAAAATCATCTATTAAAACGGAAAAAGTTTGTCTTTTCACTACAGTCTTACTGTAATGAAAAGACGCACCTACGTTTTAAAAATAATGAGTTTATAAGGGATGTATGGATAGAACTAGAGGACTAGAGGCTTCAACGTGGCGTCTTGTTTTCTGGGAACCTGCTTTTTATTTTTCTCTTTGCGTAAAAGGAGGCTATTCCACATAGTAGCTTTCAGTTTTCTGCGTTCAGGAATTGTATCAGAGCTTTTACTATCCGAAATGTGAAGGACGCAGAAAAATACCTGCATTAGTAAAAAATAACTTTGCTTATAAATATTTCACTATTTTTGATTAATTTTACCACAAGGACACTTTAAAAAGTTGAATGTATGTATTTTTAAACTTTAGACTAATGACTGTAAACTTACTAAGCTTAAGTTAACTAAACGATAGATAATAATGGATTATGGGCGTAAAAATTCGAAACATGCCACAACCAATCAAACATAACATCTAACCTATGAAATTGATTGATGCGTTACTAGTTATACTTAGATAGGATATATGTCCTCTTTGTGCGGTGCTTCGTAGCCTAACGGCCTCCTCTTTTTGCGGTGCTTTGTAGAATAAAATGTAAAATAATTTTTGAACTTCGGAAAAAATATTATAATAAATAAACCCTACAATTATCCCACTATTGAAATTCTGCATTCGTTTCATTCTCTCGAAGTTTAGTTTTCTGAATGTTTCACTTTTTTCACTACCGCATGTGAACTGCATACATGTATCTATTTTTTAATTTATGTATCTGTATATAGTTTATTTACATGCAATTTTTTTTAATCATTTGAAAAATTGTGGTGAGTAAAAATTATTATATGTAATTGTAATCATCCTTGAACCGATTTCTACAAATATATTGCAATTACACTACATAATATTGACTAATTAAAAAATTGCAAAGCGAAAAGAATACTATTTGGAAAGGATTTCGATAAGCTGGGAACATAAAAATAAAATAAGTTTTTTAAATGCTCGAACCACAAACTTGTGCAAAAAACTTACGTAATATCTATCGAATTTTTATTGTCTTCGAACACTTTACACACAATAATTAGTGGTTTAATAGTGCAGTCGGAATACTATGCATATTATATGCAACAAAGACTGGATCAAACAACAATTTACTCAAAACATTATAACACATAACCAAACATAACCCAACCCAAACATTAAAAAAATAATTTTAAAAAAACTTTGTTTCGGGACAGAAAATATTACCACAATATCATTTATACCATTGGCGTGTGGTCCATAGAAAAATATACCTACCCGTTTATCAAGACAATTATTTATCTTACTCATAATCTAGATGCTAAGAACAACTGTATATAGATCCTAACCGCAACTAATCTTTAATTTATGTGTATGATACTGTCGCCATGAGTCGACCCACAGTGCCCTTCTTGACAACATCAACGAGGAGACGGAGTTTCTATTTATGTCGACGGAAAAGCTCTTAATCCCAAACATGGGAACACCTCAGCACAGGTTCGCCTAGTTAGGTGTTCACAAAATACTACTACTAACCTATTCACACACAGTTACGGATCATTAACAATTTTTTTCTTATTGAAGAAAGTAGTGTAAGAAGAATATATGACGCAAATGTGAATGGTAGAAGAAGTCGGGGACGCCCGAGGAAGACATGGCACGATCAAGTGAATCAGATACTTGAGTCGGGCCATGTCAAAAGCCAGAATAATAGAAGAGTATGTATGAATGTGAGTGAAGCAAAGTGTGTGTGCCAGGACCGAGTTGTGTGGCGGTCCGTCCTCTCTGCCTACCCCTGCGGGGAAACGGCGTGATGGTTAGTTAGTTAGTTAGTTACCAAACTTATTATCTATGTAAAACATATAATAATTTGTAAAGTGTTTGTTCAAGAATACAAATAAATAAATAAAAAATATATTAGGTATAACCATTCCTCATTGGGTATAAAACTGGATTCAAAATAACAACTATTGATTGGCTATGTCCTCGTAAGGTCGCACGAAACACCGAACCGCTCCCAATTTGCAAATAAAAAAAAATTATTACAATCAGTAATTGCAGTGTATATTTTTTTCATTAACTTTTACACTTTTACACTTTTACACGTCCATCTACTTTTGGCTTTTCCATCCCCGTATCAAAATGCCAGAAGAAATTGGAGTTGGCATTATTAAATTCGTGGAAGTGCGAGGAGGCTTTGAATAAATTAAAATTTATTAAACGGTATGCGTTCTACAAATTTGATGTTGCGTAGGTAATAAGTTTGTATGAGGAAGCTCGTTACCGGGGCTTGTACCGACAATTCGAGTGGAAAAAAGATTACAAAGGAAAGTGGGATTTGCGAAGAGTGGAAAGTGGAGGGTTTTCGCTGCGATTTGAGCGAAAAGAAAAGTAATTGATTTGAAATTTTATTGAATTCATTAATTTGTGAAGATATTCTTTAAAAAAGCACCGATGAAAGGCAGCATTTCGATACATAAACAATGTTTTAATGGCTTTAGATTTGTTTGATGATTGGATGATAATTTACTTTTAAACTTCTGTAATTAAGAAGAATCGAAGGAAATGAACTTGTTTCCTGCCTGACAAGAAAAATCAATTTTTTTCAATGTGTAAACATAACAATACATTAAATATTAGTGATGCATAATTACATTAGAAATACCTTCCGGAGGCATCCACTCAGGAGGCCCTGAGGAAAATAATTTCCCTCGAGGCCTACGTCATCTTAGGGGTCTTAGGAGGTGCTGTGAGAGGCTTTTTTAAGGAATGAAAGGAGAAGAAGTTCTAGGAAGGAAAAATGTATGTAGGATGGGTAGGAATCCGGGGGTCAGTGTTTTTATGAGTGACGAACGTAGGAATCCATCCCTTCAACTGTAGAGCAAGATGATGAGTCGAGAGAGTTCGGCTGAAGAGGTCAAAAGGCCTCCCTCAACCAGACGCATCTGTCACGAAGACCTAGACAAACCTCATACCGTGAACCCGGGCCAAGTCACCAAAGCGAACCACTTGGGGGGTGACCTATGACAGGGCTGTTGGTTATCCAATAAATGGTTCTCTGGGTGGCGGTACCCACACCCTCCTCCCAAACGGATGGAGGTAACGGCCTCCATGGTCGAGGGATAAGGTTCTCGACTAGCAATCCGAATGTCGCGGGTTCAAATCCCGGCGTGCGCAAGTAAATTTTATTAGATCAATTTGTTTATTTCACAATTTAATCATTTAAAAATAAAATAATAAGAATTAAAAAATAAAAAAATAAATATTTGCGGCACGTTCTAAAGATGCTTTCAGTATCGCCTTGGTGTAAGACCACAATTCAGAATTGAAACGTTGGTTGAAACCATCGATCAAGTATAATATTGATCGAAGGTTGAAACTTATGTTTGGTCACCAGTTCTGAATAGCCAGGAATTTCCCTACCATAACCTTCCCCATCTCCTTCCCCTCCCCACTACCTTCAGCCTCACAACATATCCCAATTGGGGATGTCGTAGGCTCACTGCATCCAGGCGGTTCGGACCAGATGGGACTCTTGTGGTGCGGTATTCACAAAAAAAACTTAAATATCGAACAGTCTGAAGATGGCCATAACTAGATAAAAACGGTATTGATAATTTTTTTTTTAAGTTATAAATTGTTTAAATTAATTATTAAGATGAAGCCATGCGTAATAATGTAAAATCATACAAAATCATGTATTTTTGTTTTGAAAATTTGATGGCTTAGAAGTATTATAGATGCTTCAATTAAATACTGCGTGTAGAACATATCTTGGCCCTTAAAAATATCGGTCATTTTTTCAAGTCTTTTAATAAGCCTAGAAAAAAATAAAGTATTAGGTCTATAAAAAATCACTTTCAAGTGCAAACTCTCCTACTTATAAACCCCTTTTCGGAAATCGTTCTATTGTTTACTATAGCAAATTTAGTTTCTGTTATGATAATCGCAAAAAATATATATTTACGCCCGATATTCACAAAATAAAATAAAATATGCATATTCGCGTTGTTATTTCACAATACGGCTGACAGTCGACGAATTTGGATTTTCAAAATGACCCTTATGTCATCTACACAAGGACTACTGGCTTGTCACACCCCACTTTCTTTCAGTACTGCCCCGAAAGGAGCGGGGAACAGACGGATAGTCTTCACGTCGCTTGGTTCCGTGAAATAAATTTAAATTTTGCATTTTATTAGTATAAACAATGCGTAAAAAAGAAGTTAATGTTTTTTACAGGCCTTTACGAAATCAACCTGTAAAAAAAAATCTCAAATACCTTTTCCAACCTTTCCAAAAGCTTTTTCTCAAGTATTTTTAAACTCCTCCCACAAAGGGGCGTGAATTCCGATTTAGATTTTTCCCTGGACTATTGGATCCCCTTAATAAAGGAACTCACAATATTTCTATCGAACGAAAACATGATAAGAGAACTTCCGAACAAAGATGCCAATTTTACAAGAAGATCTAATAATTTATTTTAAAAACGTAATGTAAATATTGATACGTACTTGAGATGGCATCAGTATTGAAAATGCGAGCGTTCTCGATAGTTTATGGGCTACCTACCTAGTGTTATCAGCAGGGGTCGACCGGGTTACAGATGTTTCATTGGAATTCTCAGGAGTCGTCCTTATCTGTGATGGAAGAAATGTGATGAATTTGTCGCGAAGGAAGAATCAAAACACGTGTAGCGATTAGAGCAAGTCATAAACATGAAAAGAAATATCATTAATACTGGTTCAATGACAAGTAGAATCATGCAATTTCGACACCCCTTTGGAAAGTAATTAAAAGTTAAGAAAACAAAAAAAAACGCCCATAAAACCTAATTCATCAATGACCGGTCACCATTATTACTAGGGCAGACCCATAAAAAATCACTGGTTATTTCGTCAGTTATTTATTTATTTATTTATTTATAAATAAACGCCCTTTTTCGGGGCTTTTACATATATAGCATAGAAAAAACATTTTATTGTACATAACTGAACTGCCTCAATAACAATATTTTAAATTTATTCAAAGATAAATTGAAGATATCCACTGACTTGGTATAATTGTTTCCCTCCATTAGTATTCTGGGCAAAGAGGAATACATATGGTAGTTAGTCCCAGAATTTCTGCACTGAAATAAATCCTGACTTCTAGTATTACGAAGTGGAATTCGGAAGCTTATCAATTCAAGTTATACCGGACTATCAACTAAATCATTTAGAATTTTATATAAAAATACCAAGTCAGTGAAAATTCTCCTGTCTGACAATTTAAGCATATTCATATCGTTTAAAAGTGTGTTGTAGTTTAACATATTTGCTGAAATACCCATTTTAAAATTTAGAAAACGTAAGAATTTGTTTTGTATTCTTTCAACAGCTTGTACGTGCATATTATAATGAGGATTCCAGACAGGAGAATTGTACTCAAGTTGGCTTCTAACATAAGCAAAATATAACATTTTAATACACTTTATATTGTTAAAGTTTCTAGTTAGCCTAGTTATAAACCCATATGAATGTTAGTTAGATAGAAAATGGAAAACGCGCAGACCTTTGCATGAAAAAAACAAAAGAACTACTCATTTCTTTCTAATAGCTATGGGTACCGCCGTCCTTGGAATCATTTATTGAATAACCAACATCTCTGCCATAGGTCACCCCAACTGGTTTTCTTCTTTGGTGACTTAACAGGGGTGCCCGTGTTTAAGGGTGAGGTTTGCCTACGTCTTTGCGGCGAATGCATTTGCCCACCTTCGGCGTGGCGGGCCGGATCGGGAGGGATCTGGTTGAGGGAGACTTTTGACTTCTCCAGCCGGAATCTCTTGACCCATCGACTGGCACCGATGGAGGGATGAATTCATACGCCCGTCACTCCTGGACACATTGATCCTACCTATCCCTCATAGCTTCTCCAATCACAGAACTTCCTCGCTTTCCTTTCCCTAAAAAGACCCACCACACTGTATCCCCAAAGATGACAAAGGCCCTGAGGGATGTTTTATTCCTCCTACCTTGATGCCTCCTGCGTGTGACTAAAATAAAAAAAAAAATAAAAAAATATGGTAATTATCAGGTAAAAAAATACAATATCATAGTTGGGTACTTTATCGCTTGACCGAATTCTGCAGATATCAGTTCTAATTTTGAAATTGATTTAATAGCTTTCTGGTGAATCGATAGCATTATCGCTTCTCCGAATTCTTAACACAATAAGTTCCAATTTCGAAAATTAAACTTAAATTCTAAACAAATCCTAGTTCATTGAACGAGAGTTAAAGGAGGACTCCATCTTGGCAGCCATAGCAGTGATAATATTATTGTAGTTTTGGCATGGTTACATGTAAACTTTTTTTAATTACCACTAGAATGAAGTTTGCAATAACTAAAATGATTGATACATTTCAGCAAATTGTCAGATATGGAGATTTTTGAGTAAGGATTAGCTGATAATATGCTAATACGTGATTGAAATACTGCGTTGAAAGATAGAGTCCTCCGATGCAAAGGGATACCATGGAAAAAATGGGTACCTGACCCTCTCAGCAAAAAGGGAAGACGATTTCGAAGCCGTTGGTGAATCATAACGCTGCTTTCATCATCACGCTAGATCACGTACAGTTAAAAGATCCAACGTTCTTATCGACATTTTAAAACGGACGAATAGAAATACGACGTATCTCTGATTGGCCAAAGTCAAGGGTTATCTTTCCCGCCATAAAATGGCTGCCACAATAGTGTAATATGGAAACGATGAATGGAATTGAGAGATAAAACGGTTAGTTTTTACGTTCAATTTCAATTGGTAGTAGAAATCAAACTAATTAATTACATCGTTCGCGTTCTGCAGAAAAAATAGATACGACGTGACCTTAATTATAATTTATAAGCCAAAATGAAAGCGAAGTAGTGAGGAATGTAAGATATTTATGTACATGCGAATAAAGACATTTGCCCCGAGATACAAGGTAAAATTTTATCAGTTTCGTTAGTGTTACAGTATGGCGTTGTTTCTAATCTTCGGACTGATGACAGCCCACTGTAAATTTACTCAATTTGATGCTGTGAGTATCTCATTCTTTTCACTTTCTACCTACGTAATCACGAGGGAACATCATGTTCTACTTTATACCTATATGCAAGAAAGTAAAGATGTTTTATAGATGATGAAGTTGTGTCCTTGCATTTCGAAAATTCAACGTCACTACTCGTAAGTATAATTGAATAGTTACACATTTGAAGAAGTGATCATGGTTTGTTTTCCTCAGACACACATTGTTTCACCTTAAACGTTATGATATTTATATGTACAAAAAAACCCTACGATAGCAACAGGCAGCCCGCTCACCTGGTTGAAAAAAACATTTCCTCATTTACGCGTCTCTTCCCCCAGTTGACACAAAAAGAGGTAGAAAAAATGTTCACTGACTCTGTACAAAACTTTTTACAATAGGATTCATATGCACAGCAAAACAACACCTACCGGGAAAAAAGCAAAACGACAGTTGTACCATGATCTACAAACATATTATTTCAGTCTCCTCTTGAGAAGAGCCAAAATCAACTCTCATCAGCGTGGTTACATATCTTTAGATTAACAAAAGACGAAGTGTTTTTGAGGGGAAGTTCGGATGAAGAAACCATTCTTACACCACAACAACACACAGGAGGAGATAATGGTGTTCGCATTATTTAAATATTTATATTTGACATTTGCAAATACATAATAACCATATTTGGCTGATTTATTTAGCGTCATTTTTGTAAAAAATCACCCCAAGGACGCTGGTCACATTCAGGACAACCAAAAACTCCTCTTCCTTACAATAAATCCGCAAAATTGATATAGTCATTTTAGCAATCTGGAATCTAACCCCTTGTATCAGAGGAAGAATCAATTATGTAAAAATGTAAACTATTTAGAACTTAAACGTTTTTAGATTTTCACGGCCAAAAGTATTTTCGTTATTTGTTTTTGGGGTGTTATACCGTGTTGCGCTACCTCCTTATTTAGCCAACGTTTCGGACAGCATTACAGTGTCCATGATCAGGGCTATCCGAAACGTTGGCTAAAGAAGGAGGAAACACAACACGGCATAACACCCCAAAAATACCGTACACCAGAACAGATGTTCTAGCACAGCATAGCATAACAAGAGGAATGGTGCTGTTGAACAAAATATCAAAAACACTAGATATATACAACTCTTCTTTAGAAAGCCTTAAGATTTTTTTGTATAATGATCATTTTCTTAGGTGTTAAGATTGTCAAAATGAGAAAATTGTACGGTAATTGGATTATTTATCTGTTGTACAATTAAAAAAAAAAAAAAAAACAAATAAAGAAAATAATTAGAACTTGTATATAATAATAATTAGAACTTGTATTAAAATATCATATCAAAAAAATTCTCAGTAGTCTTCCAAAATAAATAAGAACCCTACTTTTGCCACTAATCTTCTCATAAATGTAAAATCAATAGTAAATAGAAAGGGTGGTAAATGTAAAATTGTGCAACGTCCAATGTTTTAAATAAGGTGTCCTCTGCATGCAGAGTAGTATCTTCTCCAAGCATAAACTTTCTAATAAAAGTGTGTTCATCAGAAATGACTTGCTAGGTAATCATGTTTTCTTTATCTGTTATATTTTAAATAATACAATTACATAGAGCCTAATACCTCATAATAAATCGCATAACGCCTGTGAGGCGATCTTTCACAAAAAAGGTGCTCTACAAATAATCCAATTATTATTGACGCATTGAGGCGGCAGGGAGTTGCTGATACAATCGGTGCTGAAGGCTGATTGTTCAGTTATTGACCTTTCTAGGCTGCTTGCATGTTACATATGTTGAGGAACGTATGCGCCGCCCATTTCGGCCAGTTTCACACAAATCTTAAATTTGGATTTGAGATCAAATTACCCAACCAAACTAAAAAATTATGTATGCAATCAAAAGGTATATCAAATATCTAGTACAGATGTGAGCTACTTTATTTATTTTCTCTTTAAATTATAAAATATAGGCCATTTAAGATTTTATTATTTTTTAAGGCTTGGTAGGATGGTGCTTGTCGACGTTTGTTTTGGCGGCGCATGTGTCTGCAGTGTTTCATGATTTTAAAGGCAACTTGGGTAATTATTTGTGAATAAATAAAAAACAATAAAAAATAATTTTACTATATTTATCATAAAAATATATTGAAATATAAAATAAAAATTAAGAAAAAAAAAAATTTTATAGGTGTAAACTTAAAATACAAATTACCTATTTACGGCGGAACAAAAATTTGTCGTTTATACATTGAAATTACCACCGAAAAAAATGCATTTTTAAAGATGTTTTATTTTTTATTTTATTTTTCATTGTTTTTGTAAAATAAATAAAGTAAAATTATTTTTTTTTATGTTTTTCATTTACTCACAAATAATTGCCCAAGTTGCCTCTAAAATCATGATACACTAAAATCTTTAATGGCCTATATTTTATAATTTGAAGCAAAAATAAATAAAGTATGTCACATCCGTACTAGATATTTGATGTACTTTTAGATTACAAAAATAATTTTTCAGTTGGGTTGGGTAATTTGACCTTAAATCCAAATTTAAGATTTGTATGAAACTGGCCGAAATGGGCCGCGCATACGTTCCTCTTAAAAGGGTCTACTATTCGTATTTCGACCGATTTCTTACATATCTCCCTTAAACATTTGAAGTTTTTAAGCTCTTAAAAAAATATATGTTATTTTTGAAGATAATATCTAGATACGTTCCACGCCGAAACGCAAATTATATGAAATTCCCTCGATAGAAAAAAATCGCAAAGTATGCTCCGAAAATTATTTTATACAAGTCTATTTCTTTTATTTTACAAGTTATTTGTGAAAAAATTCACAATGTTTCTTTAAATGATACTTAAGATACGTTCCACGAGATTTTTGCTCTATTTTAAACGAGTCATGTTTTATTAAGCTTTTTCGCAATTTTCGCTGCTATTCTACGACTAAACATATTAGCGCGCTCTGTCCAACACTCGTAATTACATATCTCTCCATCTTCTTCTTTTTCAGCGCTGTGCGTTTCAAGAGTGCGGCCTTAAGCGCACACTCACGACACTTTTACGATTCAACCGCTATACCTTATATGTATTATTACAATAATAGTGGTGTCCCGATTCAAGAAGGTACATGTTCAAAGTTGTGCGCAGTACCATAAATAGTTACAACGATTAATTGACTACAGAAATACGGTCATTAATTAGTTTATTACGGACCAAAGTTTTTTCCTCAGTGACACCTCATGACCCTCAACTCGAGATAAAGGAGCCTCAGTTCGAGCCGTTTATCGACATGCCTTCCTACTCAGATAAAGTGGCAATGGTTTGTAAATCAAATGAAAAAATGCTTTACACTATTTTATTGACGTCTTTTGATTGGTTAAGAAAACAATAATATTGAAAAACTTAATTTTAGGGTGTCTATGTTAATGACTTTCTTTGTACGAACGTGGTAACTGATAACGGTTTCATGCCAACTCAGAATCAACTCAACTCAACACCTCTTTGAAAAGTCATTAAAAGCCACAAAAAATATAAAAAATAGCCCATTTCCTAACATAACCGATTAAAACAATTTAAAAAAAATATTTTTTGCATCACTTTTAATGACTTTTCAAAGGAGGTTCTGAGTTATCGGGTCTCCTGACAGTGTAGGTGTCAACATAATATGCCTCCCGAATTTAATAAATGACTAATGCATTCTTCGTCGTGTTTCGCATGAGTATGATGCAATATTGCATGAATGTAATTTATAAATCTCGGTTCCCAAGATTTATTTTGATGTTTTTCATGTGAATACCGCAACAAAAGTCCGAAATGCTCCCTTCCGAAGCCAGCGAGACTATGGCTTTCCCAATTGGGGTATGTTGGAGGCAGAAAGTAGTGGGGAGGGGAAGAAGATGGGAAGAGGATGGTGAGGAAGTACGTAGTTATTCAGATCTCGTAACCAAACCCGGCTAAAGCCATTTCAAGCAACGTTTCAATTCTGAATGGTAGTCTTACACCAGGGCGATACTGAGAGTAGGTAACCTCTACTCTAAGTGATTACTTTTTACGTCCCCTTTGAAAAAGAGTTGCCGTTGAAAGTTTGGCAACGAGAATTATGATAAGATATATTGAAGGAGTAAAAAATGATTTTTTTTTTTAATATTTGGTTTTTACAAGAGTTTTGCCAAAACTTTGTCTATTGAAAAAATGTCTGTCCATTTAGAGAATAAGTAGTTATCTTATTATTTCCTGTTAGATATTCACTATTAATTTTTGTCGTTTTGTCGTTACAATTTAAATATTTTATACCTTTTTATGACACTTCACTACATTTTACCATATTTAGCTACATAAAAACAATAATAATTGGATAATTTGTAGAGCGCCGTTTTTGTGAAAAATCACTTTAAGGGCAGTGTACACTTTATGAATCTTTAGGCTCAATCCTATGTTACTACTATTCACAAAAAAAAAGAAAACATACTACATATTGAATTAAACGTGCTATTTAAACATTTTTAGAAATTTTTATTTTTTATTTTTAACTTTATGAGTAAAACCTAAAATTGTAATATTTAATTAAATGAAGACAATATTAGCGAAACCCAATCGAAAATCAGTAGACAGAAAAATCAAAAAAGATATTGGCATTTCTGGGACTCGAACCCGGGACCTTCGGCTTTCCGGGCCCCAGCTCTACTAACTGAGCTAGAGTGTCTCTATCCGATCCGGTCATTTTTAACTGTATCATACTTCGACTAAGAACTACCATCTTGCAATCATACATGAATATAGTAGTCAATAAAATATGCATCAAGAAAATGAAGATAATGTTGGTAGTTCTTAGTCAAAGTATAATACAGTTAAAAATTACCGAATCGGATAAAGACACCTTAGTTCAGTTGGTAGAGCTGTTACCCGGAAATCCAAAGGCGATTTTTCTGTCTCCAGATTTTCGATTGAGTTTCGCTAATATTGTCTTATTTAATTATATATTTAGAAATATTTGAACAGCTTGCTTATTGTCTGTACAGATTTTTTCAGGGAAATTATTTACCTGGCATTATTTATTTTCAGTAAATGAATGCGCACAAATAGATTGCAAGTTGTAGCCAAGCGGTACGTTCACTCTCATGGTGTTCATCAAGAGGAGAGGGTGGTAATATTTCATTTTCTGGAGACACGGGGTTAGGGAGTGACCAGGACCAGGGGTGGGTTGGTTAAGGGTTGGAGGGGAGGGGTGGCAGCAGGTGCCGCTGTGGTTGGTACCTACCACTTCTTCAGATTTTGGGTCGGGGTAAGTGTAATGGTAACGCTAAGGCTCTGCATGACGTGTTAAACAAATCATTTTGACACGAGGACAGCACGTGTTAAATAATTTTGAGAGTAGATACTAAGGATAATATCTAGTCTTATAGGCCCGTCTCTAATGTGAAACTAGAAATTTTAATAATTTAACTCTTACACTCTCTAAGGAAACCGAAATGTTAGGATAATTTTATGAAAAAAGCGATTTGTTTTGGACAATATTCGGTGGGTAGGAATTAAGAAAATATAGTGCAAAATGTTGAACGACAGATTTTTTTTGACATTAGCTCCAAATGAAGGAGAGGAAGTTCTGAGAAGGAAAAGGTTATGAGGGGTGGGTAGGAATCTGGAGGTTAGTGTGCCCAGGAGTGACGGACGTATAAATCCATCCCTCCTACTGCGGTGCAACGCGATATTCTGAGAGATTCTGACTGGAAACACAGGGACTCCCTCAAACATTCTCTCCCGATCCGGCCTGCCATGCAGCTGGTGGGCAGACATATCCGCCGCCAAGACCTGGACAAACTTCACTACGTGAACCCAGGCATCCCTGCTAATTCACCAAACGTAGCAAAAGACTACGGGATGACCCATGGCAGAGGCGTAGGTTATTTAATAAATGGTTCCTGAGGCAGCTATACCCATACCCGCCTCTCAAATTGAGATGTTGAACACAAATTGAGCCATTTTAAACACAAATTAAATCGGCTAATTAATTTTAAAATTAGAATAACACTTGCTCTATTGCATCGCATCAAATTTAATTTTTTTATGGTGATATGCACCAAAAAGAACATAATATTAAAATTAGTGTTTTATAGATAGTTGTATTGATATCATATGAATTGAAATAAATAATACTTAAGGCGATGCGCAAAGTCGTGTAACATTCGAAATCGGGCCGCTAACAGTAACACTCCTTATGTACATGGCGATAAGGTTTAATTTACGCTTAACACCTGCCGCCTGTTTAGACTTATGCATGAAAAAAACATCGCCTAAAAGCATGTTTTTTTTCATTGCGAAGGTCATACCCATATATTTAAATGTTTTACGATTATTTTATGAATAACTGAATTTTCCACGCTATAAAATAAAATCATTATCAAAAAGGGTGTAAGTAGATGATTTTGAATATTAAAGCAGTTTTTCTAGGAATGATACATTATTTTTTTCACGGCTTCTGAAAATACGAATCAAAAATTGCTAGATTGTTTCAAAGGCCAAGGTGTGTTCTACTCTCAGTATTTATTTGAAAAATCCAAAATATTTCTAAGCGATCAAATTTTCAAACCAAAAACACACGATTTTACATTACTTCATGTGAATCACCTTAAATCTCACTTTACCGGATTTAAAAATAAAAATTATGTTGCAGAGAATTTATTTATTTATTTATTTATTGTATCTTTACATTGCAGGTAAAAATGTTTACAAAACAATTTGCAACCTCACTAGGACAAGCCTGTGTTGAGGTTAACAATTCTACAATTAACAAAATAACACAAAATTATACAGATATTGAAAGAACAATATTGTTGCATTTCTTACAGGTTGAGATTATTACTAAACTGCTGGCGCTAGGTAGTACATTCATGTAAACATGTAGACTTTTGTAGGGTGACCATTGTTTTGAGGACTGATTTAAAGTAAAAAATATTTTTTTTTTTTTGTTTTAACGATTAAGTTGTAAATAATAAATATATGTATATAATATAATATGCTTTAAATTTGGCAGGAGAATGCTAATACTAATTTGGCTTATTATTACTATAAACATAATCATTTAGCTAATAATTTAGAAAGGACAAAGTTGAAAAAATCAATTGGCAATCCTCGGCTAACATAAATAATTTGACAATCTTTTTAAAAGTGCTCAAGGAATTAGATGACTTGATATTTTCTGGAAGGCTGTTAAAAATGAGCGGAGCCTGATAAAAATAATTTCTTTGGCCAAAAGAAGTTTTAGTTTGAATTGCAACAAAGTTCAGACAGAATTATTTTATAACCTTCATTTAAGGCGCGGTGTACCCGCTTAAAAAGAAGAAGATGGAGAGATATATAAATAAGAATGTTAGATAAAATGCGCTAATATTATAAACGATAATATTTAACGAAAATTGTGAAAATATTTAATAAAACGAATGAGCGTACTTAGCGATTTTTTCCTATCGAGATAATTCATATAATTGCCATTTCGGCGTTGGGAATGTATAGATATTATCATCAAGAATAATATTATATATTTTTTTAAGAGCTTTAAAACTTACAGTATTTACGGATAATATGTAACAAATCGGTAGAAATGCGGGAAACCGGGCCTTAATGTAGAAATAACACAATGGAGCCAAGATACGATTAAACAAAATATAAATTACCATAAAATCCCAGCTCTTCAATCTAACGTTTATATTTAATTAAGGTAAAACAGATCGAGGTTATCGGTTAAACTTGGGCGTTTTCAAATAGATATTTAACTCAGGTCCCATATTTAAATATATGGGGGTCAGATTGACCCACGAGACCCCAGATTGACCCCACTTTGTGAATTGTTATCTTCGTGCCGACCCTGCGAGGGTTAACGGAGCGAACGAGGCTTGACCAATATACACACAGGTATTTTTTAAAGTAATAAATGTATAATAGAACCTACAGCATTATAGACATAGTCGAATTCCGTTATTTATTTGTTAAAGAGTTTTTAAGTGTTCAATGCAAACAAGAAAAAAATAGGTTGGTTAATAAAAAACCCAGTGGCGTGGCAACAATCTCCCGCCCCACGTGATAAGTTTTAATCCAGATGCCCGTCTCTTTGCACATGCTTATAGATAATATAATTTATGAATATTTTAGTTATATAATCGGCGTCGCAACAGATTATAAAAAAAACAGAAAAAATGGCGTCCTCGTTTATTTTTCAAAATAATAAATAAAGATTTTATTGAAGTTTTACGCTTTCCTTGAAATATTAATTTATTTATTTATTTCATTTTTATTTAGTAAAATATTTACACATTTATGTACATTATTTATAAAATGTTTTGACTGTCCAACTAGGATGATTCCCGTTTTAGGACAGTCAAATTAGGATAAGTGTGAATATATATGGACCATGATTTATACAAAAAGAGGGAAAATTGAAGAAATGAAAAGAAGAGAAAGAATAAAACAAAATTGGAAAGTTAAAAGCGTATTAACATATTACTTTAAAAAAAGGTTTATATGTATAGGTTCTTGAAAAAAAGGGTTTAAACATATAGTTCACTTGTGTATGCATGGCATACAACAGTTATTAAAATGATAATAATAATAAATAAAAGGAATAAAAATATTTTTACACTTAAACATAAAGGAAACTGGTGTTTGCATTTCATAATGTAGTCCTATTAATGAGAACTATAAAGAGAACAGAAACAATAAAAAAAAAATAAACAATTAAGGTATGATTATTACTGTTGGTATGCTTTGCATAGTTATCAAAATAATAATAAAATAAGTTTACTTATAAATGGCGTTTGCATTACAAAATAATAAGCTTACATATACATTTTGTATATATATGAAATAAAAAAAGAGAAGTGATAGAATAAAATAAAATATCCAATTTAAACATAAGATTAACTGCTGCCTTGTAGAATTCTAATTTAAAAGTAATAGGTACGTACATACATGCACATAATATAAACAATTAGAATATAAAAGGTATCTTTTGCACAGTTTATTTTTTGTCGGAATTTTTGTTATTGATTTTGGTTTGTGTTTGATTTCATTTTTTGTGTAGTAAAAGTTCACTCTCCTTTCTCCCTAATTGATGAAACCAAGTAGTGGTCAATCTGCGAAGAACCCTTGTGCTTTCGTTTTTCCAAGCATCAGGCATTAAGTTGTATAGTTTTGGACCTAAGAATGAGAAGTGTCTTTGAACAAGAGATGTTTTGGTTGTGAGTGGTACAATTGGATTTCTCCGTGAGTGTCGGGTGTCGTGAGAGTGGTTAATAGATGGGTACAGGTGGCGTTGTTTATGGGTGTTTAAAATTAATTTTCTCATGTATAGTTGTCTAACATCCAGAACTCGTAACTCTTCAAATAGTGCATCGCTGTGATATCTAAATGGTTTTTTGAGGATTACCCTTAGTAGCGATTTTTGAGCTTTTGCTAATTTGTCCAAAACCGTTTTTGCACACCCACCCCAACCTAGGGATGCATAGTCTAGAAGTGACCCACACATAGCATCATAGATGAGTTTCAATTCTTTTTTACGTAAGATATTTCTGATCGTTATAAACATGTATGTAAGCTTTCTAACCTTTGCAGTGACTAGTTCCATGTGTCCGTCCCATCTAAGACATTTGTCCAAGGTATTTAATACTATCCACGCATTCTAATTTATAGCAACTACAGGTAATTATCATCATGCTTGCGTCTGCGTGATTGAATTTCAGAACCCGGCTTTGAGTGCTTGTCTGACACCACGCCATACGCCACCGCGCCACAAATAATATATGTGTATGTGGAATTTCAAACAAAACTACCGTTGTAATTCGGTTTCGAATTCAAGAATTCGTCACAAGGTGTCGCACTTCTGCTAGCAGGTTGGTGTGGATGTGCCCCAGGCAAGTAAAATACTACGATTTAGTGAACTAATTGTATCTCTCCGAATATGGAAAGATTGACGGTAATACTCTGTTGTATCAATAAACTATATATTACATGTGATATCATTGCCCATCTCGGTTACTTTGTCCCGGTGACTATCACTGGAAGACAGTGGATCCGAGGATTAGACTATTTTTGGAACCAGTTCTTATTGGATTTATATAGTGGTCACAAACACTAACTGGGCAAAGCCGAAACAAAAGCCGCCCGCATGGCCTAGCAGCAAAAACCTGCGGAGCGAGTTTTTAACTGCTAGTTAATAATTAATACCAATAATTCCTTACGAAAATATGAATCAGAAGAATTTACTAATAATAAAAATATGCGGACGCGACTGATACTCAAACTCCACTACTTTATTCGGGATTAGCGTCGTCATGTATAATTCAGTTCGTCTATATTGTCAGTGTAATGCACACCTGAAATTCATACAATTTTTGAACTACGTAATTTTTATCGAGATTTATTAATATTATTTTTTTTAATTCATTTCCATGTATTGTGTGCATCTCGGTATCGCAATGCCTTTTTATTTACCGCAGTCTTAAAATGTCTAGAAAATCCGCGCAAACGTCATGATGCCAGCTAGAACTAACAATACGAGAGCGTTTTCGAGAGGCTAAGCAACTTTGTACCGCCGCCCCGAGAATCTTTTAACCTCACCTAACCTAACGAGAATCTTTTAACGAGAATCTTTTAACTTAACCTAACCTAACCTAACCTAACCTAACCTAACCTAACCTAACCTAACCAACACGTCACCCATAGGTCACCCCAAGTGGTTCGCTACGTTTGGTGATTTAGCAGGGGTGCCCGGGTTCATGGGGTGAGATTTGTCTAGGTCTTGGAGGCGGATGACCAGGACACACTGAACCCCAGATTCCTACCCACCCCTTAAACCCCTTTTCTTCCCAGAACTCTGCTCACCTTCCTTTCCCTTAAAAAAAACCCTCCACACAGCATCCCCAAAGATGACATAGGCCCTGAAGGAAATTATTTTCCTCAGGGCCTCCTGTGTGGAGCTCACGTAAACAAAAAAAAACAGATTGGTTCGATGGTAATACAACTTTTATTAATTCTATGTGCGTTTTCCAAGCATCATGAATCTACGTGCGTTTTCCAAGCATCGTGGTTCTTCGTGCGTTTTCCAAGCATGGTGATTTTACGTGCATTTTCCAAGCATCGTGATTTTACGTGCGTTTTCCAAGCATCGAAAGAATTCATTAATCTTTCATTCAATGTGAACACCACTGCAAATGTCGCAACAATACGGGACACGCACCGAGAGCCAATTGGACAATAATTCACTCGCCATTCATTAATTATTTAAATAATATTCAAATGCAAACAGAACCTTCGTCCCTTCAGGGTCCAGGTTGGCAAGGAAAAGCAAAGGGAGCAGGGGAGCCAAACGCCGGGGAGGCAATCGGTCAATTTATTTCTTGTCCTCTGTTTCTGACCGCCGTTATCATGATTGAATTAAGCATGTCCGCTTGACCCTTCCTACCTTCGCCCTTTTGTGGTAGGGCTGCCATAGGTTCGAAGTTTTGATTCTGAGTGGAAGAGACGATGTTTTGCGATATGCATACTAAATACTCCTGTGATACAGTTTAAATCGCGTAATTATATAATAATAATACTTCGATGATTTGTACAGCGCCGTTTTTTGTGAAAAATTACCTCAAGGGCTTTGTACAAATTTATAATTTACAAAACAGAATAAAATTATGTAATTTAATTGTCCAAAAATATGTTTCACCTCCTTAATGTGATTTAAAGAAAATATTATTTTGAGAAGGCTTTGGGCTCGACTCCCGTGACGTTACGTTTTTATGTTAGCTCCACACAGAAGGCCCTGAGGAATAATTTCTCTTAGGGTCTACGTCAGCTTAAGGGATGCGGTGTGGAGGGTCTTTTTGAGGAAAGAAAGGAGAGGTAGTTCTGGGAAGGAAAAAGGTAGGAGCGGTGGGTAGGAATATGAGGGTCTATCCAAGAGTGATAGACGTATGAATCCATTCCTCCAATTGCGTGCAAGGCGATGGTTTGAGAGAGTCCGGCTGGAGAAGTCAAAAGGCTTCCGTCAACCAGTCTTTCTCGATCCGGCCCGCCACGCAGTAGTTGGTCAGACGTATCTGCCGCCAAGACCCGGACAAACCTCACCTCCATCAACCCGGGCACCCCTGCTAGGTCACCAAATGTAGCGAACCACTCAAGGCGACCCATACCATCTCCCAAATTAAATATTATGTGAATTAAAAGAAATTAGTTTGATAAAATGTGTGTATTAGTGTTATAAGCATATTTTTCTTGTTGCTGTTTTTTAATTATGTGCCCAATGATATAATAATAGCTTATAGAAAAATGTGAAAAGTTATTTTCTTGGTCAGTAAAGCAGGTACGGTATTACTAAAGGCCTTCGCTCACGGAGAAACTGAAATGAAGCCAGTCGTCAACGCACCATCACTTTTGCTTGTGTTGCTTTTCAGTTGCCTTATTAACAGATTGCCATGGTAGCGCTTACGAATTTCGGGTTGCGTTGACAACTGGTTTCATTTCAGTTTCTCCGTGAGTGAAGGCCTCGATGCAACCTTTTTGTATTTCAAAAAACTTTTCGGATATAAAAATGCTCGTAACAACAATTTTTTTTGAAAAGTCACTACTCGCATCTGACGGAAACTTACAAATTACCAACAATATTTTTTATTTTATAAATATAAAAACACGCTGAAGAATTGTGTTTAAAAATCACACACTGGAAAAATAAATTCGCTGTAAAAATTGTAATAATAATAATTTAAATAATAATTTTCATGATGTTTCTTACCATTGATGTTTTTTTTTTAATTTTTTTTTATTAGTATCCAAAGCAAAATTTGTACATAATGTATTTATAAATTGTATTATATTAAGATATTATAAAGTTTTTTTTTTTTCACAGTCCTCCTCACTAGGGTTTCCTGTTCTGAGGCGGCATGTAGTTTTTCCACATTTGTATTTAGTATCCAGTTGTCTTTACATGGTCTTCAGTATGTTTGATAGTTCATTTTCACTTTGTTCTCTCAACCATATTTTTACTTTTGTTTTAAATTTATTTATTTTTGTTATTTTTTTTGTTTGAGTTGGTAGAGCGTTGTATAGTTTTGTCGCATTGAATTTCATATTTCTTTGTCCAAAAGATGTTTTCAAACTGGCTGTAGCTAGAATATTTTGGTTTATTGCCCTGGTTGTGTATCTATGTTGGACAGTGGAGTATTCTGATATGTTTTTTTTAAATTTTAAATAAAATATTTTTTGCATAAAGTTTTTGTATGTTGTAGACTTGAATGCTTTGAAACAATTCTTCTGTAGGAGTTCTAACCGGTAATTTCAAAATTGTCTTTAGTACTCCTTTTTGGGCTATATTGAGCCGGTCCATGTGAGTGCTCAAGGCAAATCCCCATCCAGTTATCCCGTACTCTATTTTTGATTTCGATGTTTTGTACAGCCATTTATATAGAGAGGGTTTGCCAACCCTTCCAACTGACCAGTGAATGAGAATACGGAGGAAGAGAAAGGAAAGGGAGACGCCAGTGATTTATAATCCCATCACCCCCACAGGTACGCCCCTGGCCGTAAATATATTTCTAATATATTCAATTAATTACTTCCCACCTTAATAAAATGGTACCTACTTAGTAAAACGTTCCGGTAATTTAATATATTTTAAACACGCGTGTGGAGAATTAATTCCGGATCAGATTAAGATAAAACAATTTGTTTTATCTAGTTTACCTTATTTTTTTGTATAGGCTATCCCTGTGAGAAAGGTGCGTACGTGATTTAGATTAACGAGTAATCTGTACTAATATTATAAATGCGAAACTGCGGATGTTTGTTTGTTACGCTTTTACGCATAAAACAATAAAACAATTTTAAAAATTCTTTCACCAATAGAATGCTAAATTTTATTCGAGTAATATAGGCTGTACGTAATGGTAAGCTCTGGCGTAGTGAAATTATAAATATTAATATATTATATTTATTATACCTTTTCTGTCGCTAACAAAAGCTCACGTCAGAAAACAAATCGTTGCCGTGGAAACTATGTTGGTATATTTGCAGGAAATCGTAGTTAATATCTATCTATATAAATAAAAATGAATCTCCGAAATGTTTGTACACGTATAACTTCCGAACGACTGCACCAAATAGGATAATTTTTTTTTACTACTGGTGAGCTCTGGCTTTTATGAAATTTATGTGGCACGTGAGCTGTTTGAAAATTGAATGTACCGGGAATGAATGTATGGCATGCAGTAGGGGGGAGGGGTGGAGGGAGGGGGGATAATTGATTAGTGCAACTACAGTAATTTCCCCCTAATACCATGCGAGCGAATCCACGGGTAAAAGCTAGTAATATATGATGCCGTGAGTGAGTGTAAAATACTTAGGTATATTAATGTTTTCACAGTGTATTATGTAATAATGAAGTAAACTGCTTCTCTGTGTTTAGGAAGCGTTTTATGTATTAGGGTAAACGGTGGTTTTACGGGGTGGTTTGACATCACAAAAGCAAGGCTGTGTTAAGCAAGGCTGCGTAATGTAACCGTGGTTATTCAATGTATTTGTCGATAATTATATGCAAGAATCGATAGAGGTTAAGTTAGTTATGAAGTATAATAAACCGAAACTAAATAGCCTAAGATTTGTAGTGAGGACCTTTTAACCTTTTCACTAAACGTAATTTGGGCTGAACTCAAGTCATGATAACTTTACTTATTTTTCTAAATTAAAATTCTAGATTCCACAAACCATTCTATAAACTTCTAAGGAAACGCCTTCAATGGCTTCGACGCTCCAAAGTAATAGATTTCGCGACCTTCGAAGCACTGCACTGCAGGGAACGGCACCAGCTAATATATTGGAACTGGTGACCCGACAACTCAGAATAAACTCAACTCAACAACTCCTTTGAAAAGTCATCAAAAGCGATGAAAGTAGGTTAGGTTATGGGCTAATTTTTTATTTTTTTTCAAAGCTCTTAATGACTTTTCAAAGGGGTGTTGAGTTGAGTTGATTCTGAGTTGTCATGGAACCATCGGAACTATGTGTTCGACATGAGCTAAGCAATAGACAGCTTACCCTGAGGTTGTCACCGATTAGTTGAACCCTCAAGGTCAAATTAACCCGTCCACAATGATCGCGCTTTTCGTAAATCCGGTTCGATAATTTGGAATAAGCTTCTCCCGAATATTGTTAACGTACATAATTTAATAGAGTTCAAGAGGTTTTATAAACCAAAAAATCCTACCTAATATATTAGATAACCACTACCTACATATATACGTACCAGATATTTTTTTAAGGCCCATTTTTATTTTAAAACCCCATAACTTATTTAGTTGATGTTTTCTTATCACGTAAATCTTTCTTGTTCCTTTCCCTTAGTATCTAATAAAAAACATATTAATTAAGTCAACATAACTATTAATAGGTAAATCGTTATAGTAATATCGACAATGTTTAATATGTGATATTTCTTCGAATAATTATAATAATTTCATTAGCTACACACAGGCGACCCTGAGGAAAAAAATTCCCTCAGGGCCTACGTCATCTTTGAGGATGCTGTGAGGAGGGTTTTTTAGGGAAAGGAAGGAGATGAAGTTCCGGGAAAGAAAAAGGTCAATGTAGGGAGGTATCTAAGAGTGATGGACATATAATCCATCCCTCCCACTGCGGTGCGATGGGTTGAGAAAGTCCGGCTTGAGAGGGCAAAATTCTCCCTCAATCAGTCTCTCCCGACGAAGAACGACACGAAACCACAGTAATTACAGTAGTGAATATTTATAAAAAATTAATTTTAAAATTAATTTTAAAATCACAAGGACCTACCTAATTATACCGATTGCTGTAAAGGCTTCCATTAATATTTATTGTACACAAATCTTATCGAATCCAAACCCAAATATATCCAATTCATCGAATTAAACTATCTTACCCTGGTGGGTATAAAAGCGATCGATCTTAAATCACAAGCTTCCGAATACCTAAAAGGGTCCATACACAGAGTGAGCAGTGTGAGCACTCACTCCATACACGTTTCTCCGTATCTACTTACCACGTGTTTTATAGCCCACGTGGGACGAATTCTGCCCGTTGTCCTATCGGTAAATAGATCAATCGGTAATTCACAATCCGGCATCAATTGGTCCATTTGGCAGAAATCTGTGGTTTTCACATCTGGGGGGCGATAGCGGACGGCACAAATCGCCCTTTTGAGGTATATTTATGGCCATCTAATTATGTGAAGAGATATGCTGAACGCTTTCCAAGCCAATTTTTAAAAATATATATTTTACCCGTATATATTTATATTTCATGCTATGAGTATGTATAGGTCCACACATACGCACTTGCTAACAGATACACGAAAACCATAATTGGGAAAAGAAAACAACTTTTTCATGCTGAAGGCATTAAAAACTACCAACAAGAATAACTTGATTATCATTTTTAGGGTAAATCATTTCAATTTGAAAAACATTCAATCGATTCATCAAACAAGAAGACATAGTAGTCGTAGTCCAGCGGTAAGGCTCTTGACTCCACTTGACTCTTGACTCCGAAGGTCGCGGGATCGAATCCCGGCGTGGCAAATAAATTTTATTTGTATAATCTGCGTTGTTTCACAATTTATTAATTAATAAATTAATTAATAAATTGTGAAATTAATTATTAATTAATAATATATAGTATATTTGCGGCACGTTCCAGAGTGGAAGATACTCTCAGTATCGACCTGGTGTAAGACCACCATTCAGAATTGAAACGTTGCTTGAAATGGCTTTAGCCGTGTTTGGTGACCAGATCTGAATATCCAGGTACTTCCCACCTTCCTCTTCCTCAACTCCTTCCCTTCCCCCCTACCTTCAGCCTCACAACATACCTCAATTGGGGATGCCGTAGTCTCACTGGCTCCAGTGAGACTATGATATGTAGCCATATCATAGTCTCATGATATGTAGCCACATGCGACTAGATATGGCTACATTTCTACTTGTCTAGTTGGGACTCTTGTGCGGTATTCATATTTAAAAAAAAACATGGGATTAGGGTTTGCATGCATTTAATTTAAATTAAAAGTTTTATTTTATTTTTATACCATCATAGGTAATATTTTTACTTTGGTTTATTCTGCGTATTATGTGGAACGCGTGAAATTGCACCACCGTCCCCAAAATCTGGAATAAACAATTAAAATAATAATAATATTAATTGCTCATTACGATTACCAGATTCTTTAGGATACATCGGAATAATAAATTATTGTAAATTAATCTTTCCTATTCACTATTAAATTTTTGCTATGAGTATAGATATAGTTTTATTAGCAAAAATACCTAACTCTACTACTACCTTTTGCTCTATTGTGTACCTACCTACGTCGCGTCGGTTCATATGGTACCGTAAGCTCTTCATAAAAGCCCCCAGGACGGGGATACTGTCCAGCGGGCGAGGAGGGCCTTTCTTACGGGAGCAATAAACGCGTCTTGGGCCGTATTATGATAACGCGGCTTTCTTTGTTCAACTCGAGGAGTGGGGGAGGTATAAGGTATAAAGTCAACTCCTTGAGGAAGAATGGCTGGGTCAAGTGGCGGAACACACGCTGTTTTTATATCATTCTCTTTGCCTGCTTCTGCGGAGGTAAGTCGGTGGAACTTGCCTACTTCCTTATTACTTATCAACCCACAAAGAAAAGTAGCTACCCACAGTATATATATTAAGCGTAGTGCCCGCGTTAGAGTATTTACGGTATACCTCAGGGCTCATAAATTGGACCTGTATTGTTTTTTTTTTTATAGCCACATTTATATTGGTTAGATTTAAATACAAGGCACTACAGCTGGACATACAAGACAACATTTAAAGAAAATGATGGTTCTGTATATGAAAAACCTCCGAAAATTTGAATAAGGTACAGTTGTAGCAGTGTATAAAGCAGTGCTCAAATTAATTAGGAGTTCTGACCAATCCTTCCAACCCAACCTTTGAAATGTTTGGTTCAAAAACGTGTAAGCATTTCGTCAGTTCATTTCATCAATTGACTAGTAAAAAGAAAACATTCAAAATATGTTTCTCGTACAATGGTAAAAATATGATCGAATTTTATAACGGCGATTTTGACGCCGATGCAATAGTAACAAGGATTTGATTAGAATATGTTCTTCCTAAATCAGTAATTCAAATCCTTCATCCCACGATAAGAGACGAACTGAGTTGTAAAGCTTCGAATAATGTTAATCCAATAAGAAAACTGTGAAAAAGATGTATTATAGGCAATACAAGAATGACACTCTCAGGTAGGTATATTTAAATAAATTATGTCGTTAAGCGCTCGTAACATGTTTTCTCACAATTAAATGAAATGAAATAATACAAATGTTATTTTATTAGTATTACCTTTTACTTCAAACCTGATAACACCTAGACTGGTGGCATACCAGTGGGTGGCCCTATTGCCCAATTGTCCAAAGCGTTGGGTACGTTCACAGGCATTGTGGGTTCAAACCTCTGTTAGCTAAGTCTTCTCCATTTTTTAATTTTTTTTTATTTATTTATTGAATATAATGGTTCAGAGGTTACATGTTTTTATAAATTAAATAAAGTTTTTCTTTTAAAAATACATTAATTAATAAGTATTACACATTTTTTTAGAGTAAAGCTCGAGTAAAAAAGGCGGAGAAAACGAAAGTAAAGCACAATTTAACAAAGAAAAAAATAGTAAATTTTTTTTATGTGTAATACAAAAGATAGGAATTTAACAGTGAAATAAGAAAAAAGGTCATATATGTAAGTATACACATACACACACGTAGATATACATACATGCCTACATATATACACATATACAAAATGTTATCGCCATGTGTACATACATAAAAACATATGCATATGTGAAGACATACATATATAAAAATATACATATATGAATATAACAGAAATGAAGTTGAGGAGGTAACAAAAAAGAACGGAGAAAAATAAAAAAAGAAAAAGGATATCCGTTACTACAATTGTGTTGAGAAGTATAGTATTATAAGATGTAGTCATAATAATGTGTTTTTATTGATTTTTTTATAATTAGTTTCCAATCTTAGATTAACTGGTAATTGGTTAAACCATTTCACACCAGTATATTTATATAATTGTTGGGCTGTGGTAGTGTTACAACGTGGGACAGTCATAGAGCCAAGTATATTTGTTCTAATGCTGTTTGAAAAATGAGTAAGGTTCTCATTATTGAAGCAATCTTTGTGTATTTGTAAAATTGTAATTTTTTTATAAATAATGTGAAGTGAAGGTACTTTAAAATCTTGAAATAGTTTAATGGTGGGGTAATCATGACATTTTTAAAATTATTTTTTTTATTGTTTTTTTTAATGATTTCCAAAGGTAAAAGAGAAGTTTTGAAGGCACCACCCCAACCAACAATTCCATATTGTAGCACTGATTGAATTAAGGAAAAATAAATGGTTCTTAACATCGTAATATTTAAAATGTTTCGAATTTTGATGAAAATGTACATTAATTTTCTTATTTTCTCAACTGTTGAACTGATTTGTATTATTATGCAACAACATTATTCATGCAACCTTTACGCTTTTAGGACGGGTCGTTTCACAGAATTTTAACAAAGTCAAAGGTTAAACAAAACAATAACATAATGAAGAGGTAGGTAAAGAAACATATTATAAGCTATAGGTAACTAACTAATATCATGATGGCAATTCTCGAGTAAAAATATCTCTTTTGCTTCCAAAAAGAGGAATGGGAAAACCAGTTTTAAAAAAAATTATGTCATGTCGTAACACAATCAGTAAAAACTATGGAATATTGAATATTTTTCCTTTTTTTTCGTGTTCAAAGTAAACTTTGAACTTAGTGCTCTGTCCATGTCCTCTGCCCTGTCGTTATATTACGTGAGTATTAAAATGTCAATTTAATTGGAAAACAGTTTTAACGGCGTATCTGTTTTATAGCACTTGTGCGAGTATTACCTTTTTATCTTACCTAATTTATCTGTCGTGTTATTAGCAAATAAAATCCCGACTCCCCCAGAACTCGGGCACAAGGGGGATTTATCAGACACACAACACGGGAACAATTTAGCGGAGAGAAACCAATTTAGATTTTTTTCCTTATTCGTCACTGTAGGTATGAGCATAGAGGAACACTGGCAAAAATAAGGCAAAACAATAAATTAACATCAGCAGTCGGTGGTAGGGACCTACCTGGTTCATAGATTTAAGTCTTTCGCAATGAATGCCGTAAGACACCGGTTATAAATCGTGGTGATAAGTTGTTGGTTAAATAATAATAAAAATATTTGGATGATTAGTACCTACAGAGCTGTTTTGTTAAAAATCACCTCAAGGGCGCTGTGCATTATGTAATGTACAAGATGTTTAGAGACGTACCAGACATACATGCTTAGAGATGTACCAGTGATTCCTGACAATATTTGGAGTAAAAATGTAAAGAAAATTTTGGACTCCGGTGACATTTTTTTCAAATGAATACATAAAAAATCAGTGTTATTGAAAAGTTAGCATCGGGGTGAGGGGTTGGGCGGTTACTCGGCTGAGTGAACAGTGGTGACATGTGGAAGAAAGTGTTTTTGTTTGGTTTTGGAGAAAAAAACATCAACAAATTGGCGACCATTTTTCATTTACATGTTTTTACTCTAAATAATGCTAAATTAGCAGTGAAAAAAACCCGCTCGGTGGGTTTTTGCTACTAGGCCCTGCGGGCGGAGGGCAACGAGAAAAGCTTCGTAACAAACTTCACGTACGAAGATGAAGAAACTTGGGCAATTATTTGTGAGTAAATGAAAAATAATAAAAACTTACCTAATTTTACTATATTTTTTTCAAAAGTACGATGAAAAATAAAATAAAAAGTTAAACACCGTTAAAATGAATTTTTTGGGTAGTAATTTAAATATATAAAAGACAACATTTTTTTCCACCGTAAATAGGTAATTTGAAATGATATTTTTTATTTTTATATTACATCATACTTTTATGATAAATATAGTAAAATTATTTTTTGTTGTTTTTCATTTACCCATACCCAAATTGCCTCTAAAAATATGAAACATTAAAATCTTTAATCTTATAATTTGAAGCAAAAATAAATAAAGTATCTCGAATCCCTACTGGATATTTAATATAACTTTTGATTACAAAAATATTTTTTCAGTTTGGTTGGGTATTTTGATCTCAAATCCAGAATTAAGATTTGTATGAAATGGGCTAAAATGTGCCGTGTATACGTTCCTCTTATGGCTAATAGATGGCACCCACCGGTTTTTCGATCACTAATTCAAAACTATATTATGTAAAATGCATTTGACCAATGAATGTGACGCTGCTTTATAATGTACACACCTTATTATTGATTTATATTCTGCAGAGCAAGATTATAAAAAAGGATCATACCAACCAGGAAGTTCACTTGAGATTAACACTGTTTATTGTTTATTAGAGAAATTAGATACAGTTCGCACGCAGAAGACAAAATTGAGAACAGGCATTATCCGAAATAGTATTATTTAATTCTGGTAATTATTTCAATAATATAACATACTTTTAATTAACATGTTTAGGAAAGCAAAAGCAAATTTTATAATGGGCGGTACTTCCTAAATCAGTCATTCAAATCTTTCACCCCACGATAAGAAACAGATTGAGGTGCAAAGCTTCGAATAATGTTGATCCAATAAGAAAACTGTGACAAAGATGTGTTGTAGGCAGTACAAGAATGATCCTCTCAGGTAGGTATATTTAGATAAATTATGTCTGCATCTGCACGAAAAGGGCGCTATAGAAATAATCCAATTATTATTATTTTTACCTTTTAGTTCAAACCTGATAACACCAAGATTGGCGGCATACCAGTGTGTTGGCCGGTTAGTGGCGTTGAGCGTTGGGTACGTTCACAGGCATTGTGGGTTAAAACCTCTGTTAGCTAAGTCATTCCCCATTATTCATGCAACCTTTACGCTTTTCGGACGGGTTATTTCACATAATTTTAACAATTCATAAAATTTAAAAGTTGAAATTCAAGTTATCTGCATTTTAGTTTTGTCAAAGAACTTTGTAAATAACAGAACTTCAATAGGACTTTCACAGAACTTGATATTACCTTCGAAATTCGAAGAATTATTTAAAATCTATGAAACAACCTGTGCTTTAGGCGCCGTATCCTCGCTCGAAAAGTAAAAGATGGAGTAATGTAATTACGAATGTTGGAGAGAGCGTGCTAATATTTAAAACGATGAAATTGAAGCGAAAATTGTGAAAATTTTTAATAAAACACGACTCGTTTAGAACAGAGCAAAAATCTCGTGGGGGTTGTCTAAAACAACATTGAAAGAAACATTGCATTTTTTCATACATATAACTTGTTAAATAATAGAGACAGACGTGAAAATAAAAATTTTCGGAGCATACTTTGCGATTTTTTTCTATTGAGGGAATTTCATATAATTTGCGTTTCGGCACGGGGAATATATAGATAATATCTTCAAAAATAACATATATTTTTTACAGAGATTTAAAACTTCAAATGTTCAAGAGAGATATGCAAGAGATCGGTAGAAATTCGGGTATCGGCGGCTTAATGTCGGTAGAAGGGAGGATTCACCCATTGTCGATAACAGCCAAAAAAACGTTCACTTTTTAGTGCGAAAGAAAATTATTTTCATAGTTTTAGAGTGTAAGCTCATCTTGGCGAATTTTATAAGATAAATTTGTACATCTTTACCAACATGGTAATAAAGCACATAGCCCACTGGTGCAACATGACATAACACGCGATAAAGCACAGCGGATTAAAGTTTGTCTCAAAGCTCCTGTGTTCAATTTACAGTTGTTTGACCAAAGTAGAAGTAACTGTGGCACATCATCCCAGGGGTGCAGTTGAAACGAATGCATCTATGTAGCGCTGGGTATTGCGGTCAAACGTAATAAGCTGCAGCCCCGTGACGCTGTACCAAAGTGCATCTACAACCCTACACGTTTCTCAAAAGAAATATTTGGCTGCTTCAAAAAGTAAAAGTTTGCATTTTTATCTTTTTATTTTCACCTTGTTTATGCTTTCATTAGCCAAAAAAATATACACATATTTTAAAATTTTTCATTTAATTTGATCATGGTCGCTACCATTTACGTGGCAGTTTAGTATTAAAACTACGAAATCTAAAACACTGCGATTGACTTGCTTTTGGCTAACTACTTCGAGATTTTTACAACGCATCATTGATTATACCAAAGAAAAAGAATAAACTTTTAACTTACATAAAACAAAATCAGTTAATTTAACGACAAAATTAATTTTATTCTGTTGCCATTAAGATTTCCCGATTTGGTCTCACATAGGTCTCATATAAATCGTTGTATCTCCCTTACTGCCATGGTGAGAAATATTAGTTAGAAAGAAAAAACTCCATGCTTTGTATTTAAATCTAGAATTCAACCGCAGAAAAATATTAATAATATAATAATTTGTAACCCATAGTAATTTGAGAAAAATGTATAAAATTCCGCGAACTTTTTAGAACTTTGGCGATGTTCTTTTACACGAAATTAAAAGAGGCGTTACCCAACTGCGAATTTCAGTCTTATGCGATCCGCAGAAAGAACGAAAGTGCGTCGCATTATCCCACTCAGTAGCCGCCTGCAATTCGGGCCGGACAGACGTGCTCTGCTCTTCGCGTCGCTTTGTTCTATAAAAATGTACCAGCGAAATAACAAAACACCGTTGTTGGCTATTGATTGGTCAACGCTAAAGTCGCTTGCTCCGCCCAATTCCGAAACGAGTCCAGGACCAGAGGATCGTCTTAAAGTTTCGTTTCTGCATTTTTACTACTTTTGTGATTAAGAAATAAAGCATTATAAGAAACAAACATATATTTAATTTCATTTTATTCAAAATTCCGAAACAGACTATTGAATCAACGAAAAGAAATTAAAATAAGCCAACCAAACGATTTTCAATTTTTGGCAGATCCGACATTGTTCTTCGGGACCGTCCTGATGGATTAAATAAATTATATGGATGTAGACTTGTACACGTAGTTTAGGAAAACAAGACTTTAACATCGTAGTATTTATCTTTGAGATTTTAGATTTTATTTTGTTTATAAATGAATGTTGGTAAAACAGACTTTCATAATCCGTAAATAACATCAAAATAATAGCAGTTCTTGTTACGTGACGTCATCTCAATGTTGATTCAATTCCAGTACGACCACAGAAGAGGCAAACTGATAGAAATGTGTTGTGGGCGTGTTCTTCTGCCCAAAGTAATATTTTTAATTACTTGTATCGAAATTGATCTAATGCCGAATTTTCTTATATCTGCCGAAAGATCTTTCTTGAGCAGATAAATGATTTCATTGGCCTACTCCTGCCTGGGTGCCAACAGCTTCTTCGAAATTCGACAATGCGTACCGCCGCTCGGAAACCATTTATAGGATAACCAACACCTCTGCCACAGGTCACTCAAGTGGTTGGCTACGTTTGGTGACTAAGCAGGGGTGCCCGGATTCATGAGGTAAGGTTAGTCTAGGTATTGGGGGCGGATGCCCTGGTCACGCTGAAACCCCAGATCCCCTATTGAAAGATTCAAATCAACATCGCCCTGGTGTAAGACCGCCATTCAGAATCGAAACGCTGGCGTTGCTTGAAACGGCTTTAGCCGTGTTTGATGAACAGATGTTAATAGCCACTAATTCCCTACCTTCAAGCAGTTACATCCTCATCTTCCAAATCCACATCTCCTTTTCCTCTCTATTCCCTCCGGTCTCACAACTTATCCCAATTGGGGGTGCCATAGTCTCGCTGGCTCCTAACGGAAGCAGTTGGGACTCTTGTGCGAAATTCACATAAAAAACCCACCTCTCATACTTTTTTCCTTCTCAGAACTACCGCTCCTGCTTTTCCATAAGGGTGGACAGCATTCTCATTTACATACAGCAGACAGCATCCCAGAGGATGACACAGGCATTAAGTGAAGTTATTTTCTTCAGGGCCCTCTATGGATGATCTATTCAGTGGGTACCATGTCGGGATTGTTGGGGGACCGGGGTAATTTGGGAGTTGCGTAGATACGTTTCTCGGGTAATACAATATGAAAATAGTCGGAAAACAGAGCGAGTTATTGCATTTAAAGCGCTTAATTTGCGAGCTACCTGCTTCGATACATACAAAGTAGCCCCGCTCTACTGTATACATTTTACTCTTACTTGATGTGGGTGAATTTGTATGTAAATGAAATTAAATATAAATAATTTGAAGATTTAACAAGATGTAGAACATAGAACAGACTATTTTCTAGAAATTAACTGAGTGCAAAAATAAAGAGTGCGTACCTATCTATCCACAAAATAATCCTAAGTAGGGTTGCATATTGCGCAAAGTGTAAATAGTAAATAATTGTCAGCGTGGTGGAAAGTTAGTTAGAATATTTTTAAAGAAAAGTCTATTTGGATTCCAACCTTACTAAATCTAACTCGATGATGTTTAAATTACTAAATCATCAACAGAGTGAAAAGAAATCTGCTTCTAGAATATCCAAGATTTTAATTGAAAGAAGGGTAATTGCAGGTAACTGCATTAGTAGGGGACTGAACGCGGTTAGCGCTAACAAAAAACTGTCCAAAGAACCGAAGCTAGCCGTCTACAAGTGCTGGTACCTATCCTGATGTATGCAGTGAAGGAAGAAACCGAAGAAGTAGACTGATTTTTTTTTTACATGAGCTCCGCACAGGAGGCCCCGAGGAAAACAATTTCCCTCAGTGCCTATGTCATCTATGGGGATGCTGTGTGGAGGGTTTTATTAAGGAAATTCGGAGAGGAGAGTTCTGGGAAGGAAAAGGGTTTAAGGGTGGGTAGGAATCCCGGGTTCAGTGAGTTTTGGTCATCCTCTTCAAGACCTAGACAAACCTCACCCCATGAACCCGGGCACCCCTTCTAAATCACCAAACGTAGCGAACCACTTGGGGTGACCTATGGCAGATATGTAATGATAACAGATAGGCAATACTGTAGAAAAGAGATCCCAGTATATATGGTAAAACCGGTTCCATGCCAAGTGAGAATAAAGTCAACTCAACACCTACTTGAAAAGTCATTAAAAGCTATGAAAAAAATAATTTTAAATTAGCCGATAACCCTAACCTAACGTAACCTATTTAACAATTTTTTATCACTCTAAATGAGCGAATGAACGAAGAAAAGAGTATATATGACGCATATACGAATGGTATTGTTGGGGATGACGTCCGACGAGGAAGGACAAGGAAGACATCGCACGATCAAGTGTATCACGATCAGATACTTGAGTCGGGCCATTTTAAGAGTCAGAATAATAGAAAAGTGTGTATGAGACGATCTAGTATATGAATGCGAACGAGGCAAGGAGTGTGTGTCAAGATCGAGTTGTTTGGCGGTTTGTCTTCTCTGCCTACAGGTGTGATGGTTAGATAGTTAGATTTTCAGAATACAATGTAACGCAAACCATAGATGTCGTCACGAAAAGAGTTTTAGAAAATTACTTTTCATAACAAATTGACACGGAGGAAAACTAGAAAGTTGTTAAACGCGGAGGGAAAAATGCATTTCATAGCAAGAACAAAGCACTTCAAAAGCAATCCAATAACTTTGAAGAACGAAAAATCCATCAAAACTCAAGCATATTGTAAGTCAAATGCCATCAAATCCAATACTGGGATAGCCATCGGATGGCAAGTGATGGTATCCGATAGCATTAGATGGCAGATGATGGCGTAATCCGCCATCAGCGAGACATTACTTGTTACGACTCACCGCAAAGAACACGGGACTTGCTCCATTTTCACCTCAGCCCGGGGCTAAGGGGGTTGGCCCACCTACACCCATCAACCCTAAAGCTTTCTCCATGTGTGGAAGGGAAAGTATCTAATACTGTTTTTAGTAGCAATACGAAAGTCCACGTACATTATTGTTAATTTATTTTGTCGGTAAGTATGTTATTTGTAATGGCTTCTCGCTCAAACCACTCGAGTACGTTTGAATGCATCCTTAAAAAGTCTAGTTTTATTGACCGGTAGCCACCCTTCAAACCTTAAATAATTTTGAGAAAACTTTATTTTTCTCACATGTAGAATATATTCTTAAGAGGATGCCTCATTGAAAATATAAAAAATGTATTTAAGAAGCATCCCAATATAGGTGCATGCACCACGTCGTGTAAAATCAGAATCAGATTGCTAACGATAACGCTCCTTATGTAGATGGCGATAAGGTTCAATTTCCCGTTTGACACCAGTCGCCTTTATGATTTCTTCATGATAAAAATATAGCCAAAAAGCGTGTTTTATGTTATTTTGTGAAGCTCAAGCACAAATATTTAAATATTTCAAGGTTTTACAATAATTTTCTAAAGAATTAAATTTTTTACATTACACAATAAACGAAAAGCCTTTCGTATTTCTTCGCCTCATTTTTTCCGGGCTTATAAAAAGACTAATAAAAAAAAGACTGGATCATTTCAAAGGAAAATGCGTGTTCTATTCGCAAAATTAGTGAAGACATCTAAAATATTTCTAAACGATCTAATTTTCAAATCAAAATCACATGATTTTGCGTTACTTAGAAATTCATCGCCTAAATATAATTATATAGTTTGCATTTCTATTATTTGCGGCAGTGTCTTAGAAGAATCCATTTCTACAGAGAAAGTCGTGTGTTCCCCCACCAAAACAATTTTCTAGAGGATCCTCGAGATTGGATGGTGAGATTGCTGACGCAGGAAGATGTCCTCAGGTCCCGTGAGTCGCTTGAGTCCTAAAGGTCGATCATCTTTCTAATACGTTTGTCCTGCGGCGGAGTCGTTGGATTTTACGAGCGCACCGGTAAGGTTTTTAAATCCTTGAGCATCGGGGATATCAATGTGAAGCACCAAGAAGGTACATTATAATATACATTACATACTATCGTTCTCCGACACACAAGAGAAGGTTAGAAAAAAAAACACTTTATTTTTCTCCAAATTATACATTAAAAAAAAATCATTTGAAGAGCCTTCCCATTCTGCGATTATCCAAATTCTGGAAGCCAATATGTGCACATTTTATTGAGCTGTAATTTTGTTAACGACATAATATTCACTTTATTTATACTGATTTGAAATTTTCAAGACCAAAATTATTATTCTTATAAATTTTTAGGTTATTATGCCATACTCATTATTTAGCCTTTAACGTTTCGGACAGCGTTACAGTGTTTGTCATCAGTCTGAAATGTTGGCTAAGGATGGACGAAGCGAAACACGGCAAACTAACCGAAAAATTATCAAATCGTTTTGTTTTTCGTCTTTATTGATTTATTTCCTAGCTGCGTTATTTCATTAAAAAACGGAGTTTTTTTGTTGAAAAACTGAGTTTTTTTTCTATCTGAACTTGTTCCTGATTATATATTTAGTTTGACTATTAAGTCCATGGCGTTAATCTTTACATAATTTTAATGTTTCCTTAAACATTAATTTCATGATTTTGGTAGATTTTTTTAAGAAATATGCTAATGTGAAGATTATTATTAGTCCAATTATTGTGTTTGTTTTAGGATTCTCAAGGCTAGGATATTATCAAGGTAATGTCGTCAAACAATCCTTACAAGAATCAAATCAATCGCTTCCTCAGACAGTTTGTAAAATCGGTGCTATGCAATCTTATTTGTTTTATGACACAGGAAAGGTAATAAAATTTATAAGTTCATAAAACTATTGCCAGAATAGTATTTTTGGAACTTCTATCAATTTTCTATTGCATCATCTGAGTCAACATCTCTATTCCCTTCGTTGGAACTATTCCCCCAACCTCCCCCAAGGCGTTGCATCAGATTTGATCAATCTTTAATATTTCTCCCTTTTTCCCTGGTATGCAGGAAGAAATCACAATATAGGTACTCGAGATAAAAGTTTATCATGATGGGTGTCGGAAACTTCAATATTTTTTATGTGACCTGTAAGTTAAAAGTAGGAATATTTCGTAGGTAGGTATCTACTTAGAAAATTTTGAAAAGAAGAGAAATTTTTGTTCTGTGAAAAATCAATTTAAGACAATTCCAAAATTATCATAAAAGTTAAATAAATGTTCTGAAATGGTGCGGGTAACTACCCAGTTCATATATAATTATTATGAGATATATGGGTACTAGCGCAGAGTCGATAAAAATCACGGGATTTCATTCTCAACAAATCAGTTCCAATTTTTTAAATCGAATAGTATTATAAGAATTGCGTCTGCGTGGTTGATTTTTATAACCCAGCTTCGAGTGCATATCTAACGCCACGCCACACGCGCCGCGCCACTAATAACACCTGTGTACGTGGAATTCCAATCAAAATAAATTACTAATGTAATTCGATTTTGAATTCAAGAATTCGTCACAAGATGACGCTACTTCCATCGGCAGGACGCTTAGGGACGTGCCCCCCCTAGGTATAAGTTCAACAAATTTGTGAATCTGGTGTATCTCTCCGGATATGGAAAGATTGACGGTAATACTCAGTTATATCAAGCGGTTGTATATTACATACGGCGTCGTTGCCCGTTCCATTTACTTTGTCCCGGTGACTAGCTGTCACTGGTTGACAGTGGATACGAGAAACGGGCTAATTTTGGATCCAGTTCCTATTAGATTTATAAAATGTCGCTAACACTAACTGGACGAGGCCGAACCAAAAGCCACCCGCAGGGCCTAGCAGTAAAAACATGCGGAACGGGTTATGAGCTGCTAGCTATTATATATTATATTATATACGAATGTGGTTCTTTATTGCGTGTTTGAATTCTTCACAAAACACTGTCACCAAATTTTAAAATTACCTCAAATTCAAAGAAAATTTGTGAACGAGATTTTACGCAGGAGTAACAAACTAACGCACAGCACAGACAACCGAAATTAGTTTTTTCATAATTTCTCCACTCGAATATTAAATTCAACTTTTCATCAGTATTTTCTTTAGGTTTCTACAATTATGTTTTAAAAATTTAAATTAGTAGGTGGATAGGCATATTATCGGCTAACTAAAAAGAATTTGTCAAAATGTTTTAATTTATTCAAAAAGTTTAAGCGATATTGAATAAAAAATACACAAACAATGGAAATTTGTTACGCGAGACGTATATTTAATTACAGTATAAAAAAGATGACGACATTATTGCCTTTGACAAGGTTCATTACGGCGTCTCTACACGTTTGTGGTAGCTAATTAAATTGCGGAGGATGCAGTGGAAATATCTGAAGAACTGATGCAAAACACTTCACTAGAGCTTCTCAAAATGCAATCTAATTAATAATGATTTTAAATGTTGTGTAAATATTTAATTCAGGTACGGGATTCCATGTGCAGCCAGACGTAAAAATGAGTCCATTCTGGAAGAACCAGGCATTCACAATTGGCTTTCAACTATCTGCCTTCAACGTATTTTCAGATACTTTGAACAAGTTGCTCGCCAAACTGAGGACTCCAACATCGAATCGAACAGTATTAGTAGGCTTGCTTCTGCGTGGTTGAGTTTCAGAACCCGGCTTCGAGTCCACGCCTTACGCGCCGCGCCACAAATAACATCTGTACACGTGGAGTTTCAAACAAAGCTATCGTTGCAATTCGGTTTCGAATACAAGAATTCGTCACAAGATGTCGCCACTTTCATCAGCAGGTGGGATGGGGACGTGTCTCTCCTAGGTATAACAGCTATGAATTTGTGAATATGTAGTATCTCTCGGATATCGAATAGTATTAATAGGCTTGCGCCTGCGTGTTTGGATTTCAAAACCAGGCTTCGAGTGCATGTCTGACGCCACGCCTTACGCGCCGCGCCACAAATAACATCTGTGTACGTGGAATTTCAAACAAAGTTACCGTTGTAATTCGGTTTCGAATACAAGAATTCGTCACAAGATGTCGCCACTTTCATCAGCAGGTCAGATGAGGACGTGTTCACCTAGGTATAACTACTATAAATTTGTGAATATGTAGTATCTCTCCGGATATGGAAAGATTGACAGTAATACATGGTTGTATCAAGCGGTTATGTGTTACATATGACGTCATTGCCTGTCTCGGTTACTTTGTCCCGGTGACTAGCTATACTGGATGACAGTGGATAGGAGGAACGGGCTATTTTTGGAACCAGTTCCTATTGGACTTATAAAATGGTCATCAACACGAATTGGGCGAAGCCAAAACAAAAGCAGCCAAAACAGCAAAAACATGCGGAGCGGATTTTTGATGCTAGTGGAGAAACTCATAGCTCATAGTTACTGGCAAAGTGAAAGACAGAAAAAGCAGAGGAAGGTCGTCAATGCGTTGAAGAAACCAAATATCTCTAGCGTCTGGTACGTCAATGTCTGTAGCTATCGAAGCAGAGCAGAAAGGCTATTCCCTAAAATTTGTGACAAGAGATCGTTCTCCGGCGAGAAGTGCTGTCAGATTTGTGTGATTTTCTACGGCTGTTATTTGCTTTTTCTATCGGCCGATGTCAAAATTTCAGTTGTGAGCTGTCACATATTTTAGTTTGGGTCGTTTTAAACACGAATTCCTGCGAGTATGCATGATTATTTATTCATTTAACAGCTGTAAAAAATCTCTTAGATCTTAACGATCTCTCAGAGAATAGCTCTTTTGAACTGCAAGGAGTCCAGGAGGAGTCTTGTCCACCATGTACATTGGAGTAGGGATCACAATCCTCAGTAGGGATCATATTGCAACGCATGCCGGGAACTCGCTAGTTATAAATAATAATTATTACAAAATTTTCAGACGTATTCTTAGAAATATTTCGAGTTTTTTAAATACTGAATATTATATGTCGGAAAACGACAACGTAATGATAAAATTTTTCCAACTCTGACGCACATTCGATAAAAGAGTGCGCACCTACTTTATAAATTTGTTGAATTAATTTCCCTGATTTTCGGTAAAAGTTAAAATAAAACCAGGCCAGAAAATGATTCCGCACATAATTAGGCATAAGTTTTATATTCTCAGGACTTCTGGAAAAGTTGATAAAAATTCGCCACCGCCATGATTATCGCTTCAACAAGCCGCCAACTTAATTCAGATGTCTCCTCGCTTTGACAGAACTCCACAGAGAAAAAATGAAAAACACAAAATTGAAAAACATCCAGCGTACCTTCCAGCTAAACTTGTAAAACGAAGCAAAGTTTGTAGAGGAATTATTGAAAAAAAAAATACCGCCGGGTGGACAGATTGTACATTATATTATTTACAGCAGGAAAAGTTTTAACTGGCAAATAGACTGAATGTGGATTTTTTATGTTGAGTTGGTGGGTACAATAATTTAAGCGGGACGGGATTAAAAATATTAAAGTGCCTCAGATATTATTAAAGTTTGTGAGAAACTGGCTGGAAACTACATTGCTGGTGCTAGGACTGCTAGGAACATACATTTATTATTGACGATGCTTTGTTCGTTTTAGTGTTCTGAAGGCCGTGAAATTTAAAACTCCGGATTTAAGGTTGTCATTTGATGGCGCGTTTGACAATATAACATCATTATTTAAAAGCAATTGCAGATTTTCGTTATTTGTTTTTGGGGTGTTATGCCGTGTTGGGCTACCTCGTTCTTTAGCCAATGTTTCGGACAGCGTTACAGTGTCCATCATCAGGGCAGATATGTAGCAATCGCAGAGGTTAACAAACGACATTCGCGTCTTAGCCTGGAAAAGTTAAAATTAAAAGAAATGATTTACGTACAAAACTACAAAGCGGAAGATTCGGCCAAAACGGACCATCCAGAAATGAAATTTGGATTGATTTGTCTTAAGCTAAGTGTAGTGACGATAATTGAATATATTGATTCTTTTCAGCTCTTTCTATGGTTCTCCTCTTCTACCCATTTAAAAATTTGATGACATAATAAATATTAGGGGTAGGTAGATGCCAAAGTTCCAATTGTTACGGATAGTTTGAAATGGCTTTAGCCGTGTTTGGTGACCAAATCTGAATAGCCCGGTACTTCCCAACCTTCCTTTTCCGCATCTTCTTCCCCACCCTACTACCTTCAGCCTCGCAACATACCCAATTGGGTATGTCATAGTCTCACTGGCTCCAGTTGGGACTCTTATGCGATTTTTTTTTTACATTAACTCCACATAGGAGGCTCTGAGGAAAATAATTACCCTCAGGGCCTATGTCATCTTTGAAGATGCTCTGTGGAGGGTGTTTTTGAGGAGAGGAAAGAGTGAACATGGGTCTTGAAGAGACCCATGTTGTAGGAGGGAGGAAACACAGAGGCCGGCAAATCGTTCCACAGCCGAGCTGTTGAACTCAAGAACGAGTCGTAGAAACGACCCGTTCTCATGTGACTAATGTCAACCTTGTACAAATGTTGAGCGCGCGTTTGGCGTGTTTCCCGACTACGCACCGGTGCCGAGGGGATCAATGACGCTAGTTCCTCGGAGCATCTTCCATTGTAATACCGGTAGAAAAAGGACAGCATTCCCACCTGGCGCCTGTGCTCTAAAGATTGCAATCCGTTTGTTAAATTAGGAGAGTCTATCAAACGGACTGCCCGTTTCTGCACAGAGTCAAGGGTTTTTTCAGGTATTTTGGGGCACCAGACCAGAGGTGGCTGCCAAATTCAACCGTGGGGCGCACTTGCGATTTGTACAGGGCTAGCAGTTGTGTACTATTAAAGTATCTGCGTGCCCTGTACAGTATGCCCAGTTTCTGAGAGGCTAACTTAACTCTGGCCTCGATGGAGTCCCCGTACCTGAGCTGGTCACTTACACCAAGCATATCACAAGCAGTTACACCAAGCATATCAATGTAAGGCCTGCGATGTTCATATAAAAAAAAATTGTGTACCAAATGCTTGAAAAATTGAGATACATCGTATTGGGTGAACGGTCATTAAAAGTAATGAATTTTTTCAATAAAAATTCGATTTTTTTAATAAAAAATCGGTTAAATAGGTTACGAGCTATTTTTCAAATATTTTGTTTCATAGCTTTTAATGATTTTTCGAAGAGGTGTTGAGTTGACTTGATTCTGAGTTGGCATGGAACCATTGTATTGGTATGTGTGTTTTTATGCTGAATGCGAGTAGTTTTATCATCGAACTTGAAATTATAAAAATAAAGTCTAGTTGAATTCTGTCAAAATTTTCTTTGCGTCTTAAAAATTGACCGATTTAAAATTTAAGTACCTAAGTGTTGGCGTATGATTGACCCTCATTAAATTTTCACTAAGGCCAACAAAGCTCATTGATTTCCATAGAAGAATATTAGTTAGAAAATAAAATATCTGGGCTGATCTTCAAAATAATAATGTAATAGAAAAATTACAATCAGCAATTAAGGCATTTGTTAAGTTCGCGGTGAGGGTTAATTGAATTATTTTACCATCAATCGCGAAGAAAGTAGTACCTATTTAACGAGCCTAGTCCCCGCTTTGGCTGATTCTCCCTTCGGAGGGGTGGTTCTTCTACGAAGAGGTTTATCCTTTTCATCCCCTGCACTCGTATAGAGTGTCAATCTACCATGAGTTTGCTGGATAGTAGAAACTACCTACTTTCAAAATGAGTGGATTTGTCTTCTTATGTTATTAGAAATAATTATTATTTACGCTTAGGACATTTGAAGAATCAAAACAATTAATGGTTTTGATGATCTGCTAGCTCTTAATTTATTATCAAATGTGTAGTTTTCTATACATCTTACGATTTACGACCGCCAAACGAGACCATGAATGCTGAAGATGTTCAATGTTATACACAAAAGTGAGTTTATTGGACAGTATTTGAAGGTCATAATAAAAAAAACAAGGTAACATATAAAGAAAGGGTTTAATCCTTCGTAAGTTGAGACCTTCGTCTTAATCTTCCTTTCAATATACAAGCAATAAAAAAATTGGCTGTTAATGATGGGATCGATGAGAAATTTTAATTTGTTGGGTTATTCACGACCGGGAAATTTTGTCTTCAAAAGATAAAATCTTTCACAGTGGTTCGGCGGCACAGAATCATTAACCTCGAATTAAATTATCAATCTTAAACTTACGGCTTTTAACTAACAAATCTGTGGATTGCTTCTAAATGCACCAATGACGTTTTTTTTAAATTTCATGATACCTGTGTAGAATTTGCTCTTTTAACAAGTTTAATTTTAAGAAAATAGATTTTATAATCTATCATTGGTCCTCAAAAATCTAAAAAAATCTTTTCAGACATCGAAAGGTTCTTCAAGAACTTGGAATCGAAATCAATTTTGAGGCAAAATCTTAAAAAAAAATGTATATGGATAAACTGATATTGACTCTATTCCAAAGAAATATCCGAGGAACAGGACTTTTCCAGCTCATCCTCCTCTCCATGGTAGACGAAGAAGGAAGAAAAATGAGAAGCGGAAAGTATCAGGGTCCAGGAGCCCAGGAGCGGCAGGAGGTGGATTAATTAGCCCTATAATTAAACTTTGAACTTGGCAGGGACGCCGGCGCAAGGAATCCACTACCAACTTAGTTATTAACGATATAACTTGATTCCTAATGGTCTTCTCCGCTTTGTTTTTGAAGGTACGACACCAGAATATACTGGCATTTTAATTTAGGGGAAATTATCTAATTATTTTTTTGGAATTTTTATGGGTGTTCTTAGACTTAAACTGATTATTCGCTCTTAATGAAAGGTTCGTATTCAATATTAAGGTTGAAGATTTTCCTAACCTAGGTACATTGCCCTAAGTTTTAGTGTCTCCGTTGGCGAAGGAAAATTTATAATTACATTAGCAATATATAACACATTTATGACTTGATGCAACTAACAGTAATTTTGATAGTTTTTACTGATAATTGAGAATGATAATTTTAAAATATTGTTATTTAACAAAGTTATATAAAGCTATAATGTAGGTCATCATTTATTAATTATATACTAGCAGTTAAAAATCCGGTTTCACCTAGTTAGTGTTTGTGACCACTTTATAAATCCAATAGGAACTGGTTCCAAAAATAGCCTGTTCCTCGGTTCCACTGTCATCCAGTGATAGTCACTAGTCACCGGGACAAAGTTTTTTTTTTTTTTTTTAAGTTTCTTTATTCTTTGAATTGTTTGTTACATGAATGAAAGTAACCGAGATAGGCAATAACGTCACATGTAATATATAGCTGCTTGATACAACGGAGTATTACGGTCAATGTTTCCATATTCGAAGAGATACCGCTAGTTCACTAACTCGTAGTAAGTACCCAGGGCACGTCCACACCAACCTGCCGACGTAAGTGGCGACATCTTGTGACGAATTATTGAATTTAAAACCGAATTACAATGGTAGCTTCGTTTGAAATTCCACGTACACAGATGTTATTTGTGGCGCGGTGTGTAAGGCGTGGCGTCAGACATGCAATCGTAGTCGGGTTCTGAAATTCAACCACGCAGACGGAAGGCTATTAATGCTGTTTGATGATGATATTTAAAAAAACCTCCATTTAGAAGATTGACAGACGGATTGAAAACGATTATTTGAACGTATTTTTCTTTTACATAACGTAAAGTTATAACTCTTAACTTTTACTTTTTATTATCTACTCAAAAAATAAGAAAATAATTTTGGTTTATTGTTGGGTTAGATTAAGTCACAAAGAGATGGTGGAATTTAATTATTTCGATGTTGGTGATATAAATAAATTACTGTATAAGATTTGCCAAAATAATTGCTATTTATTTATTTGTTTGTTCACGCCTTGAAGGCTTTTACGTATACACATTACAAATAGGTTAGTTGTACAAAGGATAATATGCGTATATCAAAAAACATAATAAACATAAGAATATCTTAAAAGATATAAGTAGGTACAATACATCATGTACGTAGTATTGTAGTATTATTTTTAATTCGTAGTATTAGTTCACGACAGCTGGGGGGTGGCTTCGCTCAGGGAATAGAGAACTCCAGTCCATTTTTTTAATTTTTTTTATGAATAATGACCTTCTAACTTCTGGGATGTTCTAGAAATTTCAAGAGGGCGAAATTTCCAGCCTTTATATCTTCAAAAGCACGCCCTTCAGGTAAAAACGGGAATCTTCTTCATGAATGGGGGATTGAGGGCTATTACACCAAATAACTTAATTGATCGTACCGGGACTCGTTCCTGACTTTTAGCGCCACGAACATTCTTTTTATAATATATTTTGATTATGAAAAGTTGTACAAAAAAGTTTAATATGTATGTATAATAACAGAGTGCAAAATGCAAAATAAGTAAGTAGAGCAATATGTAGAAAGTTTTTTTTTTATTATTATTATAAGAATAATCACGAAGAGCTTGTAAAATATGTTGGTAAACCTTTATTTCGCACTAATTACATTAAACTTTTATTACGCACGATTGGATATTTTATGAAACTGAGCTAAATCAATAAAACGATTAAAGCGATTTGTCTTGTAGTAATGTTCAGGTTATTTTTATTTTACTAACTTTGTTTCATGATTGGTTTATCAGTTTTCCATAACATGTTTGAAATAATTTACCAAATTAATAACGAATCACGGTAACAGCAAATAGGCAGGTAGTGCAGAAGATCTGCGTTACCCTTTGTCTATTTACTAGTAATATTAATTTTAGGCTCTTAATTGTCGGAACATGGAGCTATGAATCTTCAACCCATTGTTGGAGAACTAGACTTGAATATCATAGGTATCCTGGTACCGAATCCAAGACATTTTAATTAACAGTGACTCGGTTCCGTTCATCCCAGTTCACATGTAGAAATAATCTAATCACATCCCTGCTCAGATTACATCACATATGCAGAATCGGAATCTGAATTCTAACATCACCGGTTAATTAAGTTAACTTGATTTTCCGTTCATGCTAGTGTCCCGCCCACTTATGTCATCTGTTCTTTGATGCTTTATTTCCAGAGCGTGACCCGTGGGTGATATCCACCCTTCGTCATACTGCGATCCTGGCAGAGCTGAAACCAAAGCAAGGTGGAATCAGCGAGGAATGAAGGGCGGAGTTGAAGTGTAACTTGGAAGATTTAGGAACCATGAAAGCACCGTTTCTAAAGCTGGGAGAGAAACATCGATTCTATAATCTAAAACCTAACACGGCCAGAACATGAGAGTTAGCCTCTAAACATTTTTTTTATTGTTTTAATTTCTTGCTAGGGCAATCTTGATGAGTTACAGAACTCATTTTAGGGCAGGAGGAACATACAATTCATAGGTGGGAGGAAATAACAATTTTACTTAGGAATTTAGATATAAAAAATATAAATTTCACATACAATATAGACGGAAAATAAAAAACAGTAAGTAGAACAAACAACAATAGAAAACAAGTAAAGATAAAAGGATCAAGGTTATACAAATATGGATGATAACAACTAAATGAGAAAAGAAAAGAAAAGGAAACAAGTCAGAATTGCACAATATTGAGCAATATAGACGAAAAAAAAGGCTAAGTAGAACAAACATCAATAGAAAACAATTAAAGAAAAAATAAACAAGATTATACAAATATGGATGATTACAACTAAATGGAAAAGAAAAGAAGAGAAAAGGAAACAAGTAAAAATTGAACAATATTGAGCAATATAGACGAAAAATAAAAGTCAGGCTAAGTAGAACAAACATCAATAGAAAATAATTAAAGAAAAAAGGAACAAGATTATACAAACATGGATGATTACAAATAAATGGAAAAGAAAATAAGAGAACAGGAAAAAAGACAGAATTTAACATGACAAGAAAATTATATATTTCGTCCTTTAAAAAATATTCTTTTAAAGCATTGCTCTGAATTTTTTTTTTGCTGGATTCCCTTGTACATATCTGGAAGCGAATTATATAGTGTATAGGCAATGAAGTTCAGAGATTTTATCCCATATTCGAGTTTTGTGAGGGTGGCTGTCTTGAGGTGATGGCTGGTGGCTTGATGTTAGTGTGAGTTGATTGTTGAGTAATTTGTAGGATGGACATATATTCACATACTCGAGGTTTAAGTCAATTTGTGGTTAATTTTTTATGGTAAGACATTCCCTGCTAGCTCTGGAAATTTAATACTTTATATTATAAACTTGAAAGAATATAATATGTTGTTTTCTGTGGTTACTGCTTCTTTAGGTACCGAATTACCAATCTAAAGGTGAAGTGTTAACACAATGGAATTATCTTGCGGTTAGTGTGGAGTGACACCCATTATTGTTTCAGAGCGTTTTGTCAGAAAATTGATTATTTTGGGTTTTGCTTTATCATCAATATATTAATACGTGAAGCCAAAACTTTGTACCCCTTTTTACGAAAATTGCGCGGACGGAGGAGTATGAAATTTCGCACACTTATAGTTTATATAGAGGAGGAGTGCAGAATGCTAATATTTTTTAAAAATTATGCATAAAAATAGATTAAATCAATAACAAAAACATTACACACACTACCATGAATTTGACACACACACTCGCGTCTTTACTCTATTGTTTATTGTTAAAGTCTATGGTCAAATTGAGAATAGATTAATATTGTTAGTCTTTAATATTATTTGTCTATGGTCTTACTGAATGTCAAACATAAGAAAACATTACAATTATGGTCGAATGTCGACCATTGGGCGACCACTAGTTTAATTAATTATGTCATCAACGCCTATCGGCTTTTGCAATGTAAATAACGTAAAAGGCAAAAACTATAACATGATAAATTTGAATTGACTAAATAATAAAAAGCCCATGAGCGTGTAAACAGTAAAGGATAGTAAATAGAAGTTAAGAATTACAAAAGTAAAATGAGATCCTGTTTAAATTATATAATATTAGAATGCCTAAGATTCGTGGCTCCCTTATCAGGCACAAGAGCTCCTCTTTTCTGATAAGGTATACATGACCAAAAACGACCTTTAATATAATATTTTGTAAAATGTATATGTATTTCTGTAACCCATATTTTTTATATTACAATAAAAAAAATAAAAAATATGTAATCCATATCTTTTATATTACAAAAAAAATTTATATATATATTTACTTAATACTTATATATTTTTTAAGTAATTTTCAATTTGGGAGGCGGGAATGGGTATCACCGTCTCGGGAACCATTTATTGGATAACCAACACCTCTTAGGTTACCCCAAGTGGTTCGCCACGTTTAGCAGGGGTGTCCGGGTTCATGGGGTGAGGATTTTGTCACGATCTGGCGGCGGATGACCTGGATACACTGAACCCTAAATTCCTACCCCCCCATCTAACCTTTTTCCTTCCCAGAACTTCCTCTCCTTCCTTTCCTTAAAAAGAACCTACATACAGCATCCCCAAAGATGAAGTAGGCCCTGATAATGTGTGGAGCTAATGTAAAAAAATAAGATGAAGATGAAGTGCTCAAAAAATACATACGGGCAGGCATATATAATGAGTACAGTAGGTATTTTTCAAGTTTAAAAGATGTCTAAATGAGAATTGTAAAAAACAGTTTTGATGAGCGTGTAAAACAGAAAACATTTGAGTAAAACAATACTTAAATATTTATATTGACGAATTAAGCGTAGTTTATAATTTTATAATATTTTTGTGAAAAGGTATTTTCAGTGAAATGTACTTAATCAGTTGTATTTTCAGTGAATTGTGATCAGTTTTCGGTGTTAGGTTCTTTTCCTGAAAGCAATCATTTATCCTAACGTAAATTCAAAGGATTAAAATGATGAATCTACGGTTGTCTGCAGAATTCGTCCTTAATATTCGTCAAGTTGGAAGATTGAAAAACAAACCCTTTCGAAAAAAAAACGTAATGATTCGAAGCTTGAATAACCACTAACGACTGTGGCTCACAGAAAGGAAGAAGTATAAAAAAAACTAACGGAATCACACCCCTAGGCCAGGGATACGGAACTATACCACTAAAACTACAACTCGAAAATATTTTGTCAACAAACAGATGTCTCTATGTATCCATTATATTACTATTAAGATTTTTAGTCTGTCGAGCTGTATCCATTAAATAGTAAAAAAAATAAATTATAAAGCAAATGTATTTTCACTTCTGTAATGTTCTTTTATTGTGGCCTTACTAGCCCACAAATAATAAGATGTACACGTAAGTTCTTTCGTCTTTTATTGTAATGTACAATGGATTCGATAGTACTGTTTTATTGTCTATAACGTAGCGAGTGATTACTAAGGCTACTAAAATGGTTCTGCCCGCGCCGACGGCTGCCTCGGCTCAGAGAGCACCGCGGCCGCTCGACAAACTTCGTCGGAACCCGAACGTTTCCGAATGATCCAATACACAGATAATTATATATACTACAACTTCGTATTTTATCAAAATGCTGACGGGTTTATCAAAATCGTGTCTACCGTACCCGCGTCTGCTTCAAATAGTGGGTTATGCAGGTGTCTAGCGGCCTCCAAATTTGTTTACAAGTATCAAAAATACCTAACTGCAGCAAATGGGCAGTTTGATACCCTCCCCTTGATGTGAATTAGCTCACAATATATTTCCTTGTCCTTGATATTAAGCCTTGTAGAACTAACAATGTGCATAGTCGTAAATAGCGTAATTTCGAAAGGTTATACCTATTGGTACAGTCAAGGAATTAATTCAATTTAATAAATAAAGATATGCTTGGTGTAACTCTAAGTGACCAGCTTGGTGTAACTCTAAGTGACCCTTCCATTGATATGCTTGGTGTAACTACCTCAGGTAAGGGGGCTCCATCGAGGCCAGAGTTAAGTTAGCCTCTCAGAAACTGGGCATACTGTACAGGGCACGCAGATACTTTAATAGTACACAACTGCTAGCCCTGTACAAATCGCAAGTGCGCCCCACGGTTGAATTTGGCAGCCACCTCTGGTCTGGAGCCCCAAAATACCTGAAAAAAACCCTTGACTCTGTGCAGAAACGGGCGGTCCGTTTGATAGATTCTCCTAATTTAACTAACGGATTGCAATCTTTAGAGCACAGGCGCCAGGTGGGAATGCTGTCCTTGTTCTACCGGTATTACAATGGAAGATGCTCCGAGGAACTAGCGTCATTGATCCCCTCGGCACCAGTGCATAGTCGGGAAACACGCCAAACGCGCGCTCCACATTTGTACACGGTTGACATTAGTCACATGAGAACGGGTCGTTTCTACGACTCGTTCTTGAGTTCAACAGCTCGGCTGTGGAACGATTTGCCGGCCTCTGTGTTTCCTCCCTCCTACAATATGGGTCTCTTCAAGACCCATGTTCACTCCTTCCTCTCCTCAAAAACACCCTCCACACAGCATCCTTAAAGATGACATAAGCCTTGAGGGAAATTAATTTTTCCTCAGGGCCACACAGGTGGAGTTAATGTAAAAAAAAAAAAAAAATTCCCTCAAACATCGATTAAATAATGCATTTTCAGGAAAACCGCAAACATATACTCTCATTTTTGAACGGATGCCTAGCTTTAAATATCAAATACATGCAATCACCGAGTCAACCTGGTCAATTTTTTTAGATACCGATTAGCGATTATTTAAAAAAATTGTTAGAAAAGTATCTTCTGCATCTTGTCTTAAATTTTGCAGCAAGTTTTAACCCGTTACTGTCCAGATTATTTTTTATGCATTCTTTTATTTTATTGGTTTATTTTGACCAAAGTGAAAAAGTTATTTTGAATTGAAATCGATGTAGAAACGCACATTTTTGAATATCTGTCTCCTAAACCTTTTTAAAGATTTTCTAACACGTAGACGTCTATCCGTAGAATGACAAAGTGGTCCGTTCGGTGGTATTTTATGTCCGCAAAAACTCGCAAGGTCTTTTTTCCGAGGCTTATCGATTGAGATATCTACCTTGATCCATTAGATCAGTTCCACTTATATTTTGATTGTTTTGAGCAGTACAATCAGGACGCATCAACTGAAAAAAGTGTTTTTCGAGAAAACCTATTAACTTTTCCGGTAGAACAAACATCGTGACTTGTAGAGGCAATCGTGACAAAAAGAGTTTTCAAACCAACTTGACAAAACTACTCCATTATTATATCCAATCAAACCTCATTTGTGCAGAGTCTTCATTAACAGAATCTTTATCCGTGAGAATATTTGATAAATATATCTACTACAGCAGCTAATGCGGTGTTTTCATTTATCATGTCATGCATCAAAAAGTGAAAATACAAAGCAGAAAATAAAAATGTTGAATTCTATATAAAAAAAATGCACACATTACCACCCGCCGATACCATATGATATCCTGTCACTTCGAGATATCTTCGTATTGATGCTACAATGTAAAAATTTTAATAATTATTATTTTCAATTTTCAACTCCTTATTAAAGAGTTGATAGATGATTTGAAAAAATTGTTAATTGTAAAAAATACATACATACTTACGCAAATTTCAGGTCCGTGTTTCAGGCAAACAAAATTTGCAACCGAAATTGATGCACGATCATACTTGGCTAGCGTCAAAAATGAACTGCCCCACTGCCCGTTGTCTCAGAAGTCTTTATTCAGCTGTACGCTGATCGTAGTAATCATAGCTTACCTCCCACCAGATGTTTCAAAATAGTGAACCCAAATGTAACAACGCTATTTCTGGTACGATATAAAATTCGCGGGTATTATTAGGTTAAGTCCTAATGAGAGTCAACTTCTGAAAGAAGATGGCACCAAACGAAGTATAAGGACAATTAAAAGCTCCGGAGCTCACAAAGGAAATGATATTTAAAGCTGTGGAGACAGAAAAGCTTAATAAAAATTCTTATCGTCAGTACTTAAATGCGAGATTTTATTTTGCCACTCTAGATATTGGTTAATATTTACACCACTGAAATCTTGATTAATAACAATAAAATCTTTTTAATACAAATAAAATCTGAGTTTCATCGGTTCAAATATGGACATTTCAGGCCATATATATATAGGTACCGCACATGCTGGTTCCGAGACAGGTGATATCGGAATCAGCAGATTCAGTCGTACCAACGAAACAGCGTCTTTTAATGTGATGGTGTTTTATTCGTTTTAAAATGACGATTTATGAATTCTAAGTCTATTAACAGATAAGAAAAATTATTTATTCAGAATCAGTCTTTTTTGATCTACATGATTACATTTATATTTTTACACGTTTATCGAAACATCTACGTAAAATGTACTTAGGTAGTTACATGAGCTGATTGGTGATGCGATTGTAATTTATTTAGGAGAGATAAATTTTCAGTTTGTTTGATAAAATGTAGACTCGAAGGTGAATTTATGGTAAAGTGTGAGGCAGCTAGATTGAAAAGATTGGCGATTCCTATCCTCTTGGAAGAAGAAGAAGGGGTTCAAGAAAAACACAAAGGGTGAACGAATCACAGTTGCGGTTGCCGGCGAGGTAAGAAGAGTAAGAAACCGGCTGGAAAAGGAGAACAAAGCAGGGAAGCGGAGTTTCCATTAATTTCTTCTAATTAAATTCCCGCCTGTAATTACGTTATATATCTGGCCGGGCCGCGGGTCGGTCGACCGTGAATAATTCTTTTGCCAGCCAAATAAAATTTGCATCGAAGCAGCAAGGCGATCCTCGAAGGACGTAGAAAGGAAGAAAGCGGTCGCGTCAAAGGATAGCCGTTATTACGTACTTGGACCGGAAAATTTTCTTCAATTTTTAAACGCTTAATTTTCAATAAAAAAGTAAATGATTTAATTTATGTATATTTTTAAACTTTAATGGCGTGCTATTAACATATGCATGAATACAAGGTACAACAATATAAATAAAGTAATATATAAATTAATGTAAAATAGCACGTAAAAATAAAAAATAAAACTTTTAAGTACTTCTTAAGACGAAGCCATGCGAAATAATGCAAAATCATACAAAATCATGTGTTTTTGTTTTGAAATTTTAATCCCTTACAAGTATTATAGATGCTTCAATTAAATACTGCACGTAGAATATATTTTGGTCTTAGAAAAAATGAACCATTTTTTTTACAAGTCCTTTTATAAGCCTAAAAAAAAATAAATTATTAGGTCTATAAAAAAATCTTTCAAGTGCAAATTCTCCTACTCATAAACCCCTTTTTATGTTTTATTGTATAACGTGGCAAATTCAGATTATTTAATAATAATTGCTATTTATGCCTGAACTTCATAAAATATTGCATGCATTTTCGGGTTGTTATTTTTGACATCAATCAAGACGGCCGGCATTTGACGAATTTGGATTTTTAAAAACCTTATGCCATCGACGTAAGAACTATGCACTTGTCACACTCATTTTGTATCAGTTCCGCCCCGTCTGCGGTGACGAATAGACGTCCCTAGACTCTGCGTCGCTTGGTTCCGTGAAATCAATTTTAAATTTCCTTGGTATTACAATAAACAATGCGTAAGAAAGGAGTTAATGTTTTTTACAGGCCTTTACGAAATCAACCTGTAAAAAAAACTTTCAAATATCTTTTCCAACCATTTCAAAAGCTTTTTCTCATATATCTTTAAATCCCTCCCATATAGAGGCGTGGATTCTGAATTCGATTTTTTCCTGGACTATTGGATTAAAAATAACTGTCGGGAAACAAACTTAGATACACCGACTAACAGTCAGCGAATATTACACTACGTAGTTCATCACTTGCAGTAATAATATTCAATTTCTGACTCAATGCACTATTTTGGTAAACTGAAAGCTCATTTTAATATCCAAGCTTTCGCAAGAGGTAAGATGAAACATCAATTATTGTTTTAATGCATTAAAAATCAGTGGCGTCATGCCGCCCCTTGTTCGGAGTGGCCCGCTACAGAGTACAGTACAGTGGCGGCGCAGAATGGCAGAGCCTCCCGAAAGATAACACAGGAATAAGAAAAGCTCAAATGGAATAATAAGGGAGATATTTACTTTTTTGCCTGATGCCATTTGGCACAAGTTTCGACACTACCCATGCTTTCAATTTGGAGAACTGCACGAAACAGTCTATTTTTATAATATATTAAGTTTATTTTGTATTATTTCATGTGAAACCTAATAATAAATTGTTTTTATTAACCTCAACCTATTATAATATGCTTTCAGCATATTTCTAATTGAAAATAAAAAGATATATAATTGAAAACTTTCAATAAGGAACTCCCTTTTTTTAATTCGACAATGACATTCAAACTTAAATGCCAGTATTTTTAATTGTTACAATTAGTTTTGATAGTTCAAATAATTTTCAGAGTTTTAATTTTTTTCTCTCAAAGTTTTTCAAAATCGCACCAAATTGGCGGTTATCTGTGACGTTATTAGTTTCAAAGAGCCTACGTTTTTTTTTAAACAGGCGCTAAATTTTGTGTGGGAGCTAAGACGGTTTTTTTTTTATTTCTTAAGATTAAGCGCTTTTAATATAGAAGAAAACTAGGTAAAATGTTAGCGTCAATAATGGTTTTGTAATGTATCAAAGGTCAAAAATACACCAATGACCGCACCCGTAAACCGGTATTCAAAAACCCGTAAACGGTATTCAAAAACCTGCATTAGTACGAAAAATATGGTGTGATGCCATTAAACTAGCTCTAAGAAAAGTGACTCTTATTACTTGGATCGCTGCATTTTGTTTCTGGGATCATTTTGGTGCTAGTACAATAGTTTAATTTAAATGGACTAATAAAAGTTTGCTATAAATTTAACTTATATTTTACTCGTATTTAAAGTTTGATAACACTTTGATGAGTTTTTTGAGAGGTTTTTTCGGCCAAAAAGTATTTTTGTTGTTGCATCATCTGCCCTGATGATGGACACTGTAACGCTGTCCGAAACGTTGGCTAAAGAAGGAGGTAGCGAAACACGGCATAACACCCCAAAAACAACAACTCATATTTTCTTTTCTAAATGTGTACATGATAGTTTCTAGAATTTTCATACGAGGTTCCTGTAATGGCAAAATATTAAACAATGCTAATAACACATGAATGTACTATTGTGTAAGCTGATTTCTATATAAATATTATCGTGTTATGGTTTTGACACTAACCTCAAAATATCCTTTATAAATTATACATCCAACATCATTGGTCAATTGTGCATCAATGCATAACACAAACATTAATTTTATAAAATATATACACTTAATAGGCGCCTATATAATTTTTCAATTCCATCAACACTGTGAAACAACAACAATGATTTTTTTAAAGACAAACAAACCCTGATTTTCATCGATTCACATGTGGACATTATAGACCATAGATATATCACTCACCTCGACTGATATCGAGACCCGTGATGTCAGAATTTGTAGAGATGTACCAATAAAACAGTGTCTTTAACGTGATGGTGTTTTATTCTTTTTCAAATGACGATTTATGAATTCTAAGTACATTGAAATACAAGAAAACTTATTTATTCGAATCATTAATAATAATAATAAAAATTATTATCATTATAATTTTGTTGATCTATAAGATTATATTTATATTTTTAGCCATAATATTTTTCACCGACATTCCTTATTCAACTATCGAATCATCTATGTAAATTGTACTAAGGTAGTTAGTAAGGGAGTTTTAGCTGCGCGCACTGATTTTCTACTTCATAGTCGAGATAAAAAAAAAAAATAAAAAAAAACAAAGTTAAAAACCATTGCAGGCCTCTCCAAAAAAGAAGGAAGAAAATATCTTGTTCTCAGATGCTACTCTGGGATGCTATAAGGCAAGGGAAGGTGCAGATTCTATGGGGGATGATTTCAAAAGGGTTATTAGATAAGGGCGCGTGGGGCGGAAAAAATAACAAACCCCCCCTAAAGACTTGGAGCTGGCTTAAGTGGCCAATGATTGCGTACGAAATAATACACGAATGTTAAGCGTTTTTCAATTAAAATTTTTAACCACTTGATTAATTTAAAAACATTAACAAAAAATCTAATGCACATGTGGTACAACAATGAAGTGAAAAAATGATACTGCTGTGATTAAAAATAACAATTAAAATAACATCATAACTGTTTTCATGTAATTATTTATGGCGAGAGATTAGATTGGTTAAAATTGATGTAGGTATTATGCATAAAATTAATTTAGAAAATATTTTCAAATTAAAAAAAAGGAAGGGCACATTTTTTTTTAATTTTGTGAACATCCGTTTCATCAGCATGCTCAAGAAAACAACAAAATATAATATTTACAAGCGCCTATGAGGTAAATGTTCTCGTATTATGAATTATATTTTTAACAACCTACAGTCCTACAAGTAGTTGGTGCAATAAAAGTAAATAACTAACACTGATTTTTCATAATTATTGTGGTTTCACACACATTTCTGTTTTTCTGATTACCATTATAGCTTAAATTTTGTGTCCGTTATTTTCCACGCAAAGCTGCAAAATATCCCTCCTCCTACTTGTAGATTAACTTATTGTAAACCTTCAAACTGAGAGCATCGATCGGAAATGTACGGAAACTATAATTACTCCTGTGATTGATCAGCGGATGTTTTCGATCCATCAGACTGTTTATATCGCGTACGAATAGCACACGGTAGCTCTGCAATAATAATAACACTGCTAGTATTTATTAATAACAAATTGAAGGTATCACAATTTCTGATTGTTCGTCAGCCAAATACACGAAATGATTGATTTGTTGATGCTTCTAGGCTTTGTTTGAAATATGTGAATTTTTGGATTTCCAGGAAATTTAATATCCAGAATGTGTTTGGACCTAAAGGCACTGCCATAGTTACCCACGCAGTGCGTGTATATTTAACGAAGCAACAAAACACTTTTCTGCGTTTTTTCTATTAAACTCGATTTTTTAAAATTAACAATGAAGTTCTGTAGCGCTAGTAACTTGCAAAAAAATAATCGTGGAATTGTTATTTCAGTAATTTTTTTTTAAATTTTCTAGTGACTCATCAAAACTTGGGACTACCGGAGTAATTCCGATCGCGCTACCTTGTTGAATTGACCGGTCACCACACGAATTCTGACATGTTCAAAAAATTCTCTCTTTAAAAGCTGCCAGAAGTTGTCCATGTAAGACAAAGAATTTAGATATTTTTCACTATGAAGACATTAACATAGAACTTACTGTGAAATATCACGAAAGTCCTATGAAAGACGTGTTGGGTAAATATGTGTTATTTTATCCTATCTGTGCGTAACTTAATGGGGCAGATTTCATAAAATACATAATTCTTATTAAGTCGGTTCCTCATTGCGGAAGATCATGATCCATACTCCATTATGAACGTATAATTAATATTGAAATTAAAACACTTTTGCACTTTTTTCCACTAATTTACTTACACCAGGACCGGTTTCATCCTACTACGGACATTTTCAGACTGGTCATGTCCGTAGTAGGATGAAACCGGTCCTGGTGTAAATAAATTAGTGGAAAAAAGTGCAAGTGTTTTACTTTCAATTATAATACAACGGAATTCCACCACGAATTAACATTGCAAAAACTAGACTCATTATAATTAAAATTTTAACCGTAAAACAATAATATTATGTTGAGTGAATGTGTAAACTGGGTCGCAGGTTGGATATTAAACACGAAAACAACGATTTTTTCACTATCTACACATGTAGGTACCTATAATTCGATAAGTATATTGGTGAAATGTTTCTAGTAATGATATTTTATTAGAATTTTTGAATAATGCCCACGGGTATTCCAAAAAAGCGGAATTAATTAGTAATTTGCGGGGTCTTGATAAACTGTTTAACATTAAAATAACTCCCGGATACACTTAAAAAGTCCCGCCGTGTTCCAAAATCAAAAGTAATTTGAGCACACAGCTTTTGGAAAATCTTTTCGCAAGAAAACGGAAGGGGAAAGCTGGTTGATTAGGAGCCGGATGTTGATGCTAAATTAGGCGCGGGGATTCAAATAACTGGGAGGGATGAAACCACCCCTGAAAAGGTATACAATCAGATTGGTAAAAAAGAGACGAAAAGAGAACCGAAATTAATCACTGCGAACGTAATGATGAGCAATTTGGTTCTGAGTCAAAGGCTTGGTTTGGTCGTAGCAACACCAAGTTGCAAGCTTCAAATAAATTGGCGATTTTAGCGAATGTTTGGAATTTGTTCGCAGATTGAAGGTTTTCTCTTCGGGTGAGATTTTGATTCGAGGAATCTACCCTCAAAGGCCACCCCAAAATTAAGGTGAAAAGAAAAGGATTTAATGACAGTTTTATCATTTCAAAAATTGGCAAGGAATTAAGGCGCGGCGCAAATCTGTTTTGCCCCCAGATTGATAGGGAGGTAAGAGAAAGGGATGACTTTAAGAAGAACCCGGGAATTCACTGAAGGGGGTGTTTTTAATTAATTTATTTTATTATTTTTGCACTCCGTTCCGTCTTTATTTCGTCCCGGCCGCCGTGTTGGTTTTATTGAGGAAATTTTCAAGTAATTAGTCTTTTATTATTATATTATTTTTCCGTGAGACTTCCGAAAGCTGGTGGCTCTCGAGAGGGGAGCGAGGGGCGATCGGCGGGGAAGGGAAGGCGCTCGGGGACAAGTGACGGCCAGGACGGGGACGGTTGACAGCAGGGCATAATTTCAATTTAAGGTTTTTATGATCGGTTAAAATTAACTTCCCGTTTATGTTGTGTTTTACGGCGGAATAATTTCTGCGAATGGAAGTTAATGAGTTGGAAACTTTCGCATTTTTTTAACACCCTACATTATTTTTTTATAATATAACAGGTGGAAGTTTTAGTGCTGAATTTTTAAGTGTACATTAAAAACGTTACAGAGTTTCTTTAAACTGAACTTAAAGGTATGAGTAATTTAACTCTAATTGTGTCATTACGATGATTTTAAGGAAAAATGAAAGTGAAAATCGATGTATTTTTCTGTAGGATAATCGAAATGAAATAACGATATTATTTATCACAATTTAGGAGGCGGGTATGGATACTCCATCCCGGGAACCATTTGTTGGATAACCTAGGAGTGTTTGTGATTGTGACCTATCACTCCAAGTGGTTCATTACTTTGGTGACTTAGCAGGGGTGCCTGATCCGTGGGGCGAAGTTTGTCTAGATCCTAGCGGTGGATGCTTTCCCCAACTATTGTTTGGCTTCCTGGATCGGGAGAGACTGGTTGAGGGAGACATTTTGACCTCTCCTGTCGGAGATGGTTCGTCACTCCTTCCCAGTACTTACTTTCTTTCCTTCCTCCACACAGCAAACTCAAAGATAACACAGGCCCTGAGAGATTTTTTTCCCTCAGGGCTTACTGTCTGGAGTAAATTAAAAAATAAAACAAATCTCAGAAATACAGAAAACTATTAGAAAATGTGGTTACATTTTCAGATAGCAAATATAATAGAATATTTATAGTGAAAATTGAGCAAATTTCACAACGCCCGAGTTCAACGTTCCGAATTTCATTAATAATTTATAATATAATAATTGTCTTTCGATATGCATTGAAATATTTTTTTTAGTTCTTTAATTAGATAATGTGTAGGAAGTACCAAAGTTGAAGGTAGGTACGAATGGACCATAAAACAATTCATAAGCCCTCACTTGGCTGAAGTTTTCAACGAGAAAAGTTTGAGAAAACGGGCAAAAAATGGCGTGGGGATGTGGGAAAAAACACCTTTCCTGTCAGGGCCGGCTGAAACCCAAAAATAAATAAATGTTAAAAAGTAAGGGTATATGAAGCTGGTCACTTAAAGCTTTACATGGTTACCTAAAAATGGCACAATAAATATAAACTTAGTACATATTTTATTAGAAAAAATAAATAAAAACAACATTTTATTACAAAATACATGTCTGACTTTTTCATCAGCAATTGGTTCCTTAGAACAGGCAATCTGCCTAGCTAGGAACTATGTTGACCTACAAGACATAATAACACTTGTACACATTTTTAATATTTACAGTTATCTTGAAATATATTATTATGTTATTATGTTATTTTGCTATTTAATTGTATATAATGTAATATAATAAATAAATAAAAAAATAAAAAATAAAATGTCACGTGGTAGAAAATGTTTAGGCAATTTCATTATTTATTTATTTGTAGAAGACAAACAGCTTAAACATAAAATACAAACATAAATATATTAAGTTAACTGAAATCAAGCCAAAAAATCTCGATTTGGTAGGCGGGAATGTGTACCGCCGCCCCGGGAACCTTTATTGGATAACCAACACCTCTGCTATAGGTCCCCCATGTAGTTCGTTATGTTTAGTGATTTAGCAGTGGTGCCCAGGTTCATGGGGTGAGGTTTGTCTAGGTCTTGGAGGCGGATGACCAGGACGCACTGAACTCCGGATTCCTACCCACCCCTTAAACGCTTTTCCTTCCCAGAACTCTCCTTCCCTTCCTTTCCTTAAAAAAACCCTTCACACAGCATCCCAAAGATGACATAGGCCCTGAGGGAAATTATTTTCCTCAGGGCCTCCTGTGTGGAGCTCATGTAAAAAAAAAGATGGAATTTTATTGTACCTTAAAATTAATTTTAGGTGAGAAGAAGAGGAAAAGGAGGGAGATTATAGGATAAGGATGGGAGATGCTACGTTGGAGATGATACATTCTGCACTCTTTAAAAATGATGAATGAACGCGTTACTTCTTTTCAATATTTTTGACGGATATTGCTAAAAAATAATACATATATGTGAAAATTTGTGTTATAATGCACACATTATCGGGGAATTGAGGATTTTTTTCTAATTTTGGTTTTACATGTGGACAAATGAAAAAATTGGACTGTCGTTGATCTTTGAAATTTATTAAGTTAGTAAGCTCTCGCGAGCCCAGACCATTACTTAGAATTTTAAATAACAGGATTTGGTTAAAAATTAAACGCCGTGTTTGGAAGTTGTGAAAATCAATAGATTCTGTGTAATTTACCAGAACGTCTTTTATAATCGTGATCTATATTTTGTCAGAAGAAATGTTATCTGTAGTTTTAAAAGAACAAGGCGAAAATCCACAAATCTTTAATATTAACTGAAAATGGCGACTAACTCGAAGATTCAAGAAAAAAGTCTAAGAAGACAACACTTCTTCAGATTTTAGTTCACGTTTTTATTTTACTTTGTATTAGATGATTTGTGGGTAAGTACATGCATAAAATACTAGGTTTAAAAACACAAGTTAACATGATTGATCCATACATTTTAATGAACTTAAAATTATGGCACTTTCAGTAAAAAGTTTGTCATGCAATCGCGAGCACTAAGTTAACCAATATATAAATTTCACCAATAGGAAATGCTTTTTTAAAATATTTTAATTCGTTTTAATCCCTATTTTATAAAACCTTTTCGATTCGGGGGGCGGGTAGATAACGCCGCTGCGGGAACAATTTTTTGGATAACCAACTCCTCTGCTATAAGTCACCTGATTCGCTTTGTGTGGTGACCTAGTAGGGGTGCCGTAGTTCATGGGGTGAGGTTTGTCCGGGCCTTGGCGGCAGTTACTCCTGTCTACGTTCTGGCAGGCTGGTCGAATCGAGAGAGGCTGGTTTGATCTCTCCAGCAAACTCTCTCTCGGAATATCGCCTTACACCGCAATTGGATGAATGAATTAATACGCCCATCGCTCCTGCACACACACACTCCCAGATTTTTATCCAACTCTTATAACGTTTCCTTTCCAAAATTTCCTCTCCTTTCTCTCCTAAAAAGAACCTTACACAGCATGCCGAAAGATAACATAGGCTCTGAGGGAAATTATTTTCCTCAGGGCCTCTTGTGTGATTGTATTTGATATACTTACCTTTAAAATATCGTACCATATTTTTTACATCCACGTTGAATATTATTTATTTATTTGTTATATATTATAAATCTTGTGAATTAAAAAAAATATTAATCAAAACAGAGTAAAAATGGAGTTAATACAGAAAATTTAAATGTGAAATAATATATAGAAATGAATAATTCTGAATAAAGGATTAATTATTGAATTCTAAAATGAGATAAAAAAGGTGAGGTTAAGTCCTAGATAATGACTTCAATTATGAATATTAAAGATTCACCTATTTTAGATGTAATCCAGGTGGGTTCTTAATGCCACCTGTATTTATGGATATCATATCTGGTAAAGAAAACACATTTACAACATTAATACAAAGTTCTCCCAATGCCAAAAGCTTCTGCTGACTGAGCCGACTTCATTTACCTCAGTTCTGTCCCTGTAACCTTACCCAAATTTCTCCGTATTTCATCTGTTTTTTGATCAAGTGGACCTTCGTGCCCCCTTTTAAGAGCCGTTTTACCCCACCCTCCCCTTCAGCGGACAGCACTGAGACTGATATTAATGAGGAAAACTTGTGGCATGACAAGGGCGCACCTAAGGGGAGGTGCGGGTGATCCGACACCGATCCTTCTCACACCCCCCTCGGGAGGAGAGGGGGGTAAACAATTTACAATCAATAACTCTTCTGCTCAGACATGTGTATAAGGGATACGAAATTTACGTGTGGATAAGAGATTTCGCAGGAGTCAGTGACGTAGAACATGTAATAAAGATAATTAATTAATTTTCGAATTAATATGATATAAAAAATAAAAGATATCTAAAAAATAATAGAGATGAAAAACTGCTATCTTTGTATGTCTCTAGGAAGGGTAAACTTGAAATACCTTAAAAATACCTAGATACAGGAGGCGAGTATGGGCACCGCCGCTCCAGTAACAATAGATAACCAACACCCCTAACATTGCGTCACCAAATGTAGCAAACCACTGTTCGCTACATTGAAAATGGCCTTGTAAGCCGAAACTGCTATAAAAAAAAAACTAAAATACTTGCAAATAACATCAGGGGCCATCCATAAATTACGTCACACGAATTTCATGATTTTTTGACCCCCCCCCCGTTCCTGTCACACATCGTCACATTTGTGAGACCCCCCCCCCTAGTGTGACGTCACATATTTTGCAATTTTTCATCAAAAAATTTTTTTGCGTTTTAATAATTTAGATTTTTACATGTGACATCACAGAGCTGATGACCCCCCCATATCCCTTGTCACACAATGTCACACTTCTCTACTCCCCCCCCCTTAAGGTGTGACATTATTTATGGATGGCCCCTTATTAAATTAAATTTAAATTAAATTTTAAAAAATATATGGAGTTCTACGACTTAAACACAAAAAATAATTTGCTCATATAGTTCGTATCACATCTGATGGAAGAGACTGGTTGAGGGAGACCTTTAGAACTTTCCGACCGGACCCATTGCTTTGCACCGCAGTGTGAGTGATGGATTCACACGACCGTCACTCCTGGACACATTGACTCATAGATTACTATCCACCTCTCGTACCATTTTCCCTGCCAGAACATCATCTCCTTTCTTTCCCTAAAACGACCCTCCACATAGCATCTCCAAAGATCATATAGACCTTGAGGGATTTTTTTCCTCAGGGCTTCTTGTGTAGAACTAATGTAAAAAAGCCAGCCAAACTTTCGAAATTGTCTTTGAATCTATGATACGAAAGAATAACAGATGTTTATTAATTTAATGAAAAACAATTACTTTGTGTAACATCCACTATTTAATTAACAATATCAACATGTTTCGAAAACTATGTTTTCTTCGTCAGGATAATAAGTTATTACATGTTTCGAAAACTATGTTGATATTGTTAATTAAATAGTGGTTGTTACACAAAGTAATTGTTTTTCATTAAATTAATGATGACGCCACAAAGTAAATTTGCCTATTTTGAAGAAATAATTAAAGCAAGATGTTTATTAGTTCTTCCATTTATAATGAGAAGCGTTATTGGTGACTGTACTATTGCTCCCTAGCCAGATTTTTTCCTGCATTTGCCTTCAGCGCAGAAGTAAGAAAAGTTCAATAAAGAAGTGTATCTACCTTTCTAGAACTACATGTCTTGTGTTTGTTGTGTATTTTTATATGATTATTTTGCAACATAACGTAACATTAACTCAACATAATATTTTACTTCACGCCTTTAAGAATTTCCCAAACGAACAAACTTAATAAAAAATGTAAGTTAAAAATGAATATATCATTGAAGAAGAAGATAACACTTATAATCTAAATGAAAATATGAAAGAAAACAAGACACAGAAAAACAGAAAAAAACAATGGTCGCAACTGGGACTCGAACCCAGACCTCTCGTCTTACCGGGACGGCGCATTTTCCAATTTCGCTATTGCCACCTTCTGTCAAACCGTCATATTTGTCAATCTCATATTTCAAATATTTAGAATCATTAATATTATCTTCAACTAGTTCTTTTTCCATATAAGTAAGACGTCCCGGTAAGACGAGAGGTCTGGGTTCGAGTCCCAGTTGCGACCATTGTTTTTTTCTGTTTTTCTGTGTCTTGTTTTCTTTCATATTTTCATTTAGATTATAAGTGTTATCTTCTTCTTCAATGATATATTACGTTGATGGGAATAACCTTCAAAAGTTATTAAAAGAGAGTTTTTCTCATAAAAAATTAAAAATGAATAAGTTAATTTGAAAAAAAAAACATCAACCAATCTTTTCGTTCTTACGTACCGGCACTGGTCGTTTGTACCATCCGCCGATCCAATCTCGCCGTTACATAACTGTGGTCTGAATCTTCCCAGGCGTCCACAATTAGGTGGATTTACCGAAACATCCACACATGTACAAACGCTACACATACACCTGCATATTTCCACATTATTATACACTTTTACTCACAACACACCCTAACATATCAATACAATCACGCACTTGATAATATTATTATGAAAATACAAACACGCACACATTCAAGTAATCACACATTAAACCTAATATGTAATTACGCCCACGGAAACGTAATGGCACATTATAACTGTTACTATATAGACACGATTACATAAACACAGAAATATAACATACAATTGTTCCCAAAGAGTATACGACAGCCTTCATAATACATTTTTACGCCTTCGGGTGTACAGGAGAAATTCCCGGTGGAACATAATCAGAGTCAATTCAAGAAAAAAGCTACTTTTATTTATATATGTGCGAAATGAATTGGGTAATCACATCGATACCTCTCCTTCATAAACTCCGAGTAGCTATATAGAATATATTTTTCTAACAAAGGTAAGACTACAGGATATTTTACCCGTTTGTGCCCTGTTTCTAAAGGTTCATCAAAGTCACAATCAGAGGGGAGGAAAAAGCACCCAAGAGCATTTTCTAATGTAATACTTTTAGTTTTTTAAATTTTTTTTTTACATGAGCTTCACATAGAAGGTCCTGAGGAAAATAATCTTCCTCAGGGCCCATGTCATCTTTGGGGATGCTGTGTGGAGGGTTTTTTTTAGGAAAGGAAGTGGAGGAAAAATCAGAGAAGGAAAAGGATTTAAGGGGTGGGTAGGAATCTGGGGTTCAGTGTGTTCTGGTCATCCACCTCCAAGACCTAGACAAACCTCACTCCATGAACCCGGGCACCCCTGTTAAATCACCAAACGTAGCAAACCACTTGAGGTGACCTATGGCAGAGGTGTTGGTTATCCAATAAAGGTTCCCGGGGCGGCAGTACCCATTCCCTCCTCCCAAATTGAAAAATATATGCTCTAATTGGACAGAAAACATATGAGAGGTGTTTATATCAACTATGAATAAAGAGGTATTTATATCAACTATGGATATATGAAATCCATGTCACCCGTCCCACTTATTTTAAAATGCTTATCATTTTTGCTTCAAAAACATTTTCAAAATTTGATGTTTCTAAGGAAAATTTGATGGATTCATCAAATATTTGAACTTGATTTTCATGTTCTGTGTAAGTTCTTTTCAAGTTCTGTTATTATATAGTTATAGAACAGTTGCTTCACAATACTGAAATAATCACAGAACTTGAATAGAACTTACACAAAACGTGAAAATTAACTTCAAATATTTGATGAATCCATCAAAGTTTTTGAAACAACCCGTCCTAAGACCGCCTTGATATTAAAATTTTTTTTTGATTCTTCATTTTAAGTACCCGCTAAAATTACAAAGCAGTCGGTCTGCAGGTCAATTTAACAATATTAATATGCATGCACAACACGGGCATGTGCCTAGCATGGTCGTCGAAAAATCCAAAAATTCTTGTATCAAACAAATAAATGAATAAAGAAAATTAAAAAAAAATATATATATATATATAATACTAAAGCACACATATAACAAGAAATCACAATCTAGAAATTAGATTTAGAAGAAAACTTTTAATTAACTACAATATAAAGGCTTTAAATACACAGAAAGATACGAGTATATCACAGGCAAATTGCTCATGGTCATATTTATACATAAGATAACAAACACCATCCATATAAAGTCTTGATCTATTAGCCATTTTTAATATATTTTTTTTAAAAGCGCTAGTGCAATTTGATTCTATTTTCATGTTCATTGACATCTTATTAAATCCGGTAGGAACAAGATAAGTAAACGTCCGTTGCCCGTATGTATTTATAATTTTCGGAATGGAAAAACCCTCATTTTTACTAAATCAAGTGCCATGTGTATGAAATTTGGATTGAAATTTTTGATCTACAATATATTTAGCAACATCAATATAATCGAGAGTTGCTTCTCTTCTCTTTCAAATTTTATTTATAATTGTTTAAAAAAAATGATTTGATAAAAGTCCACAATTTTTAAGAAAAACTGAATTTTCATTTGTTTCAATCAGGATATTTCACAGAATTTGAATCACAGGATTTTCAATTTGGCAGGCGGGTGTGGAGAGCTGCCTGCTACCCCGGGAACCATTTATTGGATAACCAACATCCTTGCCGTAATGGTTCGCTACGTTTAGCGACTTAGCAGGTTCATTTACGAACCTACTGTGTGGCGAACCGGATAGGGTGTACATGTTGAGGGAGAACATTTGACCTCTCCAGCAGGACTCGTCCTTTTGCCTTTCACCGCAGTGGGAGTGATGGATTCATATGTCCGTCACTCCTGACTCGTCACCCCAGATTCCTACCCACCCTTCATATTTTTTCCTCAGGGTATCCTGCGTGGAGCTAATGTAAAAAAAAATATAAAATTTCGAAGTTAATTTTCAAGATCCGTGAGAGTCATATTCAATTTCTGTTATTATTCAACTATTGTGAAACACCAGCCCATGATGAAATTGAGCATTTAATATTGAGTCGTACCTAAGGTAAAGACAAAAAATGTTATTCCCAATCATTAAGATAACACTTATCTTTCCCCTTAACGCGCATGCGCATTAGTTATCAGGCTCGGCAAGATTCCAAGGTCAATAATTTCCACTTCTACAGAATATGTATGAAGAATAAAGGTACACGGCACCAACACACATTCGAGGCTCTATTAGTGAAATGATTGATAGAATAATACATTTCCGCCAACGTGGGAAAGCCCGGTATGGTCTCGCCACCAAGAGTTCCGCTGCAATCTCTCTTTCTGTTACATGCACCGTTTATGATAAAAGGGGAGAAGCTACAACTGAGCTTTCAGCGGAACGCCTTTAAGTGGATCGTTACAAAAATATTTTCTGCCCTAATTTGTTAGACGTAAGTCTGATTTATTTTTTATAATATACGGCGGCGAATGGGAACATTTGGTTGAGAAAGTAGAGCATATTTTGGTCCTTAGAACCGCGAATAAATTTCAGATAATCGTATGGGACGCGATATGAAATATTTTGTTTTTCTATTTTCAATGTCATATTTATCATTTTAACTTTTGGACGTAGAAGATGAAAAATAACCCTAGTTTAGTAAATAATATCTTGGAAAAGAATCGAAAATTGAACATTGTGTTTTGCATAGTGAGATAATATATCATGTATCCACCTACGTATGTACGTTTACAATGTGATACACGCACGCAGGGTCCAAACTGCCAGGAACCAGTGGGACTATTGTATATCTGTATAATGCATATTTGAGACTGAGTATGTGAGAAGAATCGAAGAGTTTTTTTTTTATATGAATATCGCACGAGAGTCCCAACTGCTCCCGTCTGGCCAATGAGACTATGGCATCCCCAATCGGGGTGTGTTGTGAGGCTGAAGGTAGTAGGGAGGGGAAGGAGATGGGGAAGAGAAATGTGGGGAAGTACCTGGCTATTCAGATCTGGTCACTATAATAAATGAACCGAAATTTAAATTAATTAATTAAAACCTGATATAAATTAGCGACGTCCTCAAATCACCTTCACAGTGCCTCCAAAATAATTGATGGTGTGGGTTCACCTTCCACCTTCTCGGCGTAGTGAAAAACGGCCGCCCAAGATGTGGAGCGGCGCCCGCCCTGGGGAGGTATGACGGGGGGGGGGGGGCGGGGGGGGGCGGTACCGCCCTTACTGTGTCCGCGCCCCGCCCTCGGGAGGTGGGGTCGCCCACCTGCCACCTGCCACCTGCTCCCGTGGGCGGCGGGTGTTCGACTTTTAAACTTTGTATTGGATTGTATTCAAAGTCAGAAAAGAAATTTATTTTTATTTTTTTGGATTAACTCCACACAGGAGGCTCCGAGGAAAATAATTTCTATGACCGGTCAGTGGTTGAGTGGGCATCGCGTTTGGGTCCCACCCGGGCGTTGCGTGTTCGGTTCTTCGGCTGGCTAAGTCCTCCATCACGACTCAAGCAACATTTTCGGCTTACTGTAGTGGTAGTAGGAGATTTTCAAACATTGGTATTCGTAACTGGGAATGTTTGTCTTTCTTTTTTTTAAAAAAAAAACCATCTTTGGGGATGCTGTGTGGAAGGTATTTTAAGGGAGAGGATGTTCTGAGAAGGAAAAAAGTATGAGAGGGGATATGAATCTTGGAACAATATTTCCAGGAGTGACGGACGTATGAATCCATCCCTCCCACTGCGTAGCGGTATGAGGCGATATTCGAAGTGGGTCCTACTACAGAGGTCAAAAGGTTTCTCTCAACCAGACCTTCCCTTCCAGCCGCGCCAGGCAGGTAGACGAATTCGCCGCCGAGACCCCGACAAGCCTCATCTCACGATCCTGGGCACCACTTGGGGTGACCTATGGCAGGGGTGTTGGTTTTCCAATAAATGGTTCCGTGGGCGGCGGTACTCATACCCACCTCCCAAATCGTAGAATCTATTTCATATTATGGGAGTAAGCTAAATATTTATGTTAATTCGAATTTGTTTGCTCTAAATTACTCGTATAACGATTGATATTGTACCGAGTAAGAAGTTGTGCGATATTAACATTTCGATTCAACGATGATAAATAATTATAATGTTAGTGGAATTTTTAACAAAATATTGCCAAGACATTTTCAAGACAAGACATGTTAAGTCAATTACTAATACTGCTAACTATTTAATATTTCTAATAAAATGCTCTACTCCACATTTAACATTTCGTTAACAAAACAAAAGGATTCACAAAATCTGAAATAATAAAACTAACATCAAACATTTTGTATGATCTTGCTTCGGAAGACCTGTAAAATCACGGATTAGGAAAAAAATCACCATATGTCACTATTATTTTTTAGCAGAGAAAAGCTTTCGCTAGTAAGAAAAAAAAAGTAGAAAAGAAACTCAATAACCAAACTTAAAAAACATAAATATTTTCAGTACCTACATCTAAAACTTTATTAAAAAAAATGCTCCACCCAACTTTAAAGATTCAGCGAGAATTCGTACGTGACGTCATTCTAATGGTGAAGGAAGAGGACGAACGTAGGTAAGTAGGTACCTACTGAAAATTTAAATCTAAAACTTTATTAAAAAAATGCTCAACCCAACTTTAAAGATTCAGCGAGAATTCTACTGAAAATTTAAATCTAAAACTTTATAAAAAAAATGCTCCACCCAACTTTAAAGATTCAGCGAGAATTCGTACGTGGCGTCATTCTAATGGTGAAGGAAGAGGACGAACCTAGGTAAGTAGGTACCTACTGAAAATTTAAATCTAAAACTTTATTAAAAAAATGCTCCACCCAACTTTAAAGATTCAGCGAGAACTATTAAGTGACGTTATCCTTCTAATGTTGAAGGAAGAGGACGAATGTCGATGCTGTGCTATCGGTCAATAACCAAACTCTAAAAACATAGATATTTTCAGTATCTGCATTTAAAACTTAAAAAAAAATGCTCCACCCAAATTTGAAGATTCAGCGAGAATTCGTACGTGACGTCGATGACATTCATACGAGTTCGCGCTGCGACCAGTTTACCTTACTGACCAACAAACCTTACACTACAAATACAAAAACTTCATATCTATTTAATATTGCATAGTGAAATTCTTCTTTTGGCCAAAAAAATCCACAAATTCCTTGCTACAAGATTATGTAGTGCCCTTCCAGATTAAATAAAAAATTCCAAGGAGATAAACAAATTTTAAAATAATATTAATACAATTAATTTAAAAATTATGAAGACAACATAAAATATATTATAACAGCAATTCAAAAACCTTCAGTCGTGAGGCTGAAGTTCATGGGGAGGGGAAGGAGGTGGGAATTACCGGCTAAACATGGCTAAAGCTATTTCATCTAACATTTCAACTCTGAATGGTGGTCTTACACCAGGGCGAAACTGAGACCATATTCAACTCTGGAACGTGTCGCAAATATTTTATAAATTATTTCTAATGAATTAATTGTGAATTAACACAATTTGGGGACCAGATATGAATAACCAGGAACTTCCGCATTTTCCTCTTTGCAATCTCCTTCCCTCCCGCACTACCTTCAGCCTTACAACGTATCCTGATTGGGGATGCCATAGTCCCACTGGATCCAGACGGGAGCAGCTAAGACTCTTGTGAGGTATTCACATAAAAAAATGTTCTATGATATTCTTTATAGTGTAGACATGACAAAAATATGTCTTAATTATTCATTTCAATTTTTTTTTAATTTAAAAAACTTAAGGTAACGGTAAATATTTATTGGAGAAGAAGATAACATTAAAAATCTAAACGAAAATATGAAAGAGAACAAGGCACAAAAAATAAAAAGTTAACGGTCGCAACTGGCACTCGAACCCAGAACCTCTAGTCTTACCGTAACGAATGCCTCACCAATTCGGCTACTGCTATCCTTTATTACATTGATGGGAATAAACTTCAAAAGTTATAAAAGGAGAGTTCTAATAAAAATTGAGTATTCACATAAGTGTATTATTTCGGTGACCGGACAACTCGGAATGAAACCATCTCGGAACCATCTCAGATAAGTCATTTAGAGTGACGAAAAAATATAAATAAAAAAATGGCTAAATAGGTTACATTAGGTTAGGGTTATCGGCTAATTTAAAATTATTTTTTTCATAGCTTTTAATGACTTTTCAAGGAGGCGTTGAGTTGACTTTATTCTCAGTTGGCATGGAACCATTATTTCATAATGCAATAATTTTAAGTTTTTTTTACTCCGAATCATAATTTTGCTTGTCGTTAAATTAAATTCAACGCCGTGAAGCCAAGTAAAATGAGTTTCATATGATTAATTGGCTTAGTGTACCTACAGCCTTCTACTGGATACAGGAGCTATAAAGGTGACACGACTTTGATTAATGTATGAGGTGATTCCTGCTGACTCTGGCTTGTTTTGACTCTCGAAGTTATTAAGGACCCACCTTGGAAGGTTGATCGCTATTAAATTGTTAAGGGAAGGTTATGAAGGGTTGAGATTTAGGCATTGAAAGGGTTATTGAAAATGCATAATTTCAGGTCTTGGTATTGTCGTGGTAGATAGAAACGACGAAGCAACATAACGTACGCCCTCCGTGGTTGAATGGTTACGAGCTTTGCCTACGAATGGGTCGAGGGATCAAATCCCGGCGTGCGCAAGTAAATTTTGCTGAATAAACTTGGCTCATTTCACAATTTATTAATTTTTTAAAGTGAATACTGTACAAGAGTCCAAACCGCTTCTAACCGTCTAGAGCCAGCGAGACTATGGCATACCCAATTGGGGTGTAGAGCAATCAGCGCGAGTGCACTTTATAGCCACAAATCTTTTTTTTAATCATGGCAACCCTGACCGCAGCGCGGGGGCAGCTGTCATCCGGAGATTCTCGAAACTTCATTCGCTTCTCCGAGTTCTTAGTCTTAGCAACGCTTGTCGCTTTGCATAAATCCTTCTGATAAAACGTGTCTTTAAATTGTACTTGTTCAGTTAATAAACGTGAAGAATGTTACAACTTCCTTCTTTCATTTTTAACTCATAAATGACAAATATTAGCACGATTACACATGACAGTGAATCGGTAAGTACCCATCGCTAAAGGGGTACGTTTGAGGCTGAAGTTAGTGGGGAGGGAAGCAAATTGGGGAAAGGAAGGTGGGAAAGTACCTATAGCAATACTGAGAGTATTTTTTACTCTGGAACGTACCGAAAATATAACTAATATTATAATCATTATAATCTCCGAATTATAATTTTATAATCTCCGAATTATAATTTTATAATCTCCGAAGGGCTAGTTGAGAGCCTTACCCTTCGACCACGGCACAAGTAGCAGTCTCACTGGCACCAGACGGTTGGGAGCTATTGGGACTTTTGTGGCTTTATATCTAATCTGAATATCCATGTTTCTATAACATCTCTTTCGGCTTCGTCTAACCCACTTACTTACTCCGGGAAATTGGGACCCTTGAGTTTTGCTAAAAACCATGGTAACAAATTCGTGCATTATCTACATTATTTTTATATACGTATGATCACACAACGGTACGTACTAAGTCAGACTACACTAAGGAAGAGGATGTGAGAGTCTTTTTAGGCTGTGTTTTTCTTCGTTCGCTCTCGGTATGATATAAAACCTTCGCGAAGTTGCCGTATCTGGGTTATGTAGGCTGCGGCTAATTGAATTATAACGCGTTTGAAATGACGTCTACCGTCAAACCAGCCGGGCAGGGGTTTTGATATTTTTAGGCTGAATTCGAAATGAAACGTTTTAAGACAAAATACGTTCTCCTAACAAAAAGCTTCTTCAATTGAGAATTAGGCAATATATTTTTGAAGAAAGCTCTTAAGGGGATCCAACAGTCCAGGGAAAAATCGAAATCGGAATTCACGCTCTTTGTGGGAGGAGTTTAAAAATATTTGAGAAAAAGCTTTTGGAACGGTTGAAAAAGGTATTTGAGAATTTGTTTTTACAGGTTGATTTCGTAAAGGCCTAAAAAAAACATTAACTCCCTTTTTACACATTGTTTATTGTAATAACAAGGAAATTTAAAATTGATTTCACGGAACCGAGCGACGTGGAGCCTACACGTCTGTTCCCTGCTCCGGCCAGGGCGGTTCTGAAAGGAAGTGGGGTATGGCAAGCCAGTAGTTCTTCGGTGAACGACATAAGGGTCACTTTGAAAATCCACATTCGTCGGCTGCCAGCCGTATTGTGAAATAACAACGCAAAAATAATGTATATTTTATTTTATTTTGTGAATATCGGGCGTAAATATCATTTTTTTGCGATTATCATAAAAGAAACTAAATTTGCTACAATAAACAATAAAACCATATCCGAAAAGATGTTCATAAGTAGGAGAGTTTGCACTTGAAAGTGTTTTTTTATAGACCTGTTACTTTATTTTTTTCTAGGCTTATTAAAAGACTTATAAAAAAATAACCGACATTTTTAAGGGCCAAGATATGTTCTACACGCAGTATTTAATTGAAGCATCTATAATATTTCTAAGCGATCAAATCTTCAAAACAAAAACACAAGATTTTGTGTGATTTTGCATTATTTACTATGGCTTCATCTTAATCTCAATTTTTAAATACAATACGCAAATAGAAGCAAAACCTCTATTCACACAAAACTAAATTAAAAACTAAATTAAATTCATATAAAACTTTCTATTACAACACATAAATACTTGTCATACATAAACATAAATAAACACGTAAACACCTCAGCACAGGTTCTCCTAGTGAGGTGTTCACGAAACATACAACAATACCTATCCACAGTTTCACCTTCACAAACCTACCTTACACCCAACACATATGAATTTAAAATTTTGTAATCCCGACGATAATAAGCTTTCTAATTCGGTGGTCCACTTAGCTTTAGAGACGCAGCGACACCTGTCCTGACAATGGTTATGAATCTGTCATGTTGGTAGTAGTAAAAACATGAGCTTTCACATGCTGATAGTTGGTAGGTCTGTCGCCCCACTTGGTGTGCAACCTTGAACTTGTTAACAGTGTGAATAAACGTCTTATAATTGAAATCGACTTTCTGAATACGAACACACCCCGGACATTATAACAATGAGAACGTCGCAAGCTCATTTGCATGGTTTCTGCATTGTATTGTGTGAATAATAAAATATCGAGACAATTTTTGATAAATTGAATTTCAATCAATAATTTGTACAAGGTGTAAAAATATTATTGCGGTTAACTGAAAAATTGACAGAAATCGTCTGCCTTTCCTGCAGAGGTGCATTATAAATCAAACGTAAGATTACATACAAAGTTGCAATTGAAAAGTTGGATCCTGCATTCAAATCCGTGAAAAAGGTGCTGAAATCAACGTGAAATTTTAAAACGTGAAGTAAAACTTGTATGCAGAAGAGTTAAAAAAGCAGATTTAAATCTTCAATTCTCCGACCACCCCTGAGCGGTGTTACCATTAGGGTGTTGGCAAAAAAGCCTTACACGGCGCTCTGTCAACCTGTCATTCGGTTAAGGGTGGCTGAGGGGTGGTTGGGATGGTAAGGGGAGGAGGATGCCACTACCTTCACAGCCTGAAAGCCTCACGGTTTGAGAAGGGATGGCGTTACACGACCAGGGGGGCAGGACGTGTCAGCGGTGGAATTACATTTCCATTAGGACCAGGGAACAAAAAACTGTTGCGCGGGGACTGATAGTTTGTGAGGTGTAGGTAGCGCTTCAGAGATATACCTTGATATGCCAGTGACTGTGCAGTACTACTAGTGTGAAAAAGGATTATTTTTCATTTTTGTAAAATGATATCTGATCTATATTTCTGATATCCATCAATTTATTTTAGATCCCCGAATATTGGCGATCACTATGCTAAACATCTTACGGTTCTCAGTTAGTCCGAAGAGTTCCTCCGTATGTTGAACACACTTTAATACATGTTTACCGACTGGTGTTTATCAGCATATCATTCAACAAAGATAATTTTTTTTACTTTAAAATTAAAAGATTTTGCGTTAAATTTCGTTATTTAGGAACCATTTAAAATGATACTTTAAAAATAATTATATTCCACTTCCCAATTTCTTCTACCCCATTTGATTCAGGTTCCCAATACCCCTTTAATTGGAGATTCTGAAATCTCACTTTTTTCTGAACCACACATAAATGAAAAAAATATTTCGGCCACAGAACGGAATCTGTATTTTCAAATTCGATCGTTTATAAAAATAAACAGCAATTGATATGCCTTTACAACAGTAATATCAAGGATTATTGCTAAGAAAGCCGTTCCTACATTCATCGCCTCTTCGTTTACATTTCGGGAAATGAAAACATAAAAATAAACCATAAGCGATTAGCTCTTTCAAGAAAATGTGCCTATAAATGTGAATGGCTTTCACGTGGAATACGCAAAACAGTTTTACAGAATTGTATTACGTATTCCGTTCGAGTAAAAAGTATTAAAAAAATACATATTTATCCCTGTTGAATAACAAAACATCATAAAGGAAACAATGTCAACGGGGTACTTAATTATTTATTATTATGTGAACTAATAAACAACGTTTATTGTTGTAAATGGAATGAAAAGTTTTACTTGTCCTAAAAGAAAATTCGGACAAACACAGGCTTTATTTCCCGCAGTAAAAGATCGAATAAAATGAGAAAAATATGTTTCCGTAATGTTTCATTATTCAGACGTGGATGAACACAATGTAAGTGATTCTGGGATATTATTACGATAATTTTAAGCTACTAGAGGTTAAAGAATTTGAAATCATTTCGACTTCAGCTAAAAGAGCGTATGTCGATTTGTTTTCATGTAAAACTAACCCATTAGAACTTAATTTTTTACGAGAAAAACTCTCTTTTTATAACTTTTGAAGGTTATTCCCATCAACGTAATATATCATTGAAGAAGAAGATAACACTTTTAAATCTAAATGAAAATATGAAAGAAAACAAGACACAGAAAAACAGAAAAAGACAATGATCGCAACTGGGACTCGAACCCAGACCTCTCGACGACGGGACGGCGCGTTTTCCGTTTTTTTTTTTTTTTTTTTTGCGTTTTCCGGTTGGACGAGAGGTCTGGGTTCGAGTCCCAGTTGCGACCATTGTCTTTTTCTGTTTTTCTGTGTCTTGTTTTCTTTCATATTTTCATTTAGATTTAAAAGTGTTATCTTCTTCTTCAATGATACATTAGAACTTAGTTTTTTCTTCTTGAGAATGGTTATTCGATTATTGATTTTGCGACTTTCTACGATGATCCTCTTTTTAGCCTGTAGAGGTATTTTTCTGATTTTTGTGCATTCTTACATATTTAATAATCGCCATTTCTTTGGTTTAGGACAGACAAACACATAATTATGTTTTCAATTTTTTAAGGATTAAGGCTTCCATTTTTGAACAACGCATCGAGCACACTTGCAGTATTCATAATCTGGGCTCATGATGAGGGTATGGCACATAGGCTTCAGAAAAAAACATGAAGTGGACGCGACTTCACAACTACAAAACCACCAAACTATTTCCAGCGAAAATCTTCAAACATACCCAGTTGGGGGTCATTCATTAATCACCTGAGGCTCGAAAGGGGGGGGGGGGTTCGGAAAACAATCACGAAATATCAAAAGGAGAGTAGGGGGGGAGGGGGATATAATGAGTAATCACGTGTATTTATTTTTCACTGAACGCACGATTTCTAAACCAAACAGCGGTGCGTGGCCTTGACTCACCATTGCCAGGCAACGATTTCCCCGCGCGTTGCGTTAACCACTCGGCGCACCAGTCGCCAGTAAGTATGTGATTTTGACGCCGTATACAAGCGTAAATCTTTGACTTGACGTGCGTTAATGTCTGTCTGGACATTTTTATCATGATGCTTAATTTTCCAAAATTTAATCAGATTTTACTTGTATTTAAATATAATATTCTGAAAATTTCAATATACTTTGTACCAAAAAAAAAACACGTGATTTTGGGTATGGGGGGGGGGGGGTTGAAAAGTTGCTGAAAAACATCACGTGATTAATGGACGACCCCTTGCTGGAAGATATCATCAGAGCTCATATAAGAAATCAGGTATGAATGAAGCATGTCTTGTATAGTAAATTTAGGTACAAATTAAAAAAAAATCTAATCAGTTGTATCAATTTCATTTCCAGAATAAAACCACCTTCATAACTTCATAAAATTTAAATATCCCTTAAAAGATCTCGGTAAAAGGCATTTTTTCACTTAGGTAAATTAATTGGCCCTCTATTAACATTTCCGGGATGGTGGGCCGCCCCTCCTGGCCAAGGGATGGGGATAATTTTCTCTCACGTCGCTTAGAAGTGTGTCTAAGTCAGAAACACCTTTTTCGTGTCGACCTCCCCCGCTTCCTCCGCCCCTGGTGCCTTGACAAGGGTCCTTCGGGTGATATGCAAAACCAAACAGTTAAAAGAGAAAGGGAGAGAAGGTAGCACGATTTTTTTTTCCGTTTTGAATTTGGAAGTTTTCTGAATGCCACGCTATAGATGAGTTAAAACCAAAAGATAAAATTAACAAATTATTTTTGAGAGGCCGATCTTGACGTCATCGTTCTGGTGTATTTTGTCACTTTCGTTTGGTACAAGGTGCGTGAGAAGAAAGCGGATGATCGGGACTAGTATAATTGTCAATAATTCTTAGCAAATTAAAAAAAAAAACGGGGGCGATTGAAATGTCAGGAAATCAATATGGCTCTAGTCTTCGATTTGATGGTCGTCAAATGTAATGGAGTTCGTAACCTAAGTTTTATATAAATAAAGTTAGATATAAATGTTTTTCATCGCGCGATTGCTTACCTACGTCATGCACTCCTAATTACAAAGATGTTGTTGGATAATTCACGCCGCAAGTTTGTGCTGAGGACCGAATAGGTACTTGTGTAATAAATAATGCTTGCCGTAATGCAATTTGATAATGTGGCAACATTTAAGATGGCGGCCATGTGCTCGCGTGCGCGGGAAAACTGATGTCATTAGGACAACATTCGCCTGTTTATTTATCCTTATAATTGTCGGAATATCGTCGCCATTACGTGTGCTATTCGATTATTCGTTGGCACTGTGGTGCTAAAAGAAAGCATGTATTGAAAACCATTTGCTACAGGCATTTAATTACCTGTTTATGTATTAGAAAACACTAATGAAGAGATAACAACTTTAAACAAATAATACCTTATTAAGTCGGTTGATACCTTTATCATGATTTATGTCGGCTTTGTTTATGATATATACTCCCATAATTACTTTATTGTTTTGTTTTTATCAAATCCTTTATCAATAATTTTATTTTTATTTGAAATAAATTAAGTAGGTAGCTACATAAGTGGTGATTATTGTTTAGAAAATAGCAACATTTAAATTTAAAATCATTTAAATGTTTTTTTTTTTTATTTAAGACATGCTTCTTAAACGACTTAAATGTAAATATCTGTGTTCGAAGGAATATTATTGCTTAGAACTCAAGAAAGTCTTGTAGAACACAAAGCTGCCTTTTAAAAACAATTTTTTTCTCTCATTTGCCCCGTCTTACCCTCCTGGTGGGGCAAGACGGGGTAGGCCGCCGTAAGGCAAAAAATATTGATTCCTAGTCTTCGTCTTCAACACCAGCACAGGAACAGTGAGCCCACTCTTGACATATTTGGCAGGCAATCCAACCTCCTACTGACTTCACATATCTCCCCTTACAATAAAGGCAACATGTATTTTGTGTGTCTTCAGAAAATATAAGTTTTTTTCGACCGCTTGACTTCTCTCCGTTTTTTTTTTGCTGTTTGCAGCTTTCTGTTTCGTATTTCAAAAAAATAATAAATAAATAAAATAATCCCAAGGGAGGGAGGGATGGTGGAGAGGGCATGATGGCATTTTCCCGTCATGCCCCCAGGCGTGGGTTTTAACTGTAATAACTTTAAAACTTAAGCCAAATTTAAAACTCTTACTTCAATAAGTAGTCAATGTCGGATACCCGTCAACCAGCCTAATCAATCAAATAATCTTCAATATATCACACTCGAGATGCCCTCGTAATATTATATCAAAAACGTGAAAAAACAAAATTCACTCAGCGCTTACGACATCAGGATGACCACAGTCGCAGTACTAAAGGCGCTGGGTGCGGTTGGGGCACATATGGACAAATTATCAGGATCGTAGCAAGTTTGGACAAAGCAATATAGTAAAAGCTCCATATTGCCCCCCACCCCGTCTTGCCCCGCTCTCCCCTACTCTTTTTTTGTTTTGTTTGTAATATTTTCCTATAATTTTGTGACACGTACTCACTATATCCAACTTTTATATCGTTGATAATTAATAAATAAATAATTATGAAACCAGAAATACAAACCCAAGTGAGATTGACGCATATGAGAAAATCAGCGTCACAGAACTGCCTGACTTTTCAGAGGACTAAAGATGTATGATAAAATGTCTAAAAGTTTGAAGAATGAATGAATTTAAAAAGGGAAGTTATGTTAACATAAAATTTATTTTATAAAATGAAATGTTACCTTGTGCATATCCATACTAATATTATAAATGCGAAGCTGCTCGAGTTTGTTTATGACGCTTTCACGCATAACGCAATATAACGATTTTAAAAATTCTTTCACCAATAGAAAGCTAAATTATACGCGAAGACTATATATAGGCTGTATATGATTGTATGGCGTTATGAATTTATAAATATTAATATATTATATTTCTTATACGTTTTCTGTCGCTAACAAAAACGAGTTATTGCTTATGTCAGAAAACGAATCGTTGCCGTGGAAACGATGTTGATATATTTGTGGGCTCTAAGCTGGTAGATACTCGGCCTACTGGGCGGTTGCTGCTCCAGAAAATTCAAATATTAGAATATGCTATGTTTTTTTGGACAAGCTTATGTTTTGGAATAAATGTCAGATTCCTACATTAAAAATATAATTCGTAACGATTATAAAGACTGTATAATAAATAGTATTTTTTTTATTATGTTTACAAACTTCCGCATATTTAAATAAAAATAAATCTCCGAAATGTTTGTAAATGTTGACTGCACCAAATTGGAAAATTCTTTTTTTCTTTGAGCTCTAGCATTTTGAAATTTAGGTGGCATGCGAGCTGTTTGTAAACTGAATGTACCGGGAATGAATGTATGGAATGCAGGAGGGGGTGGGGGGAGGGAGGATAATTGATAAGTGCAAGCGCTACAGTAATTTCCCCTAATACCATACGAGCGAAGCCGCGGGGAAAAGCTAGTTAGTTTATATAGTATAAATGTTGTATAAACTAACTCAATAAATAATAATGAAAAAATTATGATTATCATTTCAAGAATTGAATAAATATAAACAAGAAAATATTTCTACTTAGAGAGATGTGCATACTTTGTATTGATCTATCTCTCCCTTCATAATTTGTAATTATTAATTTCCCCCCTCGACAAGAATACGTAAATATTATTTTATCTTCATGTATCCATTTTCATAAGTCAACAAAGGGTTTTGAGAGAATCTTATACCTCGAAACTTATTTCGATAGGATTTTTTTCCAGAAGATTTAGAATATTTTTCTATAGCCTTTATTTCGTAGACTAAACTTAAATATTTTACGCTAAATATGGCGTAAATTACGATCAATAGAAAACATACTCTTAAACATCTTACAATATTTTCATTTAACATTAATTTCACGAAATAAGGTACTAAAAATGAAAATATATTCTTTGCACGGATAAGTTTATATCCTTACATACTTTTTTAAACACTATTTTTTTGTGAAAACAGCACAAGAATTCCAACTTCCCGGAATCAGTGGATCTATGGCGTCCCCAATTTGGAAAATGTTGGGGGGCTGAAGGAAGTTGGAAGCGAAAGAGGATTGGAGAGAAAGAAATTGAAAGTTTGTACTTGGCTAAGGCGCCGCTTCCCCGCCCAAAAAGAAGAAGATGGAGAGACATGTAATTACTAATGTTGGACAGAGCGCGCTAATATTTTAAATGATAAAATTGAAGCGAAAATTGTGAAAATATTTAATAAAACTTGACTCTTTTAAAATAGAGCAAAAATCAAGTGGAAAGCGTCTTGAGTATCATTTAAAGAAACATTGTGATTTTTTTCACAACTATACTTGTAAAATAATAGAAATAGACGAACGAAACAAACGACGTGTTTTTAATAATTTTCTGAACATACTTAGCGATTTTTTTCTATCGAGAGAATTTCATATAATTTGCGTTTCGGCGTGGAACGCGTCTAGGTATTATCTTCAAAAATAAGACATATTTTTTTAAGAGCTTAAAAACTTCAAATGATTGAGGGAGATATGTAAGAAATTGGTAGAAATTCGGGTAGCGGCGGCTTAAGATCTGATCTTTAAATACGACCATTGCCCTTTGGTAACATTTTGATACTGAATGCTGGCTTTTCGCTAGGACGATTCCGAAAGTATTCACTTCCCTAGAAAATAATTGCAATAATGGCTCCGTTTTCAGAATGCATAACAATTCATATTATTACAAAAAAAGATTCAAAATACCCTTTATTAATTATAATGGGTACACTTTATTAAACACACATGAATCCAAAATATCTGCTCCAATAAAATACCTTAACCAGCCTTAAAACCAAATAACAAAGGGACCGGAAGTACTCGCCTCGCTACAGTGTTTGACGTAGGAGCGGAAGTACGCCGTGATGTTTGCCCCGTGTAAGCAAACCTTGTACAAATTAACCTTTACCCATCACACAGATTGCTAACAGGTTACAGGTTACTTACAGGGATTAGGGCGACCAAAATATATTATTCAAGGTTGGTATTTTGGAAATAATGTACTGAATCGGAATTAATTTTTAAATTCAATTTAAAATTAGGTATACTGTCTTTTTTATTGATTGTTCGCTCAGCAAAATTTTAGTAAAGCTAACAGATTCAGCTTCTTAAAAACTGGGCGTACTGTACAGGGCCCGCAGATAATTTAATAGTACACAACTGCTAACCCTGTACAAATCGCAAGTGCGCCCCACAGTTGAATTTGGCAGCCACCTCTAGTCTGGAGCTCTAAAATACTTGAAAAATACCCTCGACTCTGTGCAGAAACGGGCGGTCCGTTTGATAGATTCTCCCATCTTAACGAACGGATTGCAATCTTTAGAGCACAGGCGTCGGGTGGGAATGCTATCCATGTTCTACCGGTATTTCAATGGAAGATGCTCTGAGGAACTAGCGTCATTGATCCCTTCGGCACCGGTGCATAGTCAGGAGACACGCCAAACGCGCGCCCAACATATGTACACGATTGACATTTGTCACATGAGAACGGGTCGTTTTTTCGACTCGTTCTTGAGTTCAACTGCTCGACTATGGAACGATTTGCCGGCATCTGTGTTTCCTTCCTCCTACAACACGGGTCTCTTCAAGACCAATGTTCATTCATTCCTCTCCTCAAAAAGACCCTCCACACATCATCCCAGATGACACAGGCCCTGAGGGAAATTATTTTCCTCAGGGCCTCCTGTGTGGAGTTAAAGTAAAAAAAAAAAAGATGCGAACTTAGTGATTTTCCAGAGTCAAAAATTTTTTTCTGACGAAATTGCGAAAATCATAATAAAAGCATGTCACGTCACTGTTCATAAGCATAAGGCTCTTTGTTTATTGCATTCCACTTTTTCTTAAAACATTACACTATTTTACAACTAAGAAAAATACTTAGATCCTGAAATAGATGGTAGCTAATAACACATATTTTTATATTTGAAGATATCAAAAAGAACGCAAAATAACCTAAAATAAAAAGACATCTAGAATAACATTCAAAAGCTTGACACTTTAACTTCGTAGGCGGTCAAATACGGGTGAATCAACAGATTTTAATCTACAGATTTTTGAAATCTCAAATATCCACAAAGCATGCCTTCGACTGTAAAATTAAGAGCGCCTATCTGTAGATTTGTGAAAAGCATTCGTATATTCGGTGAAAAGAATATCGTCGATTGCAAACATTTTGCCAAAAAGGTAAAAATTAAAAAAAACACGTTAAATCGAAATTGTGAAGCTTTGTTATTTGATGAAAGTTGGCTAAAAATGGCAATCGTACTAATCAAAAGGTATTTATTTAAAGAATCTCATTATGAAGAACTCTTCCATGAATTTGGTAGCGGTGAAAGCACATAGTACAGAAGTGACTTCATATCCGTATTCAAGTGCGCCCACTTTGGATTCGAATACCACTCTAGCTAAAGTTGAGTGCAGGGAAACCACAGATCACAGAAATATCTAGATGTCGAGTTCTTTAAAACGTGCAATCTCAATTTAATTTTTTTAACATATGAGTATAAACACTAATAAATTTTTAATAATAAATTAATAACACAACAACTAACTTTATCTAAATTCCAAGGGGATTTTGACGAAACAAAACAAATCGTGGCTGTGTTGGTGTATTGGATAATCTCAAGCTTAAGTCTAAAATTATCTTTTTCGAACGTTTCCAGCTTACAAACAGGCCGATTATACATGAAATCTTTCCTACTAACATCGGTATATATTTGCAAAGTGCATGAACACAATGTTTGTGCATATTCAGTAGAATCCGTTTATTATGACCCCGCTTATATTGACAAACCGCTTAATATGACGTAATTACACAGCGAAGTTCAGTATTCATATAAAATTCTTTATAACAAAGTCGGATATAATGACTTCGCTTATAGTGACATGTCGCTTATTATGACCGATTTTTAATAGATTATTTATTTATTTATAAATAAACGCCCTTTTTCGAATATGTCCTTATGTCCTTATTATGGAAAATTATGTCGGTTATAGTGACCGACATGATTCCTAACACCTTCGGCAGGGTTCGAGAGGGTCACATGACGCCCGACGACTTAAATATACTGTTTTTCTCTCGTCACGAGTGTTAATATGCTGTGTTTCTCTCTATTAAAATAAATACATACATTTATACCTATCAAAAACAGGAGGTTGTTTATTTTCTACAAATGCTTTGTATGACATCTGCTTAGTATGACGTGTTTGTCATTTCCCTTCGATGTCATTATACACGGATTCCACTGTGTATGCATATCTGCTAAACTAAAATTTCAGAAGTATTCTCTGCCCCTACTTCTTTCAGCTCTCCTCTTCCCTTCACTCCTCCAAAACAGGGATGCCATAGTTCCGCTATCTCTGGGCAATTGGGATGCTTGTGCGATATAAACAAATAAAAATATCGCTACCGTTGTAGATCTCCAAAATATTAGATTATAAGATTAGATATCTTCATTTCAGACCAATTGGCCATAAGTTAGAAGGATTCGTGATTTATTGCAAAAATATGTCAACGACTTAATAATTAAGGTTGTTGCGCACAGTTCGTAAGTTTTTTTTTAATTTTTTTTTTTTTTATATGAAATACCGCACAAGAGTCCCAACTGCTTCCGTCTGGAGCCAGTGAGACTATGGCATCCCCAATTGGGGTATGTTGTGAGGCTGAAGGTAGTGGGGAGGGGAAGGAGATAGGTCTACCCTTCCTCTAAAGGTGGGGAAGTACCTGGCTATTCAGATCTGGTCACTAAACACGGCTAAAGCCATTTCAAGCAACGTTTCAATTCTGAATGGTGGTCTTACACCAGGGCGATACTGATAGTATCTTCCACTCTGGAACGTGCCGCAAATATATTATATATTATTTTAAATGAATAAATTGTGAAATAACACAAATTAATCAAATAAAATTTATTTGCGCACGCCGGGTTCGAACCCGCGACCTTCGGATTGTGAGTCGAGAGTCTTGCCTCGGGACCACGGAGCCCGTCAAAAATTGCGAAAATTCAAAAATTGCGTAAGTAGAAATATGAAACAAATCTATCATGTTGTCGTGTGTTGGGTTCTCGTCATACTGGCTAAAAAGCCTATGTTCTGTGTGCCAAGGTGACTCGTACACCCGTAGCCGTTTGGCGTAGTCATCGCGGTCTCTGCACTCCACACCATCCGTAGGTACGGCAAACCTACGGAGTAGCAATATCTGCCGTAGAACCCTTCAGAACTGGGTTAGACCTCAAATATCCGGTCGGATATTGTGTGTCCGCGGGCTTCACAAAACAAAGGTAAACGCAACTCTGGATAGAAGTAGAATTCGTCATAGGTATACCTTCTGTAAAGTAAACCATTTTAACCTTTGACCTGGAATACTCCAACTTCGTTTTGTTTGTAGTATTATGTAAACTTGAATATCTACTATTGTTTTTATGTGTCATTCCTTTTTTTATCGAGATGATTAGAGAATATGATCCACCATTACCATTTTCATAATTTATTTTTGGGATGTTATGCCGTGTTGCGCTACCTTCTTCTTTAACCAACGTTTCGGACAGCGTTACAGTGTCCATCATCAGGGCAAATGAGTACGCAGAAGGTGGGCAAACGTATTGCCGCCAAGACCTAGACAAACCTTGGCCCATGAAACCCTTCTAAGTAAAACATCCACTAGGGGTGACCTATGATAGGGCTGTTGGTTGCTCGCCTCCCAAATTGAAATTCAATAAAATTCGTGAATAAATTGTTTGCTGAACAATGGGAATATTTTCAGTTCGCAGTTTTAAACAATACGTCTATTTAATATTAAAAACATGAATTAATTCCAATCTGAAAAAATATTTAATAAGTTTTGTTTGAACGAGTAGCTTTAGTGACGTTTAGTTAATAATATTATTTTTATTATTATTATTTATTTACCTTTAGTGACGTGATTAATAATAGCCAAGTTCTTCCCCATTTCTCCCGTCTGTTTCCTTTCCCACGCTTCCCCTAGCCCCACACCTAACCTTAAAATGGACGATCTCACAGCTAACAGTCCCAGTGACTTCAGTTACGAAAAATTACATAGTTATGATAAAGCCTCTAGAAAACGAGTTTCAAGAATCTAATGTTTATTGTGAAACGTGAGTCTGTTTTAATGTTACCTTAAGGGTCTACTATTCGTATTTCGACCGATTTCTTACATATCTCCCTTAAACATTTGAAGTTTTTAAGCTCTGAAAAAAAAAAATGTTATTTTTAAGATAATATCTAGATAAGTTCCACGCCGAAACGCAAATTATATGAAATTCCCTCGATAGAAAAAAATCGCAAAGTATGCTCCGAAAATTATTTTAAACAAGTCTATTTCTTTTATTTTACAAGTTATATTTGTGAAAAAATTCACAATGTTTCTTTGAACGATACTTAAGATACGTTCCACGAGATTTTTGCTCTATTTTAAACGAGTCATGTTTTATTAAGCTTTTTCGCAATTTTCGCTGCTATTCTACGACTAACCATATTAGCGCGCTCTGTCCAACACTCGTAATTTCATATCTCTCCATCTTCTTCTTTTTCAGCGCTGTGTTCACGAATAGTAGACCCTTAAGGATGATTGCCAATTCCGTCGGTAAACGAATAGATTATTATTATTCCAGGATGAACCATGCTTTTGCAAATTGCTTTCAGTGATGCTAGTCATTTGTGTAAACAATAAACACACCTATACGACGAATCACATTTCAATACTTACCACAGAAGTCGTAATTATAGTAAAAACATTAGGTTTGGTTGATTTTGATGAGTATTATTAACGTTTCAATACCACTTAAAGACAACCCTTGGGCCGGAGCAGAACGGCGTCACGTTAATTTTACTTTCAGTTAACTTTTCAGATTTCATTTTTTTATTTATTTTTGTTCATTAATCGTATATACTTATTAACGGTGCTTTTTATATTAACTGCACACAAGAGGTCCTGAGAAAAAGAATTTTCCACGGCGCCTATGACTTTTTTGGGGATTTTGTGTGGAAAGGTAGGAAGGAAGTTCTGGGAAAGAAAAAGGTATGAGGGATGGGTTGGAATCTGGGGGTCAGTGTTTCCAGGAATGATGGGCGAATGAGTCCATTCCTCCCAACACGATGCAAGGCGATGGGTCGAGAGTCAGGGTTGAAAGATCAAAAGGTCTCTCTCAACCATTCTCTCCCGATCTCACTTAGTAAGTGAATAAACTCATCTGCCGCCAAGACCCAGACAAACATCACCCCATGAACCCGCTTACCCCGGCTATGTGGAGTGTAAAATTATTTCCAACGTGAGTTTTGAACATCCAAATTGATTAAATTGTAAAAAAATTAGATAAGTCGTTTTATCAGAACAATTTTTCAAATTAATTTCTAAGAAGAAATACAGAATTGATGATGATCCTTTGGCGAAAAAGAAAATAATGTATGACGTAAGAAAAAATAAATATTTTACTTAAACTAGTTTATTTTTAAATATTTTACTTAAACTAGTTTATTTTAAATTATTAATTAAATGAAAATAATAAAAAATCTATATAATATATTTTTTTAAATACTCCCTATATTACTCGCATATAATGTAACTTTTTAGTGATTAAAGAATTTTTAAAATCGGTTTATTGCTTTATGCGTGAAAGCGTAACAAACAAACACACGCAGTTTCGCATTTAGAATATTCACGTGTGTTTTATTCCTATCTTTAATAGTAGGGGTTTAAGAGCGCACCAATTTATTGGTTTTCGCGAACAATTTGAATAAAAAACGGTAGATATTATGCCTAAACAATAACCAATAAGCGATAAAAATATTTCAAAAATCTTCCCGACTATTCTAATGTCTTCCCGCGCAATCACTACGAATATCTTTGGGTGTATTTCACTGAACGAAAAGTAATCGTTATCGCGAAAAGCGGAAGTGCGTCCTCGTGACTCTCATTCCTTTGTGATTTTTCAATTTAAAACATGCATTATTGATTTCAAACACGTAATATAACCAGGGCTTCGTGGTTTTCTACCGCAGGGTAATAAAACCCGTTTATCTGCGTATGGATCTGCGCGGCAATAAGTTTTCTTCGACGATATAAAATTTGCATAATAAAGCATTTAGATTTCGTCGTGGAAATTTTGCCTTTATGGAGCATTTCGAATGTCGTAAATCGACAAACATGGCAATGAAAGAATTCCTATGTACACTGTTTACCTTCTTCCCAAAAAACCTACCCCCGTATTATTATGTCTTACGTAGGTAGCTTTGCGTCACGCATGTGCTGGCGATATGTGGAGTAAGCATTTATTCATAGGTAAATTGCTTTTCCGAAAATAGCGTGAGATGCTGGCGGAACACAAACAGAAAAGATTGAATTATGAAAAGAAAGATTAATGGTTTGGACAAACTTATATGAACGTGATTTTTTCAAGATTTTGGGTTTCGCACTTTTTACCTCTTTTTATTCAAGCTCGTGATATATTATCGCATAGCCTTTAAAAATTTTTATTTATTTATTTTATGTTAGACGATTTAAAAAATGTATTGATGATAACTGCCCAACTAGGAAATTCCCCTTATAACAGTGAAATTGAACATACTTGACAATACGCAAATACTAACAAGTGATTCCTGGCATTATTTGGAGAGTTTTTGAAGATTTTTTTCAAATTTTTTTTTCTTCAAAATCGAACACAAAAAAATTCTTCCCTTTGTCATCACTGATCATCGCCTCCCACTGTCCAACACCTACCATGTTTTTGTGAAAAAAAATCAAAAATGTCATCGGAGACCAAAATTTTAATACATTTTTTACTCCAAATAATGTCAGGAATCACTGGTTAAAGTAAATCAAGTGCGTCCTTTAGGAGGAACGTATGCGTGGCTCATTTCGGCCAGTTTCATACAAATCTTTAATTTGGATTTGAGATCAAATTACCCAACCAACCTGAAAACTATTTTTGTAATCAAAAGGTAAATCAAATATCTAGTAGGGATGTGAGCTACTTTATTTATTTTTGCTTTAAATTAAATCAATGAAATTGTTTATGTATAACGTGTATTTGACAATTTTTAAAATTTTTGTATTTTTAGTGGGATTGAGTCCCTTGATGAATATACTTTGGTAAAGTTATTTTTCGCTCTTATTTCTCCCTAATTCTTGATGCCAATCTCTAACCAGTTTACGAAAAATGTCTTACCTTTTGTTTTCCAAGAAACAGGCAATTTTTTAAATTTTAGTATCTTGAGTGGGCAATGGTCTCTTGATGAATATTTAACTTTGGTAAAAGTAATTTTTCGCTCTTATTTCTTCTTAATTCTTGACGCCAATCCCTAACCAGTTTACGAAAAATGTCTGACATTTTGTTTTCCAAGTAACAGGTATAGTGTTCAATAATTTTGGATTTAAGAATGAAAACTATCTTTGCCCGAGAGATCTTTTGAACAAAGGTCAGAAATTATAATAATACAGTGGCACTAGGGGTCACCAATTCACATGATTACCTGGACAAATGTAAATGAGTTAATTTCATACGAGTGTGAGTGTTTCCACTGATAATGTATATTATTTGTATCAGTGCTTAAAATAAATATAGCGTTATTCACTATCCTGATCTAGATATCCACGCACTTCTTCTTCCACTTCCACAACAATTTCAAAACATTCCCCAATACCTAGGATGAATTGATTCAACTAGCTTTTATCCGTTGGGACTATCGTGCTATAACTACTTTTACATTATGATGTAAATACATCATAAAACATTCTGAAAATAATGGGTTCTACCCAGCATTAGTAGGTAAAGTTGATTTATGTTATAATTAAAGGGATGAGTAGACACTAGAGAGCCTTGTGAAAAAAATCCGAACGATAAAGAAAAAATAAATGGTAAATGTGATCATTTATTCATCTTCCCAGAAAAACCTTTAATCTTTTTTTCTTGTACAAGTACGAAGGTGGGTAAATACTGAGGGAAATCAGCAAAAGCGTGGCTGAAACAAACCAAGTACACTTAAGGGTGATTTCTGGAAGGAATTAGGGTGGGGAAATTTGAGTGGTTGAACAGATACATAAATGCAGAGAGAAGGTGAAAGCAGGAAAAGAAATTATTCGAGTTCCCGAAAGACGGTAAAATAAAATACGTATTATTTATCACACCGAATTAAAAATGTTGAATTTATCTGGTATTGTGTTGTACAAAAGAGCTAGGCGTTGCTTTCTTCGAGTTTCGAGCGAATCCCCGCAGACGTGTTCGACGTCGAGCTTAGAGTTGATAGTTTGTAATATACCTCTTAGGTGTATATTATATAATGTCATGTCGTGTTGATGACATTCCTCATCATGATACTCCTTGTGACATTCCTCAACATGACATTCCTTATCATGATATTCCTCTTCATGGCATTCCTAGGCCTGACATTCCTCATCATGATATTCCTTATCACGACATGCCTCGTCATGACATTCCTTATCATGACATTCTTAATCATGACATTCTTCATCATGACATTCCTCATCATGGCATTCTTCATCATGATATTCTTCATCATGACATTCCTCATCATGACATTCTTCATCATGACATTTTTCATCGTGACAGTTCTTATCGTGATATTCCTCCTCATGACATTCCCCATCATGACATTCCTCATCACGACATTCCTCCTCATGACATTCCTCATCATGACATTCCTCATCATGACATTCCTCATCATGGCATTCCTTATCATGATATTCCTCATAATGACATTTCTCATCATGACATTCCTTACAATGACATTCCTTAACATGACATTCCTCATCATGATATTCCTCATCATGACATTCCTCATCATGACATTCCTCATCGTGACAGTCCTTATCACGATATTCCTCCTTATGACATTCCTCATCATGACATTCCTCATCATGATATTCCTCATAATGACATTTCTCATCATGACATTCCTCATTATGTATTCCTCATCATGACATTCCTCATTATGACATTCCTCATCATACTGATGACATTATTCATCACAATGATGACAGTCCTCATCATCATCATAAGGAGTTGGTCTCAATAAAGATTAAGATAATAACTTTCTCAATAACTGTCCCCCTTCCACAATCTTTAAATGGCGTGAGTTGCATTATCACACGTATGAAGCACACCCTTTCATGTGTTAGGTACACTCTAGTTATGTTTTTTTTTTTATTTGTAACATTTCAATAACGACAAAAAAACCTTACAACAAAAAATGTATCCTTTTTGTTAAAAAGTTTTGTGTTCTTCTGGGAACGAACAGCTCCTTCTACAAGTGTAACCCATTGTTTTCTTGTTATTTCAAATTAAAATGTGTTAAATTATAAAATCGTTTCGAATATATAAAGCAAAATAATTTGTTACGATTACGTTCAAAGCCCGAAACAACCATGAATAATGTAGAGTTTGTCATTTTTCCGCCGGGTCGGCCAACCGCAATGCGCCGCCACTGGATGTAGCGAAAGGTAGCCGAAGTAAAAGATTAAACAATCCGCCCACAGTCACCGGCACGGGAATTTCACGGCGCAGAGGCGGCGCGCCGGGATTTATCGGGGGCAAGAGAGATAAATAAACACAAACCGCGGTAGAAACGGTGGAGGAAAAATTAGTTGAAACGTGGTCTCGGCGGGCCGTAGCGGGGACAAACAAATAATTGCTTTATTCACAGGATTTTGTGACAACTTGTTTATGTATTCTAAAAGGTAGGATACGTGGGAAAATTGTATATCAATCCCTTTACCGTTCTTGCAAAATTGGTGAAGAGTATTATGAGGGTCTTTCGTTTTGGTTGTTGGTTGATTGGTTGTTTCGAACATGCAAAATAGGCTGAATATCTTTTCAATGAACATTTATTTATAAAAAATAATAAAATAGGTACTACAGAATGATTCATTCCGTAATGCTGAAAAATTATATTAAATAAGGTTTTTTTTGCATGTGAGGATAAAATAATTTACATATTATTATTATACACAGTGACTGGAAACTCGTAGTACAAGTGAGAAACTGGTAACTTCTCACTCTAAAATATTATAAAAATGTAAGAAAAACATCAACATGATTTCATATTTTAAAAAAATTTGAGTTATCAGTAGCCTAAAAATACATGGGATTGACAATAATACGCTCCGGAGCATATAATATCTTGAAAATGGGATAGTTTATTATAATATAAATGAACAATTTATTGGATAACCAACATCTCTGCCATAGGTCACCCCAAGAGGTTCGCTATTATTGGTGCATTAGCAGGAGTGCTCGGGTTTTTGGGGGTGCGGTTAAAAAGACCCACCACATGGCATCCCCTAAGATGACAGAAAAAAAAATCAGAGTGCAATTCACACGCGGTAGAAGTGAAACTAGAAAGTCGCTTTCTTTTCTTTTGTTTGTTTATTTTAAAATGGTTTGAAAATTGGATTTTGATTAAACAAAAATAAAAATGATTATTTTTTGGATTTTGTAGGATTCGAACCTCCTTTCGCTGGATGTCTGTCTCTCTGGCCGCTGAGATTTGTAAAGCGCCTTTTCCACTGCACTATGGGAGGCTCGCGCCGAGGCACAAATTTACTGCATTATATTCAAACCGACGACCCGTCAAATAATAAATTTTAATGACGCACTTCCGTTTCATTCAAATTTCAAATCACTAATGAGTTTCACTTTTTGACTCTTTCACTTCGAATAGTCTTATTTATTAATTGAAACAAATAAACCTCCGGTAGTTTGTCGTTATCCAACAGTAAATGATAATTCGCGACCCACGAGCAATACGGGTCCCACGGGGGCCATAAATCTGAGGTTAACAGAATCCGGGGCCGGAGTAAGAAGGTCCATGTCTCTTGGGGCTATTACTTAAGATGGAATTTATTCCACGACTTACTTGGTATGAATTAATGCACTTGTTTATCCTTAACTACTCGGGGTTAGATTTAATGAACTTACTTGAACTTAAGGGCTTGAATGTGCATTGAGTCTGTTCAACCTGTATTATGCAAAATTTTAAGACGTTAGCAACAGTTTCATGTTTTCTTAATCTTTAGCACGCTGGTAGTTGTTAATTTATTTGTTTGCTCCTGAGTTATTGAACTTGCTCTTTTGAGTTGTTTTACCTTGGGTAATTACGTTCGTACTGTGAAATAATTTTTAACTCAAAATTGGAACCACTTTTCATATCATAAGCAATAAAGTAGGTATCTTTTTATAATTTTTCAAGTTTATTAACAGTCCGTCGGTAAATTTCATCTTTTGGAAGACACATTCTTTTAACTCCTTCGGATAATTTGTTTGGTTTTCGGAAGAACTCGTATAAATCTCAATCTCAATAGGTCTCATAGAAATCGTTGATCTAAATGGTGTTAAAAAAAACACGAAAAAACACAAAATTTGTTTTCAAATCTAAAAGTTAACGGCAAAATAATTAAAATATACACCTTTATGAAACCAACGTTTCCGACTGCAATTTAAAAAAAATTAAACTTTAGGAATTTTTCATTAATTATTTTTACATGAAATAAAAAGTGAGTTGTTCTTTACCAGTAATTTTGGTTAAAAAAACTTAAGGTGAGCCATTTTTAAAACTTTTTTATGAATGCATAAAAAAAAATTGTTTAAAAAATTATATGTTAACTATTTCGAATTATAAAATTTGAAAGTGTATTTCATAACCTTTCACAAACAGTTTTTAGTTTTCGTTCAGAAATATTCCATTTATTTGAATTTTATTGCAAAGTGAAAATATTTTATCTTCCGACAAAATAGGTCTCATAGAAATCGTTGATCTAAATGGTATTAAAAAAAAACACGAAAAAACACAAAATTTGTTTTCAAATCTAAAAGTTAACGGCAAAATAATTAAAATATACACCTTTATGAAACCAACGTTTCCGACTGCAATTTAAAAAAAATTAAGCTTTAGGAATTTTTCATTAATTATTTTTACATGAAATAAAAAAGTGAGTTGTTCTTTACCAGTAATTTTGGTTAAAAAAACTTAAGGTGAGCCATTTTTAAAACTTTTTTATGAATGCATAAAAAAAAATTGTTTAAAAAATAATATGTTAACTATTTCGAATTATAAAATTTGAAAGTGTATTTCATAACCTTTCACAAACAGTTTTTAGTTTTCGTTCAGAAATATTCCATTTATTTGAATTTTATTGCAAAGTGAAAATATTTTATCTTCCGACAAAATAGGCCCGAGGCCTGAGGGGTTAAAAAAAATTATAATTTTTTTATTTTAACTTTTATGAGTAAAACCTCAAATTGTAATATTTAATTAAATGAAGACACTATGAGCGAAACTCAATCGAAAATCTGGAAAGAAAAAAATAAGCTAAAGATATTGGCACCTCAACTGGGACACGAACCGGAAAATGAGAGGTCCTGGGTTCGTGTCCCAGAGGTGCCAATATTTTTTCCTGATTTTTCTGTTTCAAGATTTTCGATTGAGTTTCGCTCATAGTGTCTTCATTTGGTTAATAAAAACTTCCAGCTTCACAAATCCTACGTCTGTGTCACTAGATCTCCGCCAGTCTAAGAACATGACGCATTTAAGGTTCCTTCGAACAGGTTTATTATCTCTGGTGTATGTTTATTGTTCACATTGCATACTAAAAGTTGTTAATCCCTAACCCCCAATGTCGATATATTAAAATGCGACCGCACGAAACGAGATTAATAGTCACTCCAGATGAAATGACGTGTTGTAAATAGGCAGAATGACCGCATCACACGAAGCAGGCATTTAAACTTGGCGTATAATAGATCGGTAGACTCCTCACTCAGGCAATTAATTCTTGCCTCCATAATAATGGAAAACTTACTACCCATTCGTGAACCAAAAGCCATCCACCCAAGTCCACGGTAATTCGAAGTGATATCCATCGGACCGGAATAATTGGCGTTCTATCTGCGCCCAACAAACCAAAAACGTCCTTGTCTGGTCCATATGAATCCTGGTCTTATGTTCACGGGGGAATGAGATGGTGGCAGTCTGTCAGGTTGACTTCGTGTGTAAACCACCTATATATTTGCGTAGACCGTGATGCCAACTTTTAATTGATTAAAACTTGCGGTCACGATATAAGTGAGAGGGAGGTGAGAGTTGAGAGGGAAGGGGGGTTGGTGGAAACTGGGCGGGCTTAGTGCACCGGAGTCGGATTTCAACTTGTGCCAAAACGTCCGGCTTGATTCAAAGAAGATTAATTCATTTACACTTAGCGGTGTTGGCGACACATTCCATTGAAAATGTAGAGGTAAATTAGTTCACCTTTGTATATATTGCGAATGTTTTGTTGGATTACGAAATGCAAGTGTCGTCTGATGGCCATTGTTTGTTACCAATCGTTTAATACTGTTGACATATTTGGCAGATGGAAAAGAAATTATTGATGCTTGTGACAGGTGTTTACTAAATAAGCTAATGAAAATATTTGATAAGTCACTGGACATAAAAATGCGCTTGCACAAGAATGACGTTTTCTATATTTTTATTGCCGTGGGGGTTAGTGATAAGTGTGATAACTGAAAGCATAAATTCATCCAGAGCCGTCATTGGTACATAATTCTGTGTAATTTGAATAGAAGAAATGTTTGCAAATGAAAGTGAAGAGGATAGAAATAATTAATCATTAACAATAATAAGAAAATAGAATAACGACGCTCGCAGACGAGATACTTCAGTTGTGGAGACAGTTGCGTTGCAACAGTTGCAACGCATGAAAATAGTAGCGGGTATAAAAATTCATTACGGTACATGGAAGGGCGCACACGAAAGACTTTTTAGTTGTGAGACTTTTTTTGAATTTGTATGAATCGGAATAGTTTTCAAACTGTCACTGCAACTAATAAAGTCTCTCGTCAGCGGGCGTCCTAAGACTCGGTCAAAAAGATAACGGTCACAACGGGGACTTGAACCAAGAACCTGTGGTCCAGGAGTGAGCAGACTTTCTAATGAGAAGAACCAAATGATTTCCTAGTTCATCCCACAGGTTTTCCCAGTATCCATGCACAGAAAATCACCCAAGTACGTGGGGGAGTAAAAAAAAATCCTCAGGGCTTCCTTATGAAAAAAATAGTTTTACTTCAATAAATCAAACTTATTAATAGATTTGGTTTTAAAATTTGAAACAGTTAAGTCATGATGGAATTTCATTTTAAAATGTGATTTTTAAAAAATTAAAAACATTTCCACTTGTTCACGGTCCACTATCCGGTTAAAATTAAAAAAAAAAAAACATGGAGAATTAGCGGAAATTTTTTTATTAAGATTTTTATTTTCAAAGAGAAAAAAGACATAAGAAAAATTAATTATTAATTTTTACAAAGTGCCCTTATTCAAAATCTGTCAGTCTGACTATTCAAATCCGAAAAAAAATAGAAACCCGAAATCGATTTAATGGTAATTTAAAGAGTCAATTTAATTGTAATTTAAAAAGTCATTGTAATTGTAATTTAAAAAGTCAATTTAACTGTAACATAAAGAGTCAATTTGAAGAATCAATTTAATTGTAATTCGAAGAGCCAATTTAATTGTACTCCCATAGTTAGATTCGTATGGCAAGAAATTTTTTTAACGGATTATAAAATAGTGGAAGTATAAGCTTGTATTGAATAGGCACTTTATCTAAAAGCGTCATGCAAGAGCTTGTAAGCTTGTGTACCTCTTGAAAGATCATATAAACGCCTCTCAAAACATACAATTTTGGACCATCAGTTTTGAACAAAAATATACGAGCGTATCATACTTTATTCTCAGTGAAATCTGTATAAAGGAATCACTGTAGAATAAAAATAAGTTGAAATAAATTCACAATAGAATGGAAACGCAACGGAGAGAAAAGTTAGGAGAACGAATGCAAACACAGAAGATATAATATACCTACTAATGTATAATGTATCGGCTGGCCAAGGAAAAGTAGCCTTAACCTGTTCCATAACATATTTTTATTTTTGTGATGTTATTTCGTTCCTGATCGAGAAGTTCGATTTCTGAATCAAGTAACTGTACCTAATACTAATACGAGATACTAATAAAATATTAAATTCTGTCCAATTGCAATAAAAAGTAGGTATTCCTTTGTAGCTCAACGTTAAGGCAAATGGTTCAAATATGGAATTTCAAAGTAACACTTGCAGTTAATAGTTTTTGTGTTTTATTCGTAGAACACCATTTTTTAAATATTTAATTAAAATTAAATTTGATAGTTTTATTATCAAGTTCTGCAAGTATTTTAGTAGGTATTTTAAAATACCTGCAGTACTTGATAATAAAACTATCAAATTTAATTTTAATTAAATATAAAAAAATAATATTAATACTTTTACAGCTTTACATTACAATACAGCTTTTTATTATATGTATAAGTATAATATTTGCTTCTCAGCGTCTATCGGTAATTATTTCGATATATTAAATTAATGACAAACAGTTTTTAAATTTGAATTTGTTTCCAATATTTATTTATTTATTGATGAATTATGTATAAGCTTTTGTGTTAAATCAAGCTCATAAGCTATTGTATTGATGTAATTTTGGCAGGATTTTTGAATTTTTTACGTTTGCTCCGCATAGGAGGCCTTGGAAAAAATAATTCCCCCCAGGGCCTATGCCATCTTTGAGGATGCTATGTGTAGGGATTTTTTTTAGGAAACGACGAAGAGAATTCTGGGAAGGAAAATGGTGTGAGGGGTGTGTAGAAATCTGGGGGTCAGTGTGTCTAAGACGATATTTCGAGAATCCTGTTGGAGAGGTCATTGGTCTCCCTCAACCAATCTCCGCCAATCAGGACTGCCACGCAGTTACAGACGAATCCACCGCAAAGACCTGGACAAACCTCACCAAATGGGCACCCCTGTTTCTGTCAACAGAGTGTTTGATATTTGCATATTATTTTGATATTTGCATATTACTAAACCACTGTTTTTATCAACATTAATCGCTGAAAATGTTCTTAAATTTATCGGCTAGGTATTTAAAGATTTTTCGCGCAGTAATTTTATGTTCAATTTAGTTTCTCTGGCTGGCACTGTACAGTGTGTACTGTGTTTGTATTGTGAAGTTCCGTGTGGCGGAAGTTTCTCGAAGAGGCTGCACTCTCGCAAGGCGGTACAGAGACCAACTTATTCTAAGCTTTGCATACGGAAGCTTAACGAACAACAAATACTTAGCGGAGAGACACGCTGCTTGTTGGCGTTGTGCAGACAGCACTAAGGTTGGAAAAAGCACTATGCAAGTGGTAGGTAAAGATGAACACTCTAAGCATTGAAAAACATATTCGTTAATAAATTATTTCTCGAGTGTTTACTAGATAACAACTCAAGACAAAAATTTTAACAGACTCATGAAGACTAATTTACTCAAATACCAAGCTAATTATTGCAGAAAAAATATCAATGATCTTCAAAGAATAGTCGAAAAGATTAAGGAATCCAATAATTTATTATTTGGTGGACTAAAAATGAACATCACCAAAGCTGTGCGTCTGTTAGCCTCGAAAAATTCGGCAAATTCGTTAATTTTAAATGTGTTCAGGAGTGACGAACATATGAATCCATCCCTCTAACTGCGGTGCGAGGCGATGAGTCGAGAGTTCGTTGGAAAGGTCAAAAGGTCACCCAGTCTCATGCGATCCGGCATGCCACGCAGTAGGTGGGTAAAAGAATCCTTAGTCAAAACCTAGACAAATCTCACCCCATGAAACTGGGCACTTCTGCTAAGTCACCAAAAGTAGCGAACCACTTGGTGTGACCCACAGGATCGCATTGATATGGTCAGTAGCACACATATGATATTAAAAAAACTCTACTGTAACCTATATTTTCGCTATTCTTCTGTATGAAATGGATTCATGGAAACTACAAAAGAAAGGGTGACCAAAATCTTCAACGAACGGCTAAAGTATTCCTGTATTTTATAAGATATTTTAAAATTCATTATTAATTACATTGTACTGTTTTTACTTACAACTCTGATGATTGGGAGCTTCAGTAAATACGTCGGTTAGTAGAGTAGTCGAGTCATATTTACATATAATGGGCAGATGAGAATAGACTTTTCTTTAATATAAAAAAATGTGCCACTATGACGTATACGCGTTCCAAAAAAGCGATTAAATTTGATTATAAACTAAAAGATGAAATATTGTCATCGGTGAAATCCATTAGGAACCTCAGGGTTACATTTGATCCCAAACTTTATTTCTCAGATCATATAGTGGGGTTGATATCATCGTGTTACAAACTGTTCGGATTTGTGATAAGAGTAAGTGAACAATTTTCCAAAACCGAAGCAATGACATCGATATTCAACTACATTATAAGATCAAAATTAAAATACGCTTCTGCTGTTTGGGCCCCATACCAGCAAAAACACATAGATTTATTTGAACAAATTCAAAAAAGTTTCCAAGGTATCTTTATATGAGAATGCATAGTGAATACCCGCGATTTATGCATCACCTGGATTTGCTCTCTGAAACGCGTTACGAAAGTCTCCAATCAAGAAGGAATGGGAGCCTTACAGTAACAGCTTTTAAAATCATAAACAATTACATAGACAGCCCAAACCTCTTGGAATGCTCTAAATTGTTCTTACCGAACAACTACCGCCAGGGTCTCCACCACGACTTGCTCTGTATTCCACATGGCAGAACGGACGTTCTGGCCCAGCATAGTACGACAAGATATGGTGCTGCTAAATGATACCTCTAGGTCTCTTGAAATTTTCAATCTTGACATTGCCTTGAAGATTTCAAAAGTCATTTTAGGCAAGAACTCTAAAATATCGATTATTGTAATTTTTTTCTCGTTAAAAGTTATTTATAACTCGTTTAAGGTTATGTAATCCTATTGTAATACGATTACGTCAATCTGTAATGCACAAAAAAAACCCACGACGAAAAGGGATTCAAAAGAAAAAAATACAAGATAATCACAAGAAGAAATTAATAAGGTATTTCCTTATTAGGTAAATTAGTGCTTAGAACTACAGATCAAAGTAAACACACAACAAACAAGTCAACACAGAGTATTTGGCAGGGTTAGATGACTAATTTGCATCGGTAATGAGTTAAAACATCTGCTAAGTCAGCGCAGACAGTGATTACCGATGCATTGCTTACTCGGAAACTTGCTTGATAACTTTAATACCGGCTTAGGCGGAATTTGCATGCTGATTCCTAGGGATAGATTTGTGGGTGAGAATATATTAAAATGTATCTATTACCAGAAGAGCGATTCTATATCTTTTGTAAGATCGAGATAGATATCGGGCGAGATCTCCTATCAGATTTGTGTGATTTTCTATGGCTGAAATTTGCTTTTTCTACGAGGCCGACGACGCTGTAACGTATTTTAGTTTACATCTCGAATTCCTGCAAGTATGCGTGATTATCATTTATTCCTTCTTCAAACAAAGCAAACGTGTTTTGAAGCAACATTAAAATAAAAAAATGAATAAAATACTTAGTTTTTACCACTTGTATTGTTTACAAAACCAACATGTTTCGTGAGCTATGCTCACTTCTTCAGGGTTTACTTAAAACTAATTATAAATAATAGATAAGACAATTGTCATAGATATAGAAAACAAAATATAAAAAGTCAATGGAAAGGTGATAATGGGTAGAGGAAAGAAGGGCAATAGGGAACAACTTTCCCTAAAATAAATAAAGAAAATTAAAAAAACATAAAAAGCATTAAAAAAGTCACCGGAGACCAAATTTTCAATAACATTTTTTGTTCCAAATAATGTCAAGAATCATTGGTTAAAGAAAGTCAAGCACGTCCATTAGCGAATGGATTTTCCGTTAAGACGCCTTATCCTCGCTCGAAAAGAAGATGGAGAGATATGTAATTACGAATGTTAGAGAGAGCGCGTTAATATATATAAAATGATGAAATTGAAGCGAAATTGTGAAAATATTTAATAAAACACGACTCGTTTAGAATAGAGCAAAAATATCATGGGGGTTGTCTAAAACAACATTCAAAGAAGCTCTGTATTTTTTTCATACATATAACTTGTTAAATAATAGAGATAGACGTGAAAATAAAAAATTTCGGAGCATACTTTGCGATTTTTTTCTATAGAGGGAATTATATATAATTTGCGTTTCGGCGTGGGGAACTTATAGATAACATACATTCAAATTATAGATAACATAGATCAATAACATAATTCACTTATAGATAACATAGATAAAAAATAACATATATTTTCTAAGATCTTAAAAACGTCAAATGTTGATATGCAAGAAATAGATATGCAAGAAATCGGTAGAAATTCGGGTAGCAGCGGCTTAATTTTAATATCCATTCTGTCTTTTGTACGTTTGCACCTACGAATTTGTTGTTTTTTTTTAAATTGCCTTTCCAATCAACTTTAGCCCATCGGAAAGATTTTTTATATTTACATATTACGTATATTCGCGTGTACAAAAATATTGGAAACACTTAAATAATCACAAGTTAAGAACCATTTTCATTGAAATAAGTGAAATAGAATCGTGGCCGCCAGGGGTCGTGGGCGGAAACTGCAGACCAGTGTCGGATCGCGGCGAACGTTATGTGTAAGTGAAACAAATTCGGTTTGCGGCGATTTATTGCATGTATAAGGTTATTTATGTGCTGCACAGGGGCGGTTCATTACGGAGCTGCATTAAGAGATGTAGCTGCAACGCTTTGTTTCGGCATTAGAATTAAAAAGAAGACATTTTCCATGGTACAGTCGGACCGGGTCGGACGTCACGTAATCGCCTGATTTATGCCGAGAAAATACGAATTATTGCACATTTATTTGGATGAAGTAATGTGAATACATTCTTTCACATTTTTATTCTCAAAACATATTTATCCACTGGGACGACAGTGCAATTCAAAACTTTTTCCTTGGATTCCTGGTGATTTTTTGGTGATCATTTTGAATATTTTCCCGCCACATGTCTGTCACTGATGAAAAATTACATTTCATACGCAAGCATTTTGACAGCGACCTTTGCAGATATTTTTGTTTAATTTAATTTTTGTAATGATGAATATTCCATAAAAAAATAGAGGACAGTGACACTTATTAAAATTACCAGAAGCAGGCTTTTCCAGCTTTCTTAAAACGTTAAGTTTATACCGCAGGAATGTTGAAAAATATTTTTTAAAAATTGTTTAAGAATCGAGGGAATATTTGCCAAAATTGGCAACAAAGCAATCCGAGGTATTTTAAATAGTGCCAAATTGTGACAAAAAGCGCTCTAGTGGTTATATTTACAACAATATTATGACCTAAAACGACGTAGGTATTCATTGTTGTGGAATGTATGGCAAGCAGGTTCGCAATTAAATTCGCAATGTTATGTTATGAAAGTAACATTAACAAGGGAGACACACCAAGAGAATATTTTTAGTTTGTCTGTGTTAAAAATATTAGAGTTTTTTTTTTAAGGTCGAATATAAATATTTTTCGATGACGAAAGTAAACGAGAAATTTTTGTTTAATTAATGAAAAAAATATTAGCGATACTCAATCTAAAATTTGAAACAGAAAAATCATAAAAATATACCGTCACATCTAGGAATCGAGCCCAGTTTTAATCTGTTCATCAATAATAATCGTCAACAACGAAAATAACAATCGTCAACAATGAGAGCAATTGAACGAAGAAACGCGAATGTGAATGGTAAAAGCAGTCTGGGACTGGCTAAAAAAATACTTATGTCAAGCCTTGTAGTCTCAGAACAACAGAAGAATATATATGAGATGTATGAATGTGAATGAGGCAAGTTGAGACCGAGTTTTTTGGCGGTCCATCCTCTATACCTATCGCTGGGGGGAAACGGCGTGATGGTTAGTTAGTTTGTAAAGAAATCCGCTGATAATAATTTTCTTAAAATATTGTAAGACTAATTTCGACCCTGTATGGAATGGAAGACTGAATATTCCGTTTATATTTTAGATGAAGTAGATATCTAGGGAGTTAGGAATGAGGTTACGGTCTTCTTTAACTTGTGTAATGTTTATGAAGCTATCATGATATCTTCATGTTAACTGTGTAATTTGCAGGTTGATTGAGAGGAAGTTACATGCCAAAAATTCTTACTGTGAATGCCTTATATCGACATTTAGGTAAAAATCGCCTTGTGAAAGGAGTCTAGAGATCTCGATTTCAAGCGTGAAATAATTTGTGTGGGATTAGTCTCTAAGTTTGATTGAATCGGTGTATATCCCATTCTTGATTATAGGTATCAAACCCGGTTGATTAAAATGTTTGTTTCCACGACACAACACAGCATAAAAATGTTAAGGAATGTATATATGTGTCGTATGCTACCAGTACTGTCACACTTTTGTAAACCGGAAAATGAAAACTTAATAGGCACAATAATAAAATAAATCATCATTTGATGAAATAGCTACCAGCAAAATTTGTTTAGATTCATAAGTTCGCCAATGATTAAACAAGGATTTGAGATATTTCTCCAAAAACACGATTAACATAATACTAAAATTTACCATTAAGAACAACCTAGCGAATGTATAGCAATGTGAACAACAATTTACCAAGATTTAGTTGCCGGAGAGGAGTTATTTTCTTATTTATAAGGAGAAGAAATACGCCGGCGTTATAGCGAGAGGACATTTTTTTATAAAGAATGTTCGATGAGGAGACTTGATAAAACATAGAGAATGCGGTCTGCCGAAATAAATATTAGGCCAAATAGAATACAAAGCGGTGTTTTCCGCTCCGCACATGTGTTTTAAGTTAATTAAATGTTACCTACTACAAGAGGCGAAACACGACCAAGGCGGGCGAATAAAGAATAACAGAGGCAATTTAATCCCAAAAAAGCAGACAGATAAAAACTGCGTAAATAGTTTTCCCATGAATTCACATGCCAAAAAAGCCATACCGCTGAGAGGATGTCTCCGTGGGGCGGACCCTTGTACACAAGATACAAACATATTATTACCCTTACAGATACAGTTAACATTTTCAGTTCCGCCTATTAACCCAAATACTCAGTCCGTTTTACTCTTGTCATTTTTTTTCTAATCAGCCAATTTGTATTCGTAGAAGCATAGTGTTCTAGACTCCAGAGCGCCACCCCCCAAACCCCAGAGCCCGGGCCCCCTTTAGGGGGTCCAGGCATGCCCTCACCTTTGATTCTGGATTCTGCAAATACCCCACGTCTTAGTTTTGTCCGCCGGAAGGTAATTATAGTTTCCGCTCTGAGAAAAATTGCCGAAATAAATCCCAGAAAAGAAATGTAAATCTTCTACAGGAAACGGATGGAGTTTCTTACATCCGCTTTAAATTATTCGAAGGGCCGTTGGATTTCGCGAATTTTGGTTTTTCTCTGTTCTAATCACTATTTGAAGACACGAAGGATCTGAAATCAAAATAAAGGGACCGCGCAGGCATTGCAACGTCCGGAACCAATGGAGATACGACAACACACTCATCATTTTAAGGACTATTATGAACCTGAAGGATGAAGGGAAGGAGAGGATGAAGATGAATAAGAAGATTGGAAATAAAGGAGCTATTCAAAATTGATAAATCATTTAAAAAAAAAATTTATAGTGGCATTTCAGTAGGCCGATATTGAGAGTATGCAGAAATTAAACGCATCTCCTGACAATGGCTACACTGAAGACGCAGGCAACAGACGAAAATACCAACGTTTGCGCGCCATTTGTGTTATTGCACTTCAGGAACCCTGACCGGTTAGTCGATTAATTTGTTAGTCACATTGTTAATACAATGTGACTAAGCGGAAGCGATCTTTTAATTAACATATTCCTTTATTCATCATCCAACATGTCAAAAGAATAAATCTTCCATTAAACATATGAAAAATTGTTTTTGAAAAGAAAAAAACGTTTTATCCAATTGGTAGGAATCAATTAGGTAAAATATAAAATTGATTAACTACACGGTACAATTCAAAACAATTCTAAAGAAAAATTACAACATAGATATAACAACATACCTAAAACGTATTCAGTGTCCAAGAGCTAGTTCTTTCCAAGCGCCATCCTTTTGTAAATTTGTATTTGAAATATTCCCCCTGAAACACATGTAAAAAGTTTTATCTGCATTCCAGTAAAGGGAATGTTCGTATGAAACATCACGCCCGGTCCAGCACGGCTCATTATGCGAATGTCTTTGTAAACCTAATTCACTTTATAGGCCTGTTAAGATATTGTATACAGAATTACAGTATTATTATGCGGCAGTTACTCGCTGTGAACCAACCCCTAGCAAATGTAGAAAGAAATGTGACTCGAGCTATATGGTTTTGACGTACTTACGTCCAGAATTATTACCGTTTTCTTATAATTTTCCATTTTCCGGGGAAAAGGAACGAGTTTGAGATAAAAAAAAAGCAATATGGTGGACAGTGGGTTTTTCTGATTTCTTATATCTATTTTATATTATTTACGAAATTTATTTACATGCGGGACTTAGTTTTGCGAGTTGATTTTTAGGTATGGGGAGCCATTAGTTAAACGAAAGTGGTTCTATGCCAACTGAGAATAAAGTAATCTCAACACCTCCATGAAAAGTCATTAAAAGCTATGAAAAATATTATTTTAAATAGCCGATAACCCTAACCTAACGTAACCTATTTAACCAATTTTTTAAACATATTTTATTTTATCTCTCTAAATGACTTATCTGAGATGGTTCTAAGTTGGTTTCATTCCGAGTGTCCGGTCACCAACGAAGGTATAGCTGTCGTAAGGTGCCTACATCAATTAACAAAAATAACACATTCTTAAATGTCTGCTTTTATGTAAAAAAATTACAAAAGATTTAGGCAAAAAATGTAATGCTCTACTCCTCTACCAATTACTGCCAAAAAATTTACCGTGTCAATGAGATTAAAAAACTATCAATCAGATTTCCTCCCAGAATTAGTAGATGACTCCCGATAATATTCTCCATTTTCACAATGAAAGTCTTGTAAGCGTTTTATTTTTTATATGAAAGTTACAGTTTAAGGTATCAGAAAATATTGTTAAATATAAATTTACAAGAATGTCGAATTAGTCTGTAAGCACCCGGCAACAGGATCTAGCAGTAGGCAGTGGGTGAGGCTCTATAATAATTCTAGACAGCCTCCGTTCGGAAAACTAACTTTCAATCGGATCCGAAGAAGATATCCGTTTCCGCCATTCTTCCGCTGAAATATCATACTTTCCCGCGCATTTTCACCGACTCATTTATAACCCACCTCCTCTCGCCCTGGTACTTTCCCTTAATAATTATTAGAGGGAAGTCGATCTGAGATATTGAGCGGTATAAAGATTGATTATACAGGTAAATATTTTAAAGTTTTGAACGCTCGCTATGAAGTGTCAAATGTATATGCATATGCAATTAATTAAATCATTAATTAAAATTCTACAATTTGTTATTTCTAGGAAAAGCTTGAAGTGGTTTCCAACATAACGGCATTTTCAATTACTAGGTATAAGTTCGTACTGTTAAGACGTTTTCATATCCTATAAGAATTTTTAATGCAATGTTTTAGTCTTTTTTTAATTTAATGTTTCATCAATTTGATGTTTAATGAAATTTAAATTTAAATTTTTCCTTTCTAATTTTCCCAAAAAAGCGATGTGGGAAAATTTTGATTTTCTAAAAGAAAAGAAAAAGAAAAACGAAAAATTACATTTAATCTTAGTACATATAAAGTTGCCTCATTCGAATATTTATCTTCGAATTATTGTTTAAAAGAGTTAGAAAGAGAATTTATGTGCCTAAAAATTATGCAATTTCTCAGATATTCTTTGAACCCTGTTTTGAAAATTATTCTAAAGACATTTGAATTATTTTAATCTGAAGGAAAAATCTCTTAACTATTGAACGAAGATTATTTATTTTTGAGTTGTTATGCCGTGTTGCGCTACCTCCTTATTTAGCAAACGTTTCGGACAGTGTTACAGTGTCCATCATCAGGGCAGATGATGGACATTGTAACGCTGTCTAAAACGTTGGCTAAAGAAGGAGGTAGCGCAACACGGCATAACCCCCCAAAAACAAATAACGAAAATACTTTTGGTCTTGAAAATCTAAAATCTAAAACGTAACCGAAGGTTATTTAATCAATTTAATGTAACTCTTAAAAAACTTATTATTTTTTGTCTGACAAAATTCCGAAAGAAAGAACAAAAGCTACCAAATCACATATAAAACAGAAAGGAAGTCACCGACATAACTTTAACAAAACCTTAAAGTATTTTGTTTTTAATATTGACAATATTTCGGGGTGAGAATGAAAAATGATTTCCGTTTTTCCTTGTTATTCGTAACTTTTTCCATACCGGGCTGAGATTGAATAAGGGAGGGGGGTGAAAGAAGCCAAAGTGATACTGAGACAATGGAATGGGGAATCTTGTTTATTTATTTTTTGGTTCGCTTTATTTTTTCGACCGGTAAATAGCACGTACCAAGAAACGGAGAAACCAGGCGACATAGTTCAACTTAACTGAATAACAAAACAACACGACCTCCGCTGAAGGATTTGTGGTGTGATCCAACACAATACATCGTGACTTTTGACACCTAAAAGAATGGCGGTACTTTTACTTAAAAGCTTTTTTGTCAGCACAGACTAGGAAAGGGCAATCCAAACGTTGCGTTAATAATAATCGGAATATATTATCCAAAACATTTGAACAAATATTCTGACATCACTATTTGAGTTTAATGATGTAAATAAACTGTTACCGGATCTTATGAAGGTATCCACGATAATAATCAATTTGGAAATAAGACATTTTTTAAATTTTATTTTGAATATCTAAAAAAAATACTTCCTCCTTATACAGAATCAGCTGTTTCTTCCAATGGAGTTTCTTTACACTATTATACTAATAATAAGGGTTTTTCATCCCCTAGCAATTGCTTCAAAATATTTCGATTAATTTTATAGCAATCCGCAGGGTATGCACAAGTAAATTTTATTTAATTTGTTTCGTGTTTTTTTTTTATAATTTAATCATACAATATTTCTGGAACCGTGGAATATACTATCGCCCTGGTGTAAGGCCACCATTCAGTATTGAAAGTTGCTTGAAATGGCTTTAGCCACGTTTGGTGACCAGATCTGAATAGCTAGGTACTTCCCCATTTCCTTCCACTTCCCGCTACTTTCAACTTCATAACATACCCAAACTGGGGATGTCATAGTTTCATTGAAAATTCATTCATTTAGTTGGGATTCTCATTTTGTTATTATATTTAATTTTTCGTGTAATTTTCTGTAAGTTGAAATAAATAAGCCAGCTCTTAGTACTGGATAACGCTGATAATATTGGATTTTTTTTTTAATTAGAGAAAGACAAACATTCCCAAATTACGAATAACCTGACAATATTTGAAAATCTCTTACTATCACCACAGTAAGCGGAAAATGTTTCTTGTGTCGTAACTCGAGACGCCACGGGATGGGACCCAAACGCGATGCCACTGACCGGTCGACATGATTTCATTTCTATTAAACCCTTCTACTGAAGAGTATTTTTGGTATACTTGACTCACATAATTACCTCTTAATTTACTTGTTAGTGCTTGCTGTTTTTATATACTAGCCAAATAAGAGTGAAGACAAAATTTTGGATATGCACGACAGCACATAGAAATAAATTTAATCACTCTGATGGTAATATTGCGTTGATTGTCCTTACGCTGTTTACGGAAATAATCGTATGGAAAGTAACTCCATTAACACAGTCCCAGCAAGTGAACCAATTAGGTATTCCGGACACTACTGATCAGTGGCGCCAGGGTGTGTGGAGGTTCAGTGAAGAGGGGGCCCACCCCTCCCTAGCTACTTAAACACGACCTGTTATGTTTACAAATAACCCGATACCAAAGTGTCCCTCTTACTTAACTCCGGGGGATGCGAGATAAGATTGAAGAAGGTAATTCGAAGGGAAATGGCCCAAGAAAATTTAGGTTTTTATGGATGGGTGGAAAGTGCATTTGAAACACGACTTTTCGAAAATATTTACAAATCTGTTCCCGTATGTTTTTTTTAGATCGACGTTATTCAAAATTGATAACTACGTCTTCAGACATTATTCTCAACCTTACCATTGATTATTTCATTCATTAAGATGAAGCCATGCGAATTAAAGCAAAATCATACAAAATCATGTATTTTTGTTTTGAAAATTTGATCGCCTAGAAGTGTTATAGATGCTTCAATTAAATACTGCGTGTAGAACATATCTTGGCCTTTGAAAATATTGGTCATTTTTTTTTCAAGTCTTTTAACAAGCCTAGAAAAGAATAAACTATTAGGTCTGTAAAAAGACACTTTCAAGTGCAAACTCTCGTACTTTTAAACCCCTTTTCGGATATGGTTTTATTATATAATGTGGCAAATTCAGTTTTTTTATAATAATCGCAAAAAAGTGTTATTTATGCCTGAACTTCAAAAAATAAAATAAAATAAAATAAGCATTTTTATGTTGTTATTTTTGCAACAGTGAAAAGGGCCGGTATTTGACGAATTTGGATTTCTAAAGTGAACCTTATGCCACCGGAAGTAAGAACTATTATTTGTCACATTTTGTTCAGTTACGCCCCGCTTACGATAAGGAATAGACGTCATTTGATTCCGCGTCGCTTGGTTCCGTGAAATAAATTTTAAATTTCCTTGTTATTACAATAAACAATGCGTAAGTAAGTAGTTCATTTTTTTACGTGCCTTTACGAAATCAACCTGTAAAAAACAACTCTCAAATACCTTTTCCAACCTTTCTAAAAGCTTTTCTCAAGTCTTGTCAAGTATTTTTAAATCCCGGCCAGAAATAGGCGGGGATTCCGATTTAGATTTTTTACTGGACTATTGAATCACCTCAACGAAATAATTCACCATTATTGACAATGTTCCCATGTTGTGTTGACTCCTCCCACCGTTCTCTCCCTCCCACAAAATCACCCCTCCCACTACCCCCCCCCTAATAAAATGAAATCATTTCTGTACTTGTATAAATTTTAAGTTAATTTTAAATTTGGTAGTGAATGACACGGATGTGTCAAAACCGGTATCAGATAAATTAAAATTTAAGTAACAAATGTACATAGAATAATTCCGACATATAGGTGCATATACACACACAGATGCACATAAACGAATATAACAAATCATTTTTAATACATGTATCGTTTACTCATGTACTAACCTCGCCCTGTAACATCTATATATACATAATCACTCCAAATATTTTTGGTATCGACCCTTCCCTAGTCATTATTTATAAAACCTCGCATTTAAAAAAAAAAATAAAACTTAACATTTATAAATAAAACCTCATTACATTTATGTACTGTTTGTTTCGAAAATAATAAAAAAAAACATAATAAAATTTTTCACCCTGGTAATAACAAAATGATTTTCCGACTAGAAGATTTTAGCACATTTACCTAATTTTTTTTTTTATGTAGAACTACAGTTTAATAGTTTGGTTTATTCTGTCAAAAAATCTTAATGCGCACCAATTGTTTTGGCTACTAAATTAAATACAGTAGCATGGGAGCTATCGCCTTTAATTTATCGCAAATAAAAAATAAGCCTAATTCTCAAGAAGAAACAGAGTATTATACGACTAATACATAATAGAACAATATTGTTTAACATAATCAGCTCGTCAATTCTGTTAAAAAGGCCATTAGAATTCATGTGAACACTGTAGTACATATTGTTTCGTCCGCTCCCAGAAAAAATATTTGTACGCAAATTAAAACACGTAAAATATTCATATATTTTCCTTAGCAAAAATAAAGTTACTTCACTGCTACTTCGGACAAAGAATGTTTTACTGTTATGACCTCCACACACTTGTTCTGGGGGCCTTACTGTAGCCCGTACAGGAGGATAACCCTTCGAATGTAGCGCTATATTTTTTGTTTATTAAAGTTTATTAAAATTATTAATTAAGTGAATAACTATCAACGTCGTCATGTGTCCTTTTTCTGCCCATAATTCAATGGTCAGTCCTTGTATAAATAAACTCTTATATTATTATGGTTATAAAACTGCCCAAGTGGTAGATTATCGAAGTTACTATTCGATTGTAAATTAATAATTACAAATGATGTTTTTAAAACCCACAATATTTTAAATGAATCTTTAATAGGCCAAATGTCTAGACTTTACTCATTTTGGCAGAAAGTGAAAAAAAAACTATTTTGCTGTACCGTATCAAGTATTTTTTCGTTTAAATGTGACTACACTAAAACGTGTTATTTAGTATTGCCAAAGAATTCGAAAATTCCCAAAAACGAGAAAAACAAAAATATAGTTGGATTCAGTAATTATACTTGACTTACTTTATTAACAAGTGATTTCTGACATTATTGGGAGTAAAAAATGGAAACAAAATTTTGGTCTCCGGTGTCTTTTTTTCAAACTTTTTTTCTTCAAAATTAAACCAACAAAAAAGTTCTGACCTTATTTCGTCATTGGTCACTCAGCCGAATAACTGGTCAATCCATCACCCCCCCTCCCCGACCTGTCCAGTACCTTGTATTTTTAATGTTTTTAGTTGAAAAAAAAACATGAAACGTGTTGCCAGAGACCGAAATTTCATTTACATTTTTTACTCCAAATGATGTCAGGAATCACCGTTCAAAGTAAGTCAGGTACGTCCCTTAACACTCTGCATATATCTGTTTTTATTTTTATTAAAAAAAATATGTCAATGGGTCAAATACGAACCAAATAATAAACTTGCTTGAATGACGATAAGACATTATTAAAAAAAATGCATATTTTAAACGTACATTTTTGCTAGACAACTTTTATATTTCGTCAGCATTCCCCGCGCCGAATGTGTTGACATTCGTTTGTGTCTGAAAATGTTTTCTGTATGTAATTTTGTATATTGTCAATCTCTTAAGGACGCACTCGTATGCCAGTCCACGCGTAAACCAAATCCTCTTCATCTAATCCCGACAATACCTACCCCTAGGTTATACCTACCCCTTCAGAATACTGTATTATACTTCTGCACAACCAGGGGGGCATATGTGATATGAAGATGGCTGCTTTTTTACGTGAGAAAGTGTTCTTTTTTGCTGTTGTATTACATTTGTACTACTTGTTCAAAATAATCAGACCGAGTTGAGTTTATACGGAATGCGTCGTAAAAAGTCACCCCTACAGCAGTGCGTGCATGATTAACGTGGTTATTCGTTTTATTTTGGCTATAATTTGATGCTAGTATTGATAAAAAAATAATAACTGCGGTAGTAGAAAATTTCATTAGTCTATTTCCAGACTATGCAAATCATTCAATTAAGGGGTTATACGCAGTTAGAAGGCCGAAAAAGACGTTGTTTATATTTTTTTTTGTGAAAGGGTATTTTATTTTACAAAAACCAAAAGTATTGATACATTTAGTGGCAACATTTAAATTTATAATGGCACTAATGATTTGTAAAAATATTGATCTGGTGTGCTCCTGTATACGATCTCCTGAAGGTCTCCCAAAAAAGGTGTTCGGCGGTGTCCACGATTTCTCCGGTATAATTCATTTGAAATCAAAAACCTAAAGCATTCTTTTAGTGAATATATAAAACTAGGTTTTGACAGAAGGAATAATCGAAATTTTTATTTTTGACAAAATGGTGGCTTCGTAAAAAGTAAATCGAATTATCGTCCAAAATTGCAACGTAAAATTAAAAAAGAAAAATAGAAATAATCATTCAAAATCTCCATCCTTCGATAATCTTCTTTACACCTATAAACCTTCCCATTTCTAGTACACATGCTTCCCAAATACACAAACTCATCCACCTGCACGAAGAATTTATCATTTAAAACTATATTACACTGTTTTTGTACTGTCTTTCAAACACCACGTCTTTAGACTTCGAAAAAAAGTCTACATTAACTTAAAACTACTTTCACATGGAATGACACGAATGGGTATTTGTGGGTCACTATTTTGGTTACAAACACGAAGGTTACATTATACGTCTCAGCTTAAAAAAATATCACAAAACCTGGGCATTTCTCCCAAGGAGTTACGTAGGAGAACATATAATATATTTAATGTTTGGCGGAGCGTGTTAAGACTTTGTTCAAAATCTTTTAAATAGACATGTAAACAGATATCGCATAAATTTCTGTATTTTTCGCTTTATTCTAAGGACAAAAGTGGTGGCCTACATGAGGCATATATGAAGCAAAATATATGAGATCAGTGGCTTAGAGATTAGTTGGCCAGTCTGGGATGTTGGAAGGAGGATCGGGCCTTGCAAGACCCCTGTCTTCATAGAATGAGTTCAAGAATAATAAATGATTCTCCTGCTGCTCGTTTTACTGAAATACTATCATGAATGAATGCTTTCTGAAGACTTACGTTCTTCAATGCATTTATGAAAGAACCATGGCTTGGGTTAAGGTTTTTTCCGAAAAATTTCTCGGCTTATAAAAAAAAATGACATACTCAGCTCTATGAAAAAATGAAATAATATAAATTAACGAATATAATGAACGGCAAATAAAAGGACATTGAAGACATATACTGAGTAGGTAACTTAAGCGCCGCTATCCGAATTTCTACCGATTTCTTGCATATCTCCCTTGAACTTTTGACGTTTTTAAGCTCTTAAAAAATCTATGTTATTTTTGAAGATAATATCTATACAACCCCACGCCGAAACGCAAATTGAATGTAATTACCTCGATAGAAAAAAATCGCAAAGTACGCTCCGAAAATTTTTATTAAATTTGTATTAAAAAATTCACAGTGTTTCTTTGAACGTTGTTTTAGACAACCCCCACGAGATTTTTGCTCTATTCTAAACGAGTCGTGTTTTATTAAACATTTTCATAATTTTCGCTTCTATTTTATCGTTTGAAGTATTAGCGCGCTCTCTCTAAAACTCGTAATTACAAATCTCTCCATCTTCTTCTTTTCGTGCTCGGGTACGGGGCCTTAACAAGGCAACTGAAAAGCAACTGCCACACAAGCAAGAGTGCTGGTGCGGTGACAACTGGTTTCATTTCCGTTTCTCCGTCTGTCTTTAAAAAAAAAAATTAAATTATCTAGCAGAGGATTGCAAATGGATAGGGAAAAAAGTAATCAAATTTATTTGATAATGCCCGGGCTTCAGTCGTATTTAGAAACGCCCCTGAATAAGGCCTATGTATTATAGAAACTTTATATAATAATACGTAATATCAAACAGTGGAAGATGAAGGGTAATATTATGATTGCTTTAGGTGATAAATTTAGTTGATTTTATTGCCACATTTACATATTATTATTTGCCGCAAAGATTGTGGATATTATTTTTTCCGCGAGGAACCGAAGATGGCATGTGTGAAATCTATAATTCATAGGAATTTATCCGCGAGTCGCGTCTTTACTCACAGAACTTAATAAATATCTGGATTTACCGAAACGTTCGGGGATATAAGAAAGTGTGAACGAGGGGTGGAAAATGAATGCGAAAATACATGATAAGAAAGTTTTTTTGGTTTTCTTTATAAACCTATAAACACACAAAACAGATGAACAGATGAAGTAAATGAAAATGGTAAGTACAAAAATAATATTAGAATAATTTTTAAATATATCTTTTTTTAAAAGAAAGACACATTCCCGGGTAGAATAAGATTAACCTGACAATATTTGAAAATCTACTGTCACCGCAGTAAGCGAAAAACGTTGCTTGTGTCATGATAAAGGATTTTGCCAGGCGAGGGATCGAACACGCGATGCCTGGGTGGAACCCAAACGGGATGCCACCTCAGCTACTGTCCGATCTTGCCTTTGTACAATAATTGTTTATTTATTTATATTTATTTATTTACGCCCTAGTGGGCTTTAACATGAAATACAAATTGATTACAGTAATTAAGTGTAAAAAGATAAATTCAGTTGCAGCAATTGTAAGAAAACCACAAATATGTACAGGCCGATTTCCTTACTTCCTGCATTAGAAAAAATCTTAGAAAAATATATATCAATAAATCTAGATAAATACTTAAATAAGCTGAGTATTATTGATGAATGCCAGTATGGCTTTCAAAAAAATAAAAGTTGCGATAAATTGCTCGAAAAATTTTCTAATCATATAAATTCACAACTAAACTGTAAACAACATGTATTGGTTCTATTTATTGATTTCTCAAAAGCCTTCGACACACTTAGCCATATACAAATAATTAAAGTACTTGAATTTATAGGGATCCGGGGTAAACTCCTCTTATTCTTTAAAAGCTATTTGTCAAATAGAAAAATGAGTGTGAAGATTTTAAATATAATTAGTAAATCAAGATACATCAAATCAGGAGTACCGCAAGGGTCAATTCTAGGTCCAAAATTATATATTATATATGTAATTGCTATGTGTAAGATTTTCAAAAAAGCTCGTCGATTCATTTTTGCTGATGATACTGCTCTTGTTGTATCAAATGAAAATCCTGAAATTGCTATACAAGAATTGCAAAGAGATTTTAACGAGCTTCTCAAATGGGCTCATGATGTAGGATTAATTATTAATGTTAAAAAAACCAAATGCATGTACATAAAATCTCCAAGTTTGAAAATGTGGAATGTTCCTAAAATAACCGCTCATAGCTTTAACTGTATACATAGAGGAATTGTTAATATTTGTGACTGTGAAAAAATAGATTTCACAAATGAATATACTTATCTGGGAATAATTGTTGATAACAATTTTAAGTGGGATAAACAAGTGGCTAAAATTTGTAACCAGCTCAGATCCTTAGCTAGTAACTTTTACAAATTAAAATTTATTTTGCCTCATTGTACTCTTAAACTCATATATTTTTCTATGGTCGAATCCATCCTTAGATATGGTATTCGAACTTGGGGTCATGCAAGCACTACTTACATTAAATATATTGAAAATTTACAAACCGCCATAATAAAAAAAATTGTCACAACTAAGATTTACAAACAGAGACATAACTTAAAATTACTGTATGGCTCAGAGAGCCTACTTACAATAAAAGGTCTCCACTGGTTCACTACTATTATGGATAATATGGGGGAAAGCCCTTACAAACACCTACTTGTACACAAACATACCACAAGATTTAGAGAAGGAAAGGGCCTAAAAACTCCTCGAATATTAAATAAATATGGAAGCCGTACTCTTGAATATCTAATACCAGTGATTTTCAATAAAATCAATAATAACATAAAATTTGAAAAAAATGAGAGACTAAGTCCTAAAATGATAAAACTATAGTTAATGAACGAAAACTCCATGTATCTTTGTATATCTTAATATAGCTGCCTACATATCTTTTATTAGGTAGGTATATTGAAATATCTTATATATTTATAGTTGTAAGTTAAATTATCTCATACTACTATCTATTCTAATGTTTCCTTAAAACTTTAAATGTATTTACAAATTTTTTCTTAGATATTATATTATGAATGTTTTAATTGTTAGAACCTGCAGACAAGCTGCTATATGACAGCTTTGTGGGTATACAAATTCTTGTACAAAATGTTTTTCTGTAATTTAATAAATAATAAAAAAAAAAAAAATAAAATAAAATTTTGTGCAAATTCTAGCAAAATACTAATACGATGATTCAGTATGATACAAGCTTGAAATTTTGTGTAAAAGAAAGTATAACATAAAAAAAGGAAATTTAAACTCACGATATTAATATGTGTATTAGAAAACTAATAAAACAGAATAAATAAGAATGTAATTAAGTCGTAACGCGTACAATATTAAAATAGAGATTTTCTTATTTTTTACCGTATTTTTTGAAAAGTAATTATTATAACTTTTCAAAAGATGTAAAAATTACAAAGCACAGTATTTTTTGAAAAGTTTCCTTAACAGCGCCTAAAAATAAATCAAATTGAACGAAACTATACAAAAAAAACCAATTAATTAATTCTTTGTGATGTTATTTAAAAAAAAGTACTATCAGATATAATGGACCAAAATACCGTTTTAAGGTTTTCACGGCCAAAAAGTATTTTTGTTATTGTTTTTGGGGTGTTATGCCGTGTTTCGCTATCTCCTTCTTTAGCCAACGTTTCGGACAGCGTTACAGTGTCCGAAACGTTGGCTAAAGAAGGAGATAGCGAAACACGGCATAACACCCCAAAAACAATAACAAAAAAGACCAAAATACCGTTTGTATAATAAGGTTATACTTGAAAGCCAAAGGCGTCATGATACTTTAACATCTTTGTTAATCTGAAAATAAATTAGAAGTCATCTTTACCATTAGCATCGAATTTTTGAAATGGTAAGATATAACGTTAGTGATTAAATAGTATTTACTTCTTCAATACACCCAAATTCACTTTATGCATCATTTTAATAGAATGAAAATTAAACGTTTTCGAAGATATTTGAATATAATATGTTGTATTTTATATTCTAACGAAGAAACAAAAGGTCAATTATTTTGATTAAATAGTGGTGTGTACAGTGTTTTTAATTTTCATTAAAATAGCATTAAGACTATCAGACAAACCTATTAAAAAAGTGAACAGGTATCTAAAAAAAAAATATGTCTTAACAAATATTTTCGCACAAAGCCACTGAGCAATCTATGAGTATTCAAATATTGGTTTAAGTTTCTGCTGTATCGAGCCGGTACTAAGTTGTGAATTCTCCCTTTCCCACGTCCACCTCCTTCAGCCACCTCTTTAAAAGGTCGGCGTTAAGAAGTATAAAAGTTTATTAGTTTACTCCTACAGTTGTTTTTATTTTCCAATACCGATTCTGCGCTGCCGTTATCGTAGAGAAAGAATCCTCCCTGATCGCAAAACGCACGCTGGCTTGCTAAAACACACCAACCCCTGATTCTAAAAATTCCTCCATCCAAAGCAGATCAAACAAAATTCATGAACAAAAATCGAACAGGAAATATAATATAACATTTAACTTATAATTGACACCATGAGGTAATGGAGTGGGGTCATATAAAATTATTGGTGGTTGGTTTTTCCGATACTTTGTAATTAATAGAGAGGCTAATGACTTTAGTTATTCTATGAGAGGGACGAACTAAATAGTAAATATTATATTTGTGGAAAAAACGGTGGTTGGTCATTATTTTTTGGATCATTAATTGGATAACCAACACCTCTGCCATAAGTCACCTCAAGTGCTTCGCTATGTTTGGTGACCTAGCACGGGTTCCCGGGTACATGTGGTGAGGTTTGTTCAGGTCTTGACGGCCATGATAGAGACAGACTGGTTGAGGGAGGTCTTTTGACCTGTCCAGCCGGAATCCCTCGACCCATCGCCTTGCGCCGAAGTTGAAGGGTTGGATTCATATGTTCGTCACTCCAGGACACACGGACCCCCAGATTCCTACCCATCCATCACACCTAATTTCTTCCCAGAACTTCCTCTTTCCTTGCCTTAAAAAAACCCTCCACACAGCATAACCTAAGCCCGAGGGAAATTATTTTCATCAAGACCTCCTGCGTAGAGCTAATATAAAAGCAATCACACAACAAAAAGTGTTGTGTGACAACCCGAAAAGCCAAAGAATGCCGAAATGATGTATTGTCGTCAGATGTATATTTTTTAAATAGCGATCACAGGCGAGCATTCTTAAAATTACTATCACTATAAAATAAAGTATTATCACTTTAAGAGGTAAAACCGGTTTTAATGAATTTTTTAACCTACCTGATAAATCTACTTTTTCTTCCTCTTGGGGTTTGGTTCAGTTTTGCGTTGTACTTTTAGACGAAGCCCATTTTATTTTCCTGCGTTAACATTATTTTTTGTCCACCCCAAGAAACAAACCGCGACATTAAAATAAAGACGAGCTCACGGAGAAGCGATCAAGATTCACCAATAAAATGAGAGTCAACAATAAAAGAGTCGTTCTGGACAAAATGTCTTCGCATTAAACGGATGCATAAAAAGAGACCTCGGATCACTTCGCCCCACACCTAAGTGAGGGGAAAAGAATAAGAAATTCATTTCTTCAAGGGAGTGAAGCAACCGCCCTTATCTGCCGAATGTTTTAATCAGGATGTCAAGGGAGTCAAATAAACCTTATAATATTTCAACGCTGTAATATATTGTAAAATCTGCTAAATTACGACATTGGTAAACTTTGATATCAGTCTTAATGAATTATACAGTTTTAATACTTGCAATTTTATATACATTGATTAATTTATTATTTTAAAAAGCTTTTGTTAATTAATGGAATAGAATATTTCTTAAGAGGGAACCGGAAATATGTCATTTTTAAATCAAATTTTAGACGTATTGACTCTTTTAGACAAAAAAACATAAATTGATTTCGAAATACTGTTCTTTTATTTAGTACAGCTATTTTTCGAATTTTGAAAAAATATGTTTATTTTCAGTACAATAAGGTTTTACCGTAGGTCGTTGGCAGATTTGTTAAATTTTCAAACAAAATTTTGTATTATACAACATACATTTCAAATCATATAATCATGCAGTAAAATAAATCAATAAATTATTTGGCAAAGCTGCTTTTCAGAATTTAAATTTTAGTTCAAATAAAATCATAAAAAAATACGCGCCCTTGTTTTGTGACGAAAATACTTCAGTTTGTCTATTGATTTACGGTCTTACAAACTAATATAAAAAAATACGTTCTTATTTTGCTTAGACATTATTGAAAAATAATTAATAATTATGATCAAACAATAATTACATAAAGTAAATAATTTTAATTTTTTATCATCACTAGTTTGAGCACTTTTGAATGTGGGTATTTATCAAAGCAAATTTGGAATGAAATAAAATCGATAATGAGTAATTTTGTTAAAATGCTGGTATGTAAAATAATTAATCTTTCTCATCGGAACCACCCTGTAGCATTGCAAGAGTACGATCGCAAGATCATCGTTCGACGAAATTTAAATTCCTCTTAATAGGAGAACAGATTTTTTCACAGACCTGCTGTTATTTTATTTTATTTATTTGTGTTGCAAACATGTTTTGCACATGCACTGTTAGAAATGTTTACATCCACTGACGTAAAACCATAAAATATCAATCAAATTCCACATATAAAATTAATCAAGTAAGAAGTTGAAGGTATTTTTGAACTACGCTGTGTAATGTGTGGCTTGTTTCTCTTTTTTCTATGTGATACCAAAAAGACGACACTTTAATACCCTTCTTCTGTACAAGGTTTATATGGTAAGTTTTCATAAAAAAACGACTAAAAAACGACTAAAAATAACCATATTGAACAATTATTAAGAGGTTCATATTTTTACTTTGTTCTCAAACACAATAAAAATACTTGGCATTTAAAAGAATTCAAAATCTACCCTTTCTCAGCTAGCGACAGTTCAATTATTTTGAGAAAAAACACTTTGTGCAGGCTATGCCTTAAAATTTTAAGGTGAATTAATTATTTGCGCCTGTACATTCGCAATACAAATATGAATAAATAGTTTTGTCCATAAACAAACCAAAATATTAGAGGAAAGGAAAAAAAAATCAATATTGTATCGGTGATTCAATCCAATATTGTATTTGTATGCCTTTCTTCAAAGAATTGAGTTTGTTTATGGACAAAATTTATTCCTATTCATATTGCGTTTGTACGGGCGCCAACAATTAATTCATCTTAATATTTTAAGGCATAACCAGCAAAAAGTGTATTATCCTAAAATAATTAAAATAGCGCCATCTATGAAAGAGCAGATTATGAATTCTCTAGCGTATTTTTAGTTAACTAAAGCAATAAAACTATTGTGACTTAATTTTTTTAATTCTTCAAATTCGTAACATGTCCATTAAAATAAACGCATATTAAAATTTTAAGTGCTAAACATCAAATAAAGCGGGTGCTTTAAAAGCCCAGGTATTAAGCCAATAAACCGTGCTAATTCTCGTAATTTATTTTGGCATCTCCCCATTAGAGCACGCCGCCCATCAATCTTCGACGTCGCGAAACAAATAGCGAAAACATTTGGCAGGAGAATAACTCATTGCAGCAGTCTGACAGATTTGCAATAGAGCGACTCGAGTGGAGACAGCACACTAGATAGATGTTGGGAGTCGGGAGTAGGAGACAGGCCCCGCCCACTACAGGTATTCTGTCAGTTGGCGGTGGGCGGGCAGGTGGGCGGCGGACCCGCCTCCGCCCGCTTTGCAAGCCACGTGGAACTGATCGCCCAAGGTGGACTTGAACTGTAAAAGAGGGACGCAAGACTGTGGACGTAAGCACGTTTTATATTGAATAACATAGTACTTCGTTGATAAAAAGTGTAACAGGCCGCAAAAATGGTATTTTTTCTTGAAATTTGTCAACTCATTGCTGAGATATTTTTTGATCAGAGGAAACCTATTGGGACTTACATTTTTAGCAAAAATTACAAGAGAGTCTGTTCAAAGATAGTGGGACTATATTAGATCTGGCTGTGAATGTTGTAAGGCGGAAGAAAATGCTGAGGGAAATGAATAGTAAGATGCATTGTGGAAGAGTATCTCTATCTGACTGATCTAATCTCAATATTATTCATAATAAGCGTTTCAAGCAATATTTCAAAACTAATGTTGATCTTTGAGAAGGGCGACACTGAAAAACTTCTGAATCGATATCTTCGTTGAAAAATGGAAAATTTGCAGATTGTAAAACAGGTTTTTTTTGGTTTTCCGTTTGATGTAGTTTTATTTATTTCTCGCTTATGATACGGGTTCCTAGACACTGCATATTTAATTTACATATTTCACTAGAAAATTTAACAAAAATATTTTAATAACATAACATTTTAATTTATATAATTAACTAGCGAGTTCCCGGCATGCGTTGCTATGCCACTTAATAAAGAAATTGTTTGTCCTTGCGTGTCCTTTCCGGTTCGTCCCGTTCCCCTTCCGTCTCCCCTTCTTCTTCCGCGTCCCCTTCCCCTCTCGCGTTCCCACTCCGCCTTCCCTATCACAATTCCCCTCGCCCTCCTCCCCCGTCCCATGAACCTCCCTCTCGAGTTCCCCTTCCTCCTCCCAAGTTCCCCTCCCCCATCCCGCATTCCATACATTCATTCCCCGTACGTTCAGTTTTCAAACAGCTCGCGTACCTTTATTGCAATTTTTTAATACAAACTTCATAATGCCAGAGCTCACCAGTATAAACCATCACTGGCAGGCACACATCAAATCCCCAAAGTTTCATCGCAATCGGATGAACTGTTAGCAACGCATAATTTCATGATGCCAGAACTCACTATTGTATATAGTAAGAATCGCGGGCATGCCCCAAATCAAATCCCCAAAGTTTCATCGTAATCGGATGAATGGTTTAGCAAAACATAGCATATATTCGTACACAGACAGAAGCAAAAATATTTTAATTTTTATGTATGAAAATAGATTAAATATGTATTAAAACAAACCAGCGCAGCGTTGTGGATAAAACCTGTAACCTTCCAAATATCATTTGAACATTATACCACGGAGGCTATTCTGCTCCCTGATAGAATTACTTCTAGCTAGTAGGGGTCGTTATGTAGTTACCAAGAGATGGGTTTTGCTTACTTTTTATGCATCTTATATTTTGGTCCCGTACATAAAAATGGAAAGGGTAATAGATAAAACAATAATAAAATGGCTCAACAACTCTGCTTGGCTTTATAAAAGGGTAGAAAAAAACATTAAATGGACGATACATGAAAGAGGAAGGGTACCAGAATGTTTACAATCGGAAAACAATTGATTCTTAAGTAAGCGAAAAGTTATTTCCGCGTTTTAAACTTTGTAGGTTGATGATGTGTTGGTTTTCGCACTGTTTTCAAGGATGATCAACTAACTCAGAATGAAGTCAGCTCAACACATTCTTTGAAAAGACATAAAGGCAGTATTCTAGTCTAGAAAAAAAAAATTTTTTTTCTTCATGCTTCCAAATTTTAAACATTCTAAAATATCTCCTTGAAGGGATTTTTCGAAATTCGCATTATTTTAAAAGTTGTAACCATTTTAATGTCGCGGTTTAGACGGAATCTAACCAGAATTTAAATAGAACCATTTTTTTGATAGAACAATATCTCGAGTTCTACTAAACCTATTTACTTGAAATTCAGTATGAGCCTTCTCTATAATTTACTCTATCGCGCTAATTAAAACTATAGCAAAATTTCAGTTCTTAATATTTTGAAAAAATTTGGAAAGTCAAAAAAACTGGTAGTTTTTTTTTTATTATTTCAGACAGCCGCTATTGTTTGGATTAAGATTTAATTTGTTTTTTTTTTAGATTACTGGGAGGGTTGCAATCGTGTCAACCAGGGGCGCCATTTTTTTGAGTCCCTCAATTCAACACCCTGTAACTTTTGGAATTTTAAATTTTTTCGTTTGATTTTTTTTATGTATTCTTCAATGTTTAATAAATATTTGGTAAAGTAATAGCTGGTAAAAATATTATGTTTTTTTATTGCACCTGGAAAAAAACCCCTACAATTCATGCTTCTAACATGCCATAATAATATGAAGAAAAAAAATAGTTTACATTAGGTTAGGTTATGGGCTATTTTTCAAATATTTTTTCATAGCTTTTAATGACTTTTCGAGAGGTGTCGAGTTGACTTGATTCTGAGTTGGCATGGAACCGTTTTCAAGAGTGAATGATATTTTTTACTCCAATTCCTTGTTATAGAACAGTATTAAATTTTATGTTATGAAATAAAATATTTGCCGATTTTTTTTTTTACATTAGTTCCACACAGGAAGCCCTGAGGAAAATAATTACGCTTAGTTAATAATTTTCTTTGGAGTTCCTGTGTGGAGGGTCTTTAAAGAGGAAGGAAGAAAGAAGGAAAGGAAATATATTTTCCAATATGTAGTTTGGCACCTACAATTTTTTGATATTTTCGATGGATTTTTAAATAATACAAAAGTGTTATAGCGGATTAAAAAGCGGTTATTTCATAAAAATTCTTCAGCCTTAAAGAGTCCTAAATTCAAATATTTCAAAATAAATATCAACTCGACTTTTGCCACTAATATTCTCGTAAACGTAAAACTAACAGTACACAAACGTAAACTGGTTACTGAGAGTAAACATAAAATCGTGCAATACCCAGTGTTATAAATATAATGTCATCCGCGTGCAATGCCATATCTTCTCCAAGCATAAACTTTCTAATTAAAGTGTGTTTATCGGAAGGGACCTGCCAGGTAAGTATGTTTTCTGTATCTATTTGTGAATAATAAAAATTAGATAGAGTCTAAGAGTCCATAATAAATTGTACAGCGCCGTTGAGGTGATTTTTCACAAAAAATTATTATCATTATTCCAATTATCTTAACCCATTTTCCTTCCTCTCGCTTGTTTTCTTCCACAACTTCATTCCCCAACAATGGGTTTGGTCATTCCCACTCACGACAAAAAGTTAAGTTGAATCACAAAAAATCTTTAAAACCTTAAAAAAATTTCATCCTTGTGCCCATCTTAGCAATTCCTTTCACGTTGTTTGCGTAAAAAGAAAACACCCGCATTTTCACAATTTTCTGAGATTGTAAATAAATTAAGAAATATCCCGCCATCTTTCTGCCGCCTGTTCGGTGAAAGGTGAATTGAAAAGCGTGGGAAGTGACCATAAACATCGGACATTGTTTATTGTTTATGGTTCTATGATTATTCTTGACAGATTTATTTTGATTAAGAAGTTTTCTTTGCAAAAACGGGAAAGGTTGTTTTTTTCTTACGGTATATGATACAAATGTTCAGCGTATTTGTGGCATGTAAAAGAAAGTAAAAAAGTTTTGTGACAAAGCTGGCGTATCGTCGGAAACGAATTAAGGTGAATGTTTTCTATTTATGGCTGTTTTGGTTATTTTTATTTGGGTCAACCGATTATTTTAGAATTTTTCACTAATATTTCTACGCCAAGAAGACTTGACATTAAAGACTTTTGAAGTGCTTTATTTTAAAACATAATGCTAGAAGTTATAATTTTCGCTTACTAGAAGTTTGATGTATAATATCTATACTGATTTGAAAGAAAACTGATATGGCAAATTTAAAAAAATTATTTTTAAGAAGAATAAAAGAACAATTTTTAAAATTATTCAAGGCGTTTGGTGAGGGAATTCTAGCTCAAATTATAAAAAGTATGTACTAACATAACATTGTTATTAATAATAATGATGAAAATTAATAAGAAAAGATAATATAAAAGTAGAATTTAAAAAAAAAAATTCATGTATGGGCTCTTGTACTTTTAATAATTTTAGGTTATTTTTCAATTTTAGCTGAAATTCATGAATATTTTCGATAGTTTTTTGATTAAAGGAAGGTTGTTTAAATAAGTTGATTATTAAACATTGTTGTTTAACAACAGTGTTGCTTTGGGTGATAGTATGTGTAGGAAAAAACAAGGCATGCGAGGAAAAAGGAATGACCAATCACGAAGGAGCACACAACATAATCACAATATAGATATATAGTTTCACCGCGATGCTTCGAGGAAATTATCGCTACAACAAAACGAATGAGTAAAAACGATATTATGTACTTCCGAGAGAGTCAAATTCCTTCTTTTAATTTTAAATTAAAATCAAAATCGTTGATACGAAAAACACCAACAACTTGCTTTCAAAGTTCTCAAAAAATCTTCTTCTGTTTTAAAAAAAAAATTACTGAAATATTCACTATTTTTCTTTCCATTGTTCCAAATTTCAGCAATTCCAGCAAGGTGCATTTCTATTCCGGTAGGAACTAAGCTTCAATTCTCTTTTTAAAATCAAACAAACAGCCATTATTTTTTTTGTAGAATCGTAAAAAATTTTGACGTATCAATTTAACGTTCTTGTATGTGTTCAGCACAGAATAAAGAACATATTACAAGCTTCAATTTCTGTCTTCATCGGGAATGTAATTTTGAATTCCTGCTCACAATTCACAACCTATTAGAGCCATATTAATTAGGTAAATTCCTACCTATAAAAGGTACAACGCTAATTTCTGACATGTTGGCGGTGTTTAGCAGATCCGTAAATCTGTTTTAATCACCGTTCTCGATTCGAGTTTTGAATTCGGAATTATGATGTTCCGTCCATAGCCGGTAATGAGACTCTTGCATGCATTTTGAATTGACCGAACAAAATAATTCGTGCAACAGATATTTCTGAAATGCCACATAAGGTTAAATTTTATGCCAAATAAAATGCCGAGAGGCTCGCTATGCGCCGGCTAACAATATTTTCGTATTAACTAAGTCTATTTTTTTTTTTCGAAATTATGTTTTTGTAAATTGTAACATCTCACCAGATAATGTCTTTATATAAAACTAGCTGGGTTACCCAGCTTCGCTCAGGACAACATTCGAGAGTGTTCTGAAATGTTCCCGATTCACTATTCCCGAACATTCCACGACATACCCTCCTTCCAGAATTTTCTAGAGCTCTAACTTCTAGAACTTTACGGAAGACTGTTCTAGAAATTTAAATCTTCAAAAGCACGCCCTTCAGGTAAAAACGGGAACCGTCATCTTGGAGGGGGGATAGAGATCTACTGCACCATATAACTCCCTTGATCGTACCGGGTCTCGTTTCTGAGTTTTTGCGAGACGCATATTTTTTTAAACTTTCTTTTATAATATATATTGATTTGTAAAAATCGTGCATATCTATCTCATCTAGTTTCCCTAGGATAACTTATTATGTTCAGAGAAACGATTTTCTCACTAATATTATAATAAAAATTATATTATAATATGAAGAAATCCGTACATATTTCAAATATTTTCCAGCTAAAATAGCAATCTTTACGATAAAAATAAGTCATGTGAGAATATTCTGGATATGTAACAGTACTATTATAACTTTTAAAAGTAAAATCGGAATTTTCGACGCGCTTTTTCACAAATATAAAAATCAATATTTGCAAGTGACGAAACGATAAGCCATAATAATATCAAGTAACATCATTTCCTCGCTAAGCGAAAAAAAAATAGTATGCTAAGAGCATTTTTTAAGGTTTTAAGGTTCTACCATAAACTCGAGGCAAGTATGGTGAGTTCCTTGCTAATCTGCCACCGATTCGCCGGCTTGCCAAGGGGTAATATTGTTGTAATAATAACCTGTTATTCACAATCACATTATATTTGGTTAAATCCACACAAAATTCCATTTCAATTACGTAATTTGAGATTTGGGACAGTGTAAGAAGTGCTGTATCATAATATCTGGGATTTATTTTTAATGTCAACGGTAGGGCTGTTTTCATAGAGAACAGTGTTTTGGGTTATTTTTTGCATCACTTCACACAGAAGTCCCCGAGGAAAATAATTCCCTTCCCCTCAGTTCCTATATCATTTTTGGGAATGCTTATTTTAGGAAAGAAGAGAGAGTAAGGTCTGGGAAGGAAAGGGCATAAGGGGTTGGTAGGAATCTAGGGTCAGTGTATCTAAGAGTGACGCACCTATAAACCTATCGGTGCAAGGCGATGTTCTGAGAGAGTCCTGCTGGAGCGGTCAAAAGGTCACCCACAGCTAGTGCCCCGATCCGGTCTGTCACGCAGGGCAGACGCATCCGCCACCAAGATCCGGTAAAACCTCACCCAACGAACCCGCGTACCTACGCCAAGTCACCAAATGTAGCGAACCACTTGGGGTGACCTTTGGCAGAGGTGTTGATAATTGATCGGTGCCGAGCTAACTTAACTCTGGCTTCGATGGAGCCCCCTTACCTGAAGTGGTTCCCGAGGCGGCGGATCCCGTAAACGCTTTCCAAATTTAATTGGTTTACGATAATGCTTCAAATTCACTGGTGTTAAAAGTGTAATCTGATCAAATAATAGAAAAACACATTAAAAAATACGATTAAAACACTGCCGAAATAATTAAAAAATCTTTGATGATCGAAAAATGGAGTACGTGGCTCATTTGGCGCGAATTATCCGCACGGTGTTATTATGTGCGAGTTATGTACGTGATGACGTTTATTGGCCGTCATGGCCGACACGCCAATGGACAAAATATGGCGGATCGACGGCTTTATTACGACTTCACTCCCGACAAATAAACAGGGGCGAATTTACTCCTGTGAAATATTAACGCGGCGGACGTGAATGGTTCGACTGAATTCATCCGGTAATTAATATGGCCATTGAAGAAGAAGATATTACTAATAAATCTAAACGAAAATGTGAAAAAGAACAAGACACAGAAAAATAAAAAGTTCGCCACTGAGACCTTTTCATTTTTTTGTGTCTTGTTCTTTTTTATATTTTCGTTTACATTTTTTGGTATTCTCTTCTTTACATAAACATAATTTTAACTGCGAGTAAGATTCAACACAACAAAAATCAAGTTTTACTGCGAAGCTATAAAACAAGATGGCCGCGGCGCCTGCGCAGATCTAGGAAGATTTAATTTGACCAAGATAAAAATCATAAAGAACGTGACGTTCTTATTAGTAAAGATACAAAAATGCCGTTCATCGAACACCCAGCAGATATACCGTTTAAAAATCGTGAAGGTGGTATTTTTAGAAAGGCTGTAAGTGTGGATTAAAAGGTCAATAGGTGTCCCATATAAATAAAATCGAATATGTTTTTTGAGACACAACTCGGTTACAAACCAATTTTATAGAACTTTGTGATCATTTAAAAAGGTTGCAGTCAAAAATATGGTACAAATTTGTCGATGTATGTTAGTACATCGACGAAATGACTTAAAAATAAGATGTCGAGTTGTCCCGGTAAGACGTTGAGATCGTGGGTTCATATCCCAGTGGCGACCGTTAACTTTCTATTTTTCTGTATGTTTCTTGTTCCTTATCATTTTTTCGCTTAGATTTATTATTATTATCTTCTTCTTCAATGGTATAATATTACAAACCTTCAAAAGCTTTTGTTATAAGAGTTATTCTAATAAAAATTGAATTTTTATGGTTTTCATTATCTTCATTTTCTTAACGCATATTTTATTGGCTGCTACCTTTATGTATGAATGACGATAATGTGGGTGAAGATAATGTAGACGGTTCTTAGTCGAAGTAAGGTAAAGTTAAAAATAACCGAATCGGATATCGACACCTTGGCGCAGTGGTCAGCTCATTTGCTCGGAAAGCGAAAGGTCCTGGGTTCGAGTCCCAAAGGTGCAAATATCTTTTTCTGATTTTTCCTGATTTTTGATTGAGTTTCGCCAATATTGTCTTCATTAAATTAAATATTACAATCAAATATTACAACTCATAAAGTTAAAAAAAATATATGTTTGTCTATTTTATTTTATTTTATATTTATTAACGCCCTAGTGGGCTTTTACAAGAAAAGAAGCAAATATATAATTAACAATATTAATTACATGTATAACATAATCAATAAAACAGAATAAATATGAATGCAATCGACTCGTTATGTAAAGAATATTACAACATAAAAAAGAAAAGAAATGAAATAGTACAAGTTGTACTTACAAAAAACTAAAACAATTCAGCTTTAAATATTTGTACATATTATTAATAATAAGACCTGGCATAGAACAAAGTGTAAATAGAACCGCAAAAATATTATGTGGGCTTTTACAAGAAAATAAGCAAATATATAATTAACAATATTAATTACATGTATTACATAATCAATAAAACAGAATAAATATGAATGCAATCGACTCGTTATGTAAAGAATATTACAACATAAAAAAGAAAAGAAATGAAAAAGTACAAGTTGCACTTACAAAAAACTAAAACAATTCAGCTTTAAATATTTGTACATATTATTAATAATAAGACCTGTCATAGAACAAAGTGTAAATAGAACCGCAAAAATATTATAAAGTAAGTATACATTTTACTGGTGAGGTTTTAGATGAGAAAATATTTTATGAGAAAAACAAAAAAATAATAAAAGTTAATTATTAGCAGATAGAATCGAGATTAATTGATTTTTGAAACATTCAAAACTGTCAACACTAAATATATCTATAGATTCGCAGTATTTATTCGCAAGGTTATGGATTCTTGGAATTAGTGAGTATATAGAGTAATTAGTGTTGAGTTTATTGTTGCATTTAAAAATATCTTTACTACGAGTTTGTCTAGCGGGTATGCTAATGCAAATTAGTTCCAACAAATTAGTTCCAACAAACACATTTGGGGTTTTTACATATTTAATTGGTGATGTCGCATGTTTAGGGTTCCATGTCGTTTAATGGGTACATAATATGTATTATATTATAATTAACAAAAAAAAATATACATATCCAAAATATGGTGTTTACTTTGTAGGTGGATATTGCTAACCTAAACCTATACCGATAGTAATGCGAGAGGCCAGTTTGGATGATTCCCACATTATTTATTGGTATATAAAATAAAAAAAATATATATAAAATAAAAGCGAATAGCATGTACGTAATACAATGTTATCCGTAGAGTCCAAACGTGTTACCAATTCTGTAAAGTTGATTTTTTTTTACTAACACATTACATTTTAAAAAAATATTACGCTCTTATGCCTTTTAATAGGAACATTAAAGAAATATTTGTTTTATTATCAGTAAGCCAAAATGTTATTTCGTCGTCAGTCGGGCATTCATGACAAAGTACACGACAAACTTAACGAAACTGTTTTGAAATAAAATAAATAAATGTGGTTAAATATTTTTAATATTATTTGCAAATGCAACTAAATTACTATAAAAAAACGACATCCATTTGGAAATTTTACACCAGGAGAAGTCAGTATCTTCTCGCCAAAAAGTTATCGAACCCAACATTCCAATTCCAATAAATAAAATTACCCTAGAATTTATGTCTGAATCAACACATTCAATTTTTCAAGTGCCAATTCGAGCGCAAAAGTGCCGTCTGCTATTTCAGTACATTAGTTGCTCAACGTTTATCGGAAAAGTTTTCGTGACTGTCAATAGATGGCAGGTGTTTTCCCGCCTCCCCCCGATTGCTGCCTGTTGCTTCCACCCCCTTACCACCCCCTCCCCACGGCCAGGGGAGGATATCACCCTTTACCGTTGATTTTATTTTACTGCCGAACCCGCTCTAAACGATCGGAAAACCTGAGCGGGTGTAGTACGTATTACGGCGTTGATAGCTTTATTGTTTTGTGTTCGGAAGGCACTATGTTAAAAAACGATTGTTTTGGTTTAATACTCGAACGACTGTGATGATAATAAAATGTTGTTTTCTTTAATTTATTGGTCGTATAATTGCGCAGTTGCGATTATTTAGTTACCTTTTTACAACCCTGACAGTTGGAGCAGACCTTTCACGGTTTACATTCATGCCTCTGTCGTTAAAGTGAAAATTGATACATTAATAAAAATGTATTTTAACTCCCTTAATAACAACCAAGCAATTGAGTAAGAATCTGATATTAAAAAAAAATCATCGTGCCTGCGAGAGGTAAGACCTCAGGCATTAGGTCCCTTGGTAGAGAGTATTGATAAAAGTATCGTGTAAAAATAAATGTGTTATAATAGTATTTGCCCTTTTAATTTCAGTTAGAGATTTTTTCTAATATTGGCCCAATCGTAGATCACTCTTAACAATCGAAACGTTTCTTGAAATCACTCTCATAACTAAAACTGATAAGCGTTCTTATTAACGTTCTTCTTCTCCCTTCTTCTGTGTTTCCTTCTATTTGACAACTTTTGGAAAACTTTAGGGACATGCTGAACATGCTTAAGGCCCGGTAGTACTTTAAAAGAAGAAGTAAGTGCTCAAAAAGAAGATGAAAGGGAGATACTGAAATTCAAATATTAGAGTTAGTGTTAAATGTTTAGTTAATAATAATTAAGCGAAAATTGAGAAAATGTTTAATTCAACGTTTTTGGAATAGAGCAAAAATCTCATTGGAAATGTCTTAAATAGCATTTCAAAAAATTATGTGAATTGTTTCATACTTGTAAAATAACTTTTAAAATAGTAACATAATTTGAAAATAACAGAAAAAACTTGTTAATAATAATTTTCGGAGCATACTTAGCAATTTTTTTTTGTCGAGGGAATTTCATATAATTATTCGGGTTTTTAGGTTTTCACGGCCAAAAGTATTTTTATTATTTATTTTTGGGGTGTTACGCCGTGTTTCGCTACCTCCTTCTTTAGCCAACGTTTCGGACAGCGTTACAGTGTCCATCATCATCATCGCTCATCTGCCCTGATGATGGACACTGTAACGCTGTCAGAAACGTTGGCTAAAGAATGAGGTAGCGAAACACGGCACAACACCCTAAAAATAAATAAAAATCATATAATTATTGCTTCGGCGAAGCAAATGTACAGATATTAATTATCTTCAAAAATAACATATAGTTTTTTGGAAACTTAAAAACATTCAAAGAGTTCAAGAGAAATATGTTATAATACGGTGGAAATTCGGAATGCGGGGGCTTTTAGAACAAAACTTTGGGTTCAACTTGATTACTATAAAATATATCCATTTAATAAATACGGTAAACTTTCAGGATTGCTGTACATTTTTAATACTAATGTTTTATTGTAAAAACCTTTTGATTCGCCTTAATTAATATAAAATATAACTATTTGCATTCAGGGCGATGGAAAATACTGCATTAAAAATTACAATAACCTAAAATGAAAATCTGCTTTCATCATAAGGGATGACATCCATTTACAATACTTTCTGTCCCGGTGTCGAGCATCTCACCTAGAGGACCAGGATACTTAGCATGGTCGATCGTTATAACCCTATATCAATACGATAAAGCCTAAATCCTTCATCCATGGTCAGTTAGCAATATTTGCGATCACGGTCAATAATTGATAAGAGAAATTCCAACCGACGATTGACAAATTTTAGCCCGGTTTCCAAAGTATCAGATAAGTTTCGGTTAGCTGTCAATGTACGCATTTATTTGAATTATGTCGTTCGTTAATCAACATTACTGGCTTCTTTAATGAACGTATTGAACTAACGAAGATTTTTGTATTGAATTTGCATGGACTTTATAATTCAACTAAGAAGCGACCAAATTACTCCGTTCGAATTTTGATAAACTTAAGTGGCTGAAATATGACTAAAGAAATGATTAACTAATTAACTCCCGTGTAGTTTCAAAAAGTAAATGCGGACTGCCATTTCATATTGAGGTTTGTATTTCAATTCAACATTGCCAAATTATTCATATTTTTATGTATTTGACTGGCATTTGACGTTTCTGAATGTGAATTTATGGACAGATCCGCCAGTGTCGCCAGCGTATATTGAGTTCTAATTTATTCCCCACCAATATGGGTTCGGCTATCAACAGTGAAACTGTGCTAGGGATATCGATAAAAAATCGATATTGTAAAATTATCGATTTCACCATGCTGGAGCCCCTGGAATATCCGCGATCTTCACTGCCAGTTGACCACAACAAAATCGTTGCCGCCATGCGTCGAGCACAGATTCACATCCCACCGTGACGTGACGTACGTTCTATGCATCCCATTATGATTTATATATACACAACTACTGTCTACACAATAAATACCAAGTAGTACATAATATCTTTAATATTTGTCTCTACCGGCCATCGACCACAAATATATACATAAATATTGAAACGATTCAATTAACAACCGGTTTGTTTTTACCAGTTTTGTACTCATATATATTAGTCATTTTCCAGGTCTCCGCAGTGAACCAAGCTCAAAAAGAAATTCACATAAAAAACGTACAAAACAAGAAAACACCGCAAAATAAATCACACCTCCGGTAGTTGGAACCGTGGTACACAGAACACAGATCCTTGTAGTACACCCGTACATATTATTATTAATCTGCCGGCTCGCGGTGGCGTGCCTCGGGCGGTGTATCGCCCCGAGCCACGTCCCCATTGTGTTCCCCGTACAGCCGCTGTCTTGCGGTGACACCTCAATCTGTCGCCTCCCTCACCTACCCGCGAGCCGGGCTGTAATTTCAACACACACACACACATACATGCACATTCATATATTCACACACACATTCGTATAAGCATTGTTCTAGAAATTTATTCTTTTGAATTTATAATGAGGTTTTATCTGTGGAATGTTAAAAAGTAAAAATGCTTCAGGTTTTTATGCCCAGTGGAAATCAGTGAGCTACCACCACCATAGCACGCAATTTTAACAAATAAGAAAATAGGAGATCATTTGTTCACCTTATTATAAATGCTAATTTCGGTTGTGGCTCTGTCTGTGATTCCGATTCAATGAACTATAGAAAAGCAATATTTTAAAGATCAGTTTTTTTTTTAAATTTGAATTGCTGGTTTGGAGATTTCAATAAAGTACCTACCTACCTATAGTACAGGGTGTTAAGGAACGTATTTGACTTACCAATAATTCCTGACATTATTTGGAGTAAAAAAATGCAAATAAAATTTTTGTCGCCAAAAAATCAGTAGGTTTTGGTCAGGATGAGGGGTTTGGCGGTTACTCGACTGAGTGACCAGTGATGATTTATTGCGTCGAAGAATTTTTTTTTTCGATTTTTAAGAAAAAAAATCATCCAAAAAATTTCCTTTAAATTTTTTACTCCAAAAAATTCAAGAATTACTCGTTAAATTAAGTCAATTTCGTATTTCCCTCAAGATGAAGTTATGTGAAATACGACGTGAAATCTTATTTAGATTAATCTTTACGACGAATCGGTTTTTTTTTTCTTTACTTGAACTCCACACAGGAGGCCCGGAGGAAAATAATTTTCCTCAGGGCCTATGTCATCTTTGGGGATGCTGTGTGGAGGGTTTTTTTAAGGGAAGGAAGGAGATGAGAGTTCTGGGAAGGAAAAGGGTTTAAGGGGTGGGTAGAAATCTGGGGTTCAGTCTGTTTTGGTCATCCGCCTCCAAGATCTAGACAAACCTCACCCCATGAACCCGGGCACCCCTGCCAAATCACCAAACGTAAAGAACCACTTAGGCTTACATTATGAACATCAAAAAATATGCTACGGATAAATTGAAGCTTTTACTAGCTTTTCTATGTATTGGAATTACAAAAAAAAATATTAATTACATAACAAGAAATATAAGCGTAAACCACTAAAAAAATGTTTTTGCACGACTTAACTATGAAGAATATAAGAAACAATTTTTTAAAAATACTCCTTTATGGCTAAGACAATTTTTGAGGTTTGTATGTTCTAACTTATTTTCATTCTTATAAAATTATGCAAAAAATAAATGAAAACCACTTTTTGCTTACTTGCCTTGTGCAAAAAAGACGCTAGATTTTAAATTTTGAAGGCGTGAGAATCAAAATATTTCTAGCGTTTATATTCCTCTTAACACCCTTCATGTATATTTTGATTTTTTTTTAAATTAAAATATTCAAAATTGTAACTGATTTGTCGAGATTCAGCCTCTTCCATGAGACATGAAGCGAAAAATATCGTTGCAATTTTTTACCTTCAAATAGTCTGATTTGACCTCCAACGTTCCCAAGCTTACCACCGAACGACCGGAAACTACATAATCCGATCCTTGCGCATCGCGTATTGAAGTATAATAGTGGAACGCATTTTAGACAGACAGATTTCAGAGTGATCGGTTTTTGATTCATCTATTCGATTTAATTAATATCGTACCACCAAATATCAATAATGTCACATATGTATAGCTTACTGCGGTTTGAAGCCAATTAATCCACCAAAATTACACCGTTTATCGCATATTTTTAGGTTTAATAAAAAAAACATAAAAAATATTTAAATTTATAATTTAATTTAATTTTTAAAATCTTCTACATTAATTTGGATGGCAATCGCTCGAGTGAATAAAAGTATTGAATTTCATAAAATAAAATAAACCAATAAGGTATTCGTATGTTTCTTGTGATCTTCTCATAAAATTTTACACAGCTATCTCTATCTCCCTGTAGTGAATGGTTTAATGAGAAACTTAGATAATATTATTACCTTAGAGATATGCAAATCGATATGAGAACAAAAAAAAAAAACAGTTATATTTCAAATCAACTAAAACACCTCACAACAATATCTTAACAAAAAAAGACATCGCGACGCTCAGAACTTCATACTCTGCACCCAGAGCGGGAGTGGCCGCAGCGGAGTTCCACTTTGCTTCTGCCAGGGTTCCCGGCTTATGGCGGCCGACGCGCTTCCGGCCGTACAAAGGCTCTCGGGGTGTGTATTTCCGGCGCCGGTGGCGAGCGAAACCTACCTCTACCACCTTCCATCTAAACGGTTCCATGACAAAACAGGACAGTGACAAAATGGAACAGTGAAAAACAGAACAGTGACAAAACAAAACAGAACAGAATAGTGATAATTTTATATTTGTAAAAAGCATTAGCTTTGAGGCTCGCCATAATTTACAATAAAAAAACTCATAAATTTTTTTGTAAACCACTTTTAATTTATTAACACTCTACCGGTTTCGGAAGCACCATTCCTTCGTCAGGAGAATATTGTAATTGTTACAATATTGCTTCATTTGCATTCAATGGGGTATTTCCACATTTTTTTTTATTATTGAAAAAAATTAAGCAAAAAATTACGATGATAACGGAATTTTTATTTTATTTTTATGACGACGACTTAACTTTCTATAACGTTTTAAAATACGCCTTTTGAAAATGCCCCCAAAACGATGTTTTTGCCCCCGTTCACTCTGTGACGTCACAGGCGCCTCTCATCATGCGATCGCCGCCCGTAATTGACTGTAGTGAGTTCGTAAGTTGTACTTGGTGTAATTTATTGACTTCCAGTTTGCTCGAATTATATCTTTATATTTATCCTATATTTTCCCACTTGCAAAACATGTATAGTTTGGTACACATGTTTACAAATACTACAAGAAAAACCCAAAATAAGATGTTTAAACGACCCTTTCTAAGGCGACAAAAAATGTCGACCGTGTACGAATGTTGGGCGTGCGTTTAATGTGTGCGCCGAAGGGTTCAATGACGCTAGGTCCTCGGAGCATCTTCTATTGAAATACCAGTAGAACAAGGACACCATTCCCATCTGAAACCTGCGCGCTAAACATTGCAATCCGTTTGTTTGAGAGGGAAATCTATCGAACGGACCGCCCGTTTGCGCTTTCTGAATTTTCAAGTATTTTGGGACTCTAGACCAAAGGTGGCTGCCAAATTCAACAGGTGGACTTGCGATTTTTACAGGGTCCGCAGTTGTGTAATCTGCAGTATATATTGGCCCTTAGTACAGTAAGAAGAAGAAAGGAGCCCCCGTGCCTTTTTTTTCAGATTTAAATTTTAAACTACAAAAAAAAAACCTTTCGTTTTTGACTATTTAAATTCATAATTTAAACGTGGAAACACCTTTATATACAGTCGTAAGATGGATATCTACACACTAATGACTGCCTCCGTGGTCGAGGGGTAAGGCTCTCGACTAGCAATCCCGGCGTTAATATGTATATAATACACAATATAAATTTTATAATAAACGTTTAAAAATTATATTTTTTTATTTATTTTAAATCAAGACATACATTCCTGAGTTACGAATGATCTGACATTATGTGAAAATCTCCTACTACCACCACATAGGAAACAGGATAATGTTGCTTGTGTCGTGATAAAGAACCCAAACGCGATGCCAAATCAGCCACTGACCGGTCTTTGAATAAGTTTTTTTGCATTTCACAATTTATTCGTTTAAAATAATATGTACTATATTTGCGGCACATGAGAGTCCAGAGTGGACGATACTTTCAGTATCGCCCTGGTGTAAGACCACCTTTCAGAATTGAAACGTTGCTTCAAAGGCTTTAGCCGTGGTTAGTGACCAGATCTGCATAGCCAGGTACTTCACCACCTTCCTCTACCGCATCTTCTTTCCTCCCCACTACCTTCAACCTCACAAAATATCCCAAATGGGATGCCATAGTCTCACTGGCTCCAGATGTTTGGGAGCAGTTGGGACTTTTGTGCGGTATTCACTTAAAGTAAGGAAATTTACTTGTAGAATGGTCAAAGTTTTAAACGTCATTTTATGACACGGAAGTTATGTAACGAACTGACATTTGCTGTTTTGTTCCAATTTAATTTTAAAAGGGCCGGAATTAACTCTATTTTGTCAAAATATTGAAACCATTATATAACGTATATAAAATGAGGGTTTGTGTAAATAAAATGTTTTCATTACCATACCGTCTTAGAATCCCGAAATTTAGGGCTTAGAAAATTACTGTTACTCATTGTAGCGTCTATTTTAGGCAAGTTGTCGGATTACGCCGTTAAAAATACTACTGTCAGTCATTACAACTGGACAATATTATATAAAACTGTAGAAACAACACAATCATCTTAAATATGAAATAAAACCGTCTATAACCCCGAACAAGTCGAGAATGTTTAGATGTTTGATAGTAACACGGTGATAAACCTCGGAACGGCGACTCTAGTGACGTCATGTTGCGTACAAGCAGTCATGGGCCGTTTTCGTTTCGTTCCGTTTACGCGTATTTTGAAATCAATAATTATGAATGAAAATATTAAAATTAAACATTTTTAATGCAATAACCATGTTCAGAAAAATAATCTTTAAATCTTCCACATGTTTTTAGCGGTATACCTGGTTTGTGGAAATACCCCATTGTGCTTTCGAAACCGGTAGAATGTTAATAAAATAAAAGTGGTCTGCAACAAATTAGTGTTTTTTTATTGTAGTGATAATTTTATTTATTTAATGAAAACAAATAACTTTGTAAACATCACTATATTATTAACATTATCGACGTGTTTCAATCGACATGTTTTTGAAACACGTCGTTAATGTTAATAATATAGTGGTGTTTGTAAAGTTATTTATTTTCTTTTTTTTTTTTTTTTTTTTTTTTTTTTTTCGTAAGAAGCAATTACTTTGTGGTTAGACATTATATTTAAAAGAATTAAAACACTTTGTATTTAAACCACGAATTTATTATTTTGTATATCTACCGGTTTCGCTTCGACCAAGCTTCATCAGGATATAATATAATAATAACTAACTACTAAGGCAGAGATATCGGTTATATATAAGTGGAATGACAGAGGGAGAAAGAAAATCACAAAAGAAAATAATTAGACAGAGACAAAATTAATATGCAAGGGATACAAAGGGTAAACAATTAGTGGGAGGGAGACAACAATGTACATTATACAGAAAAAGATAAATTATAATACAAAAGAACATAATTAGACGGGAGCAAATTAATTTAACAGAGGTACGATGAATATCAATTAGGGGGAAGGAGACAACAGTGTATATATGAGAATAAGTAAATGGGCAACAGTATTCAATAATATAATAAAAAGTCTGATGCATCTTACATTTTAACATAAAGAACAATATTTAGATATGGATGAAATAATATAATTTCATCCATATCTAAATATTGATGATGATATAATTTCATCCATATCTAAATATTGTTCTTTATGTTAAAATGTAAGATGCATCAGACTTTTTATTATATTATTGAATACTGTTGCCCATTTACTTATTCTCATATATACACTGTTGTCTCCTTCCCCCTAATTGATATTCATCGTACCTCTGTTAAATTAATTTGCTCCCGTCTAATTATGTTCTTTTGTATTATAATTTATCTTTTTCTGTATAATGTACATTGTTGTCTCCCTCCCACTAATTGTTTACCCTTTGTATCCCTTGCATATTAATTTTGTCTCTGTCTAATTATTTTCTTTTGTGATTTTCTTTCTCCCTCTGTCATTCCACTTATATATAACCGATATCTCTGCCTTAGTAGTTAGTTATTATTATATTATATCCTGATGAAGCTTGGTCGAAGCGAAACCGGTAGATATACAAAATAATAAATTCGTGGTTTAAATACAAAGTGTTTTAATTCTTTTAAATTATTTATTTTCATTGAATTAATAATTACGCTACAAAGTGAATTTGCTAAGTTTGAAGAAGACAATTTTATTTTTTATTATTTTTTAGAACAGTGACAAAACAGAACAGTGATGAAACGAGAGAACAATTATGAAACAATTATGTAAAAGAACTCATCCAACCGATTATTTTATAAGGTTGTTATGAAGCAGTGTTAAAATTATTATCTTTTTTATTTTTAAAATATGAACACTGCTAACATTAAATTTTTCATTTATGAACACTACTTTATAACATTAAATTTTTCATTTATGAACACTGCTTTATAACATTGATCCGTAGCAGCACGAACTATTAAGTACCCGTTTAATTGGTGACTATGGTTTTTTTCAACGAGGGGACGGGCAACACCGAGGACAGGGGGCGTTAGTTTTCCGGTTCCGGAAAAAGAAAAAGAAGAAGACTCACTCTCGCTTCGATGATGATTGGGCAACATCATAGCTGGGACAGTCAATTAGATTTTATTGTGAAAATATAAAAGGGACGTAATGTTTTGAAAAAACAAACGGGTGCCGGTGTTACTAAAGTTCCATCCTACTCGAATATCGAGAAATCATTGTGCAACTAAGTTTAATGTGCCGATATAGTTCAACCGCGGATCCGGATGATTCATCGCAAGATATCATGGCGATCGGTTATTTAATTGCATCGAACCGATCACGTTTGCGGGCACCTGCCGAATGTCGACTGTAAGATCGATTCCGTTATTGCACGAAATACCCCGGACATGCGCTCCGCTGGGTGATAAGAAGATCAACGCGAGCCGTAATACCTCGGAAGTCCCCTCGTGCTCCCTGGCGCGCCCCGTACCCTCGCTGGAAGGGAATTCCAATTGGCCCTAATTCGGATGACGATCAGATCGTCTCCGGAAATCCACATTACATGAAGGAGGTCCTGCCTTGCCGCGGAGGAGACTGAAGGATGACGATCAGGCTGGTCATCAGGCTAATCCTAGCCATCCCGTTGTGATGAGTTGCGGATCGACTAGGAAGTGCAGGGAACGTTAGCTAGGTTAGATTGCATTCGGTCCTCGGGGTGAGTCACTCTGTTATTTGTTATTATTTGCTTTCGGTACAATACACGTCATATTTTAATTTCCAAAGTGAAACCGATGTTTGATTTAAAATACACCCCCATCTATCAAGGTAAAATCGCCTTTCCCCACGGCGCTGAGATAGAGTCTCAATCCGGCCTGATGCACCTAACCTCCAAAAGGTGAGTAATCATAGTAACAGTAATAATGGTTGGTAACAATGGCGCACTCAACGTGTTTTGGGCTCGATTTATTTTACCTTGGTATTTGGAATTTAACATAACGTCAATGTTAAAAATGCTATCCATGTGCAAGTATTTTGCAAAGAAATATAATTACTGTTATTGTTTCTAAATGTCACCGTACAAAGTTTATCAACTTTTACAGTCTTATATTAAGAAATCAATGTTGATTTACCGCGATCATTCATACATAGTTCTTCTAGAAAAGGATTTACATATTTATGTTTCTGACATTTGTTGCAATAACAATTCGTACTGCCGAGATTTATAATTGAGAGTAATTGTTTATAATCAAAACATCAATGATTTCTTTCCAAATAACATCAGCTATTACCAAAGCAACAGCTGTTACCTGTCAAAATAATATATTGTTGACATTTTCAAATTTCAATCAGACATTTCATAAATAATGTTGTTTACATTCTTATCGTGACAGTTCTGTCAAAATAATGTTTATGTTTTCTATTGTTTATCTTTCAATTTCATGTTAAATTCTTTGCTAATTGAAAAACGTTCTAGCATTTTATTTCATTTGCCCCGAAATATTATGTTATAATAATTGTTTTTATTAGTTATAACAGCTTTACTTTACAAACATTTATTGAAATAATTTTAAATATCAGGGTTGCCACGAATTTCTTCTCTCTTCCCGTAAAAATAATAATTTTAAAAACAAGGTTGCCACAATTAATAATTTAAAAAAAAAAAAAAAAAACTTAGAATAATTTTCAAACAAGATCAGGGTTGTGAAAAATTTATAAATTTAAAATTTTTTTTTTTTTTTTTCTTTTTCTCTCTTTTTCCGTTCTACGAATAAAAATTCACGATGTCAGGGCCTATCGAGAATATTAATGGCAAATCGAAAGAAGATTTATCTATGGATTTAACTACAAGAAATCTAATACCGGCAAACACCTTAGAGGAAATGCGTACTCAAGCCAGAAGGCATAATAAAATCATAAAAGTTACGAAAATCACGGAACAACATGAGGAAACATCGAACACGGACGAAGACAGTGACTCAAGTTCCAAAGTCATTAAATATACTAAAATTATTTATAACGAATCACATCCTCCAACAAACACGATCAATAATTGGGATATCAAATTTAATGGGTCAACTTGTGTTCGAGAATTTATTCTACACATCGACGAGAAATGCAGGACAAGAAACGTTCTACATTCGAATATAGTAAAATGTTTTCCGGATATTTTAGAAGGCTTGGCTTTATTATGGTTTAGATCCATTTATACCCCCGAACTAACTTGGGATAGTCTGAAGACACTATTAATAAAACAATTTGAAGGGGAACATAAACAATTATCACTTAAAAAGGAGTTATTTAACATGAAGCAACCTACCGGTATGACTGCTTTTGAGTTCACCTTGAGAATGAAGGCTCAGAATAACATGCTCGATTCTAAATTACCAGATATTGAATTACTCCAATTATGCATGCGAGCTTTGCTCCCCATGTATGTTAATTTGCTTGCGTCTAGGGACTTTAACAATTTTGAGGAACTAGTAAATGCTACAAATAAATTAGAATCATTCTCAATTCCTGAAATAGAAAAGCAACCTTCACCTTCCCCCTCTTATACAGGCAAAATTTATGCTGGTAATAAACATTACAATACTAAATATAATAATCAACAACCTCATACATATTCCAATAATAGATTTGCCAGCAATCACTCTCTTCCGAATAATTTTAATAATCAATCAAAACACTTTCAATCTAAACCGGTTTACACTTCTAATAGCCAGGGTCGTTTTGTTCATAATTCTAATGTGAACAACGATCATACTTCTTCTACACACTTTCAAAAAAATTCATCTTATAATTCTATTGATAATAAAAATAAGGAGATATGCCATCCTTCTAAGGTCCCTTCGGACAGAAAGATTGTCTGCAGCTATTGCAAAAAAATAGGTCACACAAAATCAGACTGTAGGAAGAAAGCTTCCGACAGTTCCGCCTCCAAAATAAATTCTATAAATAAACATAATACACATAAGGAATCGGAAAAACTAGGACGGAGCCGCTCTAGACATGCACCTTCTCTTGCGCAGGGGAAGCGTGAGTGGCAGAGTTGGCTCCGACTGGTTAGAGAGTTTCTTTCGGTCTCGGATTCTGACGTAGTGGGCCCACTACCACGGGATTCTGAGATCGAAGGAGATAATCGCCCGTACGCCAATATTTGTATTAAAGATAAACATTGCAGAGCACTACTTGATAGTGGAGCTTCACTTTCGTGTATAGGAGGAGACACATACAAATATTTTTTAAAGATGGGTATTAATTTAATAAAAATTGACTTTAATGTTTCAACAGCCGACGGTACGAAACAAAAAGTGTTAGGAACAATGACGTTGCCGGTGACGTATAATTTAATAACAAAAAACATTATTTTCTACGTCATTCCTTCGTTATCCCCAAATTATATTTTGGGAGTAAACTTTTGGAGACAGTTCCAAATCGCACCGGAACTGTTTTCAATGGCGCCCAACCCACAAAAGACAGGACAAATTAATGAGGTAAGGGCAATTCGACCGGCCTCATCCTTGTCTCCCTCAGAAAATAGAAATCTATTAAAAATAATAAAAAAATTTGAATCCATTTCATATGAAAAAAAAGGGTTAGGTTTAACTCATTTAGTCAAACATAAAATTCATACTACAGGGCCTCCGATTAAACAGAGGTACTACCCTCTTTCTCCGGCAAGACAGAAGCAATTAGATAAGGAAGTAGACGAAATGCTCAAATTAGGAGTCATTCGTCCTTCACGCTCTCCATGGTCTAGTCCAGTCCTAATAGTTACAAAAAAGGATGGCACTGGTAGATTTTGTCTTGATTCTAGGAAAATTAATAATGTCACTACTCGGGATTCGTACCCGCTCCCATACATTTCTCGTATTCTTGACAAACTTCGTGGTGCCAGATTTGTCTCTTCAATAGACCTTAGTAAAGCTTTTTGGCAGATTGCTTTGGATAAAGACTCGTGTGAGAAAACAGCATTTGTTGTCCCAGGTCGAGGACTCTTCGAATTCACTCGGATGCCGTTCGGGCTAAAAAACGCACCCAGTGAGCTCCAAAGACTGGCGGACGCTCTTTTTGGGCCTGAATTCGATGAAAATGCCTTTTGTTATTTAGATGATTTAATCTTAGTGTCAGAAGATTTAGAGTCACACTTTAAACTGTTAACAAAAGTTTACGAACGGCTACGAGACGCAGGTCTCACCATTAACTTAAAAAAATCTGAGTTCTGTAAAGCCGAGCTCAAATACCTAGGGTATATGGTAGATTCCAAAGGTCTTCGCACTGATCCGGTTAAAATAGAATGTATAAAAGAATTTCCAGTCCCCAAAAACGCAAAAGGAATCCGTGCTTTCCTTGGACTTTGCGGTTATTTTAGACGTTTTATAAAAGGGTTTTCTAGCATAGCCGCACCTCTATCAAAACTTACTGGTTCAAAAAATGGTGTAAGTAAATTCATTTGGACACAAGAAGCTGAAAATGCATTTAATGATCTAAAACAAGCACTTACGACAGCCCCGGTCCTTAGCTGTCCTGACTTCACTAAACCATTTTCAATACACTGCGACGCGAGTTCGGTTGGAATAGGCGGAGTTTTAATTCAAATATTGGAGGGTACAGAGCATCCGATTGCTTATTATTCGCGATGTTTGAACACACACGAAAGAAATTACGGTATTACAGAACGAGAACTTTTAGCAGTGTTAGATTCCGTTACACATTTTAGACCGTACATAGAAGGTGCGCATTTCACAGTTGTCACGGATCACTCTAGTTTAAAATGGTTAGGGTCATTGTCTAACCCTAGTGGTCGTCTCGCGCGTTGGAGCTCTCGACTCTCACAATTTTCTTTTGATGTTATCCACCGCAAGGGTACTCAACACATCGTACCAGATGTCCTTTCGCGAATGGATCTTGCTAAAATTTCGAGTATAGATTCGAATTCAACTAATGATAAATGGTACTCAAATATTTGGAAGGGTTGTCAGGAATTCCCACAAAGGTTTCTAAACTTCCAGATAAAAGATAACGAATTGTATCGTCATACTAAGACTAAGTTAGCTTTACAAGACGACACAGCTTGGAAAAAAGTAATTCCTCAGGAACATAGAACAAAGATAGTATCTGAGTCACATGAGTCAACTCGATCTTGTCACCCTGGTGTCTTTAAGACGTACAAAAAGTTACAACTCCGATACTACTGGCCAAACATGTACAAAGAGGTAAAACAGTTTATTAATCAATGTTCTATTTGTAAAGCACACAAAATTAGTACAGCCGCGCCCAACGGTATGTCGGTGAACCCGAAAAAGGTCACGAGACCGATGCAAATGCTATCTCTGGATTTAGTAGGTCCTCTGCCTAGAAGTTATGCGGGTTTCACGGTTATATTGTCATGTGTCGATGTATTCTCTAAGTTTACTTGGTTGTTCCCGCTGCGCAAAGGCACCGCGAAAAGCATTATTAAAAACTTAGAAGAAAACATTTTTCTCATACATGGCGTACCACGTACCATTGTCTGTGACAACGGACCACAATTCATATCTAAAGAATTTAAAGAACTTTTAAAAAACTATAACATATCTCCCCCCTTTTATAATTCTTTATACACTCCCCAAAATAATGTTGTAGAAAGATACAACCAAACATTAGGTACGGCACTATCCATTTTGGTAGAATCTGATCACCGAACTTGGTCAAAATTTCTTCCTCAAGTGCAATCAGCCATGAACAATACTGTTAACTGTGCTACAGGTTTCACACCTTATTTTCTAATGCACGGTAGAGAACAAATATTGGATGGAGATTTGCATCGTAACCCGATAGCGGATAATGAGTCCAATACGCATGATTCCACTCATCAAAAGGTTTATGCACATAAGTTAAAAGAATTGTCCACGGTTTACGAACAAGTATCAAACGCACTTCTTAAGGCTTACCAAAAGGGAGCTAATCACTATAATCTACGTAGAAAACACGTTACTTACCAGGTTGGAGACGTAGTGTGGCGTAGGAACTTCGTCCAATCTAATGCATTAAATTACTTCGCACAGAAGTTAGCTCCACGTTTTGTTAAAAATGTAATAGTAAAGAAAAAATCAGATTTAATATATACACTTGCCGACTTAAATGGTAAGGAAACCGGTGACTTTCACGTAAAGGACATCGTTAAATTGGACAACATTCCCGTATAGTCCTATTATCATCAGTGCCTTGTGAGGTCTGGCCATCCTTACAAGGACTACATTTATTATCAATGGTAAAATGCTCGGACACTTCAATCCGGCCTGATCAACCGAATTGTTGTGGCCAGTTTTCTTTTGTTGTCAGTAAGCCGAATTTTAAATAACTTACATTTCAACGCTTTCTAATAATAGATATACATATAGGTAGATATATGTATATATATTTGTTTTTCCTCTCGACTCTAGTACAACACTCGAGTTGATTTGAAACTTTAATTCTGAATACACCCTTGTATTTGAATCTGTGAAATGCTTGTACATGGAAAACATATGCATAGTTAAAATTTAAACATGGTACTTTTCGTGTTATTTACTTTTAAGTTTATGTTAACTTGGAATATATGACGATATTAGAAATATATCCTCCTGTATTCCAAGCATATTTTATTATGACCTATTCATATTTGTTATATTATAAGCCCGATGAAACTATAACCAGAACATACAGAAATGATAGCCCATCATTTCTTTATGTTCCAAGTTTCAAATTTTCATTCTTAAGTGTTAATTTTATGTTACAAGTATACTCAAACATCTTACACAGTGCCTGTGAAGATACTACTCGTACTAATTGCCTCAATTCATTTTGATACAAAAATTTTATAAATTGGTTATTACCATACAAGTTATTATTAAAAAAAAAAATTTTTTTTTTTTTTTTTTTTTTTCTCTCTCTTTCTCATTATCATTTTTCCCTTGTTCGGGATAATATTTTGTTATTTATGAATAAGCGTCTTGAGCGGCGCACAACAATCTGCTTTTATATATTGATAGGATTATGGGTAACTTCAATATTTTGTCTTTAACAAACATGTTACCTTACCAATTGCATCCTCTAGCAGAGGTTTGTACACATTACATTTGGCACCATTCATTAGCATTGGTTGTTGACTTACATTTGCCACCATTTATTGGCAATAGTTGTTAATTTTTGACACCATTCATAAGCGATGGTTGTTTACATCTAAGGATAATCAAATATGATTTTCTTATACAATATCGACATAAAAATATTATGCTTTTCCTTCTATAACTTTAGTTTTATTAAGTAAAAGTAATTTTATCTATCAATTAGTATGATAATACTATTACCGATTACACCATTTATAACAATGGATGTATACTATTACCGATTGCACCATTTACAACAATGGATGTATACTATTACTAATGGCACCACATCTATAAGATTGGTTGTTGACAGTTTCACTAGATTAAGCCACCTTACACACCTGCGTGCGTGTAAAGGTTAAAAGTTTTTTCTACTATTACGAAATAATGCTTTCCAAGGTTGATTATTTTGTCTTATTGTATAAATTCTCTTCGAAAAACTTACCCAATAACGAGGTCAGGTAGAGTAGATAGAATTTCTTCGAAGTGTGTTTTTATCTCCAATGGAGAAGTAGACTCAGTGAAAAGTGAGGGTTGGCTTGCCTCCCTAAAGTGTTGCCTAAATGGCTTTCTAAAACCCTATTATGGGTCAATGATGCATTAATGCGTATGGTTGTGTATAATTAATGTGCTGGACACAAAGGTTTATTTTAAGTTAAGGATGTCTTGTCCACTGATTAGTGTTTATACTTACATAATTAATTATGTTTATGCTGTAGATGTAACGTTAACGGCAGTCCAAGACATAAAGTCAATTGTTCTTCACCCAGTATTCTCAATGCTGTGGGTGTTTGCAGACCCCGTTCACGGAACATTAGTTCACCTTGTACTTTAGATTAAGTTTCTCTAATTTTAAGTGTTGATTTGAATGACTGCATTGTGAACCCACCATATTGCCAGACAACATGGGTGCGATTGGAATCATAATGAACTCATTCTTCTTTATTTCTATTTTTTTTTCTCTCTTTATTAGATTTTGCTATAATCAATCGTATGTATAACATGGTGTGCCTACCACATTTGATGATTCACATTTTATTTATGCAAATTTTATAATTTATTTTTTAGAACACCCTGAGGAATAACCAGAATAGCTTAGGAATATATTAGTTAGAAGATACATGTTTGAGGGCAAACATTTGTGTGGCGCGGGGGGTATTGTTATGAAGCAGTGTTAAAATTATTATCTTTTTTATTTTTAAAATATGAACACTGCTAACATTAAATTTTTCATTTATGAACACTACTTTATAACATTAAATTTTTCATTTATGAACACTGCTTTATAACATTGATCCGTAGCAGCACGAACTATTAAGTACCCGTTTAATTGGTGACTATGGTTTTTTTCAACGAGGGGACGGGCAACACCGAGGACAGGGGGCGTTAGTTTTCCGGTTCCGGAAAAAGAAAAAGAAGAAGACTCACTCTCGCTTCGATGATGATTGGGCAACATCATAGCTGGGACAGTCAATTAGATTTTATTGTGAAAATATAAAAGGGACGTAATGTTTTGAAAAAACAAACGGGTGCCGGTGTTACTAAAGTTCCATCCTACTCGAATATCGAGAAATCATTGTGCAACTAAGTTTAATGTGCCGATATAGTTCAACCGCGGATCCGGATGATTCATCGCAAGATATCATGGCGATCGGTTATTTAATTGCATCGAACCGATCACGTTTGCGGGCACCTGCCGAATGTCGACTGTAAGATCGATTCCGTTATTGCACGAAATACCCCGGACATGCGCTCCGCTGGGTGATAAGAAGATCAACGCGAGCCGTAATACCTCGGAAGTCCCCTCGTGCTCCCTGGCGCGCCCCGTACCCTCGCTGGAAGGGAATTCCAATTGGCCCTAATTCGGATGACGATCAGATCGTCTCCGGAAATCCACATTACATGAAGGAGGTCCTGCCTTGCCGCGGAGGAGACTGAAGGATGACGATCAGGCTGGTCATCAGGCTAATCCTAGCCATCCCGTTGTGATGAGTTGCGGATCGACTAGGAAGTGCAGGGAACGTTAGCTAGGTTAGATTGCATTCGGTCCTCGGGGTGAGTCACTCTGTTATTTGTTATTATTTGCTTTCGGTACAATACACGTCATATTTTAATTTCCAAAGTGAAACCGATGTTTGATTTAAAATACACCCCCATCTATCAAGGTAAAATCGCCTTTCCCCACGGCGCTGAGATAGAGTCTCAATCCGGCCTGATGCACCTAACCTCCAAAAGGTGAGTAATCATAGTAACAGTAATAATGGTTGGTAACAAGGTTGTTGTTATTTTGTGATTGTTCTGTTTTATCCCGATACCTATAACCATCTAAGCACACTGTACAGTACAGTACAGAGCCCACTGTGGCCACCACTGAAGCGAGGTGTGGGATCATCTTCGTAGGGCTACGGGAGGAGTGGTGGAAATTAGATGTCACGCCATGCGTCATGGGAATCTATCATATACTTCACCTTTGTTCGGGCACCGAAACTGACTTTGAAGTCAGCTTTTATTAAAATAGTTCAAAAGGTTGGACCGAAGATCTTTACTGTGCGTACCTATGAAAGTAATTCTCTTTACCTACGTATTTCAGTGAGAGTGGAACTTATTAAACCTAGTTATCATAATAACGATTAACGATTTACGTTTTTGTGTTGTATTCATAATATCACATTGCACAGAATTTATTCGATTGCGGTTGGCACTAACAAAACATTGTCCAAATAAGCAAAGCTAGCGGTCCACTGTAGGTATAGTATAGCAAGGAGAATGTAAAGCAGTGAGGCATATAACTGGGAAAAGACGAATGAAAGTTCAACCATAACTTCACCAATCAGAATGTTATAACTTCATTTCTTGCCATATTAAAAATTAACGTCAACAACCTAGTACTTAAGCTTATAATTATTGTACACTGTATGTAAAATTATGTTATAATAATGAAATAATTATGAAATAACAATAACGCCAAGCTCAAGAACTAGCACTCTTAAATGGCTTAGAAATTTATTAAAATATGTTTTTTACTATTTTGTTTTGCCTAATATTATGTTCAATGCTGTAACAATGTTATAAATTAAACGATTAAAAAAAAAAAACGTATACTGAATGAAGAAATGAGATCCCTTAGCAGAATTTGTGGTAAAATCAAGTATGATAGCGTGAATCGATAGATTTTGGGCGTATAGAGCAAATCAATGAAGAATTTTCCAGAGACTTAAACATTCTAAAATACTAAAACTCATTTGCATTTTACCTTTTTTCCTAGGTAGTGTATGCTCGTTATTGCATCGATAGTGAATAATATATGTTTCTTCAAACTTCGCAAATTCACTTTGTGGCGTCATTATTAATTTAATGAAAACAAACAACTTTGTGTAAACCACATCTAATTTACAATGTCAACATGTTTCGAAAACTATGTTTTCTTCGTCAGGATAATAAGTTAATAAAAAATAACAAAAGACAAACAAGTATAGACTAATTAGAACATAGACAAAATTTTAGAAAGGAGAGGTGATAATTTACTTAAAATATCATAAAAAACAATTATATAAAATAAAATATAAAAATTATTTTAGGATGGGTAAAAAATTACATTAACATAATAAAAATCTTTTAAAACAAAACAGGAAGTCTGAATAACAACATAAATTATTATAAATATAAGTATTAATAAGAAAATAAATTTAAAAGAAGGATATTTTTAAAAAACGTTTGGTTATTTATAATATTTAATTTACTATGAACACTTTTTCTAATTTCTAAAATTTCTAAATTATCTAATTGTATACCCGTTGCGTTAGTGTGTAAAATTTTTAAACCTTTATTAATATCAAAAGAATGACCTGTTTCCAAAATGTGGTTTGCAAATTCTGAATAATTATTATTATTTATACATCTTAGATGTTCCTTAACTCTAATGTTAACATTTCTAGAAGTCTTCCCAATATAAAAAAAAGTTACAATCATTACAAATTAGTTTATAAACCCCAGATTTGTTAAAAAAAACACCTTTGTCCTTGTTATTTAATATATAATTTTTTAATTTGTTATTGGCGTAAAAAGCTGGTTGGATATTGTTAATTAAATAGTGGTTTACTTAAGTTATTTGTTTTCATTAAATTAAATAATGATGCCACAAAGTGAATTTGCGAATTTTGAAGAAATGAATTTTTTATTTCATTTTTCACCTAGTTTAAATACCGACTATTCATTATTGTTTCCCAGCACTAAGATGCCACCTACCAACACATGCTGATAACAAATGTGGAGGGTAGGTGTTTCAACCCTGAGGGCCAAGAATTCATCAACCATTTGGGGGAGGGGGAGATTGCTCAAAGGTGGAGGTGGACAGAGTTGGGAGTGAGTTGGGGGAGAATAGTCGCGAGTGGTTAACCGTAAGGGAGAGGGGGCTGAAACTTAAAATGGCGGATGGGGTGGGACGGGGAGGGAGTAGAACTTTGAAGAAGAACTTAAACAACTGTCAGCGCCGTGAATCGGAATGAGATTTAATTGAATGTACACCTTATTTTGCGTCGGTTCATGCAGAAAACATTCAGAAACTTCAAGGTGACAATTTTGTGTTAAAATTGAACAACGTTTTTTCTTTCGGTAGAATTATCAGCCTAACATTACTGTAGAAAAAAAAATATTCAGGAAAAGAAAAGTTTAACCTAGAATTTTTTTACTTACTTAGGCGAATTTGTGAGATTATTATGCTTTATTCCATGCGCCACATACCTGCAAAAGAAGAAAAAACATCATTAATAGATATTGGATTATATCGACCTAACATTCAATGACATCAATTCTAAGCCCTCTTTGTCCGGTCAGTGCCTGAGTTGCCATCGCGTTTGGGTCCCATTTAGGCGTCGCATGTTCGAATCCCCAGCTGTGTAAGACTTCCATCACGAAACAAGCAACATTTTCGCTTACTATGGTAGTAGTAGGAGATCTTCAAATATTGTCAGGTTATTCGTTATCCGAGAATGTTTGTTTTCTTTTAGAAAAAGTTAAAAAAGGAATGTACATGACATTATCAACGCTAAAACTTTATAAATTTCAAAATAACGGCTAAAATAGGGGAGCATTTTGGATGCACTTCAATTTTTTGGGAAATTTTTTATTTCATAGTAGGGAGTGAAGGGTGGTGTTCGAGCAATTTTATATGGGATTGGTTGGGTATTGCATTCGCGGACTTGATGGGTAGATATGTCAAAATCCTGAATTTATCCCACCTACCTAATCTTTCCCTCCTAAATGTCACCATAAAAATTGTTGCAAAAAGTACCAAACTTTGGAGAGGTGACAGTGTGATTTGCTGCTCAGTACAAAATAACATCTCAGACAGGGCGCATGTATTGTAACCTCTTGTTATAAGATTATTGCAAATTTTTAAACAGTGAGAAGTGTACACCAAAACTGGAGATCAGCGAGGCCCCATCTGCAACGGTGAGTCCTATTTTCCTTATTCCAATCTGGGCTTATCTAATTTTCCAAAAGCCCAGATCTGAACTATCGACTGACTATCCATCGGGTTTTGCGAGTGTATGCTATCTAATCGTCCCGTATAACTTAGCGATTTCACGTAGTATCGGGACTGGTCCTTCGAGGGCTGCATAGGCTTTTCTTTGCAGCATTTACCGCCAATTAACAGTGGAGTCGCAGTTTCGCGACACCATTTTTGGTTCTTTCGAGTCGGATTACCAACGGGGTATTTAAAATTAATATATTTAACCTGCAAATAATTATTATTTGCTTTTCATACTTTGTTAAGTCATTTGTACTGACATACTTTTGTAATTATTGTTGCATTAAAATTCCTACATAGAATTAATCATGTCGACGAGTGATGGTACTCAGGCTCAGGATCTAGTTAAAATCAAATTACTAGAATCTAAGATTAATTTGATGCATAATCGTCTCAATGATTTATATGAGAAAGCGAAAATTATTGCAGATAGGGAGACAAGGAGTTCGGAGGAGTTCGTTAGACAAACGGTTAATTTGGCTACATATTATTCACAATTTAACACGTATTGTGATGAATTTCTTTTACTTCAATTGAAAAAGGATCCAAACTATAATATAAATTTAGATTTATGGAATAAATTCGAAAATAAGTACTGCTTTGTAGTTAGTATACGCGAAAGTATTGTGGCGAAGCAAGATTTAGGTGGTACGCAGAAATTAAATAAGTCCCAATTTATTAAGCTTCCAGCGATTGATATGCCATCGTTCGATGGAAATCAAGAGAATTGGTCGGTATTTTATGAAGCATTTAAATTAAACATCCACTCTAATGAAAATTTGAATACGTCGCAAAAGATGCAATATTTGATAGGAAAACTTCAAGGAAAGGCATTATCGGTGTTTGCCGGAGTACTGCCGAATGAAAAAAATTATTTTGTAATCTGGAATGCTCTCGAAAAGAAATATCAAGACAAGCGCGTGCTAGGCACCTTTTATCTGAACAATATTTTGAATTTAAAATTATTGGCACCTTCTAACTCAAATGAGTTAAATAATTTTATTGAACGGTTTGCGTCTTCCATGTCTGCGCTCAAAGAATTAGGTATTGATGACCTAACCGACTTTATAATTTTACATATTGCACTGAAAAAATTAGATATGCAATTGGTGCAAAATTTCGAAATGTCCATACGGGAGAAAGATATACCTACATATACCGATTTAATAGAATATATTCGTTCGCATGTTAAAATTCTTGAACGAACCGGAGCAGAAAGTAAAGTTAATAATAATAAAAATAAGGTTTCGCATTCTTTCGCTGTGGTTGAACCGAAGTCGTTTGATAATAATCGTAGTAATAATAATAAATGCCGGAAATGCAATCGAAGCGATCATGTTGAATTGTTTAAATGTGAACAATTTAATGAGTTGAGGCCAAAGGCTCGCTTTCAGTTTGTAAAATTAAATAACTTATGTGTAAACTGTTTAAGCGATAAACACAAGACGGTAAAATGTTCATCTAAATCGGATTGTAGAATTTGTAAAAAACGTCACCATACTGCTTTGCATTTTGAGGGTACGGTGAACAACGAAAGTCATTCGAAAAACGAAGCTGTCACATTAATAACAAGGAATAAACATCATAATGATTTTACGGCGGGTAATTTAGCTACGAATGTACTATTGTCAACCGCGCAGTTATTCGCTTACGACATTAAAAATAATCAAGTAACCGTCAGGTGTTTAATTGATTGCGCCTCGCAACAAAATTTGATTAGTTTAAATACTTGTAATGAATTGAATCTTAAAATAATTCCTTTAAATAATTCAGTTATTAAAAGTGTTGGTTCAGTGGAGACACCAATTTTGGGGCATGTTGCATTAACAATTAAATCCCGTGTTTCAGAAGATAAATATAAAATAAGCCTATTAGTGGTCGAAAAAATCACGGACAAGCTCCCTACACAGTATGTTGACACAAAGTCATGTGAGCATTTACTTGGTTTAAATCTAGCCGATGAAAATTGGAACGTTCCATCCGATGTCGATATTTTATTAGGTGCTCAGTTATTTCCATATATTATGCTAGGAAATAAGGTTTTATCTAAACATAATACGAATGCACCACCCGCTATACAAACGGTATTCGGATATATTGTAATGGGTGAAATACCTAAGTGTACGCCGGACGTTTCGTGGACATTCGGCCCCATAACCAACGTGGATTTATGCAATGCGTTAACCAAATTTCGGACAATGGAAGACATGCCTATTAAGTCATTGATGAGTGCTGAAGACGCGGAATGTGAGAAAATGTACGTCGAGTCCGTCCAACGGGATGACTCGGGAAGGTATATTGTGTCTTTACCTTTTAAGATAGATCCTAATAATTTAGGAAATTCGCTCAGTGTCGCGCAACGCAGATATAAATATTTAGAACGGAAATTTAATACGTCACCAGAATTGCATCGGAGTTATAATGAAGTAATTTCTGAATATCTGGAAAAGGGATATATAAGGTATGAAGTTCCGTCTTCATCTAATATTGATGAGGGATATTTCATTCCTCACCATGCAGTTATTCGTAAAGATAAAGCAACAACTAAAACTCGTGTTGTATTGGACGCCAGTACAAAGACCAGTTCAGGGTTGTCACTTAATGATATTTTGTATACTGGTCCAAACTTGCAATCTAATTTATTTACACTTTTAATTAAATTTCGCTTATTCGCTATAGCATTGACCGCAGATGTTAAACAAATGTATTTACGTATAATGGTAACGGAAAGCCATCGTAAATATCAAAAAATTCTTTATAGATTTCACGAAGATGAAGAAATTGGAGTTTATCAATTTAATTCGCTAGCTTTTGGGTTAAATTGTTCACCGTTCCTTGCGATGCGAACTTTAAGAAAGCTAGCGAGCGATGAAAGAAATCGTCACCCGAAAGCCGCAGAAGTTGCAATTAATGATTTATATATGGACGATTTTGTATATTCTGTAAATACTATAAGTGAAGCCGTCACTTTGTCTACAGAATTAATGGCGATGTTCAAGTCTGGAGGATTTGAATTAGTTAAATGGTCGAGTAATTCTGCTCATTTGCTCGCTCAATTACCAGAGTCGCACCGTGCAACGATGGATTTCTCGGATAATTGTAGCATTTTAGGACTAAAATGGGATCCGATATCTGATTGTTTTCATTTTATGATATGTCCCACGGAGGAGAAAACTATATGTAAAAGATCAATTCTTTCCACAATAGCACGTTTATTTGATGTATTAGGTTTGGTTGCTCCGGTAATTTTATATGCCAAATTACTTTTACAAGAGCTGTGGTTAGAGAAAGTAGGATGGGATGAAGAACTACCCCAAAGTATTGTCAAACGATATGTCAAATTCAAGGAAGAATTACCGATGCTTTCTAATTTAAATTTACCTCGATATTTGGGAGTAAAAGAGGACTGCACGATAAATATTATCGCTTTTGCAGACGCGAGTACGAAAGCATACGGGTGCGTAGTATATCTTCATGTCACAGATAAGAGTGGCAACGCTACTATGAATTTGATATGTTCGAAATCCAAGGTAGCCCCTTTAAAAATAGTTTCGCTCGCTCGATTGGAATTATGTGCTGCGCTTATTTTATCTAGACTTGTTAAATCTATTATAGATACTTATAAAAATCGCGTTTTTATAAACGATATATTTGCTTTTTCAGATTCAAAAATAGCACTTTCTTGGATTCACTCATCCCCGCACAGATGGCAAACTTTTGTAGCTAATCGAGTTAGTGAAATTCAGGAAAATTTACCTGCGAAACATTTTTATCATATAGATGGAGTTACCAATCCTAGTGATTGTTTATCACGTGGACTATTGCCCGCTCAGCTAATTGATCATCCTCTTTGGTGGCACGGTCCACCCTGGGCTGCGAACCCAGTGTCCGAGTGGCCTGTCAAAAGCTTTTCCCCCTCAGCGCAGGAGGAGAATACTTTGGAATTGAAAAAGTCGCATACGTTCACGATAACGTCAATAGAGAATAATTCTCCAATATATAATCTTGCTTTAAAAATTTCTTCATGGCCAAAACTGCTAAGAATTGTCGTATATATTTTACGATTTACGCGGAAGTTATCGTGTTCAACAGTTATAAATTCCACGGAATTAAATATTGCTGAAATAAATGTATTAAAAGCTCTACAGAAAAAGTATTTTTATGCCGATATACAATTAATACAGAGGAAAAAATTATGTTCATCTTCGATTCGAAAATTAAACCCGTTCGTCGATCATAATGGATTGTTACGCATAGGTGGTAGATTAACAAACGCGAATATACCTTATGAAAACAAACATCCAGTACTTCTGCCAAGACAGGATCATATTGTCGATATAATTATAGATTTTTACCATCGTGTGAATTGTCACACTGGTGCTCATCTCCTTATGTCTATAATTAGACAGCGTTATTGGATCTTATCGGGAAGAAACTTAATACGCAAACGAGTACATGCATGTAATTTCTGTTTTAAAACCGCACCTTCTAATATTATACCGCCAATGGCTGATTTACCTACAGCTAGAGTTCAAGAAGCAAAAGCATTTACACATACTGGTGTAGATTTTGCCGGACCGATAAAGATAACCCTTTCTAGGCGTCGTGGAGTAAAAAGTCAAAAGGCATATATATGTCTATTTATTTGTTTAACGACGAAGGCTATACATATAGAATTGGTATCAGATCTAAGTACGGACAATTTTTTAAATGCATTTAAACGTTTTCTATCCAGACGCGGACCCGTTTCGTGTATGTACAGTGACAATGCGACAAACTTCATAGGCGCGAAGAATTGTCTTGATGACTTATATAAATTTTTGGAGGCAAATTCAACTAATGAAGTCCTTCGCAATGAATTTAACATTCGGAGAATTGAGTGGAAGACGATTCCACCTCGCGCTCCTCACTTTGGAGGATTATGGGAATCAAATATTAAATCCATTAAATCGCATCTGTATAGGGTTGTGGGTACTCAACTTTTATGTTATGAAGAGCTTCTCACAGTTCTGACGCAAATAGAGGCTTTACTTAATTCACGGCCGTTATGTTTATTAAGCAGTTGTCATTATCCAGAAGCTCTTACTCCGGCTCATTTTCTAATGTCTTCTCCGATTCAGCATTTGCCCGCTTATGATATGACTAAGGAACGCATTAGTCTGCTGAAAAGGAAAGAGCTTTTGGACCACCTCGTTCAATCTTATTGGAAGAAGTGGCATATAGAGTATCTTCACTCTCTGCAGATGAGACAAAAATGGAATAGTCCCGTCAATAACATTCTTGTAGGTACTGTAGTATTGGTGCATCAAGAAGATGCGTCTCCACTTTATTGGCCGGTGGGGGTTGTTGAGGAAATATTTCCGGGTAAAGACGGAGTGGTTCGGGTGGCACTCGTAAGAACCCCTTCTGGGAACTTTAAACGACCAGTCGTGAAATTGTGTCCCCTGCCTACACAATAATAATTATTTTTCTTTATCTCTGTTTATTTCTTTTATTTTTATTTTTTCTTAACTATCTAATATCAATCGCTTATATATATATTTAAATTTAACATTTTTATTTTTCACTATAATTCTTTACTTTATTTTGAAAGTACCTTCAGTTTCGGTAGGTACTTCCAAGGCCGGGAGAATGTTCGAGCAATTTTATATGGGATTGGTTGGGTATTGCATTCGCGGACTTGATGGGTAGATATGTCAAAATCCTGAATTTATCCCACCTACCTAATCTTTCCCTCCTAAATGTCACCATAAAAATTGTTGCAAAAAGTACCAAACTTTGGAGAGGTGACAGTGTGATTTGCTGCTCAGTACAAAATAACATCTCAGACAGGGCGCATGTATTGTAACCTCTTGTTATAAGATTATTGCAAATTTTTAAACAGTGAGAAGTGTACACCAAAACTGGAGATCAGCGAGGCCCCATCTGCAACAGTGAGTCCTATTTTCCTTATTCCAATCTGGGCTTATCTAATTTTCCAAAAGCCCAGATCTGAACTATCGACTGACTATCCATCGGGTTTTGCGAGTGTATGCTATCTAATCGTCCCGTATAACTTAGCGATTTCACGTAGTATCGGGACTGGTCCTTCGAGGGCTGCATAGGCTTTTCTTTGCAGCATTTACCGCCAAGTAACAGTGGAGTCGCAGTTTCGCGACACCAGGTGGATTTAGTTTATTCACACACGACCATTACATATTACACAATCATTTTTTTTTCAAAAAATTTAACTTCCCAAAAAAAACAAAAAAAAAACACCTTTTATTTTAACAGTTCATATTTTGAGGAATGAAAAGGCTTAAATATGTAGGAAGTATTAATTATGAAATATGCACTATTGTAGAAAAATCCTTAAATAATATGTATTATGCATTTGCAAATAACATGCAAATATCAAATGCATTTTATCCGATGTCTAATTATCTATTAGATTATTTAGAATTCTACATTATGCTCTCCTATAATTCAAGTCCTTCCAGATCTCAGGTTCATATATTTAAATATGTACCTAGAATAAACATGTACATGATACAATCAAAATAAAAATACACCAACAACAACAAAAATTCAATTTGTGAAATGGATTGGAATTCTGATCTACTTGTTTTCTTTTAAAGTAATGGAGAGTGTTTACCTCTAATATGTATTTTAAATAATATATTTTGAGCTATGTACTCCGAAAATATGCAATAAACTTAATGAAATACGTGGTCATGACAATTTTTCTTCAGCATATACATAATTGCGTTCGCTTGAAAGTTTTACACAATATATAGGGGAACAACTATACGCTAAAAAGAAAATTACTTCAATAACTCGTTATGATATTTGAAGTCCGATAAAACCACTGCACTGAACTGTGAAGAAATTTGCAGTTTGATTTTAGTGAGAATCTGAACATTTGTTAACGATCTGACACAATCGTTAAAACGCAACACAATTTCATTTGCCAATTAAACTAAAGCTTCCCCCGTGGCTTGGTTATTCTTCCCTGAAGCATATTTATACCGCATCTGATGGAGTTTATGTCGCTTCTTTATTATGCACAAGTGTTAATCGTAAAATTAAAACATTATTGCAATTAGGGTACCGGTGCACGTTTTTAAATGGTGGTTCAGTGGGCAAAGTTTTAGTTTTACAAAAGTTTTAAAGACAAGTTTACATATACAAAACCGTGGTCGAGGGGTAAGGCTTTTGACTCGCATCCGAAGATCGCGGGATCATAAAAAATTTGTTTGATTAATTTGTTTTATTTTATAATTAATTTGAATAAAATAATATATAGTATATTTGCGGCACGTTCCAGAGTGGAAAATACTCTCAATATCGCTCTGATGTAAGACCACCATTCAGAATTTCAAACGTTGCTTGAAATGGCTTAAGCCGTGGTTGGTGATCATGTCTGAATAGTTAGGTACTTCTTCACATTTCTCTTCATCAACTCTTTCCCCTCCTCAATACCTTCAGCCTCACAACATACCCTAATTGGGGATGCCATAGTCTCACTGGCACCAGACGGAATATCTGGGACTCATGTGAGGTATTCACGTATAAATTTCTAAATAAATAAATGCATCTTTTGTAAATTCTCGGTGACAATTATTTATAATTAATTTAAAATATTGCAAACCGAAGACAACATTTTGTCGTTTACTATTTTTAAACCACTGTCGCTCGGTCACATACTTTCAACATATTTGTATTTTTTTTTATCCAGGGCCCATCCTCTGAAATCCCACTTCCTCTGAAAATTCCCCAGGAGACCCCATGACCTCAGGGTCATCCTTGATAAAGCTGTGTTGACGATCTTTTTAGGAAAGGAAACAGAGGAAATTCTGGATATGAAAAAGGTATGAGGGGTGGGTTTGAACTTGTTTGAAAATTTTGCACCTACTTGAACATTAAATATGGTATTTATATTTTCTTGACATTTTTCCCGAGGCCTACGTTTTTTACTGTTGGTCGTGTTCTAGTTAATTAAAAGCACATAATAATAGTCAAATTTCCGCGGAACGCACATAACTGCTTATTTTACTCTTCTACTTGTTCAGACTAACTATCTTTACGTAAGTGGTAAAACAATAGGCGTCAGGTAACATTAACTAAAAGCTTAAAACGTCCTTGTTAAAATTGCCCTAAACAAAATTGACCCACAAACAAGAAATATTATTAGGAACATTCAGTGATATTTAATAATAATATTGTACAAACCAAAACTATAGCTGAAAAAAGCACCCAGATTCTTTACGAGGGCACGCTTTTAAAGTGTCCCCCTTTTATATAAAAAATAAGGGATGAGGGATGAGTCGAGATAGCAGATAGCACTACCCGTGTTATGATTGCTGTTACAGTAATATTACACTTAGTAAAGACTTTTGTAATTGGTTTAACGCTTTGCAGAGCGCGCTGAGTTACGTTTTACTTTCTATTATGGAGATGGCCGACAAAAAATATTAAATTTGTTACGCGTTTTCAAATTTTATGGCAGTAAAATTTTAATGGGCTTCTTTGTTAGCGACGATCTAATGTGTTTAATGTTTCCTCAGTGTGTCCTTTGAAAACAATAAATGGTAAATTTTACACCACAGACAGTTGTTAGGTACTGATAAGTTAATAACTTTCATTGTAAGCAAGTATATAACTGCTATTTTTCAAATGATTTGTTTTATAATGACTTAAAATTTTATTTTTTATAATTAAATAGTGAGTTCCCGGCATGCGTTGCTATGCCACTTAATAAAGAAATTGTTTCTCCCTGCTTGTACTTTCCCATTCGTCCCGTTCCCCTTCTGCCTCCCCTCCCTCTCCTGAGGCCTCTTCTCCTCTCATACGCCTCTTCAAACCCCCCTCCCAAGTTTCCCTCTCCCCTCCCAAGTTACCCTCCCCCTCCCGGATTTGCCACCCCCTCCCGCAAGTCTCCCTCCCGAGTTCCCCTCTCCCGCATTCCATACATTAATTCCCGATACATTCAGTTTTCAAACGGCTCGCGTGCTACCTTGTAATGTTATTGCAATTTTTTATAGAAATTTAATAAAGCCAGAGCTCATCAGTATATGTATATGTAGAAACCATCGCTGGCAGGCACACATCAAATCCCAAAGTTTCATCGCAATTGGATGAACTGTTAGCAACGCATAATTTCATGATGCCAGAACTCACTATTGTATATAATAAGAACCACATGCGGGCATGCGCACACCAAATCCACAAAGTTTCATCGCAATCGGATGAATGGTTTAGCAACGCAAAGCATACATACATACATAGACAGAAGCAAACATGTTTTGATTTTTATATATATAGATTACAAATGTTCTTGATACTACCATCGAAACATTGCTTTCAGAGGCTTTAGCTGTACTTATTAACAAGGACTGATTAGCCAGGAACTTTCCAACCGTCCTCTTTAACATCTTCACCTCCTTTCCAATCCCTTCAGCTTTGCAATACGTTTTTGTTTATTTATTTGTGTTTTTTGTTTAAATGGTTTTGGGGCTGAATAGCTGTTAAAGTTTCTCAGGATCAGGGCAAAACCATAAAAAATTCTGAAAATAAAGTTAAAAAAATCTGTTCACATTAAATTTACTCCTCACAGTGTATCCTAGAACGATCTTCTAAATTATTGAAGAAAAATAAGAATATTAAAAAAAAATCTGCAGAAAGTAGAAAAAAATAATTAGCATTGATTCCTTAGATAAATTGTATAATTCCTTATTTGAACTAAAAAATTTTGAAAGTAAAATATCTATGTATATAATAAAGTAGGTAGGTGCTTAAGCACCTGCTTAAAAATACTTGAAATTTTTGTTTTAATTTATATTAAGAAAGTTAATATTATTAAGAACTAATGGTTACAAATTATTTTGATCTGTTGTTATTGATAATGTCTATATAGACAGGTACTTTCTAATCCACATTTTCTCCATCTCCTTCCCCAATTCATTCCGCTATTTCAGGTTCTCATTTTCGCAAACACGTTTCATTCTCCATAAACATGTAAAAAAACTTCATAAAATGAACTTCAATTTCTTTCCAGAGCACCTTGAGCCCGAGACCCGTAAAATTGCTGGCAGAAATGTTTAATAAAGTCAATAATCTGATCCAATAAGGGAGGCTTCAGGCGTCTATAACCCCCAACCCTTAGTACATAATATGTACAGGCCTCCTTGCTGAGATTCAATACGGTACATTCCTACAACATACCCAACAAGTATCGAATATTTGTAAATAATTTTTTTATTAATTTCGAACACGTAAGAAAACAGCTATTGATTTTTATCAATGAAATTTAAAGTTTTTTACCACAAAATAAACGTATTTTTAATTTTTTTTTCGTTAAACATTTATTTGATCGTTTTCCTAGTGATAATAATTCTGTTTGCTACATATAATATTATATTATATTAATTTAGTAAACACTATCGTAGATACATGTTGTGTATGAGAAATGTACAATCTAGAGACCAAGAGCTTACATTAATATCAGAGCTTAATAGTAATCGAGTCACAATAATTGTACCATTTACAGGTTTCCACGTGGGTATTATATACAAGTGATTCGACAGATGATAAAAATTACATTATAAGAATTTAGTGCTTTTTTACATTGGGTCCACAGGGGAGGCCCTGAGAAACATAATTTCCCTCAGGACTCGTTGGAGATGCTCTGTGGAAGGTTTTTTTAAGGAAAAGAAGGAGAGGAAGTTCTGTAAGTGGGAATCTTGGGGTCAATGTGTCCAGATCATCCGCCGCCAAGACCTAGACATACCTCATCCCATGAACCCGGGCACTCCTGCTAAGAGACCAAAAGTTTCGAATCACTTCGGGTGACCTATGACGGAGGTATTGGTTATCCAAAAAATTGTTCCCGGGGCGGCGGTACCTATTTACGCCTGCTAAATTGAATGCTCTCCACTTTGTAAGGGGTTTGTTAATGGTTATTTCATATCTTAAAATGTGCGAGATAATTGTTGTTATTTTATAATTTTTTATGATGGATTTATGTATGATTCATAGAAATATTATAAACCAATATAACCTAACCTTATTTACTTATTTTAAAAACTTTTTTTTTTCATAATTTCAAATTTGGGCAAATAATGTTACCAACCTATAAAATGGCCTTTCTTATTATGTTGTTGAAAGATTTTCTTAATTTTATTGTTTCATTGGAAATGTGGTTTAATTCCTGTAAAATGTAGACATCTTCTCAAATTCGAATATATTTTACTTATTATTTACCTACCATTAAACATTTTCAACGTGCCTCATATTTATGTTAAGTTGATTACATATATTGTATAAATGTATTTTTTCATTGTTGCAATATTGTAATATTTATTGTTTGATTTGTAATCTACACAACTAACACAACATGTCTTTCTCAACTTCTGTTTTATATTTCTTGCTGATTTACAAGCTCCCTAAAGCTTGTTTTTCATGATGTATTTATACTTAGTACTATGTTATATTATGCAAAAGCCGAAAGGCGATATATTATAAATTAATTTCCACCACATATAATACGTGTTTTATAATTTCTGTTCGTGACACGAGTGGCGTGAGGTGATTTTTCTGCGAAAACGGGATATCGAAGAAATTAATTTATTAATGACATAAAAATACACTTGACTGATAAATTTGTGAGCTATTAAAAGCCCATTGGTTGTAAAAATTTTAAAAATTTTATTATTGTTCAAAAATGGATATATATGTATATATTTTTAATGAACATAGAAATATTATTTTTAGTGGGAATTTCAAAGGATCAAAGTGATATCGTTACATGTTAAAACTTTGAGTTACTTCAGTCTAAATGTCAAAATATCGGTTTATCATAATTTTTTCAAAAATTATAAATTTTTAAAGTGGTTCATTTTATGTAATTCATCTTGAGGGTTAATAATAAATGGTGGCGCGGGGTGACACTGGGGTGGAATGGGGTGTCAGGGTAACGGGGCGGAAGACACCTCTCGGGTTATTGTTTCGCTATATTACACACATGGCCCGAGGCGAAGAATATTTTATGCTGGGGTTCCAAACAAGAGGAATGTAGCAAAAACCTGGGTTTCATTCATTTTTTACTAGTATGAATATAAACCAGATGCACTAACGATAGCTGGGAAATGGGATACATCTACACGTATGAAACGTTACTTTTTAAATACAATATTTTATGAAAAAAATATTGTCAAAATGTTTCTTTGTGCGTTCTTTGACTTTTTAAGGGGGAGTCAAGACTCCCCCTTAATCTGCTGGACAAGTCCAGCAGATCCAAAAAATCGACTTTTTTGTTGCCTAAAGTCTTCGCATACATGTAGAGAATACAATCCCAAAATTGAAACACCAAATTCGACTTTGAAATATATTTAGGAGCGGTGCGCGCCAATCACGTAGAACGGAAAACGGAGCGGGCTGCTAAACGCGTTTTTCTCAAAACCACGTTTTTCAAGTTGGTTGGAATCGTAGCTCATCAAATTTTCATCTGATTTACTTCATTCAAAATTTAAATTAAAGAAAATCAAATATATACGCGGATGGAACTCGACTTATTTATAATTTTGATTCAACTCATCCAGTTTAACATCCCTTTCCGTAGACTCCGAAATAATGAATTGCTGTTCCTCAATCACCATTATACTAATTATGGATATCATTCTCCTTTATCCAGAATGTCAAGACTTGTTAACGCAAAGCATTGAATTTTTTGGTGTTAGCCTAAATGATTTTCGGCAGTCGATACGAAATGTGTAATTTTTAAAGTCTTTTAAATCCATCTTCAAACTTTGACTCTAGTTGTAGTTTTCTATATGTTCTTTATATTATAATTTGACAATGCTCTCCATTTATATTTACTTTCCTTTCATTATCATATCTTTTTATTTTATTTGTGTTATTGTTATGTTATTAATGGACTGTTTGTCCGTAAATAAATAAATTAAATAAAATGGTATTTTTTCTTGTTCGTGACTGAAAATAAATTATACGTTTGAAAAAAAAAACGAATTGAAAAAACACTCGGCTGGACAAGACTCTCCCTCCTTAATTCATTTTCTAGATTTTTATTAATCTGGCACACGCGAAGCTCACATTTCGAAAAATAAGAATTTTCTTCAAAAAGTTAACGCACGTTTAAAAATTTTAAATGATTTGTTTTGGTTTATATAAGAAACATATCTTTTTGATTATGAACTATGTAGGTACCCACTCTGACACGAAATGTAAGCTCAGGCCCAAGGCTATTTTGTTTACTTAATCATGATGCATCTGCCCACCAACTGCGTGGCAGGCCGGATCGGTAGAGACGAAGACGTAGTGGTTGAAGGAGACCTTTTGATCTCTACAGCAGGACTCTCAGAATATCGCCTTCCCGCTGTGGAGAGATAGATTCCTACCCGCCCCTCATACTTTTTCCATCCCAGAACATCCTCTCTTTCGTTTCCTAAAAATACCCTACACACAGCATCCCCAAAGATGAAATAGGCCTTGAAGGGATTTTTTTCCCTCAGAACCTCCTTTGTGGAACTAAAGTAAATAAATAAAATAAAAAAAAGTTAAGATCCAACTCCTCTGCCGTAGGTCACCCCAAGTGTTAAACTACGTTTGGTAACTTCGCAGGGGTGCCCGGGAGACGTTCCTGGCAGTTCCTGGCAGCGAATACGTCTGGCCCGCGGTGGGAGGGAAGGATTCACCCCTGAACACACTGACTCCTAGATTCCTACCCTTTCCTCCCAGAACATCCTTTCATTAAACCTTGCATACAACATCTCCAAAGATGGTCCTCCGCGGATAAATTGCAAAAAAGCTATATTGTAATCACAAATAATTCTGAAGATTGTTGAATTGCTGAAGAAGAAAAAATTGTTTTTGATTTATGTTATACAAATTATGAAAAAATAAACTACTTTTTTTGATTTAAAAATTAATAATTAATTAATCTTAACTTATCTTGTCTTAGAAAATAGCAAAAATCGTAGGACATTTATTGCAAGTTTGTATTACGTCATGCTTTTCAAATAATTTACCAAGTCAGTGGATATCTTCAATTTATCTTTGAATAAATATAAAATATTGTTATTGAGGCAGTTCAGTTATGTACAATAAAATGTTTTTTCTATGCTTTATATGTAAAAGCCCCGAAAAAGGGCGTTTATTTATAAATAAATAAATAATTTACTGACACAACGGATTTCAATATCCATTTTGTATGCTAACTGTTCTGTATTTGGAAAAAATGTATTTTAATGAGATTGTGAACCCCTGTCTCATATGCGATGAAAGCTCAGGAATTCATATTACTTATTCCTAGTATTATTGAAGGGAAACCTACAGGAATGGGGGAGGAGTGGCGCAGGGGACTCGGGAGCTTATAACATTATTTTGGAAGATGGAATCAATTAACTTTGATTTGTTTAAAATTCTTCCCGTATGTACGCGAGAGATTTTCGTATCGATAAAAAAGCATTATGCTTAGGTATTTTTTATGCTAGAATAACTGAACAAATATTTTAAAGACGATGGCATTAATTTATTATTGTAGTATCTACTACCCAGTTTACGTCAAGATTCACATACCTCTCATTTTTAAGTAAAACCATCTTTGTCTAATGTTAATAAATGATCTTCACACAGAATATGGTGTAGTATCTATTTAATAAAAAAAAAAGATTTAAAAAAACCGTAGATCAAGTCTTCTAGATGAAAATACTTGTGACAAGTTATATGTTTATCATTTTACCTATTCAACTTTTAGAGCGAAATCAATAAAGTCTTAAATATTTAGTTACCTATTAAAAACATACGCTATTAAAAAAATATAAATCATGCATATCAGTGATTCCCAAAGTGGTCCAGGTAGACCCCTAGGGGTCCACGGGAGACCCGGCGGGGCACGATAAAGAAATAGGGTTTCACAAGTGGGGGTTCACGAACTGGTTTCGATTGAGACTTGTCCCGTGCCCCATATCCATATCCCATCACACCCCCCAGCTCACATCCCATCACGCCCCCTCCATAACAGAGCGACAGCACACATTGTTGTATACCTCCTTCCACCCCATATCCCATTACGCCCCCTCCGTCGTGGCAAATATAATCTATAATTTCGAATACTGGTCCATTTTGCCTGCGTTTGAAAAAGTCGTAGACCCGGTACTGCTCCGTTATGACAGACCACACCTCGCCTTTCAATATTCAGTGCAACGCGTGTCGAGTTTTGGGAATATGCTAGATATGTACCAGCAGGTGGTCCACCGCGACCAGTAAAATTTTGAAAGTGGTCTACGAGAAAGAAAAGTTTGGGAACCTCTGATGTATATAATCAACATAAATTGAATCTTCATAACAAAAAAAGCATTGAGAACGTATGTTGTTTTAGTCTGTGAGTTACTTTTACGACAACTATAGTTCTTACTGTAGATAGACTACCGTGTAGGGCATTTAGCTCAAGGATAGAGAAGCGTTTTATTTGCTTAACGAATCCGGCCGAGAATCAATCACCTTCAACTTAATTAAAAACAAACAAAAAACGTTAACTCATCACCTTCAGCTGGGCGACGGTAACGAGTATCGATGGGTCTCACCGCCTTCAGCCACCGTAGCGAGAGGAGGTAATTCTGATAAATAGCCTGAAACAATCCCTCCCGAGCTACAAAAACATCCCTAATTAAAAATTAATTGCCCGGCCAATCAATGCATAGCACCTTAGCCCTCGTATTTACCGATTCTCCCCCGGCAAACAGGCGACGGAGAAAAAGGTGGCGAAAATATAAAAATGTAAACACGAGGGAAATTTAATCTTGTGTTTTTTTTTGTGTGACCTTTTCACCCCAATCTCCTCCTTTTCGTTGAGTTATAATTATTGGATGACAGGAAAACTCGGGAAATTATCAATAATAATTTATCAGTTCTGCCTAAGAAAAAAATTTATCGAAAATACATACATACTCACCCATTTAAAAAAATAAAGGAAAATAATGCGAAAGCTTGTTTTCAATTTTAAGCGAATTGATTGTATGAAGAAAAAACCTTTTATCAGTCTAACTTAGAAAAAAATACTTCCAAACCGTTAAACCGTGTTTTAGTTACACATTGTACATTCTCTATTTCGAATTATTACGTACTAATAAAAATGTCTTTAACCGTGCTGCGAAAGAACTGGCAACATTGAATTTTCGTAACTGGCGCATGCGCCATGCTCGTGATTTTTCCGTCAACATGGCAGTTTGGTTTGTGATTGTGATGTGTGATTTAGTTGTTGTTCATAATTTTGTTTTCAATGACCAATTTACTTTTATATTAGTTACTATTAAATTTTTGTCAGTTTTATTCCATTAATTATGTCATGTTGTGAATTTAGATTTGTTATCAGAAAAAGGTAGATTATTTTTGACACCTTATTTTTTAATTATCTTTTACCACGTGAATTTAAGAACACTTCCGTGAAAGACATATTTTTTTAATAACATAAATGCTAATTGCATGTGTAAATAAAGATTAATTTACGAATTAAACGTGTATATTGCTCAACAATGAATCCAAAATGCCAGATTTTTTTGGTTATTTTCGGGAATTATTATTATAATTGTACGAATTAAAAAAAAAAAATTAAAATAAAAAATTTCTAGCCTACGAGCGAGATAAAACAGTTTTTTTTAAATTTCCATAAAAGAAGTGTGTGTTTTTTTTTAAATTTTGAATTTTCTGTAATTTTCGACGTTTTAATTAAAAATGTTAGTAAAAAACGTAACCTCATCTTTTCCACCTTTTGGTATTTGTAATTAAAATATTGTAATTTTTTAATTTAAAAGTATATTTCAAATTTTGAAATCTTAAAGACAATTTTATCCAGTTTTTTAAATTGTATTTATAGAGTACATTTAAAATATCTTTCGGAAAATTTCCGAAATACAACGAGAAATCACTATAATTACATTATTATGTAAAACCAGAAAACAACCCTATTTAGCTGGAAATGCACTGCATGTATCCATGAACTATTTATTGTCAGTTTCTCTATGGGTAAGGTTTTCACACACACTTGTTTATTAATTGTATAAAATATTCACGACGGCTGTACGGGGGAGAACATCAGTTCTGTGACATCACATGTAAAAATCTAAATTATTAAAACGCAAAAAAATTTTAGATGTAAAATATGTGACGTCACACTAGGGGGGAGGGGGTCTCACAAATGTGACGATGTGTGACAGGGATGGGGGTGGGTGGGGGTAAAAAAATCATGAAATTCGTGTGACGTAATTTATGGACGGCCCCTAAGGCCAAAATTTTGGTAAATTTTGGTGTTTTGATTTTTTTTTGAGAAGCCGCCATTTTCTCAAAAAAATATTTTGCTCTGTCCTTCGTTTAATTAGAGGATTATTTATTATTTTAACGAAATCCGGTTAGTTTTTCATTTTAAATGATCCAATCCAGAGATATGATGGTCACCGCAAGGTGCCTTTTTTTGTGAGCAGCTTCTGGAGATCAGCTATAGCAGCTTTCAAAATTATTATTTTTACAAATAAAAATTCTTAAAATATTGTTAAAAGTTACCATAATATGTGTACACATTTTTACTATAAAAACTTTAAAAGTCTTCTCAAGAAAAATCCCTTTTTAAAAAAACAGCCTCATGACTGTATATAACCCGTGGCCGTGCTACGCATGATTCAAGTAAATTTTTCCACCACGAAATAAACTGTCCATTGATGTCTCCATTGAAATTTCACAATAAAGTCAATAGGTTAACTTCAAGTATATCCGCAAGGTAAACTTGTACCGTGATTAGCCTAGCAGTGACGTGGCTCGGGGTGACATGACACGACGAAGCTTGACACGGATTAACATGGCCCTCTGGTCACATCCAACGGACAAACACATTATGCTGTAGTAGTTAGTTACTAACCGACCAATCCTTAATCTTCTGCTCTCCTCTGCTGTCCTGGTAACGTGTAACTTACGGCAATGAGTCAAGTAATTATACCTATTCATCATGGTACTAGGGTACATTTTTATGCAAACGCTATTTCAATTTGGGAGGTGGGTGTGAGTACCACCGCCTCGACACCCATTTATTGGATAATCAACACTCTCGCCGTAGGTCAGGTGGTTAACTGCGTTTGGTGACTGTCTAGGTCTTGGCGGCGGATACGTTTGCCTACCTATTGTGTGGCAGGCTGGATTGTCATGGTCATGGGCATGCCGGTCGAGAGAGAAATTTTACTGTTTAACAGAATTAATTCGGATGTATTCGACATATGTAGCGTTAGTGAAGCTGCCTTTAAAAGGCAAGCTCTATTAATTATTGTATAGTTCGTATGCCTAAGTGTTAATTGTAATACTCTTACAAATGTATTTTGAAAACGGATTAAAGGGTAATATTTTGTAATGTTTTTGAGATAATAAATAAAAGTAAATTGAATTGAATTGAATTGAAATTGGGAGAGGCTGGTTGAGGGAAACCTTTTGACCTATCCAGTCGGACTCTCTCGACCTTTCACTGCAGTGGGAGAAATGGATTCATACGTCCGTCACTCCTGGACAAATCCCCAGATTCCTACCCACCCCTCGTACATATTTCCTATTCAGAACTTCATACAATACTTCAAACAACATCCATTCCCTATTTTCCTCATTTCCCAACAGGACAAAACGCGAGAAAATAAAATATTGATGATTTTTTCAGAGATAGCCTAGGCAATGATTTGTGAGTAATGATAATAATTTTAAAAAATTGCCCTATTAAGTATTAAAAAAAGTGTCGTCTTAGAATCACAAATAGAATATCTTGGAAAAAGTATCGATAATAACACCAAATGGAAAAGTCAAATAAACTCCACAGTAGACAGAATGAGAAAACTGATTTATATATTTTTTAGACTTAAAAATACTGTATCATTAAATATACAAAATGATATTTATTTTGTACTTGCGCATTCTGTACCAATTATGGAATCGTGGCTCATATATATTATCCCTATTTCCACTTGAGTCAATTAAAAATATATTAATAAAAATTATCTTAAAAAAGGCTATTATTTTTATTTACTACCCAACAATAAATGTATTTCAAGATTTCCCGATTCCCCACTTAAAAAAATTATGACAAATTGAACTTCTTCAATTAAGTACAAAAACATTTATGTAATAAAAATAATATCCCACAATTAAATAACAGGACTAATTGTTGCCCTGTTGGTTGGAGGACTAACCGTACCACTAGTACGAACTACAAAAGCATGACTATATTTTAAAGGAAATAATTATTTAATAAATTACCCCATACGATCGGAAAAAACTACAACAATTATAAAAATAAAAAAATAATTATTTCAAGTACCACCTCATAGCTTTTACTATTGTTGGATATTATGTTTTGTTTATCATTCCTATCTATCATTTATAACTTATCTATATTTTTTATAACTTTTATGTATTATCTCATAAAATTACGAATAGTTGTAATAATTTTCTAAATTCAAATAAAAACATTTGGTTGCCCTCTCCTTAGCATAAACACCTGCTTTATTAGAAGAGCGTATAAAATATTGTGTTTTGTTCTGCAAAATTGTAAAAACTAAATGTTTCAAACAATAAAAAAATTACATTTTGAGATTTATCTCATTGCACTCTTCTGGATTGTTTGAGCTTTTTTTAAGCTACCTATTTTAATATGGTAGAGAATACCGCATGCCATAATGTCAATCTCTTGAAAAACCGATGTATACTATTTCGATTAAACTAAAAATTTCACCAACTTGAAAAATATTTAATTTTAAGTACAAACATATACCTAACCTTGAAATATTTCCGAGAACATTGGAAAGTAATCCTGTCAATTTGAAAGCCCAGGGTCTCAAGTGTGAGAAGGGGTGGATTCCGAAATGAGGGTGAGAGTAGGTTCCACTGGTAACAGGAAGGTCATGTTTGGGATAAGATTAGTTTGGAGAAGGTGTAGAGGATGTAGTCCGGCCCGAAAAGCTTACCTCATGTCTCTAAGGTATTGGAAATTCATGTCTGGGAAATTAACACTTCATCTGTAGGCTGTGGGGAACGCTAGAGAGTGGTGAAGCAATTTGGGACGTCGTCGGCTGGGGCTTCAACTGCAAATTAGTTTCATAAACACACAGTACAAAGTTTTCTTAAGTTTAAGGTAAAAAAATATTCATGTAAATGTTGGTCAATAAAATGTTCCTAAGTGAGTAGTAATATTAGCGTCATGTAATTACTTTTTGTTTTTTTTTGGTTTACTGTATGAGATTTAGAAGGGACATAGAAAAATACAAGTTATTTTCTGATTCCATGACAATTTCAGAATTTTATGGATTTCAGAATATTTACAAGATCCGGAAAGGACCCTTCATAAATATGCAGTTTTTTATGGCAAAATTGGGAATCAAAAATGTAAAGTGATTTTTATTGTCTTAGATGTCGTTTATTTTGAACATTGTACATTATTTATACCTTATTTTGCCCATCGCCCACTTTGAAAATATTATTTTTTTTAGCGCCCCCCAAATTTTTTTACTTGCTGGGCTCAATTGTCAACAAAGCAATTCTGTTATATTTAGTACCAGATTGCTACCTTCTTCCTTCTTGTATTCATTATAAAGTGTCTTCTTCTTTTCAATTCTCAATAATAATGCACGTTGGTACGTGACTGGCGTGTTTTTGTCTTTTTTAGACCATACTTTTTTACCTGCCCACACCCTCACTGTGCCATCTCAACGCCCCCTAATTTTCTTTGGCTCTTCTACCGCCCCCCTGAAAGTCTGTAATCTAATTTTCTCTGGGTCTTCTACCGCCCCCCTGAAAGTCTGAAACGCCCACGGGGGGGCGTTATCGCCCACGTTGAGAACCTATGATTTAGACCTAAAATCCTTTTTGAGACTATCGTCGCCTTTAAGTTCAAATTATTCTGCTGTTAGTCTGCTGGTTTCATGTAAAAAAATACGAATAAAAGCTAAGTAATGAATTAGAAAATGCTAATTCTCCGCTATAAAGTTATTGAAATTACCTGCATTTTCTTTTATTATTTATCACAAATTCTATCAATTTACTTTTTTAGAGGAATACTATTTATCATTGTCTAAGTTTTCTCAATATCATTAGCACACAACTCCAACACCTCTATCTTCCCCATCTACCCGGATAACGTAACTAAGGCAGTTGAGTGAAGTATCCTTGGTTCGTCCCCTGGGAGATGCGGGCGGGCCTGACCAAAGGTATTTAGCACCTCCCGTGTCAGAAATCATGTCTGCGTCTAGTCTTGATGAGTTTATTCGGAGGATGGGGATGGGAGGCTGTGCTAACAAGCTTATATAGTTGGAGGAAGGTAGTAGTCAGTTTATTACTTTAAGGTAGTAAGGAACAACCGAATATATATGCATACCTAAGAGTATTTTTGACGTTTTTATTTAACACTTCCTTACCGGACCGGGGAAACGCACTTACACTAACGAGAGTTTTACGATGTATCTAAGTTGTTTTTTAAACCACATACTCAATAATTTGGGTAATCTTAGAAAAACTATTTGGTCATCGATTTGCATTAAAAAAATTAATATCGCATTACTATTTTTCTTAAAATGAAATTGTTTATAACAAATTCCGGCGAAAAATCTGTGCCACCCGCCTCCCTTCCCCTCTGTTCGGGCGTACCCCGTCCCTATCTGCTGAATGTATCGGGATAATTCTAAGCGATAGCAAGTAATTTCTAAGTTGTTAGTGGAAAGGACTAGATCGCGTTCGTTTACACTGCGCATCTCGTTTGCTCTTTTTACAATGTTATAATGTTCGCTTGCCGGTCAAAGATCATTCGGTCTGAGTCGTTTCCGGTGAACGCCAATCGTCAGTCGAGATTCGGAAACAAGGTGTTATGTTGGCTATCGGCCCGCCTTCTCTGTTTTCTATGGAAAAATACACGTTATGGTCTAAATTCATTAGAATATGAATTTTGACTTTATTTATCAAACGATTTTGAAAATGACTACTGAAATACGATGAATATACTTCCCTCTAATTATTATAATAACAAATTACAAAAAAATATGTCATTAACACCCTTTAATAAGCAAAACAAATTGGGGTCCCCGAGTGACCCCCCTTCGGGTCATGTGTGATTTTTTTCGTTCCGGGACGAAAAGGTTAAACTTAAAACATAAAAAAATAGTAGTTATTGGACAGGTAGGGTCGGAGTTACTTGGCTGAGTGATCAGTGATGATATGTGGTAGACAGTTTTTTTTGTTTGGTTTTGAAGAAAATAATAAATAAAAAAACATGAAATAAGTCACCAGTGACGAAAATTTTATATACATTTTTTACTCCGAATAATGTCAGGAATTCCTGGTTAAATTAAGCCAAGTACTTCCTTTAACACCCTTTATTATGCATCATACAACTGTACTTTGCTAATAACATACATAACTAATTTGTAAAATTTTCAGAGTGATATAAATTATTTTCGGATTATTACAGTCAGTTTTTTATTAAATTTTTAATATTGTATTACAATTCGTGACCATTTTATTATTTGTTTCAAATTTTTCCTTCATCTTTATACACGCATTATTCCTATTTATTATTCCTTGTTATAATTACGCCTACCTACATTAATTAGTTAAGATTAAGAACTATTCTCATCCTAGACGAAATTACAACGACATTCTATGAACGAACAAAATAGGTACTATTAACATACAAATAGATAACATTTAATATACCAGTCACTTGTAATAAAACGAAATGTGTGTGTCTAAATGAATAAATGTAACCAGATTCGAATTTCCAGTAGTACCAGAAATCCTTTACCCCGACTGTTTACAAAAATTTGGCTTATTTTTTACACTATTATACAGACAGTTAACACGTCAAACGCGTTAATGAAATAAAAAAAAACAATAATTGAAGTGGGTGAAATTTTTTTTTAATATAACTGCTACAAAACAAAAAAAATAACAAAACATGTTGACTACTTTTTGGAACAAACATTTGTCAATAATCAACACTTACATAATAAAGGAAGGACCTCTTTGAGTCTTTGAGTATTTTAATTTTAATTGCGTTTAAAATCACGACATTCTTATTACACGTGTTAAATGAAATAAAAAAGAATAATTGATGGTGACGGGTGAAACAGGAGCCACGAACTCACCCGAAGTCAGCCGAAGGTTCGGCAGATTTTCTGCGGAAACCGAAACTGATGCCGAAACTAGATTTTTTTGTCGAAACTTGCCGAAACCGAACCTTCGGTCGGTCACTAATATTTTTATCAAACGTTTCTTTTTAATATTTATAAAAAAAAAAACTGCTTTTAAATAAATTAGATAGTTGAAAAAATAAAAGTCATTCATTCATTAACATCATAAATAAAGAAAGATTATTGCAAAATATTTCGCCTGGGATGCTGTTAACACTCGGGCCAGAAAAAGGTTGACTGTACTTCCTAATTATTTTGTGTGAAAAAGGGTTTGATCAGCCGAAAGTAGGTAATACATGTACTACAATGTCATTCACATTTTCATGCATTTTTTGTGATTTTAGTAAAAGTTTCCAATTTCTTAGATTTCATAAATCTCCGGTAACATCGGAGCATTAGCAAAAAAGTGAGTACGTCGAGGCGCCCGGATGGCGATCAGGGGCGTGTAGCCTCTTACCCCGTGCCCCGGCTGCCCCCGTCTCCCCATTGGTCCACCCTAATCGACTATGTAATCCATCACACGGCACAGGTCTCAGGACGGGGGAGTGGAAGGCGGGGATGATTAGTGAGGGGGAGGCGGGTGGATTGTTGCCTGAACAGCGAAACGCTCGTGTGACGTGTTTTTTCTTCTAATAACACGAGATGAACAACACACCCATAAGGGAAACAGTTTGGAAGACGGAAAAGATATCCGTTTTCAGTTAAGAATTATTATTTTGCGAAAGAAAATCAACCTACTTTCTAAACCAACCTCCAAAAAATTTTAGAATTTTTTTTTACCTTTTTTTTACCTTTTTTTAGCTTTGAAACAAAAGGCTTTGGAAAATAATTTCCTTCAGGGCCAATGTCATCTTGAGAGGTGCTATATGAAGAGTATTTTTATGTAAAGGAAGGTGAGGAAGTTCTGGAAACAGTGTGTTTAGCAGTGACTGACGTACGAATCCATCCCTCCAACTGAGAGAACAGCTGGAGTGATCAAAATCTAAACTGACCTCTCCCGATCCGGCTGGCATGCAGCTAGAGAACAGGCGCATCCGCCGCCAAGACCTATACACACCTCACCCAATGAACCTCTACTAAGTCACCAAACGAAACGAACCACTTGGGGTAACCTATGGTAGAGGTTATCCAATAAATTGTTTCCGGGGCGACGGTACCCGCCTACCAAATTGTGAGGCGGGTATTGAACCAAGTTTTGTATTGTGTACTACCACAGACCGGAATTCTGTAAGTTTTAACTTAAACTTTAAAAATCACGAGATTGTCTTAATTCTTGACAAATCAGTTCCAATTTTGAAAATTACTAAATTTATTTTTCTTATAAAAATATTTTACTATATGCTACATGAATAGGTATCGCTTGTCTGAATTTTTTACACAGTGAGTTCCAATTTTCAAAACGAAACTCAAATTCAAATCAAATCCAGGTTACAGAGTTAGTTGAACCAAAGTTACGTAGATATTATAATACACAACCGAAATAAGTATTTTTGGTAATGATGGGAATTAATATATTATTTTAGAGAAATATTTATAAAACAATCCCATAGACGATGTGCAATTTATTGTACATGTTTAATCAGCTAATGGAATTCCTAACTATTTTTAGTCATTTTCACCATGTATATCTGGGGTTTTAAAATAGTCGTTTTCTGACAACTTTAATAATGTTAAATGGAAAAACAAGAAGGTTTCTGAGGGAAAAAAAATTGCACAGGTAACTACATAATTAATTAATCAGATTTGAACTTTTTTTATATAAGCTCCACACAGGAGGTCTTGGGGAAAAAAACCCCTCAGAGCCCATGTAATCTTTGAGGTTACTGTGAAGAGGGTCTTTTTAGGATATGAAGGAGAGGATGTTCTGGAAAGATAAAATGTATGAAGGGTGGGCAGGAATCCGGGGGTCAGTGTCTCAAGATGTAACAGGCGCATGAATCCAACCCTCCCACTGCGGTGCTAGGTTATGTTCCGAGAGAGTCCTGCAGGAGCGATCAAAATATCTTGCTTAACCAGTCTCTTCTGATCCGGCCCGCCACGCAGTTGGTGGGCAAACATATCCACCGTCAATACCTGGACAAACCTTAACCCATGTACCTGGGCACCACTGCTAAGTCACCAAAAGTAGCGAAGCTGGAGTGAACTGTGACAGAGGCGGCGGGCCATACCTACCTCCCAAATTGATTATAAAGTGGAAGTGGAAAAAAAGCGCGAATCAGTGAATTGAAAAAGTTTTCAACATATTCCTATTGCTTTCGTTTACGAGATTACTTCTAAATTTAGTTTAATCTGCGATAAAAACTTTGGAAATATAAAGAAGATGTTTCATGTGGCAGTCATTAAGTGGTTTATTGTCAAAACAATTCCATTTGAATGGACGCAGGGGACCTGCAAGTGTACCTTCAATAAACCAAGAGATAGAATTACAGAACAGAAGTTGGACAATGATCACTTCAATTGCACAATCAAAACCCTGTTACACTAAAACCATAAACTTAGATATGATTAGTATTACCCGTTGTCAACCATAAACCATATAACGGCAACTTTCATATCATGAAAGTTATAGCTATACTTAAATACTCAAACTTCTTGTCAGTATGCATCACATTGTTTGCATTATTTCAACCCTTCGATAAAACCAAGCGCAGAAGGTGTTTACGTCAATTGAAATTAATAAGAAATAATAATATTTTTATTATTTTTTATTTTTACTTTTATGAGTAAAACCTCAAATATTTAATTAAATGAAGACACAATGAGTGAAACCGAATCGAAAATCTGGAAACAGAAAAATCAGAAAAAGATATTGGCACCACTGGGACTCGAACTCAGGACCTCCAAGTCCACTGCGCCAAGGTGTCGATATTAAATTCGGTCACTTTTAACTGTGTCATACTTCGACTAAAAATCATCCATATTATCTTCATTTTCTTAACGCATATTTTATTGGCTGCCATCTTTATGTATGATTGCAAGATTCAAACCCGAACTAAATGTAATCTAGGTAGTGTCTGGATAAATTTGTATCCATTTTATTTAATACGCGACATCTATTGACTTTTCTGCAAGTCTAGGATGGATATTATTATTTTTTTTATTTTACCTTTTAACTTTGGACTGCGTCATAAAAGCTAAAAAAAAAAAAATAATAATATCCATCCTAGACTTGCAGAAAAGTCAATAGATGTCGCATATTAAATAAAATGGGTAAAAATTTGTCCAGACACTATCTAGATTGCATTTAGTTCGGTTTTGAGTCTTGCAATCATACTTAAAGATGGCAGTCAATAAAATATGCGTTAAGAAAATGAAGATAATATGGGTGGTTTTTAGTTGAAGTATGATTTATTATGAGTCAAATTTTATAATAGTTTTATCTAATTTTTGAACAATTAACATTAAGAATATTACGGTCTTAAAGTAAAGTCACCATATCCATGGTTCGATCAAAAATCATAGCGAAACCTTCAAAACCGCAGTCGACAGTTAACACCCACATCTTGAAAGTCCCTTTGAGTGTTAAAGCCGAAGATTTTTATCTATATATATATAATACATATAAATCAAAATATGTTTGTTTCTGGGGTATATATGTAAATATATATATGTATATATGCCATGCGTTGCTAAAACATTCATCCTATTGCGATGAAACTTTGGGGAATTGATGTGTGAATGTCTGCAATGGTTTCTATACACAATAGTGAGTTTTGGCATCATGAAATTAAGCATTGCTATTATTGCTAACCGTTCATCCGATTTTGATGAAAATTTGGGGATTTGATGTGTGCATTATCGCGATGGTTTCTATGCACAATCGTGAGTTGTGGCATCATGAAATTATGCATTGCTAACCGTTCATTCGATTGCGATTAGTGAGTGAGTGAATGAATGAGTGAGTGAATGAGTGAGTGAGTGAGTGACCTAATACCATGCGAGCGAAGCCGCGGGTAAAACCTAGTATAAAATAATTTTACAACACCACGTTTGGTAAAAATGACTTCGTAATAATAATATACGTGAGATTAAAACCGGAAAAAGATAAAAGACCCCAATAATTTGTAGGTAACATAAAAAGAAAACAATCAGCCAAGCCTTCCTTAAGACACTCAATTTATCACCGAAGGAAAGGTCCTGATACAAAAGAAAACACGTTAACGGTCGATTTAGCCCGAATTGAAGACAAAGGGTTTCCTTTTAATCCAAGACGGCATTCCATCAAGGCTTTGATTTGCCGGGACCCTTCGCCACAGGTAGGGGAGGACATGGCCGCAGAATGCGCCAAATTGCCCCCATAAATCGGAAATCACTTTGCGGAAACAACCCCCGCCCCCTTCTTCGCTACCGGAACAGGAAGTGAAGTAGTCGCGACAGAAAGGTGGGTTGAACGATGTTTGCTCTGTTAACAACGTGTTCTTGGTGAATGACGAATAGAGAGAGAATAGGCACAGAGGTGAACGAGATCAGATATTATATGGTTTATTTTAAACGGATGAGTACTTGTTTTTAGTTTACTTTAGGATTCAAAATATTTACTTGTTCGTCTTTAATTGTCCATCGCAATTGTGGAGAGGAATCCAGGGCGTTTTCACGAAGAGAAATATTAAATCTGTTTTTTTCGTGGAACAGTTTTAAGTGGTAATCCCCTTCCTCAAATACACATTCATTTATAATAGACAAGACGAATAATAAGAAAACTCCATACATTTGTGAAAAGCCATCTTCATTTAAAATTAAGTGAAAAATGACGAATTTCGAAAAAAGAGAAATATCCACATATTTGGCAAAAATATAAGTTTCATAAAAGCGAAATGTCAATACTTTTTAATTTTTTTTTTAAATATGAATACTGCACAAGAGTCCCAACTGCTCCCGAATTCAATCCCGCGACCTTCGGATTGCGAGTCAAGAGCCTTACCGCTTGACCCCGCCGGCCGTCAAACATTCATTTTAGTTCCACTATGAAATTATTATTTTTATTTAAAAAATGTTTGCTTTCACTTTCAAAGTACAAAGCACTTAAACATGTTAATATATCATAATATTTTTAAATATAAGAGGTTAGTACTTAATGTTGATACGTACACAAAAAATCCTAACAATACATTTGAGAATCGAAATTTTAGGGAATCACAAATAAAGTTTATTTTTTATAACTCGGGGCCCACTCAGACATTGAACTAAGATAATAATGGCTATTTTATATACCTAGTTATTTCACTTTTATTTAAATTAAGTATGTAGATATTTCACTTTGTGAAAATGTATCATTTTCTAATACATATAAAGCAGGCGTAGATTAAAAAAAAAATTTTTAGTCATTTTGTAGACACCTACATAGAAAATAAGAATAAAAATAATAAACACAATAATATAAGACAAAACAAAGTTATATTATTGTCATATTAAATTAAATGACAACAATATAAGCGAAACTCAATCGAAAATCTGAAAACTGAAAAATAAGAAAAAGATATTGACACCTCTGGGACTCGAACCCAGGACCTCTCGCTTTCCGGGCGAACGCGAACTATTTTCAGATTTTCGATTGAGTTTCGCTTATATTGTCTTCATTTAATTAAATATTACAATTTCAGGTTTTACTCATAAAGTTAAAATAAAAATTAAAAAATTAATATTATTGTGTTTATTATAATTATGTATTCCCACAAAGTGTTTGCTACACGTGAAAATTTAAGAATTAAAAACAGTTTCGGGTAGACATATAGCTTTTGTGAAAACGCTCCTCTATTGCGAGGTGAAAAATACCTATTTTATCTTTATTTTTTTTTATTTATTTTTCTATATACAGTATGCTTACATTGGGTTTATCGATGCCTGTCTCACTGGGATATACCTGTGTCGAGACAGTCTTTGGTGGACGTCTGTTTAAGATTGATGATTTGATCCAAGATGCCGTGCCGACGCCGTTATCCATACAATAAAAAGAAAAATAATAAAAAAATCATATAGTGTGGTTAATTGCATTGTCTACATTGGCTAAATAGTTACATATCTGGTAGAACCTTATTTGTTAAAATAAAATCTTTTATATCTAAACCATTTTCCGCCACTAGTGGCGTACCGCAAGGTAGTCATCTTGGCCCAATTTTATTTCTTGTTTTTATAAACGATATAGTCAACTGCTTCAAAGACGTTTACGTATTGCTTTTCGCTGATGATATTAAATTATATAAAGAAATATCTCTCTTAAACCATTGTCAAGTTCTTCAATTTAATATGGACATGCTAAATAACTGGTGCTCACAAAACAATTTATATTTAAATGTAGATAAATGCAAAACATTGACCTTTTCCAGAAAAAAAAATTATTGCTTTTTGACTATTCAATAAATGAAATAAATTTAGAAAGATTATCCGAAATGCGAGATCTTGGCATAATAATGGATGAAAAACTAGACTTCACGGTCCACATTCAACAAACTGTAAATAAGGATATGAAAACATTAGTTTTTGTTTTAGGAACAATTAAAAACTTTGAATCGTTACAAATCATTAAACTGTTATACATATCCCTTGTAAGAAGCCTAATGGAACATAACTCCATAGTCTGGTCGCCCTTCTACAAAATTCATATTCATAATTTTGAAAAAATTCAAAGAAAATTTCTACGTTACGTAAATTTTAAACTTAACATCCCTTTAGAGAACATAAATTACCAGTCTTTAATGAATATGTTAAATATTCCAATTTTAGAAAACAGACGAAAAATTAACGACCTAACCTTTTTATTAAAATTATTAAATTCTAAATTCAACTGTTGTGAACTCCTGCAATTGATAAATCTACTCGTACCTACACGATCGACTAGACAAATATTAACATTTCATATACACACATCTCATTCCAACTATAGTTTGCATTCTCCAATACAGCGTTTACATAGCCTTGGTAACCAATATTTAAACAATATGGATGTATTTGATAATAAATTAAATTTATCAAACTTTAAGCGACGTATGTGCCAACTATTTATTCCTACTTCTTAAACCATCTTTATCTCTATTTTTACTTACCATATATTCTATGTTACCTGCTTTGTGTCAACTCTTATATTTGGTGTTATCTATATTTTCGTTCTTATATTTTATGTTATCTTTAGTTTGTTTCTTATATTTTATGTTATTTCCTATATTTTATCAAAAACATGTACTGAACTATATGTAAAAGCCCTATGGGCGTTTAAATAAATAAATAAATTAGCGTCCAAGAACACTAATAAATACCGCAACGTCTCAGTATTCTCATAACCGTCATGAGATGCGACTAAAGTATTCGATATCGTAAGAAAGGGCGCTTCATTTATGAGACTATACCGAGAACAAAAATTAAAAAAAAATCACAATGATTTTTAATCTTTGAAGAACAATATGTGTAGTTTTCTTTGTTTCAAACAAAATACGTTTTTATTTGAAAATAATATTACCTTTTATATCCTACTATATTACCAATTTCACCCTACGGGGTAGTTTGGTTTTTCTCGTAAACCTACAACCTGCTTCCGCCCGTAAAATGGTAAAGGGGGAAGCCTGTTGCGCAGGCTGACGCGCGACACGTCAAATGATTGAGTCATCATTCAGGGACCTACGTCTGGAGGTGGAGGTATTCTTATCTGGAACACATTGCAATTTATTTCAAGAGTCGTGGTTTCAATTCCATGGAACACAGCTTTGAACGACGCAAGATATAACTTGAACTTCGGCACATATCGCTTTCAATATATTTGTAAAGCAGTCAATACCATTTGTAAAGCAGTGTACCTTGTTCCTATTCACTTGAATATTGTATGAATAATGATTAAAACAATAATGTTTACGACTCAATGATGTAATAAGATATATTTTTCTCGTATGAAGAGATCATTAAATTTGTGGTTTATTTATTTAAGAGACTAATTTTGGAAACAGAAAATGCAACCACTAATATTTTTTTTAGCTGAAATGCTACGCTTGTAACATATATTTCCATAATGCACAGCGTATATTTTCAAGTTAGGAAAAATAAATAAATGCCTTTTTAATAAAACTAAAAATGAGTGTTGAAATAAGGACCCCAAATGTTTGAATTGTATTCAACCTGACTTCTAACCAAAGACGTGTATAGTAATTTTATGGTTTTTAATGCCTTCTTTGTTTTAACTGGTGCGAGGGTGGAAGAGTAGATATTATAGACTCTTATCTCCATATGAAAGGATCCCTAGACACTATAATAATGAGATAATGGCCATCATAATATGTTCTCACGTCATTTCTAATAATACAAATTAAATTATAAAAAAATAGTCACCTAAGCAACAGTATTTAAAAAAATGAGGAAGATAAAAAATTCTTGGGATACATTATTGGAGTCACATTATGTAACCGAATTTGAATATCCACTGTCGTAAAACTATTCGAAATAACCTTTTTTCTATTATTTTTAGAAACATACAAGATGAGATTGTTTAAAGCAATAAGGTAAGTAGGTCATTTACTAACGATAATTACGAACACAGCGAAATACTTAGCCCAATGATTTAAGTATCCTGCATAATCGACAACCGACAGAAATACATATTTTTTGTTTATAGTATGCAAAAAAATATTACGAATGGATAACGTTTCGTTAACGAAAAACGGTTCGTTACATACCAGAACTTTTAAAACCGACGCTTAGTCGCCCTAGCTGAAGGTTTTGAAATATAAACACTAAAGTAATATTCAATTTTTTACGAGAAAAACTCTCTTTTTATAACTTTTGAAGGTTATTCCCATCAACGTAATATATCATTGAAGAAGAAGATAACACTTTTAAATCTAAATGAAAATATGAAAGAAAACAAGACACAGAAAAACAGAAAAAGACAATGGTCGCAACTGGGACTCAAACCCAGACCTCTCGTCTAACCGGGACGGCGCGTTTTCCAATTTCGCTATTGCCACCTTCTGTCAAACCGTCATATTTGTCAATCTCATATTTCAAATATTTAGAATCATTAATATTATCTTCAACTAGTTCTAAAGTCAATAGTTCCATATGAATAAATTCGGATACATTTATCCGAGACGCTATTCAGGTTACAAACCAATTCTTTGAATGATTGTTTCCAATAAAAAGAGTAGTTGCCTATAATATGGAAAAAGAACTAGTTGAAGATAATATTAATGATTCTAAATATTTGAAATATGAGATTGACAAATATGACGGTTTGACAGAAGGTGGCAATAGCGAAATTGGAAAACGCGCCGTCCCGGTTAGACGAGAGGTCTGGGTTCGAGTCCCAGTTGCGACCATTGTCTTTTTCTGTTTTTCTGTGTCTTGTTTTCTTTCATATTTTCATTTAGATTTAAAAGTGTTATCTTCTTCTTCAATGATATACTAAAGTAATATTTTGCTCCAGGAAACCGATTGATTTCAGCGACACCGGTATGCGGCAAATAGGTCAATAAAATATTTTTTTCTCATGCAAAATGAGAGTAAATGGTTTTAATATCAATATCAATTTTTAATCCAAGAGTCGTGTAATGCGAGAAATTTCTGTAAACAAAAAATATCAAATTGCTAATCCAAAGGTTTTAAGAGAACATTTTCCCTTATTTTGGTGGTAGCATTGTATTTATTTTACGCGTGAAAGCGTTGAGCCAAGAGAAAAACTTGTTTACACGGTTGGATGAAAAAATTCTCTTCCGAGTAATATTATGAACAGGGCACGATAAAGGCGAGAAGGTATGGTAGACAAATGAAGGATGCCAACGCGCGTTAGTACGGCGCCAGCGAGCCGCCTACTATCTCTGGGACACTCAGGTATGGAGGAATCTCGTATTAAAAATCTTCCGCCGATATATGTTTTCTACGTGTACAATAAGCCACGACTCGATATGTGCTCCTGGTAGATTATATTTTTTATTTCACTATTATAATATTATGGTGTATTTCAGTGGAATTAATAGCTTTCTGGCTAACTTCCTGGCTTCCAGGAAAGTGTTTTAGAAAATATTTATTATGGAACCGTTTATTTATAAATTCGCTATTCATTTCAAGAACTCCACCAATACAACATGTTTTTGAAGTCTTCTGAGCCACAGCTACTGATTGGTTTGTACTCCTGTATTTTTAGGTTTTTTTTAAGCTGTGATTTGAAGTACATGTTAGTTCATTAAAAATTCAACCAAATACGTTGTTCTTTTACTTATAGGTAGATTAAACCTTGTATTTTTTAAAACTATGTATAGCAATTAGTTTGAAATAAAGGAAACAAATATATAATTTTTTGAAAATCAAAAACTTTTATTTTTCAATACGAGTTTTTGTGGACATAGTACAAATCAATCCTCAGCAAGCGAATTGTTATATACTTTTGAGAAAGTCTTATCTTTTTTAGAAGATCAGTTTTATATACGAGTACTAGTGCTGTATATAGGTACCTACCTAGTGCCGTATAGTAATTAACACCTCATTAATTGTTTAAAATTCTAGATTGTGTTCGTTACACCTTCACTAAATTCACAACGTCATTTGTATATCTGAAGCAGCAAATACTCTTGAACTTATCAGCATAAAATTTATTCGTAAGTATAAGTTTATAAGCCTGTGACGTATAAGAAGTCCCAAAACTTGATGTGCGTTATACCCCTAAAAATAGTGATTTATGTATTTATTTCGGGGACAAAAATAGTATATCAAAAGATGGTTATCCGCAATTGCCTAAATAATGTATTAAAATGTATTAAAACCTGTAAAGCGAACGTTTTCCTGCAAAGGCGACTCTTCCAGATGGCATCCACACGTTAAAATACACCTTAGGTTTACAATATAATATTTCGTAAGAAACAAATCCGGATTCCCAAGTAGATCCGACTAGAGCAAAATTCACAATGTTTAATTGTAGGTGAGTTGCTCAAACGGACAATCGGACGTTATCTGTGGTGCATTTCAATGGGCATACTATGTTTAGTGCCATGTTCTATTTGACATGTTCAGGTCAGTATTTCCATCATGAGCTGTGGGGCTTTGAAATATTCATTTAATATAATTTATGTAACGTACCTACCTTGAAAAATTGTTGTCAAATACTCAATATCGAAGAAATATCTGGAATTGACAGAGAACAAATTTGCACTGGTAAAATTTTATAAAAATAAATTTAAAATTAATTTGTTGACGACAATAAAAAAACAATTTAATACGTACCTACTCAAGTTCTGCTATAAGAATCTTTAACTTAAAAATTGTATTTTAAGCCACTACTTTTATCCGATGAGCATATAATAATATTAGGTACCTACGTGATAGGTAGGTACCTAATAAAAAACATATTAACCTTGTACAGCAGTTGCCATTGGTATAAATTACTTACATAAAATTTGATGGTTTAAGATTCCCATCTTAAAGTCACACAAGTATTTTTATCCATCATGTGGTTTCATTTCTTATAGTTATAGTAATATCTGCTATACCTATTACTAATACAACTTATTATCTCTGGAAGATGATTATTAAATTGTAAACGAAACAAATCCCCTGCAATAATCCATTCCTTTATCTAAACTCCAGTCGTGTAGTAGTTATTACTTCTACTCCGTATGCCATTAGGCATTTCGCAGCACATTGGCGGGGACATTAGTTTTTTATTCGGCACTTAACAACCGACAAAGGGCCGCGGGCCGATAGTTCCCTACTCCTGGGGGAGACGCCCAATTTGTGAACAATTTGTATTCAGGAGAGAGAACGTCTTTAGTCTTTATGCCGAGGACGTCGGGGAGGTGTACTTAACATCGAAATACCTTCAAATGTCAGGTATAGTCAACTTGGACTCCCCTCATTTGAATTCTGTCTCTGTACTTAAAAATAAAGACTGTAAAAATACTATTAATAGAGCCCAAAGTAATAATTATTAAAAAAAAGACTTTTGTGAAGTACGGGGCCATCCGTAAATTACGTCACACGAATTTCATGATTTTTTTACCCTCCCCCCCGTCCCTGTCACACACCGTCACATTAGCGAGACCCCCTCCCCCCTAGTGTGATGTCACATATTTTGCAATTTTACATCTAAAAACAATCAGAATTCAGATTTTTACATGTGACGTCACAGAGCTGATGACCCCACCATACCCCTTGTCACACAATGTCACACTCCTCTACACCCCCCCTCCCTTAATGTGTGACGTAATTTATGGATGGCCCCTAAAGTACAAAATGGCGAAGAAAAAAATCTAAGTGCCATAAACCAAATTTTTTGGTACATATTTCGGATTGTTGCCTGTTGGATTAATATTTGCCCTGATGATAGTCAACCTCCCATAATTATTAGCAGAAGATAGCGAACATATAAGAAGTTGTAGTACTAACTGCCCACACCCAGCGGAATAATGACGTCTCTATAAAAGGAATGTCATGCGGCTGAAAATTGTGGAATAGTAGAATGGGAGAGAGAAGAAGCTAGGGGAGAAGGTGCAATGATCATTATCAGATCTAGTCACTTAACGTAGCTCTCTAAAGTCATTATAAGTCATTACGAGTTTTTCAGTAAAAGCATAAATTTAGAAAAATTATATAAAGGTACTCATATAAATTAAATATAAAGTTTGAAACATCTCGTCTCAAGATTCAAAGCGCTGTTTGTGCCCGCCACGATTCTCAGGTTAGATCGTCTTCATCAAACCAGGGGTTCAGGGAGCAATCAAGTTTGATATGGTAATAATAACGAGGGGGTGGTGTGGGTGTAATAGGGGGTAGGAGGCAACGCTCAGACGTCGTGGAATCTGCGAGACGTGTCGGAGTTATATTATTATTGGACTTCCTGGGGAGAGCGGTGACGGCCTGATGAAAGGGTGGAAATGTAGGTGGAAGGTGCCATTATCTGAGAAATTGAGTAGACTCATTTTTGGCGTTTTTAATTTTCCTGAATTAATTTATTTATTTATTTGTTATAAAAATACATTAACAGTACAAGGAAGCTTTTGACGTCCAACTCGGAAGGACTCCCGTTCTAGGACAATCAAATTGATAGATAGCATTTTTTATAATATTTCTGACTCTGTCCTGCCTAAATCTAGTAACAATTTTGTTATTTTTGAATACTAGAAAAACAGTATACAAGAGAAACAGTAAAAGAACATAAAATAAAAATTTTGGAAACAAAAGAGATATCGATTGATTGGAAACATAAGGCGCTCATAACATCTAATTGTCAGAATTACTACTAACATGTAATTAAATGCCTTATTTTCACGGCTTGAGCGAAACTTAAAATATTTTATGTAGAGTTAAGATATCAGTATAAATTTAAATGAAGTAATCAATATTCTTAATTTATTGTGGAATATATATTATTACGGATGATACCTTTAAGTATCTACCTATATTCCCACTTGTTATTGGATGTGGTTTTAGGAGACAAAGAATTGTTGAGGTTTGACTTTTGTGTTATCTCTGCCGTGAATAGGAAATGACAGATAGTATCAGCCGTGTTTCTTCATAACTATACATTTACATCAGTATAACAAACCATCAAATAATGCACATGGAAAAATACAACCGCAGCTTTGTGTTCTTGGATAGCTTGAGGTTAAAAAATACTGATAACTATCTGAATTCAGTGGTATATACACGATTATCAGGTAACTACATACCTACTAGTGAGTATCTACCTGGGAAAGTTTTTTATGGTAACCTTCAAATATGATATAAAATGTCCCAGGAACGGAAACGACAATGATTTGAGTGGCTTTGAGATGACCATGAAAAATATAATGTAATGTTCAATGTTATTGTGTGTATTTTTTTTTAAATTTTTATAAAATATATTTCATTCCAGGACAATATTCATGAGTTACAATACATTTAAGGATGGGAGGAACTTTAGGAACTTAAAAGTGGGAGGTAAAAGGTACATTTTTAAATTGGTGTTTTGATATCAAACATATAAATTTTACGTGCAATACAGTACAAAAATTGAAAAAAAGAGTGTTTAAGTAGAACAAATAACAAGAGAAAATAAAAAGGAACAAACAAGGATATAAATTTATAAATACAATAATTACAAATCTGGGAAAAAAAGGAGATGAAAAAAGAAAAAAGACAAAAACAAAACATAACAAGAAAAAAAAAGCTATTTAAAAAATATTCTTTTAAAACATTTATTTGATTTTTTTTATTATGCTGGCTATTTTTATACATCGATCGTCCAGTTGATTATTCAGACATCTCAGGAAAATCAAAATTTGAGAAAAAATCAAAATGCAGTTATATGTAAAAGTGTATTTTTAGTGTATTTTTGCATATTTAGCCAACTATTATTGCCACTATTTTTGTTATAATTTTTATTATTAAATTGTAATTGAATCATCTTTGTATGTAAATTTTTGGGCAACATGCCTGTTTTATGTATTAAAATAAAAATAAATAAATCAGTGTAGATTACTTATTATAACCAAAACCACATCAATTTTAATGTACAAAAAATTTGTAGTGGATTAAACTAAGTGTTGATGTTGTCAGAGTCATTAGTAGGATATTTCAAAATATCACACTAATTTACTGGACCGTTATGCCTCCCGGTGTTATTTTATAGCATACCCAATACGTTAAACACAGACCTGCGTAAATAATATTTGATTTATGATGAGCATTCGAATATTGTTTTCCTCACTATCTCACAACTTAGTATTTGGAGATGTCTGACTAATCAACTGGACGATCGACACATCTGGAGGAGAATTATATAGTGCTTAGGCAATCAGGGCCGGCCCCAAGCCAAACAGTGTCGGTGCGAGTAAAATTCGGCACCCCTTGACAAAACCAGTATACGCCACGGCAGGTGATCACTGTAAACAATAATATTTAAATGAAGTGCATGTTTGTGTAGCATCAGTTTATAAAAAAAATATCTTAAGGGCGATGTTTTAGGTGTAAGATATCAAGGGCGCCTTGACGCATTGGCAATTCGGTGCCCGGAGTGGATTGCTTCAATTGCTAGGGCCGGCTATGGGCAATATAGTTCAGAAATTTTATACATTATTTTTTATTTATTTACGCTTATGTAGGCTTTAACATATATATAACAACATTTACGAAATTATACTCGTAAATAGTGCAGGAAACGACTGTTCAAAACACTTGCACAAAAATAAATATAAAGTAAAAATATTATTGAATTTGATCTACACAGTACGTAGGTACAAAATATTTAAAAAAAAATCCAAAATATTTTTTTTTCTTTCAGCCGACAAAATACTGTTAAGTTAGTCAATTTAAATAGCTTTATCAAAATATTCCCCTACTTGATGAAAGAAACTTCAATAAGGTATGCTTATATATTAAAATTAATGTACTAAATATATCAACAAAATCGGAGTATTTGTTTCCTAGCTGTTGAATCCGTCGTATAGGAGTGTAATATTGGGACGTTGATGTAGAATTGTTCAAATAATATGGTAGGTACTGTCTTATTGTTTTTGGAGTATTGTGGTTTTGCCCATTATAATTTCATTACTTTCGTATTAAAGAATGTTCCGTAAAATCAAAAGTCTTTTGTCTCGTGTTGGATTGTTTCCAGGGTTTTGGCATTCAGAGACTATAATTCTAATGGCCGCTCTCTTACATCAAAACTGAACACTTGTTATATTAGCGGAAGATCTATTTAATGCTACGCAATATCATTGCACTTTTTTAACAGACTGACTTGTTTATTCATTTTAATCTAAACGCATAAGTACTAGGAGGTAGCTAACGTGGTTTCCGTTATCACCAGGTACGAAAATTAACACTCGCGATTCTAACCACAGATGTCACTATGTCACCAGAAAATATCTCGCGGTAGATAAAAATGACGTTATCACACAAAAAACACACATTATAATGAAATGACAGGATTGATTATGGGCAGAACCAAACATTTTATCAATCCAGAGCACATTCTATATTATTAAAAACTAATATGCAGGTATTAAAAACATATTACATGTGGTGAAAAATAGGAATAGTCTGAGTGGAGCCGTCTTTAATTGTTTTTTATTTTTGTTAGAAATATATTCCATTTATTCGAAATTTCCAAAAGTGACGTAGTTGTGAGCTTTCAAATTGAACTTGGGTAAAACGTATGCAATTGTGACACGTGACTTTGGTACATATCATAATTCGAACGTCAGTGCTGCAGTAGATTTGTAAGGGGCCATCCATAAATTACGTCACACATTAAAAGGGGGGGGGGGGGGGGGGAGAGTAAAGAAGTGTGACATTGTATGACAAGGGGTATGGGGGTCATCAGTTTTGTGACATCACATGTAAAAATCTAAATTATTAAAACGCAAAAAAATTTTAGATGTAAAATTGCAAAATATGTGACGTCACACTAGGAGGGGGAGGGGGTCGCACAGATGTGACGATGTGTGACAGAAACGGAAAAGGGGGGGGGGGTTAAAAAAATCATGAAATTAGTGTGACGTAATTTATGGATGGCCCCTAACAAGGTTTTGGGCCGGCCGCATATCAACATACTGACGTCTTATATTTTCGGTAATAATCAGTGTTTTCCAAAAATTCAAAAAGTCCTCAGCAAGCTCTAACTACTATGATAAAGAAACGTGAAATTTTGTCGTTGGAGACAGCGATCTAATTATCTACGACGTTTAATTAAACAAAGAATATAATTATATACTTATATACTCGTACATCCGTGACCCCGTTAAATCTGCTCCACTCCCCCATCTTTTCCACTGTCTATCTATTCCACTCACTGGCACTAACTATTCATTTCACTCACCACTAGCGCGATTTCACCGAACTTCCAATACATTTGCAGACTTTTTCGATGTCTTCAGAACCTATATATATATATTTTTTTTTTTAAGAAAGACAAACATTCCCGGGTTGTGAATAACCCAAAAATGTGTGAAAATCTCCTAACACCACCACAGTAAGCCGAAAAAGTTGCTTGAGTCGTGATGGAGGACTTAGCCAATCGAGGAATCGAACACGCGACGCCCGGGTGGGAGACAATTCGCGATGCCCACTCAACCACTGACCGGTCGAAGCATAATAGTTGTGAATACAACTGATATGTTTCTTTATTGTAATTACAAAATGATAAGCATTGTTATGAGTTACCCAAAATCCTCTCATTTTATAAACTCATAGATCAGCGAACGAATAGGATAAGTCGCCTAAGAACACTTACAACACGTACTTTCACGCAATTTCACTCAGGTTCTATATAATCTGAGATGCTGTATGGAGGGTCTTTTTGAGGAGAGGAAGGAATGAACATTGGACTTGAAAAGACCCATGTTGTTGGAAGGAGGAAACACAGAAACCGGCAAATCGTTCCAAAGCCGAGCTTTTGAACATAAGAACGAGTTGAAGAAGCCACCCGTTTTCACGTGACAAATGACAACCGTGTACATACGTTGGACGCGCGTTTGGCGTATTTCCCGACTATGCACCGGTGCCGAAGGGATCAATGACGCTAGTTCCTCAGAGTATCTTCCATTGAAATACCGGTAGAACAATGATAGCATTCTCGCCCGATGCCTGTGCTTTAAAGATTGCAATGCGTTTGTTTAGTTAGGAGAATCTACCAAACGGACCTCCCGTTTCTGCACAAAGTCGAGGGTTTTTAAGATTTAAAAAAAAAGTTATTGTATTCGAAAAACACGTGAACAACTCCTAGAGAATAGAAGTCCTAGTGTTATTTTGGAGTATGACTCATTAAATTTGCTTATTAGATTCAATAAACTTGTTATTATCTCCAATGTTCTTCAATCCCAGTGTTTGAGATCACTTGATGTAAATGTATGTCTTTACATTATCGTGTGTTATGCGTTGTGTGTACATTAAATATATAACTAGACGAAACGTCCGTTCTGGTGGACGCCCTGTATAATTCTAAAACAAGAGAACTCGACACTGAAGGTTCCCAGCTGTCGATCGGATATCATCGGCTATTTCCATAACCGTTCGGGTATTAGACACGAACGGCGACTTTTGCCTCTCCTTTAAGTACTTCTGTCCTGACATCTATTGATACACTTCGAAACTACATATAACTACATACACTAACAACATCTGTTGAAGAACACTGAAACTACATTCATAGAACTAATTATCATAACTCACTTGTGATATGATATCGATCTCACAGAGTGAAAAATCCTAAATAAAATATTGTTTTACAAATTATCACAAAATTTCTATTTCATTTTCCAGAACATATTATTTCAGCAATGTAGCGACAATCGCACACCATTTTATGACGTTATTACCTACGGCACGCTACCTATTATAACAAATCACATATCGACGATACACTAATGCGGGCCAAAAGTACGGCACAGATCGTAAACGGCAATATTAATGGGCGTTTTTATGTCGATAAGTCGACCGTAAATAATATCCAAGTCCCCACTTGCCTCACAACACACTGAACAACTAAACATCACCTCATCATTTTTATTTACACCGATGCATATCAATATGAAGAGATTGGTATTTATGGATGAAATTATTAGTATTTGCTGGCGCACACCTGTCGGTACGAAACCAAGAGATTTTTTTTTTACATGAGCTCCACTCAGGAGGCCCTGAGGAAAATTATTTCCCTCAGCGCCTATGTCATCTTTGGGGAGGCTGTGTGGAGGGTTTTTTTTCAAGGAAAGGAAGGGGAGGAGAGTTCTGGGAAGGAAAAGGGTTTAGGGGTGGGTAGGAATCCGGGGTTCAGTGTGTCTTGGTCATCCGCCTCCAAGACCTAGACAAACCTCATCCCATAAACCCGGGCACCCCTGCTAAATCACCAAACGTAGCGAACCACTTGGGGTGACCAATGGCAGAGGTGTTGGTTATCCAATAAAGGGACGGCGGTACCCATTCCCGCCTCCCAAATTGATATTATAATCGTAGGAGAATTTATGAAGCTTAAGATGAAGCCATGCAAAATAATGCAATATCATTAAAAATCATGTTTTTTTTTTTTTTTACAGTTCATACCGCACAAGAGTTCCAACTGCTCCCGTCTGGAGCCAGTGAGACTATGGCATCCCCAATCGGGGTATGTTGTGAGGCTGAAGGTAGTGGGGAGGGGAAGGAGATAGGGAAGAGGAAGGTTGGGAAGTACCTGGCTATTCAGATCTGGTCACTAAACACGGCTAAAGCCATTTTAAGCAACGTTTCAATTCTGAATGGTGGTCTTACACCAGGGCGATACTGATAGTATCTTCCACTCTGGAACGTGCCGCAAATATACTATATATTATTTTAAATGAATAAATTGTGAAATAACACAAATTAATCAAATAAAATTTATTTGCGCACGCCGGGTTCGAACCCGCGACCTTCGGATTGTGAGTCGAGAGTCTTGCCTCGGGACCACGGAGGCCGTGGTCCCGAGGCAAGACTCATGTATTTTTATTTCGAAAATTTAATCCCTTAAAAGCATTATATATGCTTCAATTAAATACTGGGTGTAGAACATATCTTGGCCCTTAAAAATGTTTGTCATTTTTGTTGTAAGTCTTTTAATAAGCTTAGAAAAAAATAAAGTATTAGGTCTATAAAAAAAACACTTGCAAGTGGGAACTTTCCTACTTATAACCCCTTTTCAGATATGGTTTTGTTGTTTAATGTGGCAAAATCAGTTTCTTTTATAATAATTGCAAAAAATGATATTTACGCCCGAACTTCACAAAATAAAATAAAATATGCATTTTCTCGTTGTTATTTTGGACATCAATCAATACGGCCCGCACTCTACGAATTTAGATTTTTAAAGTGAACCTTATGCCATCGGCACAAGAACCATGCACTTGGCAAACCCATTCATATGAGTTACGCCCCGCCTGCGAAGGGGTATAGACGTCCTAGAAATCCATTTTAAATTTCCTTGTTATTACAATAAACAATGCGTAAAAAGGAGTGAATGTTTTTTACAAGCCTTCATGAAACCAACATGTTAAAAAAAATCTCAAATATCTTTTCCAACCTTTCCAAAGGCTTTTACTCAAGAATTTTTACACTCCTCCCAAAAAGAGGCGTGGATTCCGATTCCTATTTCTTCCTGGACTATTGGATCACCTTAAAGTATTCTAAAAAAAATATTTGCCTCAGGATCATTGCCTTTAAAAAACAGAATTGTCCATTTTGGAGATCAAAAATTAACCTTTCGAATGAACACCGTGTTAGTAAACTTGAAAAATTACAACATACACATTTCAAATACAGAATAATCGACTAAAATAAAATGATTTTGATACCTGCTTTATCGTTTGTCTGAATTGTTTTCATAATCAGTTTAAATTTAGAAAATAACACTTCAGTTGAAAGTAACCCCAAGTTCTATAGTTGAACCGGAGTTACAAATAAATAAATCAACCGAAATTAGTATTTTTAATTTCATGATATGAAAGCCTCAATGGGTTATTCAGAAAAGGGATGAATTAATTTATTTAGTCCGTTGCAAATGATACATCAGCAGAGCTACAAACGAAAAGTTTTCAGAACAAGATGGATTATGGCATCCCTTTTAATCAAGGAATTGTTGTGAGGTGAAGAAAGAGGGAACGATGCGAGTGGAGAAAAGGAAGGTTGGAAAGAATTAATATATGAAGAAGACAATACCATGACATAAGATATAACAGGCACGGAATGATAATAATACTGTTTTAATCTGCATAACCTGTTTTAAAATTCCGTTTTTATTTGAATCAGTTTTCATATTTGCTAACAAATAATTAGTTAGACCCAAATTTGACGCAATTATTTATAAAGATTCAGAAGAAAACGACAACTCTTACCAACGCATTAATAGGGGGTCGTCCAATAATCACGTGAGGCTCGAAAAGGGGGGAGGGAGGGTTGGGAAAAAAATCTCGAAATATCAAAAGGAGAGGGGGGGGGGGGTGATATAATGAGATATGACCTGTATTTATTTTTCGTTGAACGCACGATTTCTAAACCAAACAGCGGCGCGTGGCCTTGACTCACCGTTGCCAGACAACGATTTCCCCGTGCGTTGGGTCAACCGCTCGGCTCACCAGTCGTCAGTAAGTCTGTGATTTTGACGCCGAATACATGCGTAAATCGTTGCCGCGTATATTTTGCCTTAAAACAATGGAACAATGTCTAAACAAGGAGATCTGTATACAGACCTATTTGCAGAGTATAAAAAAGGAAAAAAACTGGTGTAGCTCAGAGAGAATTTAATGAGTTGTGGGCTGATACGAAACAAAAATATACCACGAAAGAAGAACAAAAACATACATATTTTTTTTACACCTTCCTATATTAATTTTATGCTTTTAGACTCTTTACCAATTAATTGAACCATAATCGGAATCAAATTACGAGTTTGCAAAATACTACAAAAAGTTTTCACTTTAAAATTATTTATTATTGTACCTACTTACTATTTCAGTAGGTATAACTCTGGTTGAAAAACAAATAAATCGATACTGACTCTGGGATTCACACTTGATTCGTTCTACCGCAAGCTGATCGTTCGACTTCTATCTACTGGTCTTTTGATCACATCACCAAGCAAAATATTAAATCGCACCGGTTAGAATCAAAACTCTCTTCAGACTTTTTATAGGAAGGTTGGTACGTCTCCAGTTTGACGTTCCAAATCCCAAGTAAAAGTGACTAGGGTGGTTTTTTCCTTAAAAGTGATGGCGTTTGGCTGGCGGGGGTTACCGCGGAAACACCAGCAATTAGAAACCGTTATTAGTGTCATTTGTTAGGATTTTACTACTAAATTACTTAGGCCGAGGCTTGAAGAATGCCCAAAGAAGGGCTGTAAAAAGAAAGCGAACTAATGTTGGCTTTTAATTTAAGTACGTACCTTGCAGTATTGAAAACCATTGGTAAGACACTTTCCTATTAAAACGAAATATACAAAAAAATCTAAAAATTAGATTTTTTTTTCACACTATAATGATCTTTTGCGTAAGAGTCTATACTATATTCATTTCCACCTTATCACCTTAATATTGGTGATGCCAAATTATCACTGGCTCCAAGCAATTAGCTTTACATTACCTCCACCCAGGAGACCCTAAGGAAAATAATTACCATCAGAGCCTGTGTCATCTTAGGGTATGCTGAGTGTGGGTTATTTTTATGGAAATGAAGGAGAGGAAATTTTAGGAAGGAAAAGGTATGAGGAGTGGTTAAGGCTTGAGGGTCAGTACGTCCAGGAGTGACGGACGTATGAATTTACTCCTCCAACTGCGATGCAAGGCGATGGGTCAAAAGGTCTCCCTCAAATATTCTTTCTCTAACCGGCCCGCCACACAGTAGATGGGCAGATGCAAACGCCACCAAGACTCAGACATACCTCACCCCATGAACCCGGGCACCCCTGCAATTGGGGTGACCTATGGCAGAGGTGTTGGTTATCCAATAAATGGTTCCCGGAATAGGGGTACCCATACCCGCCTGCCAAATTGAACAATCAATCAATTTTGATACCTAACATAGGCACCTAATTAAAATAAACATAATTTTGATTAGATTCAAAGTATTCGATTTTCCTTTGTAACATAGGTGAGTTCTTCAAATAAATTCATTAAAAAACTTTTCAGATCTATTGTCAATTGATTGTAATAATTCGCGACGATGGAAAGAAGGTATTTTGAAAGTTTCAAACATTTCCTACGCATAATCTAGCAATACATTGACAACTCATAACTCATATATCCCCAAGCAAACATATTTTGGTTTTTATGTAGATTTGTTTTAGGTCAAAAAAATAAGTACACCCTCGTACGACACATGAAAGTGCTTGTAGCAATCAAGATTTTAATTTAATTTATTGCAGTAAATTTGCGGGACGATTTTATATTTTTTCAAATAAAATGTATTCTTATGAAAGTCTTACAAATATTGGATTCCAAAGGGTTACGTTTTTCAACTAAAGTCTTGACGGGCGTAAATCGAGCTTGCTACACTAATAAAGGAGTCATTTTTCTTGCATACAGCCTCCCGGCCGCCCGCCGCCCAGCGCGGTGGGCGGCTTGCGTAAGATATTAGCGGCGCCTACCCCACCCCCGCCCTCCGAGCCGCGGCCTTAGCAGCGGACGGGGCCGTAAAGGGTTGAAAGTTGATAAATGTGCGTGAGATTGACTGGAATGAAAAATATTCAAAGGTTGATTATGCTTTTAAGGGGTGAAACGTGAAAAAACTGCCTGCATTATTGAGAACTATCGGATTTTTATTTATACCCACACTGATTTCTTAAATAATTCACTGAAAAAAGGAACACTAACTTGATTTTAATGATCAACATTTTTCACAAATATGGACTTGGCAACAATTATGTAGTGAGATATAATAAATGTTTTCATAGGATGAATTAGGTACGAAAATTCCAATAGGTAACACATATTATTGATTTACGGGAAGGGACGATCTTATAAAAGGAAACTAAATTTAGAAAAAGTTTTACAAAGAATCACAAAAAAGTAATACTTGAAAAAAATTCTATCTTCTCAACAAAATCACTTTTTAAACTGTTTCGAGAACCAAATTTAATAAAAGGATTTAGATAAGTTTCTGTTTTTTTCATGTGTAAAGCAAAAGTATCTAAAGAAAATCAGGAATAATACAAACTCACGAATCAAACGAATTTATAACACCTAACGTCAAGACTAACCAAAAACAAAACCACTATATCTGTACAGGTTCCATGTCAACTGAGAATAAAGTCAACTCAACACCCCTTGAAAAGTAATTAAAAACTATGAAAAAAATAATTTAAAATTAGCCGATAACCCTAACCTAACGTAACCTATTTAACAATTTTTTTTAAATATTTTTTTTTTATCACTCTAAGTTGATGAGTTGGTTTCATTCCGAGTTATCCGTTCACCATCTGTACCAACCAATAAAAAAAACTAGCTTTGCCTGTTGCAGAGGCAACCAAGGGGTTAAACACTACGCGATTTGACGTGTGAACGCGGATGAAGCGAAGAGTGTGTGTTTAATAAAATAGGTGAAGAAAAAAACGATGTTTGTAATTTGTTACCCGTAACGTATAATAAAGTGTTGCAAAGACTCCTACCATTGTGCCACTTTGGTCGCCGACACTTTTAAAACGTCCCAGGAGCTTACCGCTCAATTCAGTACTGAAACAATCCAGCCGCCCGACTCAGGGCGTTCAGTATTTCATTTAATTTAAATTAGAAAAACCAATAGAGCCTAAAAGGGTCTTCGGAGTTTATCGTTCAATTTTTTCAGTCAGCCCTTCGGATTGTATAGGTCGAGACGCGTAATTTGATATCCATCTCGGGTACTGTAGGGTGTAATTTAAAAAAAAAAAATTTGGATTTTGAAAAAAAAAATTTTTTAGACTTTGGAAATTTTTGAATTTTCAAAAAAAAAATTTTGGATTTTGTAAATTTTTGATTTTTCAAAAAAAAATTTTTCGAGTTTTGGAAATTTTTTTATTTTGAAAAAAAACTTTTTTGGTTTCTGGAAATTTTTTAATTTTGGAAAAAAAAAATTTCGGATTCTGGAAATTTTTGAATTTTGAAAAAAAAAATTTTCAGTTTCTGGAAATTTTTTAATTTAAGAAAAAAAATTTTTTGGTTTCTGGAAATTTTTTAATTTTGGAAAAAATATTATTGGATTCTGGAAATTTTTTAATTTTAGAAAAAAAAATTGTTGGATCTCGGAAATTTTTGAACTTTTAATTGAAAGTAATTTTTCAAAAAACGGCGCTATAAAAATGTATTATTCAGAAATTTTAGAGACTTAAACTAAACCCAACTGGGGATGCCGTAGTCTCACTGACTCCAGACGGCAGTAGTTGGGACTCTTGTGCGGTATTCACATTGAATTAAATTTAAAATGTATGAACCCGCACAGTATTCAAAAGGTACCTACACCATTTGGCAAAAAAAAATTGGACCATCTTTATTTAAATTTACTCATTTTATTAGAAATGTTCAGAATAAATAGTATCCGAGTAGGACGTTGTCAAAAAAAAATTCGAGTGCAGCTTACTGTAGTTTTTCAAAAAACGGCGCTATAAAAATGTATTATTCAGAATTTTTCAGAAACTAAAACTAAACCCAACTGGGGACGCCGTTGTCGCACTGACTCCGGACGGCAGTAATTGGGACTCTTGTGCAATTTTGACATTGGACTTTTACAGCCATTGTAATTGAACGATATATTTTTCTGCGAGTTTTGTATCATTTGTTGAAATAGTTTGAAATGTGTAATGAAAACACAGTTTTTTTTTCTCCGGACGTGAAAAATTAAGAAAGCATATTGTATTAATTAATCTTATCTTTCTTTTTATTTAAATTCATAATTTTTGTCAATGAAAGGATCGCTTTAACTCGAACAATTTAATTGCAGTAAAAAATTACAGAAAAATATATTCTTTCAAAGAATGGTTGTAGGTACTTATTTAATAATGTCCAAAGCAATCGAATCCTTACTAACACAATCATAAATGAAAAGTGTTTAGCATTGTATTTGGACCCATCTTACTTAAAAACGTTCCGATTTATCTAGTACTAATTTCCTTCATAACTACAAAAGTCTACCTACCTGAAATAATGCATTTTGGCAAAAAGTGCGACCATCCCGAGTGATTTCTTTTATTTCAAATCATTAATTTTTTATTTGATATCTAAAGGAAAGGAACCGATGCGTAAGCCGGTACCTACCCGGTTCTTACGCAGACAACAATATTGATGTAGGTACCTAAGCATTTCCTTAAAAAAATCCGTTCATCTTACGAACAAATTTGCAATAATTCAACGGAAAAGTACCTACCCTGTAATTAAACGTGTTCTTTTTATATGGCCAGCAACATTTTCTCTTCTGTAGGAAAATTCAAAGCACGTTATTTTTCTCAAACGTCATATTTTCCGTAGCGTATAGTGAAATATTTTTAATGGTTTGCGTATGTTACGGCCGTTGAAAATGTTTTTTTAATCTCTCGACCTCCATAATATTCAAAAACATTACAGCCAGAATCGGTTTTCGAGCCGCAGAGGCGTTTTCAAATTGTCGACACCGAAACAGGCTTGAAGCCGTTATTTTATACGGCTAAATCATAATTTTCTCCTAACTGACGTGTCTTGAAACTCAAGATTGTTTTTTATTATCAATTATTAGTCAATTTAATCGAATTTAAGTACCTACTCGACGACTTATTCTACTGGCCGCCAAATTTTTCACTTTCGACGCTAGTGAAATCTTAGCAAATGTCAAAAATAATGCAAGGTATTATGCAATATTGCAGAACATTTTGGATGAAATGCGTTACATGTCGCGGTTTTAAAATCTTAATAATACTCTCTACTACGAATCTGTCGTAAAACATCTCCACCAGAATGCGTATTTTCGACGATATCTCGAACCGCGTGTCGTACCTATAAAATGTCATTTTTTAGCAGCATCGCCATTAAAATAAAAGAATAAATTTCTAGCAAATTGCATTTTGTATGGAAAAAAAACTCCGCGGATTCCTTCGCAGAAGTCTTGCCAAAATGGTCTCTGCGGTCGGTGAAACTGGATAGGCAGAGAGGTCGATTTTCGCTTGAGGCGGGGGGGGGGGTACTGAATCGCATTTCAAGCGAAAGCGATCCTTAGGGTGGGCGAACTTAAGGGGCGGCAAGGTCGTCTTTTGACTGTATGACCCATGTGAGTTTTTCGAAAAACTGTGCATTAATATATACTAGCTTTGCCTGTTGCAGAGGCAACCAAGGGGTTTAACACTACGCGATTTGACGTGTGAACGCGGATGAAGCGAAGAGTGTGTGTTAAATAAAATAGGTAGAGAAAAAAACGATGTTTGTAATTTGTTACCCGTAACGTATAATTTACTGTTGCAAAGACTCCTTCCACTGTGCCACTTTGGTCGCCGACACTTTTAAAACGTCCCAGGAGCTTACCGCTCAATTCAGTACTGAACCAATCCAGCCGCAACGACTCAGGGCGTTCAGTTTTTCATTTAATTTAAAATAGAAAAACCAATAGAGCCTAAAAGGGTCCTCGGATTTTATCGTTCAATTTTTTCAGTCAGCCCTTCGGATTGTGTAGGTCGAGACGCGTAATTTGATATCCATCTCGGTACTGTAGGGTGTAATTTAAAAAAAAAAAAAATTTTGGATTTTCGAAATATTTGAATTTCGAAAAAAAAAATTTTTGGATTTTGAAGAAAAATTTTTGGACTTTTGAAATGTTTAAATTTGCAAAAAAAAAATTTTGGATTTTGGAACTTTTTGAATTTTCAAAAAAAAAAATTTTTGGATTTTGTAAATTTTTGAATTTTCAAAAAAAAAAAATTTTTATGTTTTGGAAATTTTTTAATTTTGGAAAAAAAAAAATTGTTTTCTAGAAATTTTTTGATTTTGGAAAAAAAAATTTTTGGATTCTGAAAATTTTTTAATTTTGGAAAAAAAAAAATTTTGTTTTCTGGAAATTTTTTAATTTTGGAAAAAAAAATTTTTTGTTTTCTGGAAATTTTTTAATTTTGGAAAAAAAAATTGTTGGATCTCAGAAATTTTTGAACTTATAACTGAAAGTAATTTTTCAAAAAACGGCGCTATAAAAATGTATTCAGAAATTTTAGAGACTTAAACTAAACCCAACTGGGGATGCCGTAGTCTCACTCACTCCAGACGGCAGTAGTTGGGACTCTTGTGCGGTATTCACATTGAAATTTTATTTAAAATGTATGAACCCGTACAGTATTCAAAAGGTACCTACACCATTTGGCAAAAAAAAAATTGGACCATCTTTATTTAAATTTACTCTTTTTATTAGAAATGTTCAGAATAAATAGTATCCGAGAAGGACGTTGTCAAAAAAAAATTCGAGTGCAGCTTACTGTAGTTTTTCAAAAAACGGCGCTATAAAAATGTATTATTCAGAATTTTTCAGAAACTAAAACTAAACCTAACTGGGGACGCCGTAGTCGCACTGACTCCGGACGGCAGTAATTGGGACTCTTGTGCGGTTTTCACATTGAAATTTAATGTAAAATGTATGAACCCGTACAGTATTCAAAAGGTACCTACACCATTTGGCAAAAAAAAATTGGACCATCTTTATTTAAATTTACTCATTTTATTAGAAATGTTCAGAATAAATAGTATCCGAGTAGGACGTTGTCAAAAAAAAAATTCGAGTGCAGCTTACTGTAGTTTTTCAAAAAACGGCGCTATAAAAATTTATTATTCAGAATTTTTCAGAAACTAAAACCAAACCCAACTGAGGACGCCGTAGTCGCACTGACTCCGGACGGCAGTAATTGGGACTCTTGTGCGGTTTTCACATTGAAATTTAATGTAAAATGTACGAACGATTAGTTCCCGTACAGTGTTCAAAAGGTACCTACACCATTTCGCAAAAAAAAAATTGGACCATCTTTATTTAAATTTACTCATTTTATTAGAAATGTTCAGAATGCTCATCCGACGAATGGTTCCCGGGGCGGCAGTGCCAATGCCCGCCTCTAACGTTGAATAATTATCTTAAAGAAGCAATATACAAAAAAAAGCGTTATGTAACTATAATATTTAAAAAAAATAAATCCCTTAAATATCTAGGCTAAAGACGAAGGTAGCGCAACACGGCATAACAGCTCAAAAAATAATTACAAAAGAAATTATCCTTTCAACTTCAAATAATTTCATTACAAATTTCCAAATAAAAAACACATGCAATTCCCATACGATGATTCCGAGTTGTTATGTGCAGGTACCTACCTACTCAGATTCTCAGTTGGTACACCTGCACATACGTAAAAAAAAAAACACGCCATTAAAATGTATTTTCAGAATTTTTTTATCAAATAATCATTTCAATGAAAAAGAGTTCGCAAAGTATTTATATTTATAAATAATACGAATCCTAATGCATCGGAGCCCATTTATCGGGTACCTACTTAGTTCGTCATTCGCAGACGTACAATATTCTGCAATTATATTTTCATCGCTTGCAAGACCGAAACGCAAAAATGTGTTTACCACCTCGAGCACGGCCTGAAAATCGAGTTGTTTTTAACGTTTTCCATACAAACAACGCTGTCCTGGCCTGAATGAAATGTTTAGTTGGCGGAGAGCTTTGCAATCCGCCATTTGTAAAATTTCAGAATCCAGTGTTCCAAGGTGTGAGAAAATTTACCCAACCTGAATTTGTTTGTAAGAAAATTAGGTCTTCTACTGGCCAGCTATATTATGCACCCTCGAGAAAAGAGCGAGTTTTGCGAAACGTCATAAAATATCATTTTTCCGCGCGCTATCGTGTAACATTTTGAATGGTGACCGACATATTTGTCGATTTTAAAAGCTTCCTTAACTTCTGTTCTTCGTATTTATCGAAAAACATCTCGGCCGGAATGCGACTTTTCGACGATAACTCGTACCGCGTGTCGTACCTGTAAAATGTCATTTTGTATCAGAATAGCCATTAAAATAAAAGAATAAATTTCTAGCAAATTGCATTTTGTATGGAAAAAAAACTCCGCGGATTCCTTCGCAGAAGTCTTGCCAAAATGGTCTCTGCGGTCGGTGAAACTGGATAGGCAGAGTGGTCGATTTTCGCTTGAGGCGGGGGGGGGGTACTGAATCGCATTTCAAGCGAAAGCGATCCTTAGGGTGGGCGAACTTAAGGGGCGGCAAGGTCGTCTTTTGACTGTATGACCCATGTGAGTTTTTCGAAAAACTGTGCATTAATATATATACTAGCTTTGCCTGTTGCAGAGGCAACCAAGGGGTTAAACACTACGCGATTGGACGTGTGAACGCGGATGAAGCGAAGAGTGTCTGTTAAATAAAATAGGTAAAGAAAACAACGATGTTTGTAATTTGTTACCCGTAACGTATAATTTACTGTTGCAAAGACTCCTACCATTGTGCCACTTTGGTCGCCGACACTTTTAAAACGTCCCAGGAGCTTACCGCTCAATTCAGTACTGAACCAATCAAGCCGCCCGACTCAGGGCGTTCAGTATTTCATTTAATTTAAATTAGAAAAACCAATAGAGCCTAAAAGGGTCTTCGGAGTTTATCGTTCAATTTTTTCAGTCAGCCCTTCGGTTTGTGTAGGTCGAGACGCGTAATTTGATATCCATCTCGGGTACTGTAGGGTGTAATTTAAAAAAAAAAATTTTGGATTTTGAAAAATAAAATTTGGACTTTGGAAATTTTTTAATTTTCAAAAAAAAAATTTTTGGATTTTGTAAATTTTTGAATTTTCAAAAAAAAAATTTTTGAGTTTTGGAAATTTTTTAATTTTGGAAAAAAAAAATTTGGATTTTGGAAATTTTTGAATTTTGAAAAAAAAAATTTTTAAGTTTTGGAAATTTTTTTAATTTTGGAAAAAAAAATTTTTTGTCTTGGAAATTTTTGAACTGAAAGTAATTTTTCAAAAAACGGCGCTATAAAAATGTATTAATCAGAAATTTTAGAGACAAACTAAACCCAACTGGGGATACCGTAGTCTCACTGACTCCTGACGGCAGTAGTTGAGACTCTTGTGCGGTATTCACATTGAAATTTAATTTAAAATGTATGAACCCGTACAGTATTCAAAAGGTACCCACACCATTTGGCAAAAAAAAATTGGACCATCTTTATTTAAATTTACTCATTTTATTAGAAATGTTCAGAATATATACTATCCGAGTAGGTACCTACGTACGTTGTCAAAAAAAATTCGAGTGCAGTTTACACGCGGTAGAAGTGAAACTTTTCCAAAACAATCTCAACTAATACTTGAAAAGTGAGGTCTAAGTTGTCCAGTAAATAAATGTATTCTCTGTTAAATTTTACTCTTGCGTGTTATGTGCTCCTGGTAGATTTTCAATATTGTACCTCACCCTTTTTGTCATTTTTCACAAAAACGGCCCTATAAAAATATAATTTTCAAAATTATTGTATACCCATTTTTATGAGGTGTTGCTCATCCAACGAATGGTTCCCGGGGCGGCAGTGCCAATGCCCGCCTCTAACGTTGAATAATTATCATAAATAAGCTAAATACAAAAAGCCTTATGTAACTATAATATTTAAAAAAAATAAATCCCTTAAATATCTAGGCTAAAGACGAAGGTAGCGCAACACGGCATAACAGCTCAAAAAATAATTACAAAAGAAATTATCCTTTCAACTTCAAATAATTTCATTACAAATTTCCAAAAAAAAAAACATATATTTCCCATATGATGATTCCGAGTTGTTATGTGCAGGTACCTACCTACTCAGATTCTCAGTTGGTACACCTGCACATACGTAAAAAAAAACACGCCATTAAAATGTATATTCAGAATTTTTTTATCAAATAATCATTTCAATGAAAAAGAGTTCGCAAAGTATTTATATTTATAAATAATACGAATCCTAATGCATCGGAGCCCATTTATCGGGTACCTACTTAGTTCGTCATTCGCAGACGTACAATATTCTGCAATTATATTTTCATCGCTGGCAAGACCGAAACGCAAAAATGTGTTTACCACCTCGAGCACGGCCTGAAAATCGAGTTGTTTTTAACGTTTTCCATACAAACAACGCTGTCCTGGCCTGAATGAAATGTTTAGTTGGCGGAGAGCTTTGCAATCCGCCATTTGTAAAATTTCAGAATCCAGTGTTCCAAGGTGTGAGAAAATTTACCCAACCTGAATTTGTTTGTAAGAAAATTAGGTCTTCTACTGGCCAGCTATATTATGCACCCTCGAGAAAAGAGCGAGTTTTGCGAAACGTCATAAAATATCATTTTTCCGCGCGCTATCGTGTAACATTTTGAATGGTGACCGACATATTTGTCGATTTTAAAAGCTTCCTTAACTTCTGTTCTTCGTATTTATCGAAAAACATCTCGGCCGGAATGCGACTTTTCGACGATAACTCGTACCGCGTGTCGTACCTGTAAAATGTCATTTTGTATCAGAATAGCCATTAAAATAAAAGAATAAATTTCTAGCAAATTGCATTTTGTATGGAAAAAAAACTCCGCGGATTCCTTCGCAGAAGTCTTGCCAAAATGGTCTCTGCGGTCGGTGAAACTGGATAGGCAGAGTGGTCGATTTTCGCTTGAGGCGGGGGGGGGGTACTGAATCGCATTTCAAGCGAAAGCGATCCTTAGGGTGGGCGAACTTAAGGGGCGGCAAGGTCGTCTTTTGCCTGTATGACCCATGTGAGTTTTTCGAAAAACTGCGTATTACTATACTAACTAGCTTTGCCTGTTGCAGAGGCAACCAAGGGGTTAAACACTACGCGATTTGACGTGTGAACGCGGATGAAGCAAAGAGTGTGTGTTAAATAAAATAGGTAGAGAAAAAAACGTTATTTGAATGTGGATAAAGCGAGGGGTGTCCGTCTACAAAGGGCACAGATAGTTGACAGCCCAATTGCGTATGCCTGCTCTCTGGCCGCTTCGGTCACCCGGATCAAGGCGTTCGGTACGGGCCTTTTCTCGCAAAAGCAGGCCAAGTAGCTTCCTGCTCAAGTTTTCACTGCGCCATTTGGGTTGTGCAGATCGATACGCGTAATTTGTTATCCGAAACGTATAGTTTACTGTTGAAAAGACTCTTCCCACAGTGCCACTTTGGTCGTCGACACTTTTAAAACGGCCCAGGAGCTTACCGCTCAATTCAGTACTGAACCAATCCTACCGCCCGACTCAGGGCGTTCGGTTTTTCATTTAATTTAAATTAGAAAAAAACATTAGAGCTTTATCTCGAACAATGGTCCTAGGAGTTTTTCGCTTATTTTTTTCACTCAGCCTTTCGGATTGTTAAGATCGAGACGCGTAATTTGATACCCATCTCGGGTACTGTAAGGTGTAATTTAAAAAAAAAAAAAATTAGATTTTTCAAATTTTTTAAATTTGGAAAAAAAAAATTTTGGTTTCCGGAAATTTTTGAATTTTGAAAAAAAAAATTATCGGTTTCTGGAAAATTTTTTAATTTGAAAAAAAAATTTTTTGGTTTCTGGAAATTTTTTAAATTTGGAAAAAAAAAATTCGGATTCTGGAAATTTTTTAATTTTGAAAAAAAAATTTTTTGGTTTCCGGAAATTTTTGAATTTTGAAAAAAAAAATTTCGGTTTCTGGAAATTTTTTAATTATGAAAAAAAAATTTTTTGGTTTCTGGAAATTTTTTAATTTTGGAAAAAAAAAATTGTTGGATCTCGGAAATTTTTGAACTTATAACTGAAAGTAATTTTTCAAAAAACGGCGCTATAAAAATGTATTATTCAGAAATTTTAGAGACTTAAACTAAACCCAACTGGGGTGCCGTAGTCTCACTGACTCCAGACGGCAGTAGTTGGGACTCTTGTGCGGTATTCACATTGAAATTTAATTTAATTTAATGAACCCGTACAGTATTCAAAAGGTACCTACATCATTTGGCAAAAAAAAATTGGACCATCTTTATTTAAATTTACTCATTTTATTAGAAATGTTCAGAATAAATAGTATCCGAGAAGGACGTTGTCAAAAAAATTCGAGTGCAGCTTACTGTAGTTTTTCAAAAAACAGCCCTATAAAAATGTATTGTTCAGAATTTTTCAGAAACTAAAACTAAACCCAACTGGGGACGCCGTAGTCGCACTGACTCCGGACGGCAGTAATTGGGACTCTTGTGCGGTATTCACATTGATATTTAATTTAAAGTGTATGAACCCGTACAGTATTCAAAAGGTACCTACACCATTTGCCAAAAAAAAATTGGACCATCTTTATTTAAATTTACTCATTTTATTAGAAATGTTCAGAATAAATAGTATCCGAGAAGGACGTTGTCAAAAAAAAATTCGAGTGCAGCTTACTGTAGTTTTTCAAAAAACGGCGCTATAAAAATTTATTATTCAGAATTTTTCAGAAACTAAAACTAAACCCAACTGGGGACGCCGTAGTCGCACTGACTCCGGACGGCAGTAATTGGGACTCTTGTGCGGTTTTCACATTGAAATTTAATGTAAAATGTACGAACGATTAGTTCCCGTACAGTATTCAAAAGATACCTACACCATTTCGCAAAAAAAAATTGGACCATCTTTATTTAAATTTACTCATTTTATTAGAAATGTTCAGAATATATAGTGCCCGAGTAGGTACCTACGTACGTTGTCAAAAAAAATTCGAGTGCAGTTTACACGCGGTAGAAGTGAAACTTTTCCAAAACAATCTCAACTAATACTTGAAAAGTGAGGTCACAAAAACGGCCCTATAAAAATATAATTTTCAAATTTTTTGTATACCCATTTTTATGAGGTGTTGCTCATCCAACAAATGGTTCCCGGGGCGGCAGTACCAATGCCCGCCTCTAACGTTGAATAATTATCATAAATAAGCTAAATACAAAAAAAGCGTTATGTAACTATAGTATTTAAAAAAAATAAATCCCTTAAATATCTAGTATAAAGACGAAGGTAGCGCAACACGGCATAACAGCCCAAAAAATTATTACAAAAGAAATTATCCTTTCAACTTCAAATAATTTCAATACAAATTTCCAAAAAAAAAAACATATGCAATTCTTATTTGATGATTCCGAGTTGTTATGTGCAGGTACCTACCTACTCAGATTCTCAGTTGGTACACCTGCACATGCGTAAAAAAAACACGCCATTAAAATGTATATTCAGAATTTTATTATCAAATAATCATTTCAATGAAAAAGAGTTCGCAAAGTATTTATATTTATAAATAATACGAATCCTAATGCCTCGAGCCCATCTATCAGGTACCTACTTAGTTCGTCATTCGCAGACGTACAATATTCTGCAATTATATTTTCATCGCTGGCAAGACCGAAACGAAATAATGTCTTCACCACCTCGAGCACGGCCTGAAAATCGAGTTGTTTTTAACGTTTTCCATACAAACAACGCTGTCCTGGCCTGAATGAAAACTTTAGTTGGCGAAGGCAAAGCTCTCCGCCATTTGTAAAATTTCAGAATCGAGTGTTCCAAGGTGTGAGAAAATTTACCCAACCTGAATTTATTTGTAAGAAAATTAGGTATTCTACTGGCCAGCTAAATTATGCACCCTCGAGCAAAGTGCGATTTTGCGAAACGTCAGAAAATATCATTTTTCCGCGCGCTATCGTGTAACATTTTGAATGGTGACCGACACATTTGTCGATTTTAAAAGTTTCCTTAACTTCTATTCTTCATATTTATCGAAAGACATCTTCGCCAGAATGCGCCTTTTCGACGATATCTCGAACCGCGTGTCGTACCTATAAAATGTCATTTTTTAGCAGAATCGCCATTAAAATAATTTCTAGCAAATTCGTTTCGCGTAAAGGAAATGCGATTAAGATCTCTTATCTTTTTTGCAAATGCGAACCTGTCGGCGGGAAATATAACCAGGCCGATTTCTTCGTCGATGAGAGATTCAGTCGGAGGTTCCAGTTATCGCCGCTGATTTTGTATCAGTTTTTTCCGTTGACTTTTTGCGTTTCTCAAATAAGAAATTCGTGCTAGTTTCCTGTCACGCGATAGTGGTCCTTCAGGTGTATGAAACTTAAGGGGCAGCTAGGTCGTTTTTTGCCTAAATTACAAAAGTGAGTTTTTCGAAAAACTGAACAATACTATATTAACTAGCTTTGCCTGTTGCAGAGGCAACCAAGGGGTTAAACACTACGCGATTTGACGTGTGAACGCGGATGAAGCGAAGAGTGTGTGTTAAATAAAATAGGTAGAGAAAAAAACGTCATTTGAATGTGGATAAAGCGAGGAGTGTCCGTCTACAAAGGGCACAGATAGTTGACAGCCCAATTGCGTACGCCTGCTCTCTGGCCGCTTCGGTCACCCGGTTCAAGGCGTTCGGTACGGGCCTTTTCTCGCAAAAGCAGGCCAAGTAGCTTCCTGCTCAAATTTTCACTGCGCCATTTGGGTTGTGCAGATCGATGCGCGTAATTTGTTACCCGAAACGTATAGTTTACTGTCGAAAAGACTCTTCCCACAGTGCCACATTGGTCGTCGACACTTTTAAAACGGCCCAGGAGCTTACCGCTCAATTCAGTACTGAACCAATCCAGCCGCCCGACTCAGGGCGTTCAGTTTTTCATTTAATTTAAATTAGAAAAACCAATAGAGCCTAAAAGGGTCCTCGGATTTTATCGTTTAATTTTTTAGTCAGCCCTTTGGATTGTGTAGGTCGAGACGCGTAATTTGATATCCATCTCGGGTACTGTAGGGTGTAATTTAAAAAAAAAAAAAAATTTTGGATTTTGGAAATTTTTGAATTTTCAAAAAAAAATTTTTGGATTTTGTAAATTTTTGAATTTTCAAAAAAAAATTTTTTGAGTTTTGGTAATTTTTTAGTTTTGGAAAAAAAAATTTTGTTTTCTGGAAATTTTTTGTTTTTGAAAAAAAAATTTTTTGGATTCTGAAAATTTTTTAATTTTGGAAAAAAAAAATTTGGATTCTGGAAATTTTTTAATTTTGAAAAAAAACTTTTTTGGTTTCTGGAAATTTTTGAATTTTTAAAAAAAAAATTTTTGGTTTCTGGGAATTTTTTAAATTTGGAAAAAAAAAATTTCGGATTCTGGAAATTTTTTAATTTTGAAAAAAAATTTTTTGGTTTCCGGAAATTTTTGAATTTTGAAAAAAAAAATTTTCGGTTTCTTGAAATTTTTTAATTGTGAAAAAAAAATATTTTTTGGTTTCTGGAAATTTTTTAATTTTGGAAAAAAAAAATTGTTGGATCTCGGAAATTTTTGAACTTATAACTGAAAGTAATTTTTCAAAAAACGGCGCTATAAAAATGTATTATTCAGAAATTTTAGAGACTTAAACTAAACCCAACTGGGGATGCCGTAGTCTCACTGACTCCAGACGGCAGTAGTTGAGACTCTTGTGCGGTATTCACATTGAAATTTAATTTAAAATGTATGAACCCGTACAGTATTCAAAAGGTACCTACAACATTTGGCAAAAAAAAATTGGACCATCTTTATTTAAATTTACTCATTTCATTAAAAATGTTCAGAATAAATAGTATCCGAGTAGGACGTTGTCAAAAAAAAATTCGAGTGCAGCTTACCGTAGTTTTTCAAAAAACGGCGCTATAAAAATTTATTATTCAGAATTTTTCAGAAACTAAAACTAAACCCATCTGGGGACGCCGTAGTCGCACTGACTCCGGACGGCAGTAATTGGGACTCTTGTGCGGTTTTCACATTGAAATTTAATGTGAAATGTACGAACGATTAGTTCCCCTACTATTCAAAAGGTACCTACACCATTTCGCAAAAAAAAAATGGACCATCTTTATTTAAATTTACTCATTTTATTAGAAATGTTCAGAATATATGGTGTCCGAGTACGTTGTCAAAAAAAATTCGAGTGCAGTTTACACGCGGTAGAAGTGAAACTTTTCCAAAACAATCTCAACTAATACTTGAAAAGTGAGGTCTAAGTAGCCCAGTAAATAAATGTACCCTCTGTAATATTTTACTTCTGCGTATTATGAGCTCCTGGTAGATTTTCAATATTGTACGTCACCCTTTTTGTCATTTTTTACAAAAACGGTCCTATAAAAATATAATTATCAAAATTATTGTGTACCTATTTTTATGAGGTGTTGCTCATCCAACGAATGGTGTCCTGAGCGGCAGTGCCAATGCCCGCCTCTAACGTTGAATAATTATCATAAAGAAGCAAAATACAAAAAAAAGCGTTATGTAACTTTAATATTAAAAAAAAATAAATCCCTTAAATATCTAGGCTAAAGACGAAGGCAGCGCAACACGGCATAACAGCTCAAAAAATAATTACAAAATAAATTATCCTTTCAACTTCAAATAATTTCATTACAAATTTCCAAGTAAAAAACAAATGCAATCCCCATTTGATGATTCCCAGTTGTTATGTGCAGGTACCTACCTACTCAGATTCTCAGTTGGTACACCTGCACATGCGTAAAAAAAACACGCCATTAAAAGGTATATTCAGAATTTTATTATCAAATAATCATTTCAATGAAAAAGAGTTCGCAAAGTATTTATATTTATAAATAATACGAATCCTAATGCATCGGAGCTCATTTATCAGGTACCTACTTAGTTCGTCATTCGCAGACGTACAATAGTCTGCAATTATATTTTCATCGCTGGCAAGACCGAAACGAAATAATGTAGTCACCACCTCGAGCACGGCCTGAAAATCGAGTGGTTTTTAACGTTTTCCATACAAACAACGCTGTCCTGGCCCGATTGAAAAGTTTAGTTGGCGGAGAGTTTTGACTTCCGCCATTTGTAAAATTTCAGAATCCAGTGTTCCAAGGTGTGAGAAAATTTACCCAACCTGAATTTATTTGTAAGAAAATTAGGTGTTCTACTGGCCAGGTAAATTATGCACCCTCGAGAAAAATGCGAGTTTTGCGAAACGTCAGAAAATATCATTTTTCCGCGCGCTATTGTGTAACATTTTGAATGGTGACCGACATATTTGTCGATTTTAAAAGCTTCCTTAATTTCTATTCCTCCTATTTATTGAAAAACATCTCCACCAGAATGCGTTTTTTCGACGATATCTCGAACCGCGTGTCGTACCTTTAAAGTGTCATTTTTTAGCAGAATCGCCTTTAAAATAATATGAGTAAATTTCCAGCAAATTCGTTTTGTATGAGAAAAGTGCTTAATTTTTCTCCGACTTTTTCGAAATGCGAACCTGTCGGCGGGAAATATAACCGGGCCGATTTCTTCGTCGATGAGAGATTCTGTCGGAGGTTCCAGTTATCGCCGCTGATTTTGCATCAGTTTTTACCGTTAATTTTTCGCGTTTCGGTTTCGTGAGTTTTTTTTAGCTTCCTGTCTAGCGATTGTGGTCTCTGCGGTCGGTCAAACTCGAAGAGCGGAGAGGTCATTTTGGCGTGGGAGGCCCTGGACTGAATCGCATTTCAAGCGAAAGCGATCCTTAGGGTGGGCGAGCTTAAGGGGCGGCAAGGTCGTCTTTTGACTGTATGACCCATGTGAGTTTTTCGAAAAACTGTGTATTAATATATATACTAGCTTTGCCTGTTGCAGAGGCAACCAAGAGGTTAAACACTACGCGATATGACGTGTGAACGCGGATGAAGCGAAGAGTGTGTGTTAAATAAAATAGGTAGAGAAAAAAACGTTATTTGAATGTGGATAAAGCGAGGAGTGTCCGTCTACAAAGGGCACAGATAGTTGACAGCCCAATTGCGTACGCCTGCTCTCTGGCCGCTTCGGTCACCCGGTTCAAGGCATTCGGTACGGGCCTTTTCTCGCAAAAGCAGGCCAAGTAGCTTCCTGCTCAAATTTTCACTGCGCCATTTGGGTTGTGCAGATCGATGCGCGTAATTTATTACCCGAAACGTATAGTTTACTGTCGAAAAGACTCTTCCCACAGTGCCACATTGGTCGTCGACACTTTTAAAACGGCCCAGGAGCTTACCGCTCAATTCAGTACTGAACCAATCCAGCCGCCCGACTCAGGGCGTTCAGTTTTTCATTTAATTTAAATTAGAAAAACCAATAGAGCCTAAAAGGGTCCTCGGATTTTATCGTTTAATTTTTTCAGTCAGCCCTTTGGATTGTGTAGGTCGAGACGCGTAATTTGATATCCATCTCGGGTACTGTAGGGTGTAATTTAAAAAAAAAAAATTTTGGATTTTGGAAATTTTTGAATTTTCAAAAAAAAAATTTTCGGATTTTGTAAATTTTTGAATTTTCAAAAAAAAATTTTTTTGAGTTTTGGAAATTTTTTAGTTTTGGAAAAAAAAAATTTGTTTTCTGGAAATTTTTTGTTTTTTAAAAAAAAATTTTTTGGATTCCGAAAATTTTTTAATTTTGGAAAAAAAAAATTTGGATTCTGTAAATTTTTTAATTTTGAAAAAAAACTTTTTTGGTTTCTGGAAATTTTTGAATTTTTAAAAAAAAAATTTTTGGTTTCTGGGAATTTTTTAAATTTGGAAAAAAAAAATTTCGGATTCTGGAAATTTTTTAATTTTGAAAAAAAAATTTTTTGGTTTCCGGAAATTTTTGAATTTTGAAAAAAAAAATTTTCGGTTTCTTGAAATTTTTTAATTGTGAAAAAAAAATATTTTTTGGTTTCTGGAAATTTTTTAATTTTGGAAAAAAAATTATTGGATTCTGGAAATTTTTTAATTTTGGAAAAAAAAAATTGTTGGATCTCGGAAATTTTTGAACTTATAACTGAAAGTAATTTTTCAAAAAACGGCGCTATAAAAATGAATTATTCAGAAATTTTAGAGACTTAAACTAAACCCAACTGGGGATGCCGTAGTCTCACTGACTCCAGACGGCAGTAGTTGAGACTCTTGTGCGGTATTCACATTGAAATTTAATTTAAAATGTATGAACCCGTACAGTATTCAAAAGGTACCTACAACATTTGGCAAAAAAAAATTGGACCATCTTTATTTAAATTTACTCATTTCCTTAAAAATGTTAAGAATAAATAGTATCCGAGTAGGACGTTGTCAAAAAAAAAATCCAATGCAGCTTACCGTAGTTTTTCAAAAAACGGCGCTATAAAAATTTATTATTCAGAATTTTTCAGAAACTAAAACTAAACCCAACTGGGGACGCCGTAGTCGCACTGACTCCGGACGGCAGTAATTGGGACTCTTGTGCGGTTTTCACATTGAAATTTAATGTAAAATGTACGAACGATTAGTTCCCCTACTATTCAAAAGGTACCTACACCATTTCGCAAAAAAAAAAATGGACCATCTTTATTTAAATTTACTCATTTTATTAGAAATGTTCAGAATATATTATGTCCGAGTACGTTGTCAAAAAAAATTCGAGAGCAGTTTACACGCGGTAGAAGTGAAACTTTTCCAAAACAATCTCAAGTAATACTTGAAAAGTGAGGTCTAAGTAGCCCAGTAAATAAATGTACCCTCTGTAATATTTTACTTCTGCGTATTATGAGCTCCTGGTAGATTTTCAATATCGTACGTCACCCTTTTTGTCATTTTTTACAAAAACGGTCCTATAAAAATATAATTATCAAAATTATTGTGTACCTATTTTTATGAGGTGTTGCTCATCCAACGAATGGTGTCCTGAGCGGCAGTGCCAATGCCCGCCTCTAACGTTGAATAATTATCATAAAGAAGCAAAATACAAAAAAAGCGTTATGTAACTTTAATATTTAAAAAAAATAAATCCCTTAAATATCTAGGCTATAGACGAAGGCAGCGCAACACGGCATAACAGCTCAAAAAATAATTACAAAATAAATTATCCTTTCAACTTCAAATAATTTCATTACAAATTTCCAAATAAAAAACATATGCAATCCCCATTTGATGATTCCCAGTTGTTATGTGCAGGTACCTACCTACTCAGATTCTCAGTTGGTACACCTGCACATGCGTAAAAAAAAACACGCCATTAAAATGTATATTCAGAATTTTATTATCAAATAATCATTTCAATGAAAAAGAGTTCGCAAAGTATTTATATTTATAAATAATACGAATCCTAATGCATCGGAGCCCATCTATCAGGTACCTACTTAGTTCGTCATTCGCAGACGTACAATATTCTGCAATTATATTTTCATCGCTGGCAAGACCGAAACGAAATAATGTCTTCACCACCTCGAGCACGGCCTGAAAATCGAGTTGTTTTTAACGTTTTCCATACAAACAACGCTGTCCTGGCCTGAATGAAAACTTTAGTTGGCGAAGGCAAAGCTCTCCGCCATTTGTAAAATTTCTGAATCGAGTGTTCCAAGGTGTGAGAAAATTTACCCAACCTGAATTTATTTGTAAGAAAATTAGGTGTTCTACTGGCCAGATAAATTATGCACCCTCGAGAAAAATGCGAGTTTTGCGAAACGTCAGAAAATATCATTTTTCCGCGCGCTATCGTGTAACATTTTGAATGGTGACCGACATATTTGTCGATTTTAAAAGCTTCCTTAACTTTTATTCTTCGTATTTATCGAAAAACATCTTCGCCAGAATGCGCCTTTTCGACGATATCTCGAACCGCGTGTCGTACCTATAAAATGTCATTTTTTAGCAGCATCGCCATTAAAATATTATGAAAAAATTTCTAGCAAATTCGTTTTGTATGAGAAAAGTGCTTAATTTTTCTCCGACTTTTTCGAAATGCGAACCTGTCGGCGGGAAATATAACCGGGCCGATTTCTTCGTCGATGAGAGATTCAGTCGGAGGTTCTAGTTATCGCCGCTGATTTTGCATCAGTTTTTTCCGTTGACTTTTGGTGTTTCGGTTTCATGTTTTTTTTTTAGCTTCCTGTCTAGCGATTGTGGTCTCTGCGGTCGGTCAAACTCGAAGAGCGGAGAGGTCATTTTGGCGTGGGAGGCCCTGGACTGAATCGTATTTCAAGCGAAAGCGATCCTTAGGGTGGGCGAACTTAAGGGGCGGCAAGGTCGTTTTTTGACTGTATGACCCATGTGAGTTTTTCGAAAAACTGTGTATTAATATATATACTAGCTTTGCCTGTTGCAGAGGCAACCAAGGGGTTAAACACTACGCGATTTGACGTGTGAACGCGGATGAAGCGAAGAGTGTGCGTTAAATAAAATAGGTAGAGAAAAAAACGTTATTTGAATGTGGATAAAGCGAGGAGTGTCCGTCTACAAAGGGCACAGGCAGTTGACAGCCCAATTGCGTACGCCTGCTCTCTGGCCGCTTCGGTCACCCGGTTCAAGGCGTTCGGTACGGGCCTTTTCTCGCAAAAGCAGGCCGAGTAGCTTCCTGCTCAAATTTTCACCGCGCCATTTGGGTTGTTCAGATCGATACGCGTAATTTGTTACCCGAAACGTATAGTTTACTGTCGAAAAGACTCTTCCAACAGTGCCACGTTGGTCGTCGACACTTTTAAAACGGCCCAGGAGCTTACCGCTCAATTAATGTCAAATTTCCGTCCACCTCGCCATAAAATAAAAATAGAATAAATTCGTGTGGAATTATTCTTATGTGAATAATCAGTACTTACATTCTTCACCGCTAGATGTCTCCCTGTACATATTTTCTACAATTTTGTGTAGAAAATATGTACTAATCGAGTTAATTTTAGCCTTCTGTGAAAGTTCTGTTCAAATTCTATTAAAGTTCTGTAATTATATCAGTTTTATGATGCGACTGGCCTATAACGATAAAACAACAGAACTCGAATAGAACTTACACAGAACGTGAAAATAAACTTTAAAAACATTGTTCAATTATTCAACTTTATTGAAACAACTTTATGTATTGCATTAAAACCTAATTTATTGTGAAGCTACCTTATCGTGAAAGTACCTACGCATTTCTTTAAAGCGGCCGATGGGCACAGTTGATGCGTCGCAGAAGCAGTAATCGTCATTTCCGTTTCATCCGAAATCCAAATCACAACCGTGCTACAGAAGTATCACTTTAAAAACTCCCGTCTTTGGATGTTTCTTTTTATTTAAATTCATAATTTTTGTCAATGAAAGAAGTGCCTCCCTAGTCTAGTAAATAAATGTATTGTCTGTAATATTTTACTCCTGCGTATTATGTGCTCCTGGTAGATTTTCAATATTGTACGTCACCCTTTTTGTCATTTTTCACAAAAACGGCGCCATAAAAATGTATTTTTCAAAATAATTTATCAAATAATAATTTTAATGCAAAATCGTTCATATAAAAAGTAAATCAGGGTAGTTACCTACCTACACATGAGTACCTACATATTTTTTGAATAAATATTACGAATCCTAATTTTTTTATTTTGAAATGATATTTGAATGTGTATGAAGCCTTAACCTTTTACAAATTAATTTAATTTCATTAAAAGTATCCAGGGTCATTTTTCACAAAACTGCGCCATACATTTTTTTATTATTGAGCATAAAATAACTCAAACAATTTTATTGCAGTAAAAAAATTACAGAAAAAAAAAACTTTCAAAGAATGCTTGTAGGTACTTACCCATACACCCATAACGTTTTTTATTATTTAATAATGTCCAAAGAAATCGAATCCTTAATAACACAATCATAAATGAAAAGTGTTTAGCATTGTATTTGGACCCATCTTACTTAAAAAACGTTCCGATTTATCTAGTACTAATTTCCTTCATAACTACAAAAGTCTACCTACCTGAAATAATGCATTTTGGCAAAAAGTGCGACCATCCCGAGTGATTTCTTTTATTTCAAATCATTAATTTTTTATTTGATATCTGAAGGAAAGAACCGATGCGTAAGCCGGTACCTACCCGGTTCTTACGCAGACAAACAATATTGATGTAGGTACCTAAGCATTTCCTTAAAAAAATCCGTTCATCTTACGAACAAATTTGCAATAATTCAACGGAAAAGTACCTACCCTGTAATTAAACGTGTTCTTTTTATATGGCCAGCAACATTTTCTCTTCTGTAGGAAAATTCAAAGCACGTTATTTTTCTCAAACGTCATATTTTCCGTAGCGTATAGTGAAATATTTTTAATGGTTTGCGTATGTAACGACCGTTGAAATAGTTTTTCGAATCTGTCGACCACGATAATATTAAAAAAAATTACAGCCAGAATCGGTTTTCGAGCCCCAGGGGCGTTTTCAAATAGGCGACTCCGAAACAGGCTGGAAGCCGTTATTTTATTAGGCTAAATCATAATTTTCTCCTAACTGACGTGTCTTGAAACTCAAGATTGTTTTTTATTTTCAATTTTTAGCGAGTAAAAAGGAAATTAAGTTCCTACTCGACAGCTGATTTTACTGGCCGCCAAATTTTTCACTTTCGACGGTAGTGAAATCTTAGCAAATGTCAAAAATAATGTTAAGTATTATGCAATATTGCAGAACATTTTGGATGAAATGCGTTACATGTCGCGGTTTTAAAATCTTAATAATACTCTCTACTACGAATCTGTCGTAAAACATCTCCGGCGGAAGGGTTATTTTTGACGCAATCTCGAATTCCGTGACGCACCTATAAAATGCCATTTTTTCCCAGCAACGCCGTAAAATTTTTAAGAATAAATCCCTAGCAAATTGCACTTTGTATGAGAAAAAAGTCTTAAAAAGTCTTAAAATATCTTAAAAATCTTAATTTCTTGTCTCGCCAAAATGGTCTCTGCTGTCGGTGAAACTGGATAGGCAGGGTGGTCGATTTTTGCTTGAGGGGGGGGGGTGCACTGAATCGCATTTCAAGCGAAAGCGATCCTTAGGGTGGACGAACTTAAGGGGCGGCAAGGTCGTCTTTTGACTGTATGACCCATGTGAGTTTTTCGAAAAACTGTGCAATACTATACTAACTAGCTTTGCCTGTTGCAGAGGCAACCAAGGGGTTAAACACTACGCGATTTGACGTGTGAACGCGGATGAAGCGAGGAGTGTGTGTTTAATAAAATAGATGAAGAAAAAAACGATGTTTGTAATTTGTTACCCGTAACGTATAATTTACTGTTGCAAAGACTCCTACCACTGTGCCTCTTTGGTCGCCGACACTTTTAAAACGTCCCAGGAGCTTACCGCTCAATTCAGTACTGAACCAATCCAGCCGCAACGACCAGGGCGTTCAGTTTTTCATTTAATTTAAATTAGAAAAACCAATAGAGCCTAAAAGGGTCCTCGGATGTAATCGTTCAATTTTTTCAGTCAGTCCTTTGGATTGTGTAGGTCGAGACGCGTAATTTGATATCCATCTCGGGTACTGTAGGGTGTAATTTAAAAAAAAAAAATTTTGGATTTTGAAAAAAAAATTTTGGACTTTGGAAATTTTTTAATTTTCAAAAAAAAAAATTTTGGATTTTGTAAATTTTTGAATTTTCAAAAAAAAAAATTTTAAGTTTTGGAAATTTTTTTAATTTTGGAAAAAAAAAAATTTTTGTCTTGGAAATTTTTGAACTGAAAGTAATTTTTCAAAAAACGGCGCTATAAAAATGTATTAATCAGAAATTTTAGAGACAAACTAAACCCAACTGGGGATACCGTAGTCTCACTGACTCCAGACGGCAGTAGTTGGGACTCTTGTGCGGTATTCACATTGAAATTTAATTTTAAATGTATGAACCCGTACAGTATTCAAAAGGTACCCACACCATTTGGCAAAAAGAAATTGGACCATCTTTATTTAAATTTACTCATTTTATTAGAAATGTTCAGAATAAATAGTATCCGAGTAGGACGTTGTCAAAAAAAAATTCGAGTGCAGCTTACTGTAGTTTTTCAAAAAACGGCGCTATAAAAATGTATTATTCAGAATTTTTCAGAAACTAAAACTAAACCCAACTGGGGACGCCGTAGTCGCACTGACTCCGGACGGCAGTAATTGGGACTCTTGTGCGGTTTTCACATTGAAATTTAATGTAAAATGTACGAACGATTAGTTCCCGTACAGTATTCAAAAGGTACCTACACCATTTCGCAAAAAAAAATTGGACCATCTTTATTTAAATTTACTCATTTTTTTAGAAATGTTCAGAATATATACTATCCGAGTAGGTACCTACGTACGTTGTCAAAAAAAATTCGAGTGCAGTTTACACGCGGTAGAAGTGAAACTTTTCCATTTTGGAAAAAAAAATTATTGGATTCTGGAAATTTTTTAATTTTGGAAAAAAAAATTGTTGGATCTCGGAAATTTTTGAACTTATAACTGAAAGTAATTTTTCAAAAAACGGCGCTATAAAAATGTATTATTCAGAAATTTTAGAGACTTAAACTAAACCCAACTGGGGATGCCGTAGTCTCACTGACTCCAGACGGCAGTAGTTGAGACTCTTGTGCGGTATTCACATTGAAATTTAATTTAAAATGTATGAACCCGTACAGTATTCAAAAGGTACCCACACCATTTGGCAAAAAGAAATTGGACCATCTTTATTTAAATTTACTCATTTTATTAGAAATGTTCAGAATAAATAGTATCCGAGTAGGACGTTGTCAAAAAAAAATTCGAGTGCAGCTTACTGTAGTTTTTCAAAAAACGGCGCTATAAAAATGTATTATTCAGAATTTTTCAGAAACTAAAACTAAACCCAACTGGGGACGCCGTAGTCGCACTGACTCCGGACGGCAGTAATTGGGACTCTTGTGCGGTTTTCACATTGAAATTTAATGTAAAATGTACGAACGATTAGTTCCCGTACAGTATTCAAAAGGTACCTACACCATTTCGCAAAAAAAAATTGGACCATCTTTATTTAAATTTACTCATTTTTTTAGAAATGTTCAGAATATATACTATCCGAGTAGGTACCTACGTACGTTGTCAAAAAAAATTCGAGTGCAGTTTACACGCGGTAGAAGTGAAACTTTTCCAAAACAATCTCAACTAATACTTGAAAAGTGAGGTCTAAGTTGTCCAGTAAATAAATGTATTCTCTGTTAAATTTTACTCTTGCGTGTTATGTGCTCCTGGTAGATTTTCAATATTGTACCTCACCCTTTTTGTCATTTTTCACAAAAACGGCCCTATAAAAATATAATTTTCAAAATTATTGTATACCCATTTTTATGAGGTGTTGCTCATCCAACGAATGGTTTCCTGAGCGGCAGTGCCAATGCCCGCCTCTAACGTTGAATAATTATCATAAAGAAGCAAAATACAAAAAAAGCGTTATGTAACTTTAATATTTAAAAAAAATAAATCCCTTAAATATCTAGGCTAAAGACGAAGGTAGCGCAACACGGCATAACAGCCCAAAAAATTATTACAAAAGAAATTATCCTTTCAACTTCAAATAATTTTATTACAAATTTCCAAAAAAAAAAACAGATGATTCTGATTTGTTATGTGCAGGTACCTACCTACTCAGATTCTCAGTTGGTACACCTGCACATACGTAAAAAAAACACGCCATTAAAATGTATATTCAGAATTTTTTATCAAATAATCATTTCAATGAAAAAGAGTTCGCAAAGTATTTATACTTAGTCCTCTCACAATTTTAATAATATTTTTTCTAGCTAGTGTAGGTACTACTTTCCTAAAATAGGCATTTCAAAACCGAGCGTCTAGCAACACTCGATACCGAGATCTTTTTTCGTGAATTGAGCAAATTTCTTTCGATACAGACGAACCTGCCGATTTGAACGGATTGAAATAGAACTACAGGCGTGTTCGACAGACATTTGATTTTGTTTTGTGTGAACGATCCGTACTTATATTCCACACCGCTAGATGTCTCTGGATTGAAATCTTTAGTTGGCGGAGAGAGCGGCCTTCCGCCATTTGTAAAATTTCAGAATCGAGTGTTCCAAGGTGTGAGAAAATTTACCCAACCTGAATTTATTTGTAAGAAAATTAGGTCTTCTACTGGCCAGTTATATTATGCACCCTCGAGAAAAATGCGAGTTTTGCGAAACGTCAGAAAATATCATTTTTCCGCGCGATATTGTGTAGCATTTTGAATGGTGACCGACATATTTGTCGATTTTAAAAGCTTCCTTAATTTCTATTCCTCCTATTTATTGAAAAACATCTCGACCACAATGCGCTTTTTCGACGATATCTCGTACCGCGTGTCGTACCTATAAAATGTCATTTTTTAGCAGCATCGCCATTAAAATAAAAGAATAAATTTCTAGCAAATTCGTTTTGTATGAAAATAGTGCTTAATTTTTCTCCGACTTTTTCGAAATGCGAACCTGTCGGCGGGAAATATAACCTGGCCGATTTCTTCGTCGATGAGAGATTCAGTCGGAGGTTCCAGTTATCGCCGCTGATTTTGCATCAGTTTTTTCCGTTAATTTTTCGCGTTTCGGTTTCGTGGGTTTTTTTAGCTTCCTGTCTAGCGATTGTGGTCTCTGCGGTCGGTCAAACTCGAAGAGCGGTGAGGTCATTTTGGCGTGGGAGGCCCTGCACTGAAAAAAAAAGCCCTGTGTTTCGAGCGAAACTGAACCTCGAAACGGGTAAAACTTGAGGGGCGGCAAGGTCGTCTTTTGCCTAAATGACGAAAAAAAAGTGAGTTTTTCAAAAACTGTGCAATACTATACTAACTAGCTTTGCCTGTTGCAGAGGCAACCAAGGGGTTAAACACTACGCGATTTGACGTGTGAACGCGGATGAAGCGAAGAGTGTGTGTTAAATAAAATAGGTAGAGAAAAAAACGTCATTTGAATGTGGATAAAGCGAGGAGTGTCCGTCTACAAAGGGCACAGATAGTTGACAGCCCAATTGCGTACGCCTGCTCTCTGGCCGCTTCGGTCACCCGGTTCAAGGCGTTCGGTACGGGCCTTTTCTCGCAAAAGCAGGCCAAGTAGCTTCCTGCTCAAATTTTCACTGCGCCATTTGGGCTGTGCAGATCGATACGCGTAATTTGTTACCCGAAACGTATAGTTTACTGTCGAAAAGACTCTTCCCACAGTGCCACATTGGTCGTCGACACTTTTAAAACGGCCCAGGAGCTTACCGCTCAATTCAGTACTGAACCAATCCAGCCGCCCGACTCAGGGCGTTCAGTTTTTCATTTAATTTAAATTAGAAAAACCAATAGAGCCTAAAAGGGTCCTCGGATTTTATCGTTCAATTTTTTCAGTCAGCCCTTTGGATTGTGTAGGTCGAGACGCGTAATTTGATATCCATCTCGGGTACTGTAGGGTGTAATTTAAAAAAAAAAAATTTTGGATTTTGGAAATTTTTGAATTTTAAATAAAAAAAATTTTGGATTTTGTAAATCTTTGAATTTTCAAAAAAAAATTTTTTGAGTTTTGGAAATTTTTTAATTTTGGAAAAAAAAAACTTTTTTGGATTCTGAAAATTTTTTAATTTTGGAAAAAAAAAATTTGGATTCTGGAAATTTTTTAATTTTGAAAAAAATCTTTTTTGGTTTCTGGAAATTTTTGAATTTAGAAAAAAAAATTTTTGGTTTCTGGAAATTTTTTAAATTCGGAAAAAAAAAATTTCGGATTCTGCAAATTTTTTAATTTTGAAAAAAAAATTTTTTGGTTTCTGGAAATTTTCGAATTTTGAAAAAAAAAATTTTCGGTTTCTTGAAATTTTTTAATTGTGAAAAAAAAATTTTTTGATTTCTGGAAATTTTTTAATTTTGGAAAAAAAAATTATTGGATTCTGAAAATTTTTTAATTTTGGAAAAAAAAAATTGTTGGATCTCGGAAATTTTTGAACTTATAACTGAAAGTAATTTTTCAAAAAACGGCGCTATAAAAATGTATTAATCAGAAATTTTAGAGACAAACTAAACCCAACTGGGGATACCGTAGTCTCACTGACTCCAGACGGCAGTAGTTGGGACTCTTGTGCGGTATTCACATTGAAATTTAATTTAAAATGTATGAACCCGTACAGTATTCAAAAGGTACCCACACCATTTGGCAAAAAAAAATTGGACCATCTTTATTTAAATTTACTCATTTTATTAGAAATGTTCAGAATAAATAGTATCCGAGTAGGACGTTGTCAAAAAAAAATTCGAGTGCAGCTTACTGTAGTTTATCAAAAAACGGCGCTATAAAAATGTATTATTCAGAATTTTTCAGAAACTAAAACTAAACCCAACTGGGGACGCCGTAGTCGCACTAACTCCGGACGGCAGTAATTGGGACTCTTGTGCGGTTTTCACATTGAAATTTAATGTAAAATGTACGAACGATTAGTTCCCGTACAGTATTCAAAAGGTACCTACACCATTTCGCAAAAAAAAATTGGACCATCTTTATTTAAATTTACTCATTTTTTTAGAAATGTTCAGAATATATACTATCCGAGTAGGTACCTACGTACGTTGTCAAAAAAAATTCGAGTGCAGTTTACACGCGGTAGAAGTGAAACTTTTCCAAAACAATCTCAACTAATACTTGAAAAGTGAGGTCTAAGTTGTCCAGTAAATAAATGTATTCTCTGTTAAATTTTACTCTTGCGTGTTATGTGCTCCTGGTAGATTTTCAATATTGTACCTCACCCTTTTTGTCATTTTTCACAAAGACGGCCCTTTAAAAATATAATTTTCAAAATTATTGTATACCCATTTTTATGAGGTGTTGCTCATCCAACGAATGGTTCCCGGGGCGGCAGTGCCAATGCCCGCCTCTAACGTTGAATAATTATCATAAATAAGCTAAATACAAAAAAAGCGTTATGTAACTATAATATTTAAAAAAAATAAATCCCTTAAATATCTAGGCTAAAGACGAAGGTAGCGCAACACGGCATAACAGCCCAAAAAATAATTACAAAAGAAATTATCCTTTCAACTTCAAATAATTTCATTACAAATTTCCAAAAAAAAAAACATATTTCCCATATTATGATTCCGAGTTGTTATGTGCAGGTACCTACCTACTCAGATTCTCAGTTGGTATACCTGCACATACGTAAAAAAAAACACGCCATTAAAATGTATATTCAGAATTTTTTATCAAATAATCATTTCAATGAAAAAGAGTTCGCAAAGTATTTATATTTATAAATAATACGAATCCTAATGCATCGGAGCCCATCTATCAGGTACCTACTTAGTTCGTCATTCGCAGACGTACAATATTCTGACATTGTGAACCCGTACATAAATTAAAAAACTACTTTCCTAAAATGGGCATTTCAAAACCGAGCGTCTAGCAACACTCGATACGGAGATCTTTTTTCGTGAATTGAGCAAATTTCTTTCGATACAGACGAACCTGCCGATTTGAACGGATTGAAATAGAACTACAGGCGTGTTCGACAGACATTTGATTTTGTTTTGCGTGAACGATCCGTACTTATATTCCTTACCGCTAGATGTCTCTGGATTGAAATCTTTAGTTGGCGGAGAGTGTTGCCTTTCCGCCATTTGTAAAATTTCAGAATCCAGTGTTCCAAGGTGTGAGAAAATTTACGCAACCTGAATTTATTTGTAAGAAAATTAGGTGTTCTACTGGCCAGCTATATAATGCACTCTCGAGAAAACTGCGAGTTTTGCGAAACGTCAGAAAATATCATTTTTCCGCGCGCTGTCGTGTAACATTTTGAATGGTGACCGACATATTTGTCGATTTTAAAAGCTTCCTTAACTTTTATTCTTCGTATTTATCGAAAAACATCTTCGCCAGAATGCGACTTTTCGACGATATCTCGAACCGCGTGTCGTACCTATAAAATGTCATTTTTTAGCTGCATCGCCATTAAAATATTATGAAAAAATTTCTAGCAAATTCGTTTTGTATGAAAATAGTGCTTAATTTTTCTCCGACTTTTTCGAAATGCGAACCTGTCGGCGGGAAATATAACCGGGCCGATTTCTTCGTCGATGAGAGATTCAGTCGGAGGTTCCAGTTATCGCCGCTGATTTTGCATCAGTTTTTTCCGTTAATTTTTCGCGTTTCGGTTTCGTGGGTTTTTTTAGCTTCCTGTCTAGCGATTGTGGTCTCTGCGGTCGGTCAAACTCGAAGGGCGGTGAGGTCATTTTGGCGTGGGAGGCCCTGCACTGAAAAAAAAAGCCCTGTGTTTCGAGCGAAACTGAACCTCGAAACGGGTAAAACTTGAGGGGCGGCAAGGTCGTCTTTTGCCTAAATGACGAAAAAAAAGTGAGTTTTTCAAAAACTGTGCAATACTATATTAACTAGCTTTGCCTGTTGCAGAGGCAACCAAGGGGTTAAACACTACGCGATTTGACGTGTGAACGCGGATGAAGCGAGGAGTGTGTGTTTAATAAAATAGATGAAGAAAAAAACGATGTTTGTAATTTGTTACCCGTAACGTATAATTTACTGTTGCAAAGACTCCTACCACTGTGCCTCTTTGGTCGCCGACACTTTAAAACGTCCCAGGAGCTTACCGCTCAATTCAGTACTGAACCAATCCAGCCGCAACGACCAGGGCGTTCAGTTTTTCATTTAATTTAAATTAGAAAAACCAATAGAGCCTAAAAGGGTCCTCGGATGTAATCGTTCAATTTTTTCAGTCAGCCCTTTGGATTGTGTAGGTCGAGACGCGTAATTTGATATCCATCTCGGGTACTGTAGGGTGTAATTTAAAAAAAAAAATTTTTTTGGATTTTCGAAATTTTTGAATTTTAAAAAAAAAATTTTTGGATTTTGTAAATCTTTGAATTTTCAAAAAAAAATTTTTTGAGTTTTGGAAATTTTTTAATTTTGGAAAAAAAAATTTCGTTTTCTGGAAATTTTTTGTTTTTGAAAAAAAAAATTTTTGGATTCTGAAAATTTTTTAATTTTGGAAAAAAAAAATTTGGATTCTGGAAATTTTTTAATTTTGAAAAAAAACTTTTTTGGTTTCTGGAAATTTTTGAATTTTGAAAAAAAAATTTTTGGTTTCTGGAATTTTTTTAAATTTGGAAAAAAAAAATTTCGGATTTTCGGTTTCTTGAAATTTTTTAATTGTGAAAAAAAAATTTTTTGGTTTCTGCAAATTTTTTAATTTTGGAAAAAAAAATTATTGGATTCTGGAAATTTTTTAATTTTGGAAAAAAAAAAAATTGTTGGATCTCGGAAATTTTTGAACTTATAACTGAAAGTAATTTTTCAAAAAACGGCGCTATAAAAATGTATTATTCAGAAATTTTAGAGACTTAAACTAAACCCAACTGGGGATGCCGTAGTCTCACTGACTCCAGACGGCAGTAGTTGAGACTCTTGTGCGGTATTCACATTGAAATTTAATTTAAAATGTATGAACCCGTACAGTATTCAAAAGGTACCTACAACATTTGGCAAAAAAAAATTGGACCATCTTTATTTAAATTTACTCATTTCATTAAAAATGTTCAGAATAAATAGTATCCGAGTAGGACGTTGTCAAAAAAAAATTCGAGTGCAGCTTACCGTAGTTTTTCAGAAAACGGCGCTATAAAAATTTATTATTCAGAATTTTTCAGAAACTAAAACTAAACCCAACTGGGGACGCCGTAGTCGCACTGACTCCGGACGTCAGTAATTGGGACTCTTGTGCGGTTTTCACATTGAAATTTAACGTAAAATGTACGAACGATTAGTTCCCGTACAGTATTCAAAAGGTACCTACACCATTTCGCAAAAAAAAAATGGACCATCTTTATTTAAATTTACTCATTTTATTAGAAATGTTCAGAATATATAGTGTCCGAGTACGTTGTCAAAAAAAATTCGAGTGCAGTTTACACGCGGTAGAAGTGAAACTTTTCCAAAGTGAGGTCTGAGTAGCCCAGTAAATAAATGTACCCTCTGTAATATTTTACTCCTGCGTATTATGAGCTCCTGGTAGATTTTCAATATTGTACGTCACCCTTTTTGTCATTTTTTACAAAAACGGTCCTATAAAAATATAATTATCAAAATTATTGTGTACCTATTTTTATGAGGTGTTGCTCATCCAACGAATGGCTCCCTGAGCGGCAGTGCCAATGCCCGCCTCTAACGTTGAATAATTATCATAAAGAAGCAAAATACAAAAAAAGCGTTACGTAACTTTAATATTTAAAAAAAATAAATCCCTTAAATATCTAGGCTAAAGACGAAGGTAGCGCAACACGGCATAACAGCCCAAAAAATTATTACAAAAGAAATTATCCTTTCAACTTCAAATAATTTCATTACAAATTTCCAAAAAAAAAAACATATGCAATTCTTATTTGATGATTCCGTGTTGTTATGTGCAGGTACCTACCTACTCAAAATAGGCATTCCAAAACCGAGCGTCTAGCAACACTCGATACGGAGATCTTTTTTCGTGAATTGAGCAAATTTCTTTCGATACAGACGAACCTGCCGATTTGAACGGATTGAAATAGAACTACAGGCGTGTTCGACAGACATTTGATTTTGTATTGCGTGAACGATCCGTACTTATATTCCGCACCGCTAGATGTCTCTGGATTGAAATCTTTAGTTGGCGGAGAGTGTTGCCTTCCGCCATTTGTAAAATTTCAGAATCCAGTGTTACCAGGTGTGAGAAAATTTACCCAACCTGAATTTATTTGTAAGAAAATTAGGTGTTCTACTGGCCAGCTATATAATGCACCCTCGTGAAAAATGCGAGTTTTGCGAAACGTCAGAAAATATCATTTTTCCGCGCGCTATCGTGTAACATTTTGAATGGTGACCGACATATTTGTCGATTTTAAAAGCTTCCTTAATTTCTATTCCTCCTATTTATTAAAAAACATCTCCACCAGAACGCGCTTTTTCGACGATATCTCGTACCGCGTGTCGTACCTATAAAATGTCATTTTTTAGCAGCATCGCCATTAAAATAAAAGAATAAATTTCTAGCAAATTCGTTTCGCGTAAAGGAAATAGTGATTAAGATTTCTTATCTTTTTTGCAAATGCGAACCTGTCGGCGGGAAATATAACCTGGCCGATTTCTTCGTCGATGAGAGATTCAGCCGGAGGTTCCAGTTATCGCCGCTGATTTTGTATCAGTTTTTTCCGTTGACTTTTGGCGTTTCTAAAATAAGAATTTCGTGTGAGTTTCCTGTCTTGCGATAGTGGTCTCTGCGGTCGGTCAAACTCGAAGAGCGGAGAGGTCATTTTGGCGTGGGAGGCCCTGACTGAAAAAAAAAGCCCTGTTTTTCAAGCGAAACTGAACCTCGAAACGGGTAAAACTTAAGGGGCGGCAAGGTCGTCTTTTGCCTAAATTACGAAAAAAGTGAGTTTTTCAAAAACTGTGCATTAATATATATATATAATAATTTCCACGCACACTGAATTACGTTGCATGAAAGACCAATCAGAACAAACAAATAAAATTAAATACTTAAAAAAACCGACATGTGTAAATATTTCATACAATAAAAAAATTTATAATTAAAAGTGAAGAAAATAATAACATTATGCAACCAAAGAAAGAATCGTGGTTGCTTTATCAGGCACAAGAGCCCCCTTTTTTGTTACAAATAAAATTCATAACAGAATTCATGACAAAGAATGCCATTAAAAGAAATATTTTGTAAATTGTAATGCATATCCACATCACAATAAAAAAAAAAAACTAATCTTGTGGGTTTAACAAAAGAAGTGTCAATAAGTTGGGGTTATTTATAATTTTTTTTAGTACCTAGGGACATACATATTATAACAATTTTTTTTTAAATTTTCTGTAATATCTTCAGTAGGTGGAAAAGCTGTCTCGTGACATAAAATAATTTAGGTGCGTTTATACGTACTTACATTACGTATGAAAAGTTAAGCATTGGTATTTTTTTGTTTAATGGTTTGGTTAGAATGACTGACTTGTGTCTTTAGAGAGGCTCAACTTCAGAAACCGCAGTGATCAAATAGTGACGCGGCCAGAAGAAAAGCCCTGAATTTATAGTTAGCGATTGTAGGCTGTGTTGAAGTTTGATTGCAGCGGTTTTCCGAAAGGGTAAAAATGGTGGTTGCTAGCAGGTCTGCCGCAGAAGATCATTAGATGCTTAATTACAATAGATTAATTTTGAAAAGAAACGTTTCGGTGTAGGTTAGGGTGGTTTTCAAGGGTTCACTGGATTTAAAAATGAAAACTCCTGAGACAGAAAAACATTAAAATAAAAACATATAGGTACCATCGATATTTCCTACGATAATGCTAAATAAAATTCATTCAAATATGTTCGGATAATAACAACAACAAAAAAAGTAATAAGAATAAGAACTTATTACTTTTATTATCTCTTTGTAAGTTAATTACAAGAGCAAGTAATGTACAGTGTATTAATGGAAGTAGTTGTCTAACTGTATTAGTGATTTCTAACATTATTTGGAGTAAAAAATAGAAAACAGTTTATGTTGAAATCATTAAGTTTGACAGCTGTTTCGCCTTCTGAAGGCATTATTAAACTGTGGTCGTGCCACTTACAGACGAGGTATTTATGTTATTTCTAGATAGGATTTCGACGACTAATTTCTAATTTATGAGTAAACTGACTGAAATTATTAATGGTTATTATCCTATTTAAAGTTTCCCCAATTACTTGTATTGTTTAAATTCGACTGAAGGTCGATAAGTACTATAATCATTATTTCTAATGTGGTAGTGGAAGATGGCTCCAAACTAATTGGAAAATAAGTACCTACTTATCATTTACCTCCAACCAAAAAATATATTTAATTTTAATTTTTTTTTTCAATAATGTTTTAAAATTCAGTTCTACAAATTAAATTTGATAATAATAAACAAAACAATTACACAATTGTTGGTAAATTCATTGATACCGAAAAAGACACAAGAGCTTACCTCAACTCTGGATTCTTATTTCCACGTATAGGTTATATTTTAAGATCAGGCTGCGAGAATTTTTCATATTGAAGACGGAGCATATTTTTATTGGGCGGCATTAACCTCCCCATTTAACCCGCCCACTTTCAACTCGTTTAAATAACAGCTCTCTTTGTTTCCCTCTGACACACGCCAGCCGCGTAAGGCTGCTCTCTTCCCGCACGCTGGTCAGTGAAGTACCTAAGACACAGTACGTGTCGTTAATAAACGTGAATCAACCTTATTGCCATCAAGTCATACTGGAATGAAAAGGTATGTGCATTGATGCTGGTATTCGTTTACAGTCCATCTGCAATGAAATGAGAGGAAGCTCTAATATATTGGCATGTAGTGAAATTACAATACAACAGAAATTCATGTTATCAATTCGTACCTACTTGGGAAAAACTACAGATCAAGAAACAAGATGAATTATCTCACCACAGTAACATAGCACAAAAATATTAATGTTAAATCTGCAAACAAATTTTAAATTCACTGCATTTTACTATTTAAAATCCCGAAACTATTAGACTCTTGAAAATATTAAAAAAATATATTACTAAAGCCTTCCAATAAATAAGTTGGCGAAAACTTATGACTTTTCTCTTTATCTGAAAAAAGAAAGACATTCATTCCCATGTTATAAATACACCGACGATATTGATTTGCTTTTTCTATTGTCAATATTAGCGAAATATGTTGTTTCTATAAATATGGAGGACCCATCAGGCACAGAATTGAACCCGCGACACGTGTGGGAACTCGGCGCTCTGAACCGCTCGACCATCTAATCGATCATTGTGTAGCACCCAATTTATCACATTTGAATAGATACATACTATAGCAAAATAATATTAGTAAACATAAATTAATAGACAAGCTGATTCTTATATGATTTTAGATATATTTACGCCAAAAGTTTTATCATGATTTATTTTTGGTTATTACGCCGTGTTGCGTTACCTCATCCTTTAAACAACTTTTCGGACAGCATACAGGATCCATCATCAGCCATGTTAAACACATCTGCCCTGCTGAAGTACAATGTAATACTATCCGAAACAAAGGCATTTGGCTAAATGAAGTAGCGTAACACGACAAAATATCCCAAAAATATATCACGATAATGCTGATTCTTACTCTAAACATGCAATCAATGCAAAAAAATAATAATTGTCGTATTTAATAATTGTCAATAACTGTCTCAAAATTGCTTAATATTCTTTTAATTTACTCTTTTAACGCATTGGAAAAAGAATAAACTAATACGAAAAATTACCAAAGTAGGTACTTACCGTATCTACTCGAATTTAGTTACAATATAGGTTTTCCTTACTACATACTTATGATTAAATAACTGACTGGCCTAGTTATATCTTAGAGAAACTTAAATTATTACTTAACGCGTAATATTTTAGTTGTTTGTCTCAGCTTAATAATATTACGTCAAGGACTAAGACGAGGTAGGTAAGAGGCCATTTTCGTAACTTGGCGAGAGCGCACTCAAGCCGCTTCGACTGTACTGGAATCTTACGCATATTAGCGACTGAAAGATGGGCAGTCTACATTTAAAACGAATCGTTAGGCCAACGATTTATATTACTTTGTTTTGATGCGTGTAACGGGGGCTTAAGGTCACAATCCGTTTAAACTGTTCCCATTATTTATTCCAGTAAACTGGCACATCATCGAAAGATACTAAACATCACTGAAGTGTTAAAGTAGTATGGTGTAAATACTTTTATTTTATTATTATTGGTTCGTTTCGATCGTCTACTTTAAAACAATTTTAACGAATTTGTATATTATCAAGGGGTGGAGTGTATACTCTAATGGAACTAATGCTTTTAAATAAACTTTTGGGAAATTGCGCCCTATTTCGGATTTTACTGCTTTGGATGGACGATAATTTAATCAAGAGCCGTCGAAATTAAATTAACATTTAAGAATCGCTCCACTCAAAGATTTCATAAATAAAGAGGTTTTAAAGGATAAGGATGATTAATGAAATTTCAGATTGTTCATAAGGTGAGGGTATATAGGACTTATTTACAAAAACAAACCCCCACCCCTATAGTTAAGCAAGTAAGTTTAGCAAGCTTTCTTTGAATTTTTTTTATTTATTTATTTATTTAAACAATACATGTTACGTAAAGTAGTTATATTAAATCACCATTTTAGAAGTTATAAGACAAAGTTGATCCACCAGTAAAAAAAAAACATTTAAAAAAATACAAAATAAAACGTTTCAGAATTGAATTTTGAAAAAATCAAATAAAGTTTTTTATTTTTTTTTTAAATTTAATGAAAACAAATAACTTTGTGTACACCACTATTTAATTAACAATATCGACATGTTTCAAAAACTATGTTTTCTTCGTCAAGATAATAAGTAAATAAAAAAATAACAAAAGACAAACACGTATTAGTAAATTAGAACATAGAAAAAACATTAGAAATGAGAGGTGATTAATTACTTCAAATATCATAAAAAACGTAATATCGTAAAATAAAATAAATTTTATAAAAAACAATTATATAAAATAAAATATTATATTTTTTTTACAGGTTGATTTCGTAAAGGCCTGTAAAAAACATTGACTCATTTTTTACGCATTTGTTTATTGTAATACAAGGAAATTTAAAATTGATTTCACGGAACCAAGTGACGCGGAGCCTTATGTCTATTCCCCGCTTCGGCCGGGGCCAAACTGATACAAAATGGGTGTGGCAAGTCAGTAGTCCTTGGGTGGACAGCATAAGATTCACTTTGAAAATCCAAATTCGTCGAATGCCGGCTGTATTGTGAAATAACAACGCGAAAATGCATATTTTATTTTATTTTGTGAAGTTCGGGCGTCAATATCATTTTTTTGCGATCATTACAAAAGAAACTGAATTTGCTACATTAAGCAATAAAATCATATCCGAGAAGGGGTTTATAAGTAGGAGCGTTTGCACTTGAAAGTGTTTTTTATATACTGAATACTTTATTTTTTTCTAGGCTTATTAAAAGACTTATTAAAAAATGACCGATATTTTTAAGATATGTTCTACATGCAGTATTTAATTGAAGCATCTATAATACTTCTAAGCGATCAAATTTTCAAACCAAAAATACAAGATTTTGTATGATTTTGAATTATTTTGCATGGCTTCATTTGAAGTTGAATAGTTGTCTTCTGAAGTCATGTGCCATATTACATAATAATAAAAATGTTTTAATTCAAAAACCACGGCCTCCAAAAAAAAATTCAAGCCAGTTTAAAATATTACTAGCATACCAGTTAAAATATTCATTACACTGGTTCAAAATTACGCATCTAGTGGGTACTTGCGTAGAATAACAGAAATTTAAGATAATGATATACTATTCAAATAAAAAATTAAAACATTGTTTATTTCCATTAAACTTACAAATTTCACTTAAGCGGGCACATTTGAATTAAAATATATTAAAGTTTAAACGCTCCGAACATTAATTTTAATTTCACCCCTCCCCCCTTATAGAAAGACCAGTCTGTCGAATCGCGTCGTTCCACATTCGTTGGAATTTAAATTGAACTGAACGAGACTAAAGTTGGATAGGTAGGTGTCCCCCGCCCCCCTTATTCTTGTGCGTCTATAATAATAATAATCAGCCGAGTTCACCCGTTTTTGACCTAATAAAAAAGCGAAAAGCGTCGGACATACTGATATAGTACCGAGGAATTAGAAGAAGCTGGTCGGTTAGGTAACGTAATGTATGGTGACGTGTTTTGTGGTTGTGTATGGTGACTTCAATTGAGATACGTCTCGTTTTAAACAAAGCTCCCACGCACATCGGTCGGAGGTCGCGTATCTTAATTCTTTTGAATAATTAGATGAATTAAGAAGGTTAATTTCAAGGATGATGACTTGTCTTTGAAGTAGAATGGCCCATGTTTATTTATTTATTTTGTATTTATAAAATGCATGTTACATCATTGTGACATTTACATAAAGTAGATATATTAAGTCACCATACTAGGCGGCTGCCTGTTTCATGTGACCAATGGGGTAAAGTTACTTTGTTTGAAATATAAAGTCTAGTGTAAACATATGGATTTAGTATAAATCATGCTAAAAATTGGTAAAATTACAATAAAAAGTAGAAATTTTAATAAAGAGTAGAAAATAGAGACGAGAAAAGAATTAAATTAGATTATAAAAATGTACATAATTTTTTTTTTCTTTTTTTTTTTAGTATGTGTGCATGCAAGCACACATGCATATACAGGTGCACACGTCTATATATATATATGTTTATGTACATACATAAACACATATAAACATCACCTATATAAACACATCCTCATACATATAAAAAAGTCCCCAAGCGCCTTCCTGAACTGTCGTATTTGGCTATTGACTTTATTTTTATTTTTATTAATAAAAATATTACAGTTTGAGGTTTTACTCATAAAGTTATAATAATAATAATTTTATTTTTATTGTTAAATTATTGGAGATTTTAGGAGCAAGACAGTTAAATTGTGTCTGTGCCATTGAGGTTTTTGTTGGTGGAATAATATAATTGGATTTGTTGCAATTTCTTGTATTGATTTCTAGTTTTATTAAAAAAAAATTTTTTTTCGTATGTTTGAATTTGTAATAGGAGGATATGTTTTAAAAATTTTAAATTGAGTACTTTGAAGTCCTTAAATAATTCCATTTAATGTAGAACAGCTTTTTGTGAAGTTTAGTGAGTTACATATTTTCGAGTAAGTAAGAGCTAAATATGAGGTGTCAAAATCAGTAGAGTTTTCACCGTCCTTAGGTTACTAGCACAAAAAAAGATGAATGAGATAATAATGGTGGTCGTTGGACGGATTAAGTTCGATGGCCACTACAGATAGCGACTTTCCGGAATAAACATTATTTGTGAAGAGGTTTACGGTCTAAAACCAGGGCTTTTTATATAACATTAGCAGCATTTAAAAAATAAATATGATTATTCACTATTAGGGTTCACCTACGAGCGGAATGATAGCATTCCTTTCAAATCATGTGGTTCAACTTAAATTTTACTAATTAATTATTATAAGCCTTAATAATATTACTGTAAATATAACGATTTGAACATTTTGTAGATACTCTGTCCAGCGAACACAGCAGCGATTTCACAATAGAAAATATATACTGTTATGAAAATAAATAATATTTTCTTACAAATTACAAATAGGTATGGTGCATATTAATTTTCGTTATTGTCTATGGTGAATTGAACAACCATCAGGCGCCACAAGGTAGGTAGAAGAGATTTCCGTTTTCAAAAATCACTTTCCGGCGAGACCTTGGTGGGCAGACCTTGTCGAGACGTCACGGTGCCGTGTTTAAATTTTAAATAATGGATCGACCGGTGTTGATTGATATTTCATAAAATTAAATTTACATACCTGTCCAAAACGTTGGCTAAAGAAGGAGGTAGCGCAACACGGCATAACAACCCAAAAACAAATAACGAAAAAAAAAACATCTTTTGTGCGTGAAATCGTGATTTCTGGTCTCCGCTTGCCAATCGATTTCCATCCATTAACTTTTTTCTTTCTGATAAAATTTTTCACAAAATAAATAAAACCTATTTTTGCTCGTGAAATCGTGATTTCTAGACTCCCCCTTGCTAATCGATCTTTATGCCAATTACTTATATTCTTGACGATGTAAGGACACCAAGAATACACAAATTTTTGACTTGTGGCTTGCTTTAAAAGATTGATTGAAGATATAATTTAAAAAACGTAGCCTCGCCTCACAGAGTTCAATAAGTAAGATGAACCCATTCATCGTTCTACCTATCAACGGTCGCACTGTCGCAAATGATTAAAACAATGAAGGAGATCGGCCCGTTTAGTCCGCACCGTCCGTTCATCAAGCTATTGACCTTTAGGTTGACTGAAGTATGCGCTGCTACAAACATCGTGTTGTCATACATGGCTACTGGCGATACACTATAATTATTACGGTCTCATTTTGATTATGAAGGCGAAATGTCATGAATTATAGTGAACACGGAACACTACGGGATGGTGTACTCAGTACTCATGCTTTATATTGGATGGTGTAATTTTTGGATGAAGCTCCAAGAACAGGACGCAAAACTCAAAGGAAACTTTGATTCCTTTTTTCTTTGCAATTTAATATTGCAGAACGATTTGCGTATTATTTTTTAATAAACTTCGCAATGATCTAAAAGAAAATTATTTTGTTTTAACAATTTTTGGTTCAATAGAGTCAAAAAAATCCGAAAAAAATCTCTATAATAAGATAGGCCATACACACGATCCGACTTGCAGAAAACTGCGCTGGCCGGTGGCAGTTCAACTCGTCCGGTTCTGCAAGTCGCGTGGTATGGAGGACAAACCAGTGTAACCAAGTTAAACGACATTCTTATGCAGTTATAAAAAAGATTGTTGTGATTCCATTGAAGGATTTAAATATTTTTATGGTACACTAAAGGCCTTCGCTCACGGAGAAACTGAAATGAAACCAAATGTCAACGCACCAGAACCTTTGTGTGTGGCAGTTGCTTTTCAGTTGCCTTGTTAACAGTTGCCATGGTAGCGCTCACAAATTGCGTTGACAACTGGTTTCATTTCAGTTTCTCCGTGAGCAAAAGCCTTAACTGAATTTTACAGCATTGTCCGGGTTTTACGCAGAAATGACGAAATCAGACGTAGAAAGTAATGTTATTCTAATTTTGAACGTCAAGCGGGCAAAATTTCATTAAAAGGGTTAAAAATTTTGCTTTGAGGGGTAGGAAAAGAGGTTGAGTTGGTTTTTACAAAGCTCATGTCGAACTCCTCACGTAGGTCAAGTACGCAAAATTTCGTAAGTTTCGGAATTAAGCTGCAGATTTAAAAAAAAAAAACGCCACGTCGCTACAGACGCTCTTTTTTGCTTGTAGATTATTTGGTTCTATGCCAACTCAGAATCAAGTCAACTCAACACCTCTTTGAAAGGTCATTAAAAGTTATGAAAAAAATCATTAAAAAATTACCCGTAACCCAAACCTAACGTAACATATTTAACCGATTGTTTTATACATTATTTTCATAACTTATAATTACTTTTAAAAGGAGGTTCTGATTTGGTCTCATTTTGAATTGTCCAGTCACCAGATTATTTTAAAGTCACCGAGCTCGAAACAAGCTTTAAATGCAATTTCGTACAACTCCTGAGCGAAATTAACAACGACATTGTTTTAAAACTCTTGATAAGAGACTCATCTCATTACTCTTTCTTACAAAAAGGGATCTGAAATGAATATGCCGCAAAATCTTCTAATTCCTCTCTATCATCTCCTGATGATAGTATCTAAATTACAAGCCGATATGATCAAAATCTTGTGATCAGCGTCCTCAGCAGTTCTTGCAGCTTTGGTTTTATTAGTGTGTAAAGAAGAGGCTCGAATTAATTTGTGTGACTTGACCGGAGAACATCTTCAACGAAAACTTCATTTGAAAACGTCGTTAGGTCGTCAACCTTAGTAGAAACGCAAGAAGTTGTAATCTTTAAGAGAAAAATGCTCGAGAAGCAATGTGACTACGATACCCCCAAATTTTGGGAAATACCGTAAAGTGGGTAGGAAATCAAGAGCTAAGCTATAAAAGAAAGAGGCTGTGCAGATATTGCTTATAAATATATATTAAATAATTTAAAGAATCGTTTGACTTCCGAATGGTGTTCTGAAGTAATTTAATTCTATTAAAATTATAAAGTAATAAATTGAACGTCCACCAATCAAAAGACTTTCTTCTAAAAATTCTGCATCGTGATGTTATTGCTGTTTATCTCAAATACCGTCGTTACTTTGATAAAGCATGTAGATTTAGTATAACAAGTGGTCGCCCAATGGTCGAAATTCGACCATAATTGAAATGTTTTTTTTTATGTATTTTTATGCATAATTTAAAAAAAATATTAGCATTCTGCACTCCTTCTTTGTATAAACTATAAGTGTGCGAAATTTCATACTCCTCCGTCCGCGCAATTTTCGTAAAAAGGGGTACAAAGTTTTTGCTTCACGTATTAATATACTGATTTTAGATTACGAAAGTACCTAATTGTGAATTACAAATATGCATTATCTGTAGGTATATTGTATTCGTGCAAAAAGAGAGTATTGTTTTATCAGGCACCGCTGAATTGAATAAAAAGATTTTACGTCATTCGGTTCCGCGACTTTTCATCCCGCTACAAAATATCCCCGACAAAATATCCTCCGATAAAATATCTACTAAAACCAAACCTAACCTAACAAAAAGTAGTTTTACTAGATGTTTTGTTGGGGGATGTTGTCCGTAGAATATTTTGTCGGAGGATATTTTGTCAGAGGATATTTTGTCGGTGAATATTTTGTCGGAGGATATTTTGTCGGAGGATATTTTTCCGAAGGATATTTTGTAGGAAGATATTTTGTTGGAGGATATTTTGTCGGAGGATATTTTGTCAGAGGATATTTTGTCGGAGGATGTTTTGTCCGTAGAATATTTTGTCGGAGGATATTTTGTCAGAGGATATTTTGTCGGAAGATGTTTTGTCCGTAGAATATTTTGTCGGAGGATATTTTGTCAGGGGATATTTTGTCGGAAGATGTTTTGTCCGTAGAATATTTTGCCGGAGGATATTTTGTCAGAGGATATTTTGTCGGAGGATATTTTGTTGGGGATATTTTGTCGCGGGATGAAAACGCGCATTACCACGCCATTCATTGTTCATCATTGTACAAGTATTTACTAATTCAGATGTTGATATACCCTATATTTAAGTTGGTAGGTATCTGCCAAAATTGAGTAACATCATGTTGACATCAATTGACCAACATGCAATTATTTTCGCAACCAATAAATTCCATAAATTTTTGATAAATGGAAACGTTCTTCAAAGGTCAGCTATTTTCTCAAATGTAAAAAATGTTGTTATCGATTTTATCACGACGTCTTACATATTATTATAAACGCGCACGGACCAAAACGTCACATCACGATTAGCTCCCCTATCTCCTTAGACATTTCCTCCAGCTAATGTAGCAATATCAGCAGTCCTTTAGTTTACGCATACCTAATACACGACATCTATCAGAATATGCTACCCAGGATCATAAATCATACACGTGTAATGTGACAGGATAAGAGGGATTTTTTGCCGACACGAGCAGTATGCCAGTGTAAATATTTGATAGGAATAAATTTACTTGAAAAAAATAGCTTTCTTCAGATGGGCGGGTGAATTTTATTTTATTTTTATACATATCAATACTGAAATAAATTATTGTTTCGTCGACAATAGCAAATTCACTTTGTGGCTTCATGTTAGTTTGATCAAAATAATGGACTTATTTCGAAACCAAAAATTTCTTCAACATGATAAATGTGTCCTCAAATTATTGTCATTATATTTGTTATTCAATTTGGGCGGCGGGAATGAACCATTTATTGGAAAACCAACACCCATACCTCAATGATGTGGTCGCTACGTTTCGTAACTTTGCAGGGGTGCCCGGGTTCGTGGGGTGATTTTAATGTAAGTTAGGTCTAGGCTAGCGGGCAGGATTAGGACAGACTGGTTGAGGGGACCTTTTGGCCTCTCCTCTAGATCCTGCGCACTCCTCATACATTTTTCCTTCCCAGAAGTTCCTCTCCTATATTTCCCTAAAAAGACCCTTCACACAGCATCCCTAAAAAAGATTTAGGTCCTCCGTGCCATCTGTGTGAAGTTACTGTTTAAAAAATATATATATTATTATTATTATTGAAAAATCAAGGTGGCGTGAAGATTAATTAGAAAAATTACAACAGTATTAGTATTTTCGGTAAGAAGTTGTTTACCAAGTAGAATGAACGTAGGAACCGAGTGTCCACAGCTTCTAAAAATAGAGTGAATCAGTAAATGTATCTTCCAAAGTTTTTCATGTGAAAATGTACATGTTTACTTTGGATTTAAAAAAATTAGAAACCACTTTTCAGAAAAAATGGTATCTTTTTTATACGTAAATAAACTAAAAATGTTAAAATGTTAATTGTTTTAGTTTTTTTCTGGTTGGTTTTATTGTTAAAAATAAACTTAAATACAATTTTAAAGCTAAACGCTTTATTATCGTATTATTTTTCGAAATAAAATTTACAATTTTCAACAGAAAAATATAATTCAGGTGCCGAAATTTATTACCTTGACCTAATTTAAATCGTGTTACCAATGTAACTCTGTTTATTTAAAATTGTGGTTATATCTTTATTTTGAAAAATATTTAAAGTGTTTGAATAATCAAATAAAATTTTATCCATTTATCAAGACAAAAGTCTGCAACCTACACAATTTTCAGAAGAAAAACATCACAATTAAAAGCCGTTCAATTATCTTCCATTTTAATTACTAATTTCTGAGTATTAGGTACGTAATAAATACAAATTAATCCCACATTACATTTCTCAAAAAGTCTCCATTTCATAGTAATTTATATTAAAAAATAAGGGTAACTAAGTGACTGCTTAAAAAATCGAAAGTTTTGATCGCTTCGATGGCTTGGTTTTAAAATTATTCAGGAAACGATAAATTTTTATACGACCGAAGTTATAGAAATAAACGGTAAGACGATAAGTAAGTTCTCGTATGAATCTTTATTAATTTAGCTCGTAGGTTCTCAACGTGGAAGATAACGCACTCCTGGGGGCGTTTCAAACCTTCAGGGGGGCGGTGGAAGGCCAAGAGAAAATTGGGGGGGCGTTTCAGGCTTTCCGGGGGGGCGGTAGGAGACCCAGAGAGACCCGTCCCATCTCGCCCCCATCCTATATCCCCTGCAACAGAGGGAGCGTAATGGGATAGGATGGGGAAGTTGGGGGGCGCTAAAAGAGAAAATATTCTCGAAGTGGGCGGTGGGAAAAAAAAAAGTTGAGAATCTATGGTTACTTTAGCTGAATGACTTTTTTTGTTGTATTTCTCCAGCATTAACTATGTAACAATTTCTAGACAACGTTTCCATACAATATCAACTCCTCCCATCTTTCTTCCCCTCCCCCAAAATCACCCCTCCCACTACATCCACCTAATTAATTCCAATCATTTTGTACTTGCGTGGAATTTTAAGTTAGTTTTAGCTAGTGAATGACACGGATGTGTCGAAACCGGTAGCAGAAAAATTAAAATATAAAGTAACGAATGCACTTTGAAAATTAAAACTCTACAAAACAAAATAGCTGAATGATATTCAATCTGTATTAACATACGGTATTATAGGATGAGGAGGAACTTATGAAGTTAAAATCCTCTCAAAATAGATCAAAGATTGATAATTAAGGTTATCCTGAAAAAACCATCTACATTTTCTACCGAAAAACTCTTTTCGATGTTCAAAGTACCTACAGTAGACAATATACGTAAAAAATATTCGATTCTACAAACTTTCAAAGAAATACAACTAAAAAAAAATATAAAAATTTATTGAAAATTTATTATAAAGATATCAAAACAATATTAAAATCCCAAAATTTAACACAAAGCACATTCAAAATACCTATTTTTATCTAGGTTGAAATTATTTCAACAACCTCCCTTTAAAACTAAAAATTATCAAAATAAATTTGAATTCCAAATTAAATTGAAAAATTACCTAAAACTATTGTAAGAGTTCATTTCTATTGTTAATATTTCATTTAAATCTTGAATCCTATAAATATTTAAATCTTGAAACCTATATATATTGATATATCTTGAGTTTTTCTTACATATCTTGTGTTATTCGTTGCAATATTATTATTTACTTACTCAAATGATTACATATACTTGAACATGAATTCCCTCACCAAACACAAGAACCTTGTCTCTTTATGGTGAGGAAAAGCTATTATTATATTAGTTTTACAACATGTAAAAAAAATGTATAATTATTGTAAAAACAACAAATATTAAATAAACAAAAAAAAACATTAAAAAATGTTTTAAAAAACATCAAAGTAGAAAAAATACTTTTTTTTAAGCCTCTGAACAAAGAGCAAATTTATGCACTCCACAGGAAAATATGTTGGTATCGGGAACTGCACGAATTGACTCCACTTTACTTCCAATCCATCCAAATTCAGATCGTATTGCATTTTTCTTCTAGTCAAATGCGCCAAAACATTTCACTCGAACGAATAAACGTTTATTTGTGACACTCCATTTATTGATATCTGACAATATTTGTCACACATTACGGCGGGGATTCCAGTAGCGTAGCGGGAATCTGGGGGAAAATAATCATATTCATTCCAAAGGGGATATTGCGACAGGCCCCCGCTGCGCCACTGACTCGATGACAAGAGGGTCTGTCAGGGGTAGATCAATAAGAATAATGAAAAACTGGCCTTTTCGAGAAATTGTTGCGAATTTTGTCGTGATAAGCCAGGTGTTATGGCGTACATTTTCAATTCTTGTAAAAATGCACTGAGGTAATGAGTTCACTATCATTATACATAGATGACACGGTGCTTAAAATTCAATGTAATGTACCAGCGCGCTCAACATGCTCATCTCTATTATTCAAAATTGATAAATTCAAAACAAACTGTAAAAAAAATTCGCGCTAGAACTATGTTATAATTATTTCACTTAAATGATATATTTTCAGAAGTGGACATTTCAACTGCGAGCTTAACATATATAAATAGGCCTATAAAATAAAGTTTTAATGGACTTATTTAGAAGTGGGTAACTTTTCTGATGTATTTTTTATATATTTCTGTTAAGAATTTAATTTGTTTTACGCGTATGTCAAACAAAGACTATAATAATATTATATTTGGGAGGCGGGTATGGGTCAGGTACGCCCCAGGAGCCATTTTTTGGATAACTAACACCTCTACCATAGGACACCCCAAATAGTTCGCTTTGTTTGGTGACTTAGCAGGGGTGCCAGGGTGCATGGGTGAGGATTTTTCGGGTCTTGGTTGCGGATGCATTTGCCTACCAGCTGCGTGTCAAGCTGGATCGGTGGAGACTGGTTAAGGGAGACCTTTTGACCTGTCCAGCAGGACTCTCTCGGAGCACCACCTAGCAAGCAGTTGGAGGGATACGTTTGTCACTCCTGGACACACTGACCCCCAGATTCCTATCCATCCCTTGTTTTTCCTTTACCCTTTTCCTTTCCAGAACTTTTTTCTTTCCATAAAAAAACTCTCCACACAGCATCCGCTAAGATTTAGGAAAATTGGGTAATAGCCTCCTGTGTTGAGCTAATGTAAAAAAAATTATCCACAATTGAATGTATTTTTGAAATAATGTAAGAAATCGTAAAAATTAACAGTTATTTTCACCAAAGATCAATAAATTAATAATGGGTTAATTTTCATTGTATGTAGATGAAGCAATACTGCATATGAGATTAGTGTGTTTGAATTTATTAATTTAATAGCGCAGACCCGTGAAAAGTAACGGGACAGTCTGAATTCTCCAAAAAATGATCTTACAATTTTGAAAATGGCAAATTTGTTGTGCAGTAAGTACTTCATCGCTTGGCCTAAATCAGTTCCAATTTTGAAATTGACACTTAAATTCAGAGCAAATTTGAGTCAATTCCAAATTTCATGGAGGAATTAATACTGCACATCACAGACAACCGGAATAAGTATGTTTGATTACATTACATGAGTGAGTAAAGAAATATGAAATAATTTTTCACCAAATAGGCGCTACAAAACAATCCAATTATAAAAAAATTATCCAGTATACGTACATAAGTACAATAGTGCCGAGATTTTACTATAAGTACCTACCCACGTTATAGTAAATAAAAGGTGACCGGACAACTTGGAATGAAACCAACTCAGAATCATCTCAGGTAAGTCATTTAGAGTGATAAAAAAATCTACCTATAAAAAATTGGTTAAATAGGTTACGTTAGATTAGGATTATCGGCTAACTTAAAATTATATTTTTCATAGCTTTTAATGACTTTTCAAGGAGGTGTTGAGTTGACTTTATTCTCAGTTGCCATGGAACCAAATAAACACTGTACAATTTTTTTAAAGATGAGTGGAAATAATAAAATAGTGAGGGGGGGAAAACGTCTTATTTTATTATCAATCACAGAACAATTTTTGCGAAGCTGTGGATAATGACCGTTTTGGGGGCATAAATATTCTTAATAATAGTTCATTAAGTCTATTTACAACGGTTAAAAGTTTATCTTATCTAATCAGCAAATATTTTGAAAGTAACCCTTAACGGTTTCTAACTCACCTAAGACGGTCACCACGCACCCTTATCTCGGCAACAACCCCCGGCCAACAAGTTACAAGTTACAAGATACAAGTTACTTGCGGAGGAGAGAAGCACAGTTGCTCAAACATCACCAAGGCGCCCACTAATCTAAAAATATCTGGCGGCCATTTCGGTGGGTGCAAATTAAACACAGATACACGGTCCGGCGGACAGTTGTCCACTGTCCAGCCTCCGTTAATCCCGTGTTTGCGCAGATGTGTTCAGTTAGTTAGCACCAGATAGCAAAGGATTCTAACACCTTCGAAAACGGTAACCGTAACCGTACAGATAATAAAAATTACTAAAAAAGAATTATGAGTAGATTAGCTTGCCGGTGACGTCATCTGTATCCGATCGAAACGTTTTTGCAAACAGATTGTCAACTATGGTGACGTAATCTGATGCAAAATCGTATGGGGCTACTTAACACTTTTTTATATTAAAAAATATTTTTAAAAAAAAACTTCCGTCTGAGTTTGAGTTAGTCGGTGAATGCTGTGGAAAAAATGGAATCCATCATCAAATGCTAAAGTTTGACGAGGAATTAACTTACCACAATCCTGCAAATTGTGTCCCCTTTTAAAAGAAAAAATATATATAGTACATACTAGCTTTAAAAAATCATTTTTTCATATGTAATAGTTACATGTTAGAAAACATATTGCTAGATATATTTATATGTAATAACTGGTTCCATGGCTGTTGATCCGCCGACAATTGACCCCCCAGTGTACTTATATACCTAACATATGGTTTAAGGAAAATACGGTTTATCTAATCACAAAAAATATTACTAAGTGACCCCGAAGAGATGTGCTGAGAGGATGTAACGCCGAATAACATGGTATAAAACATATTTTCATTCAACCGCATCAAGGAAAAATCTACTTCTTGTCTATATATTGTGTATACCAGCCCATAAGAAATCGACAACGATTACAAATTCGTTTGATATTCATACCATTATTGACAGAGTATTTTTGAAGTCGATTTTATGTTTGGTTTCGGGGGCCAATTGTCGGCGGATCACGTGCCGGGTCACGATAACAACTATATGATGTACATTTCTTGCCGAAAATAGTCAACGATTACATAATATCAATATGGTTTCAATTTTTTTTCTTTAAAACCACACTTTTTTCTTCCACATGTCTCAGCCGAGTAACAACCCTTCTTTAAATATAGTTGAAAAAAGCAGTAGATAGAAATTTTAGAACTATAGTGCTATATATCACTAGATAGTCAGATCAAATATTTATCAGTAGTTGATCCCCCGACAGTTGGCCCCAGAAATTATAATAATTGTAAAATTATAATTTTTTGTGCACTATTTATCAATTTAAAGTTCATTTTAAAATCTATAATCGACTTCAAAAATATCTTTAATATCAAGATATCAATTTTGGGAGGCGGGTATGGGTATCGAACCATTAGCCTTGCACCTCTGCCATCAACTGCCGGGGTATCAACTGTCAAGGAATCGAATTATCTAAGTTTGGATAGTTTTCAGGGCACGCGAAAAGATTTCCAGCTATAAAAATTTTCATTCAATGTACTTAGATATATAAAAAAAATAAAAGAGAACAAACTGAAGGTTAGGTTAGGTGCATATTAACAAACAACTGAAGGTTAGGTGAATGGTGCATATTTACAAAATACTGAGATTTAACGCATTTCGCTGGGCCTGAAGAGGTCACCCGTTTGAAAGCCAAAGTCCACCCTGGAGTACTTAGCCACGCTTAGTTTGGTCGCGAAGGCTTTTAACTCCGCCTGAAACTTTAAACACCTTGTCCACTCAACCCCCGCCCCCTCCCAACAAACCTCCCCCTGCCCCAAACTCCCGATATCTTAGACCCTGCCAGCTAGTGGCTGCTAGTCTCAAGGACTTTGAGTCTAATGTAAACGTTAAGTCATTAGCGTTCGTGTCCACGAGGCATGTCCGATTGCAAATGGAGATGTGTGCGTCAATTTATGAAGGGGTGAGTACTACTAAATGCTAGTTAACTAAGCAAGATATAAACATACTCATCCATACAAAACAGGTAACTTCTTGAAGGTAGGTACACGATTTTCTCAAAAAATGGATTCTGCACGTAATTATTGATTGAACGTGGTTCGCATCCAATACTGAATACAGTGGAATCCGTTTATAAAGACATCGAAGGGAAATGACATACTAATCAGACATCATACAAAGCATTTTGTAGAAAATAAACAACCTCCTGTTTTGTTAGTTATAAATGTATTTATTTATTTTAATAAAGAGAAACAGCATATTAGTGACGTGAGAAAAGAGCATATTGACACTCGTGACGAGAGAAACACTGCATATTAACGTCGTCGAGCGTTAAGTGACCCTCCCGAACACTGCCGAAGGTGTTAAGAATCATGTCGGTCACTATAACCGACATAATTTTCCATGAAATTAGGACATATTTTTTTTAAATGGGTCATAATAAGCGACATGTCACAGTCATTATATCCGACTTTTTTATAAAGATTTTTTTATGAAAACCAAACTTCGCTGTGTAATTACGTCATATTAAGCGGTTGGTCAATATAGGCGGAGTCATAATAAACGGATTCTACTGCAGTTATTTTTATGATTATAGTTTTGAATGCCTGTCACTGAATTAAGCCATGCCACTTTAAAGCGAGAATATTGAGTTTTTATGTCGCAGATTGCCAAACGTTATACTTTAAGGAAACGTTTTACAAATAATGACTGACTGTCCGTGGACAATTACTTAGATTTAGTTGTCTATTGCAAAAATGCAATTGCACAGTAAAATCAACCAAAAAGACTTTTAATCGTAGGATTTTTTTTTCTGTATTTATTTCTTCCCAAGATTTTGGTAACACAAGTAGGGGAGACCTGTGCAAAACCGTATACCTAAGGTAGAAGCTCTGTCGTTCAGTAAAATAAAATAAAAGTCAGGTTACAATAATTATTTTTATTAATGCATTTACCAAGGAACAACACACAAAAGAATTACGTCAGAAAATGTTAATTAGCGGCAAATTACTGTAGCGCTTGCACTTATCAATTATCTCCCCCCCTCCTGCATTCAATACATTCAATCTCGGTACATTCAGTTTTCTAAAAGCTCGAGTGCCACCTAAATTTCATAATGCCAGAGCTCACCAGCAGTAACAAAAAGAATTATCCAATTTGGTTCAGTCGTTCGGAAGTTACGCGCGTAGGTACCAGCATTTCAAAATATATCAACATCGTTTCCACGGCAAGGATGTTGATAAAGTTCTGACGTTACATTAATAACTCGCTTTTGTTAGCGACAGAAAACGCATAAGAAATATAATATATTAATATTTATAATTTAATAACGCCAGAGCTTAGCATCATATACAGCCTATAGTCTTCGCATATAACTTCGCTCACTATTGGTGAAAGAATTTTTAAAATTGTTTATTGTTTTATGCGTGAAAGCGTAACAAACAAACTCGAGCAGTTTCTCATTTATAATATTAGGATAGATTATAAAATTGGAGTGTAATATACTTGTACGATGAAACCGAACACCATCGACTAATTCCATACAAAATATTTTAATACAAGCGATGCAGAGGATATCAACCTGTTATAAATGATTTAATTATTGACATCTATCTAACCTACATTTCCTCTGATTGCCCATTTGACTTAATAATATTATGCTTCTCAATAAGAATGTAATTAATGTAACGAAGCATGATAAAACGAAGATTGGCAAATTAATTCTCTAAACTTAACGCCAAGTAGTTTGGCCGAGATCTCAAAGAGCCGAGCTTTGCACGCTGTAAGCTCGGTGCTGACCAAAAGGTTGGCATTAACGTGGCCATTGACCAAAACCAAATTGGGCAAACTTGTAGTCAAACAAGCGGTAACTACGTAAGTGGAAACCGAGTTTAAAGTTCCCAAGATCTCAGAGTCTTGGCTGGAGATGGGAGGGAGGGTGGTTGGGTGGGAGGGTGCTATGCTGCCCGGACCCCCCCCGGACTTGCATCAACTTAAATACATTGAATCAACTATCGGGAAATTTATTCGTTGTGTTGTGTGGTGAATTTAAGATAAGAGGATTGTAGTAATTTTGTTCATTACATGTAATTATGTATAAGCTCGGAGGTACGATATACTCATAGATCAATCCTTTTAAGTAAGTAAATACGTTGAGTAAATAGTAATATTTATCAAAACAAACACAAGTAAATAACCTTTCACCTTCGCCTTCGCTGCCCGCGACATTGTAAATAACTAAATGTGTAAAAATATAAACAAATTCTTATTTGTAAGCTTTTCTAAACGTCGTTTCATTGAAATTCTCCAGTTCTAAAGAATCCTTAATTCTCAAGTCTTTCATAATAAATATTAATTCAGCTTTGGCATTAATCTTTTTATAAATGTAATACCAACAGTGATGGGGTAGCAAAAGTGAAATCAAGCAATGTCCAGGGTTTAAAATATAATGTCCTGCACTGCAAATTTTCTCGTGCGTCTCTTCTCCAAGCATAAACTTTCTCATAAAGTGTGTTATCGAAATGAACTGCCAGATAAGTATTTTTTGTAAATATTTATAAATTATAAAGTTATATAGAGCCTAAGAATTCATAATAAATTGTACAGCGCCCTTGAGGTGATTTTTCACAAAAACGGCGCTCTACAATTATCCAACTTTTATTATTAGGTACTTCTTAAATTGGACACATTAAACATATTTAATAAATGATGTACTAACGTAGGCATTAAAGAAAAACACTGGAAAAAATTATTGACCCCAGCAATCTTGAATAAAGCTACAGACAAATAATTTTTTTCCATCTATATTTATATAAAAATGAATGTATATTTGCCATATGTATGTTTGTTCCTTATGCGTTGCTAAACCATTCACCCGATTACGATGAAACTTAAGGAATTGGGTGTGCGCATGTCCATGTTATCTGTACATGAAATTATGTACCATTATACGTATAAACCGTTCATAAGATTGCGATGAAACTTTAGTGAGTTGTTGTGCGCATGAAAACGATGGTTTCTAAACATAATAGCGAGCTCTGGCGTCATGAAATTATGCGTTGTATTCATCCGATTGCAATGAAACTTTGGGGATATGATGTGCTCATACCCGCGATGTTTCTATATAATATAAGTAAGCTCTGCAAATTGATTTTTTTTTAAATTTTAGGATTTTTTTTTAATTATTTTTACGCGGGTCGACCAAAAGAGAGTAATACATATGCCTAATAAAATACGTGTTTTTTTTCTTTTTTTGTTAATAGTAATTTCAGATAGAAAAAACTTAAGGTTAGTTATTTTCAAAACCTATTTACGTTTGTGTTGAAAATTTTAATATTTCAAATTATAATAATTTTTAATAATGTTATTTGTAAACTTATTTCATCACCTTTCAAAAACAGTTTTTAGTTTTCGGATATGTTCAGAAATACACCATTTATTTGGATTTTAATGCGAAACGGAAATATTTTCTTCCGACGAAAAAGGCTCGAGGCCTCAGTGGTTGGGTGTGCAACGAGATTATTTAAATTGTCATGTCAATTTGACGGCTGTTAACATTCATTGGCAACTACAATCTACCTACAAAGCAGTCGTAAAATGTCGTTGCAATAGCGACAAAGAGAGTACCTAAGTCAACGTACCTATGAAAACAGTATTATATTATCAATGCGCGCCTTCCGGTCCAGGGGGGAGGTGTGGGCGGTTCCGTGTTGATGAACCGGATGACCTTATCGGTAGGTACCGGAGACCAGAGCTCATGGTTAAGGGACTTTGTTGTAAGTTGATTAGGTAAATAATATTGAAACAGAAATAATAATCAATCGGAAAACACACCGACCAAAAAATTGGGTTCTACCTGACAACTTTGTCACCTAAATCACTTCTCAAGATGTATTTTCTAACCTGCAGGGATTTCTACAAGTGAATTAAAAAGTACACAAATAAAATAATAATCTAATAATTATCATAATTACGCGTGAAGTTAAAAAAAATACCTATTTTCTTGTTTTGTGTAGTCTCCTTCAACGGAAGCAATCTTTCGAACAGGCCTTCCATTGATATGCTTGGTGTAACTCTAAGGCTCAGGTACGGGGGCTCCTCTCAGAAACTGGGCGTACTGTACAGGGTCCGCAGATACTTTAATAGTACACAATTGTTAACCCTGTACAAATCGAAAGTGCGCCCCAATGTTGAATTTTGCAGTCACCTCTGGTCTGGAGCCCCAAAATACCTAAAAAAAACCTCGACTCTTTTAACCTTGTCGAATTTAATGTTTCAAAGACCCAATCTTGTCTGATCACGTCTAAAAGGGATCGAAATGATAATCTAGTCTCCTTCAACGGAAGCATTCTCCCGAACAGGCCTTCCATTGACATGCTTGGTGTAACTCTTAGTGACCAGCTCAGGTACGGGGGCCATCGAGGCCAGAGTTAAGTTGGCCTCTCAGAAACTGGGCATACTGTACAGGGCACGCAGATACTTTAATAGTACATAACTGCTAACCCTGTACAAATCGCAAGTACGCCCCACGGTTGAATTTGGCAGCCACCTCTGGTCTGGAGCCCCAAAATACCTGAAAAAACCCTTGACTCTGTGCAGAAACGGGCAGTCCGATTGATAGATTCTCATATCTTTACAAACGGATTGTCCTTGTTCTACCGGTATTACAATGGAATATGCTCAGAGGAACTAGCGTCATTGATTCCCTCGGCACCGGTGCACAGTCGGAAAACACGCCAAATATGCGCCAAACATTCGTACACGGTTGACATTAGCCACATGAGTACGGGTCGTTTCTACGGCTCGTAGTAACAGCTCGGCTGTGGAACGATTTGCCGGCCTCTGTGTTTCCTCTTTCCTACAACATGGGTCTCTTCAAGACCCGTGTTCACTCCTTCCTCTCCTCAAAAACACCCTCCACACAGCGTCTTCAAAGTTGACATAGGCCCTGAGGAAATTATTTTCCTCAGTGCCCCTGTGTGGAGTTAATGTAAAAAAAAGTATATAACAATTTTTTGTCAGTTATATATTTTGTATAATTGCTTATGAATTTTATTCAAATGTGATTTTTTTTCCAAATTATGGGGCCATTTCTTCAACGTTTTAACTTATTTTAATATATTAATTAAATTATGTTGAAAATAACTTAATTTATTTAATGTCGATGGTATACTCTGCATGTCGTCGTTCAACACAAGCATAACTTTTTCGATTGGGCAATTATGTTAGTAATTATATTTTATCGACTAGATACTATTTGTTCTTATGCCAAAATTATTGGCCACAAAATGACTTGTCGGCTATTGTGTTTCATCCTCTCCTACAACACAAGTGTCTTCAAGATTCTGGTGCATTTCACCCTTCTTAAAAAGATCCTACTTACAGCTTTTCCAAGCATATTTTAATACAAGTTTAGGGAAAACCTCAGGGCCTGCTCGCTTGCGAACTACATGCATATTTAATAATTAATAAATAACTTTATTTCTTTAACGTATCTCCACACAGGAGGCCCTGAGGAAAAAAAATTGCTCAGGGCTCCAAAATGTCCTCTTTGTCAGGATCCCTTGAGGAGAGGGTCTTTTTAGATTAAGGAATGAGAAGAAATTCTGGGAAGGAAAAATGTATGAAGGGTGGGTAGAAATCTGGGGACCAATGTGTTCAGGTATGACAAACGTATGAATCCATTCCTCCCACTGTGGTGCAAGGAGATGGGTCGAGAGAATCCGGCTGGAAAATTCAAAAGATCTCCCTCAACTAATTACTTAACTGCCTTCCAAATTGATAAAATTTCTTACTACTACCAACTTCTAATTTTCTAGATTTTTTATATCTATGTATTATTATTAATAATGATAATAATTTAAACATTTGTTCGTCAATAAATTTCTACATCTTTTTTAATTTTTTTTATTATGGGTCACTGCTCAGCTATACTTTCAGGAATATAATACACATATACGTAATAAATAATTAAAAAAGAATTAATATAAAATTAAAATTTATATTCAAATAAATAAATATCATTACAAATAAGATGTCTGTGGCGGGCGGGGGGCATGGATTTGATTTTTATAAAATCTACCATTCATATATTTTTATTCCAGATTGTTAAAATTTTGCAAACTTGACCTTCAAAACAAAAGAACAGTCACAGCTTACGTGGGATTTCGTAAAACTACCCCCATCCCCAAAGCAGAGTTGTGTTACTTCTTTATGAAATTTTGACTTTAAATATTACTGATTATATCTGATTTCGAAAATTTCTGTATAAAGCCCAGGCAACACCGGAAACTTCAGCTAGTTTTAAGATAAAACGGAAAACAGTTCAGCCCTGCATCATTCATATCAGAGTTTTGTGTTTTGAAAGGGATTCCGCTTGTAGGTAAGAGCGATACTCGTGGCTCGGCACCGGATGGCAGGTTCATAAACTGCATATTTATGTCCGATAACATCGGTGAGAGTTCACTCTTTTCCGCAATCGTTCGTCGCACTCTTCGCTACAGACGTCGAAAGGGCAAAATATCCACCCATATGGCCACATAGCAGATAACAAAAACAACTACTGCATAATGAATTCTCGGAAAGGAGATTGCTCTCGTAAAAATCTGATGTATTCTATGTAAATTTTGTCGTTTGATGTTAGCTCGCTTGGTTTTTGGATGAAGATATTGAATTGAAGAGTTCTGTTGAAGCGGGGCAATAACAAACTCGAATGTGCTTGACCGGTCTTACTATTTAAATATTTTACTTATCTTGATTACTTAAACTCTTATATTACAAGGTTGACGATATGGAATTGTATCTAATAACGGAAAAAACAAAACACTTTAAAAATGCTTGCATAAACTAACAAAAAACAATTGCCTGGGAATTAATGCAAGAAGTAAAATATTAATTGAGAGTAAAATGCGTTATAACGATTTATCGATGAACATTAACAAAGATGATCAACAATATTTATTGTGGTGAAGTGAACCCAAACGTAAGGAATAAATCATTAATAGTAAGTGTAAGAATGTCCCTAAATTATCAATATTTAGCTTTTTTTCCAGGACTCTTCGGCTAGCACTTTGTTATTGAATCACTGTCTGCTGGTCTGCCTACAGTGCCTACATAACTGTTAACATTATTTTTCATATTTTTCTTCTCATTAGACTTCTTTTAACTAGGCTAAGAAACCCTCGTTCAACTATTACTAACAATTGCTTAAAAAATCATGTTAAAACCACTCGGACCCCTAAGCTTGTTTTCAAGCTAATGACGTGTGAGGCGTACCTCAGTTATTTGTTAATAAATCGAATTACAAAAAATAATAAAACATATTAATCTCAGTTGTCGATGCGTGCATGCGTGATGTGAAATATTCCTAAGTATTCCTGCGTAATTATTCAAGTTTAACAATTACTTTTCAAAACTTAATCTGATAAATACTAAATCATATCAGACAAACGATAAAGTAGGTACCAAAATTATTTTAATAATAATAATTTTTTATGTAAAATGTGCATTACTTTTGTTTACATTTTTGAAAGATCTAAATCTTTGACAAATCTAAATCTGAATTACGATTATTACAGTCAGTTTTCATTCGAATGGTAAATTTATGATCGTCACTAATTGTTTTTCTGATAGGCGTTCCTGAGGCGTTCCTGCGCGTTCCTGATAGGCGTTCCTGATAGGCGTTCCTAAATTTTATAAATGCTTTCAACTTCACAAATCCCACAATTATATCTAATGTGATTCTTCGTGATTTATCCCGTGTCTACTATTTTTATTGTTCTCTAGACTTTATGTCCGGATTAAATCTTCCCCACAGGAAAAACTTAACCCTTCCACACACTTTTCCACATGTGATCATCTAGTCAATCCACGCTATGTAATTGCACTGTATAAGTATAATAAATACAAAACAATTCAAGAACAACATGTCAACCTACCAGAGACCAAATGGGATAATAATTTACCGACTCAAGGTATTTTCATATCAGAGGGTTCGGCTCGATAGAACTCCTAACTGGACCGATAAATCCTACTGATCCCTCAATATAAATATTTAAAAAATCTTTCGTAATCCTACATGTATTTAATATGACTGACTTTTGCATTTTTATATATGGATTCTTTGACAAATCTAATATGCCTAAATTTTGAATGAGAAAGCTAGGTATAGTGCCAGTAGCCGAAATAACAAATGGTAATATTTTAAATTAACATTGTTTACAACGCTTACATTTCTTATACTTATTACCGACAAGGTTTTGAAGTTTGCGAAAGACACAAAAAAATACTAATTAAATACTTAATTTAAGAGGAATACGTTGTTTCAACCAACTGAATGGTCTTATATGCCCTAAAACAATACTATTTGCCATTTTGCACAATCATACCCACACAATAAATACTTTTGTATATGTTAGCGATGATTAAACGCTTTGAATTAACTTTACGAGAAGTTCAAGTATACTTTATCAAAAATGACAATTCCCTGGATTTTTTACCTTGTGGTTTACCCACGATATTTATAATTAAATGTGTAATTCCACGAGATGAGTAATATACTGTTAGAGTGATAAGAACGGGTGACAAAACTAATGTGTGCCTGAGTTGACAGTTGACACATAATCTCTGGCATTTGACTCATAGATTAGTTGCATTTGTGCTCCGGACAAGGTGCATCACCGGAGCGGCGTGGGCGGTCCTGATAACAAACTTCCTTTTTCCAAACAATCTCTCAGTGCTCTCGGCACACTCCAAATCACTGTACTAAAGGCCCTCTTTATGAAGATATATCGCCCGGCCCGTCTCATTCTATAAACTGCAACGTAATGATTTATGTAGATCTACAGCGGAAGGATAAACCTTTTACAGAGTCATTTATTAAGTCGTAAATTCATTGAAAAGTTCATGATTTATGGTCGGCCTAAAGATTAATACGTCCAGAGATAGAGGAGATAAACAACCAAATGATTAGTATGTTTGATGTTACAACAAAAGTACTAGTATTTAGTAAGTGAGCAATAATTATTATAAAACTTAACTTATCGAAGAAAGCAAGCACTTTGTGGATTGACACTATACAGAAGGAAACAAGTTATTTGTTTAAAACCACTTTATTTTAATTTATATTCGTAAACCGGTTTCGGTTGAACTCAATCTTCTTCAGGACGATACGAAAAAAGACATAAGAAAGAGAGAGCATATAAGAGGGGTGTTTACCTCATAATCTTAACTCTGTACCGTAATTTAGTTTATATGTTTATTGTCCTGAAGAATGTTGAGTTCAACCAAAACCGGTCGACGAATATAAATTAAAATAAAGTGATTTTAAACAAAGAACTTAAGAGCTTGTTTCATTCTGTCTAAAACTTAACTGTTCAATGACTGTTTTCTTTTTCCATTTTAAACTGTAATTTTTAATTTATGTAAAAAGAATACGATATAATTGAAATAAAACAATAACTTTGTTTGTAATCAGGAATTATTATTATTTTTTTTTTATCTTTACTTTTTCCCATTATATTTTTATAAACATTTCAAAGTTAATTTTTACATAATTTCATACACATATAAGAAACAAATAATGCAAAAGTTAGGAATAAGTAAATCTATGTTAGATAAAAAGTGGGTAATGGGAACCCACTAAGGCACTGCCTATGCGTGGGTAATATAAACAAAAATGCTATATTACATCATCAGTAAGTACAATTAACAAAAGTTATTTTTTTAAATGAAGATTTATAAATATAGGTGTCTGTGAGAAATATTCTAGTAAAAAAGAGAAACTAAGATTCAGAGTAAAAAATTAAACTGAGGTATAAAATTAAACTGATTCGCTTATATTAAGCGAAACCGGTCGGTATTAAAAAAATAAATAAATAATTCGTGGTAAAAAATAAAATTATTGTTTTATTTCAATTAAAATGTCAAACCACAAAGTGACGGCTTTCTACCAAAAGAATTAAATTTAAAAATAAAACGATTTTCTTTCCTCGTTTTGTGTTCGCTTGCTGGGTATCTATAACTTACGTTCAACTATTCATTTACAGAATTGCTGATGATGGAGAGTGCTACCCTATACGTTCACTATTTATTGTTATCCGTCAATATTTATCAAGTATCGTGATATTTATTGAATGTGTAGACCAGCGTATTGACGGATCACAATATGGATCACAAAGATCCTAGATTCAAATATCGATTGATTTGAATTTGGAATTCCGGATCGTGATATGGATCGTGAAAAATATTGAATGTGTAGCCTATGCCTATACCACGATCCGTGGGATCACGATACGAAATTCAGGAATCTAGACATCTATGATCCACTTTGTTCAATAAATATCACGATGTTTGATAAATATTGATAGATCACAATACAAATTGAACGTGTTGCGCTCGCCTTACTGTTTGTGTTAGGAATAATGAAAGAAAGTCACTATAATATGTAGATGATTATAACATCTAATTTTTGGTCGATTAGATACTGACAAATGTGAAAAATTTTCGATATTTTTTCAGAATTAAACTCTACCGTTTTTAGCGATATTAAAATGAGACTCAATATTTTGCAAAAGTGAACCGAATCACATTATAGTTTTACTTGGAAATTTTATTCGAAAATTGGTATGATCGTTATCAAAAATGTTACAGTAACTCATTTAATTTCACAACTGTAATATTAGCTTTCAAACCTTTGTTCATTTGTCATATAAACTACCACTGAATCATTCATTTACGCCATAAATCGCGCAATCTCTTCCATAATTCCTGGGATCCTATAAGTCTCTGCCGTTCATCTATTTCTCACATTACCAGGTACAGTAAACATGTCAGGCAGGCCCATTACGCCGGCGATGGTACAATCCAACACCCATAAAGTGTAATAACATTGCTGGAACTTTGCACAGGCCTTTATGGAAATGGAAGTTCACAGAGAAAGTTCGGAATCGATTGATTGTCCGGTTGCCCGTTACCTTGCCTTTAGGGACAATGAGATTTAGGGATAGTGGGCTTGGGAAGATCTACGATCGCAATAAAAAAAATACTCTTACCAATTTTCGCAAAAACCATCATTTTGCGGTGATAAACATAAAAATAAGAATTAGGAAACAATTCGTTTTAACCACGGTTTACAAATAATTGTTTTGCCTTTTATACCGAAGAAGAGCGCCAGAAGTAAATATTCTGATCTATAAACAATAACATATTTAAATAATGGCTTTCATTGAAAAATGTCACACTTTTAATGGCAGTAGTGGAATTATTTTTTTACATACGATGGAATAGACATGTTATTTTGGAAGCAATACGAACTGTAATTGATCATCTAAATTCTAAATAACCGACATTATAAACATTTTTCGTGTTTACCGTTTACTATCACCTATTGCAATGTTCAAGGTAAATCTAACTTTGATAGAAAAGATTTTTTTTTTAATTCCCGTAAAAAGAAAATTTCATTTTAATTCATTAACTACAAATAACTAAACACATTAAACTAAACTAAAAATTACAGTACAGGGCTATTATATTTCATTATTTTGTTATTCAAGAATAAATATTAATAATTTTTTTTAAATTTACCCAGCTTTTCTTCGTTTTTAATGTCGTTTGGGAGGCAATTATATAAGTGGCCCCCCTCGTAACCAATGGATTGTTTACCATAGTTAGTGTAGATGCTGTTTAAATGTATGTTATCGTGTTCTCGCGTAAAGTGTTTGTGTACTTGGGATGTTTTAATGAATTCTGTGTTTGTATGTACGAGTTTATTGTTTATTTATTTAGGTACTATTTTAAATAAGCCAGGAGACTTAAGAGAAACCGTTGGACGTAAAATTTGTTTTTTTATTACCTCCACACAGGAGGCCAATTCCCCTCATATATTTTTTGGGGATGCTGTGCGGAAGGTCTTTTGAGGAAAAAAAAGAGAGGAAGTTCTGGGAAAAAAAAGTACTGAGGGGTTGTTAGGAATCTGGGAGTCGACATCTCCAGAAGTGACGGACGTATCCGTCGTCCATCCTTCCCTCCCGCTGTAGTGCAAGGTGGTGTTCCGAGAGCGTCCTCCCGAGAGAGAAGTTAAAAGGTCTCCCTCAACCAGTCTCTCCCAATCAGGCCTGCCAAGCAGCTGGTTGGCAGATGTATCCATTGCTAAAACCCGGAAAAACCTCACCTTTATGAACGCAGGCAGACCAACCACTTGGGATGACCTTTAGCAGAGATTTTGGTCTAAAAAATGGTTCCCGGGGCAGCATACCTATACCCGCCACCCAAATTATAAATCTGGCGGTAAATCAATTGTGATTGTTTTCTTTAATACTTGCGTGGAGTTAGTAAGTTTCAATGTTTATAATATATTCATTGAGTATTTCTCGAGAAGTCGTTCACCTAATTAAGTTTGATGTTTTCTTTAGCACTCACTGTACATGTTTTATGACCGCTTCAACGACCGTCTTAAAAATAATAACATAATCAATAATCATTCTAACGACGATGTTTTAATATGCCGGACATTCCATTACCGTCATCAATGGAAATTATCAAAGACTATCAAGAGTTGAAGATCATCTTGAAAATGTTTCAGAAATAGAATCATGAACTCACGGAATGTTTTATGGGAGTGAGTTCATCCACTTCAAATGATTTATATTGACCACAGAGTTTTATTTGGTGCAGAGCTAATATCAATGGCGGGATGGATCAAAGAAAGCAAGTGGCCGAGAGAAATCAGTCAAAGATGGGATTTTTTTAGCGGAATTTTGAAAAGCCTATCAAGGGTTGGTTGTTGGTTGCAGGGGTTCTCGTTTCTTTATTTTCCGCTAGGGTGAGCACTGTAGCGCCCCTGTGTGTGTTTTAATCCGAGTTCACTGAAGTGGCCTCGCTGAAATCTGTAGGGGTTTTAGTCAAGATTTATTTATCTGTTCTTAGTCATTTAAGTAGATAATTAGATTAGAATATACCGACCCTTACCGAAGCTACACTGTACGAGTGTATCTTTGAAAGTAAATTCTTTTATTCAATTTTTTCATTAACTTTACTTCATTGGAGTTTCAAAAATACTAACTTTATCTTATAGAACAAATAATTATATATAACTTATAGTAAAAAAACCCACTCCGCAGATTTTTACTGCTAGGCCCTGCGGGCGGCTTTTGCTTCGGTTTCGCCCAGTTAGCGTTTGTGTTTGACCATTTTATAAATCCAATAGGAAATGGTTTCAAAAATAGCCTGTTCCTCGGATCCACTGTCATCGAGTGATAGTCACCGGCACAAAGAAACCGAGAGAAGCAATATGTAATATATAGCCGTTTGACACAACTATGTATTACTGACAATCTTTCCATATCCGGAGAGACACTATTTAACAAATTCGTGGCACTTATACCTAGGGGGGACACGTCCCCTTCCGACTTGCTGACGAAAGTGGCGACATCTTGTGACAAATTCTTGAATTCAAAACCGAATTACAACGGTAGTTTTGTTTGAAATTCCACGTACACCGTGGGTCACCCCAAGTGATTCGCTACGTTTGGTGACTAAGCAGAGGTGCCCGGGTTCACGGGGTGAGGTTTGTCCGGATCTTGGGGGCGGATGTGTCTGCTCACCAGCTGCGCGGCAGACCGTATTGAGAGAGACTACTTGAGGAAGAAATGTGACCTCTCAAGCATAACTCTTTTGGAGCATCGCCTTGCACCGCAGTGCGAGGTATAGAAACATACTTCGTCACTCCTGGACCCACTGACCGCCAGATTTCTACCCACCCGTCAAACCGCATCCTTCCCAGAACTACATCTTCGTTTTCTTTAAAAGAGCACAGGCGTCGGGTGGGAATGCTATCCCTGTTCTACCGGTATTTCAATGGAAGATGCTCTGCGGAACTAGCGTCATTGATCCCTTCGGCATCGGTGCATAGAACGGGTTATTTTTACGACTCGTTCTTGAGTTCAACAGCTCGGCTATGGAACGATTAGCCGGCCTCTCTCCTACAACATGGGTTTCTTCAAGACCAATGTTCATTCCTTCCTCTCCTCAAAAAGACCCCTCACACAGCATCCCAGATGACATAGGCCCTGAGGGAAATTATTTTCTTAGGGCCACCTGTGTGGAGCTATTGTAAAAAAAAGTTAATATTCGTAAAAGATATTGTTTTTGCACACTCAATAAGAATATTAGACTTGAATGGTCATTCTAAATACTAAACAGAATAAATGATACGTCAACTCTCCAAAAGGTACCCCAGGAGTTAATGGTTTTCGTCGCCTGTCTTCTGGCCGTACGGTCCACGTTTCGGTTTGTCAGGTAAACGGTGCTGTCACCGGACTAATGGAATCCCATTACTCTCAATCCGCACGCATAGTGAACTCGCTTTTTCATGGCCAAGCGAATGCTTTGGGAATACTGGGAGCGAAGGAAAGGCAGAGGGGTGGATGTAAGGTAAATTGGCACTACGTGAAGGAAATGAAAAGATTTTTCAATTTGAGGAGAGAGTGTGAAACGGTGTAGCGGAGTGCACTGCTTTCAGATAGTGAATTGAAATAGCAGAAATCTTGAAAACACAATAATTCAAGCCAATGTTTGCTTACGTGTTCAGAAGATAGATGCGACAATGTTGTTTGTACATTTCTGTTAAAACAACAAATTTCATTTTTAATATAATATATAATCTTCCTTGACCATGAATTAAAAAAAGCATCAAATATTTGAATGCGTGTAGTCTTATGCAACCTGAAGAGCCGAGAAGCGACGAGAAGGTCCAAGAAAAGGCAAGAAGAGACAAGAAGAGTCGAGAAAAGACTGAAACATTCAAGTAGAAGCCAGAAGAGACAAGAAGTGACAAGAAGAGGCGAGAAGATCCAAGAAGAAGCAAGAAAAGCCACAAAGAGACAAGAAAAGCCGAGAAGAGACAAGAAGAAGGAAGGCATAAAGAAAGGGAAAAAAAAGCTCAATCTATTCCCTTATTCCTACCCATCCTAAAATCTAATATTGACTTATTAGGTTATCTCTATCATGTTTACCGGTCGATTAAACTGCAACCTCCTTCCTATCCCCAGTCTTAACAAATCAGTGCCTCCTGGTGTACCGGTCTCACTGGGACAGGAGTGCTCTTGGCTGGGGGGTGCAATCGTATCGTATCGTATCGCATGTAGTCTCATGCAACGTGCATAGGGAGTGCACGCATTCATACCTCTGTTTCAGTATTCACGGGTTTTTGTCATTTGTACTACGCCACGGATAGGTAAGTGTACCTAATTAAGCGAAAAGAACAGAGTATAGAAATACCCAGTGTGTATGTTTCGTAAATCAAAAGTCAAACCAATTGCTTACATTTTGTACACAAAACTGTGTCTCACCACCGCGTTATGAAATTAAAATGGGATAGCGATTTACGATCTCAGGAAGAGCAAGATGGACAAAGCCTAATTCCCCAAGTAACGTAGTCAGTAGCGACATTGAATTCATTTTAAATCTACATGAAGAGCATTTTTAGTTTTCTCCTTTTTTTACATTAGCTCCAAACAGGAGGCCCTGAGGAAAATAATTCCCCTCAAGGTCTATGTGATCTTTGGGGATGCTGTGTGGAAGAAATTTATTTGTGGCACTGATATGTAGGTCTCCAGTTAGTTGCCTAGAATAGGCCTACCATCCTTTTCACTATTTGCGAGAAGACTTTCCGATGTCGCCTTCAAATCTGTTTCCAGTGCAAAATCAATTATCATTGACTGATAATCTTTATATATTATGATTCTGAAGGCAAAATAGTTGTTTACCAAAATTCAAACTATTTCTTTAAAAAAATTCTTCTACAAAAAATTTCTACAAAAAAAACCATAATGTGTGATTTAACGTCAACATCAAAAATCAGAAAGCAGTTAATATTGTAAAAAACGCCCACAGCGGAAAAAGGAATCATTTCGAATTTATTCAAAATACCGGGCACCGGGCGGCCAATCCGGTATTTCCCTGCGTAGACGGCTTAAATCTCAGCGTTTTGAATATGGTTCTCCAAATACATACATATATTATACTGCAAAATATAGTGGTCTCCTGTACTCACCTACCCATGTCTACTGAAAACGTTGAACAGCAAGGTGCGAATAGCTAAACACTAACATGTCTACAAAGCGAATGGCTAGAGAATTTACAAAAAAGGTTACAATGGGTAGAGATCCATGAAACTTGATCGTCACATATCAAATTTCAAATTGATGTGATGTAGTATTATTTCAGTGACTACGTATTGAATTAAAATTGATGTTTATAAATTTCAGCTGAAGAAAATGGAGGTAAAAATTAGGTACCAAAAACGGATAGATAGGGTTGACATTTAACAATGTTCGAATTTAACCGAGATATTAAGTTATTGGTTTCCGATAAAATTATGGACTCGGTCGTACGAGACGATTACGTAGATAATGTATTTTATTACATTATCTACGTAATCGTCTCGTAAAAAATGTGTGTTGTTTCACGATTAATTAATTAATTCAAATAAAATTTGGTCTCTTTGCGGCCCATACCAAAGTGGAAGATGCTCTCAGTATCGCCGTGGTGAAAAACTGCAATTTAGAATCAAAACGTTGCTTGAGCGTGGCTTTAGCCGCGTTTCTTTTTTTCCTTTCTCATCACCTTCTCATCCCACTTACCCTCAACCGCACAATACGCTCTAATTGTTGTTAACATGCGGCTGGGACTCTTATGCAGTATTAACACTACAAAAAATAGCATATTTGGCTTTCGCCACCTTGTTTATAAATAAGTTTTTTTACTGAAATAAAACACAGTAATCACTGTAAAAAATATCAATTACTGTCCAGAAAACATATTTTCAGTATAATATTCTCAAACGGCCTCTTTGACGGCCTCCGTGGTCGAGGAATAAAGCTTTTGACTCGCGATCCGTAGGTCGCGGGATCGAATCCCGGCATGCGCAAATAAATTTTATGGATTAATTTGTGTTATTTCACAATTAATTCATTAAAAATAATATATAGTAAATTTGCGGCGCGTTCCAGAGTGGAAGGCACTCTCAATATCGCCCTGGTGTCAGACTACCATTCAGAATTGAAACGTTTCTTGAAGTGGCTTTAGAGGTGTTTGCTGAATCTGAATAGCTAGGTACTTCCCTTTTCTTTTCCCATATCACTCCTCTTCCCACAACCTTCAGCCTCACAACATACCGTAGTCTTACTGAGGTATTCACATTAAAAAAATATGTAAAGAAGCAGGCTTGTTGATGTTCAAACATAAATGCAGCTGTAAGTACTACCCCACTGACAGTGTCGTACAGAGAGTACAGTGCGGCCAACAGAGCGAGGAAGGGGTACTCGGAAGGAGCAGAGAGAGCCCTGTGAATTATTCATTAGCCACCGACACAAGAGCAAGAAAGAGGTTCGTGTTATATGGACCGCAATTGCTTTGTGGAATCAAACGTGGAGGTTACATGTTGACATCACTTTCTATTAAAAATGGAAAAATTTATTTATTTGCACGCCTATTAATTTTTTAATAAACAGACGGTGTTAACACATTTTTTTACTAAGAAATAAAAAGGAATAAATGCCAACCATCCAATATAATAATAAAAATAATTGGAAAACTTTTAGAGCGCCGTTTTTGTGAAAAATCACCTCAAGGGCGCAGTACAACTTATTAAGAGTTCCTAGGTTCTATCTAATTTAACTATTTACACACAGATACAGAAACATACTTACCTGGCAGGTCACTTCCGAAAAACACACTTTAATTAGAAAGTTAATGCTTGCAGAAGATACGGTCTTGCACGTTTTTTTTCACATTAGCTCATTAGAGTCATCTTCGGGGATGCTGTGTTTAAGGTCTTTTGAGGAAAGGAAAGAGATGAAGTTCTGGGAAGGAAAAAGATATAAGGGGTGGGTAGGAATCTGGGGGTCAGTGTCTCCAGGAATGACGGACGTATGAATTCATCCCTTTCTGTTCCGAAAGAGTCCTGCTTGAGAGGTCAAAAGGTCTCCCTCGATCAGGCGTGCCAATTAATTGAACAGATGCATCCAATACCAAGATTGGACAAACCTCACCCCATGAACCCGGGCACCCCGGCTAAGTCACCAAACGTAGCAAACCTCTAGGAATGACCTATGGCAGAGGTTATGGTCATCTAATAAATGGTTCCAGGGGCGGCGGTACCCATACCCGCCTCCTAAATTGAGGAGATTGTACAACAATATGTAAAAACAGAGTAGATAAGTATGTAAAACAAAAAAAAAGAGAAAAAATTTGGGTTATGTCAGTGAAGTTAAGTGAGAATTAGGGATTCGAGAAATTTAGTGAAGATCTGGGGTCTATCGCTAAATAATTAAAACTCTTCCAATTTTTGGTTGTATTAGAAATATTCGGATCATTACCATCGCAAAAGGAGAACGCTAAAGAAAGGGAGAGTACATCGGGGGTTGTTAAAAGCCTAGTACCCTTAAGTCAATGTTTTCTCAATGTCAGATCTCAGACTGAAAACTATGCATACGATATTTCAAGTAAATTGAGTGACATTACAAATTTCGTGAAAACAAAAATCACTTTGTGAGTAAATATGATTTTATGATCTTCGCTGAAAGTTTTTGTAGGACACAACAATTGCTTATTCAAAAGATATTAACGATTCAAAAGATTGCACATGCACCATCTGCTTTAAAAATGACAACAGAAAAGGAAACTTTATAAAAAAAGAGAAAAAGGCGCAATTTAAACAATTTTTAAAGTAAATTCCAGGTAACTCAAACCTGTAATTATTGATATGATATTCTTATTTTTTTCATTTTCATTTCCGTTTAATTACTACCGTTATTAAAAAAAAAAACAGAATTTTTCATACATAATTATAGTAAAAAATTTAAAAACAGATAAAGCAATTATTACCCACAAAAGCATGGCCTATGTATGGGTAATAGAGAATAAATATAAATCAAAACTATTATCAACTACAGGTGGAACAATAAAATTGATGCATCGAAACATTGCATTCAACTCATGAAACAAGTAAAACAAGACTAAAGGTAAATATTGACATTATTCGAATTAGTAGAATTTAGTGAAATGTAAAAATCAATTTAAAAATAAGTATAAAATGAAAAAAGACTAACGCTGAAATAATTAAAAAATTTTGTTTCCAACTGTTTTAACACTAACCAAAAAAAAAAAACGGTCTTGAATCGTTTCCTAAAAACGAATTGTTTACCAAAAAAAGGTGTGTTAAAAATGCGTTTTGTAGCAACTAAGACTATAAACAGACATTGTTGAAAAGCACACCGATTTTGTTTGAATATTTTCAAGTTCACGTTGGTATATTATTTATTTATACTACCCATATCCCGGGTGTGTTGCGAACACCTGGAGTTCTGAACTCCGTGATCATTGTCCAAGTGTGTCTCGTCTCAAAATTGGTTAGGACTTTTAAACCGTTTCATCTCGTATACTGTTTTTTACTAATATGGCAATTTCTAGAAGTCAGATGTAGCAAACTAATTATTATAATTACCATTTTTCTAAAAAAAAATTGGAATACGCATACACTGTTGAGATGACAATTTTTAATTATCTTTAACGTTAGTTATCTCAAAGTGATTCTTGCCATGTGCTTTATATAAAACGCCATTTAGAGACACAATAAATTAAAGTTTCAACCATATTTGGTCCCTTCTCCAACTTATCGTCATAAGAACAACGAAAATCATTTGGAGAATGTTAATTTCTTTGGGATACGGAAAATTTATGTAACTTTTAAAAAGATTAGCCATGTAAAGGGTAAGCTTTTTGCGTGGCGAGCTGGATCGGAATATACCGGTTGAGGGAGATCCTTTGACAACTCCAGCCGGACTCTTTCGACCAACCACCTTGCACTGCAGCGGGAGAGATAGATTCATACGTCTGTCGTTCCTTGACACACTATTGCCAGGTCCCTACCCACCTCTCATAAATTTTTCATACCCAGAACTCATCTCCTGCCTTAAAAAAAAAACCACGCAGCACCCCCGGATGACATTTTCCTCGGAGTAATTTTCCTCGGAGCCTCTTGCGAATTGAGTTTGGATATTTAACACATAGATCGAATCGATTCATGAACTCACTTTTGCACAAGGTTAAGGTTTTTTTGTTAAATATGTTCCCTTTTAGTGCTATTACTAGTAATATACGTGATAGTCTAAATCTTTGATGATTGATAAATAAGTTTGAATTTTTAAAATAATAACACTACAGGCAGGTACTTTGTCTGAATTCTTCACGCAGTTTCCAATTACATCGCAATGCTATATTGCTATATGAGCTATACGTGAAATCCTATTTAGATTCATCTTTACGACGAATCGGTTTACATTATGAACATAAAAAAATATGCTACGGTTAAATTGAAGCTTTTACTAGCTTTTCTATGTATTGAAATTACAATAAAATTATTATTTACATAACTAAAAATATGAACGTAAACTACAAAAAAAAAGAAGTTTTTACATGACTTAACTACGAAGTAATACAAGAAACATTTTTTTTAAAATACCCCTTTATGGCTAAGACTATTTTTGAGGTTTTGTATGTTCTAACTTTTTTTCATTCTTATAAAATTATGCACAAAATAAATAAAAACCACTTTTTGGCTTACTTGCCTCGTGCAGATACGACGCGAGATTGTAAATTTTGTATGGCATGAAAATCGAAATATTTCTAGCGTTTATATTCCTCTTAAATTCAAACAAATTTGAGTTTATTAAACCAGAATTCACGGGGATGAACAACCACGATTAGATGAACTGAACCGAAAGCAGTATGTTTAATGCTTTGAACTAAAAACTAAGAACCCTAGAAAATCATTAGTTTTTAAGAAAGAATTTTGTAGGTAGATACAACTAGTAAAATTTTGGCAAGTAAAAATAAACGGATTTTTTTTTAATTATAAATTATTATTGAAGAACGATCTGAAGGAACGAGGAAATTAAAATTATTGATTAATTAATAGTCTCGACTTGTTTGACCTAACCCCTGAACTGTTAAACTCTGCATTTTAAACAAAGGGCAAAAATGGCTCAGAGGATGAGTTTGTTTGTTATTGTATGATGAAGGGAACACGAAGTCGAGCAGCGTGTATCGTATAACCCTCCTTCGATGTTAGTGTTTCGGGGAGACATTAAAACAACAATTAACGGGCGCCACAAGTCTCCGTCTTGGTACAAAGTACAAAGAGGTCAAAAAAACCACTTGGAATCGATGCTCTCAGTCGGCAAATTTACACAAACAATGTGCATTAGTTTGTATTGCGGAAACTTTCCGAGTCCATTTTTTTTCTGTCTGCAAGTATTAAAAAAAATGCGCGGTATATTAATTTTTTGCCCAGAGTTTCAGATGCCAGTCATTAAAAAGTTTTTTTTTATCGATTTTTTCTGTTAGTTGTTTTTGGGGTGTTATGCCGTGTTGCGCTACCTCCTTCTTTAGCTATCACATCTGCCCTGATGATGGACACTGTAACGCTGTCCGAAACGTTGGCTAAAGAAGGAGGTAGCGCAACACGGCATAACACCCCAAAAACAAATAACAAAAATACTTTTGAAAATCTAAAAACGTATTATTTGTGTTCATAAATGAATAATTAACATTGAAGATTTGTAGTGAAAGTACGTTTTTCCAAGTGTTCATTTTTGATTTTGAAAATAAAACCTCACTCTATAACTTAATTAGTGCGTATTTTCAACAAATAAAAATCTTTAATTAAATGAAGACACTATGAGCGAAACTCAATCGAAAATCTAGAACAGAAAAAGATTTGGAAAAAAATTATCCAGACACTATCTAGGCTGCATTTAGTTCGGATTTGAATCTTGCAATCATAGATAAAAATGGCAGCCAATAAAATATGCGTTAAAAAAATGAAGATAATATGGGTGGTTCTTAGTCGAAGTATGATACAGTTAAAAGTGACAGAATTGAGAAAGAGAGAGGTCCTGGGTTCGAGTCCCAGAGGTGCCAATATCTTTTTCTGATTTTTCTGTTTCTAGATTTTTGATTGAGTTTCGCTCATAGTGTCTTCATTTAATTAAATATTACAATTTGAGTTGTTACTCACAAAAGTTAAAATAAAGAAAAAAATCATTAGAAATAACCTTTATGTCGTTTCGAAAGTATCTAAGACATCTGTTCGGCGAATTTAAAAAATGGAAAAGTGTTAAAATGATTTTATTACGTCGTGAACAGTAAAATTTCACGAACTTTATACCAACCCAATCAAAAGTATCATTATCATTTCGTTCCACGTGTACTTATGGCAGTAAAAATCTTTTATAACACTTTTATCATTTTATGGCTTGGAATTTCTCTATTACCTATTAAGCGGATGCCAGAATTTTTTGTACGGTGGTTATTAGGAGGAAAATTCAAATATTCATTTGGGACAATGAAACAAATGGTCGGAGATATTAGCGCGCCCAAGTGCCATTCAAGGGAAGGAAACTTTGGAGGTTAAATTAAAAAGAAAATGTGACAACCCCTTTTGGCTTAGCGGGGCTAGGCTTTTTAAAACGGTCGTTAACGTGCAATAATGTTCTAGCGGCGGGAATAACGGCCCGTTACGGGGGAGGGGGTGGGGGGAATGCTCCAGATTGATAGAACCTTCAAATTGTCCCGAGAAATCTGCGTTTTATGCCCGGGAATTCTCGCAGGTTCGCGGGCTGGGGGAGGGGACCGCGGGATAAATGGATTACACTCTTGGATTGAGTGAAATACAAAATTACATTTTTGAGTGCAAGGATAAAAAATTGATTGTATTATGGACCTACCTTAAAGATATTTGTCTGTAAGAAAGGGAATTGAAGAAGTTACCCGACGTTGAACGACACATTTTTGGCTGTATTGAGTTGAGTGTAGAACATCGTTGAATGCAACACAAGTTACACAAATGTTGTTGTAATCAGAAAATCGAAATTATTTCACCTGACGGAGCTGACGCATGTTAAAATACGCCTTGTGGCAGAACAGCGTAGATAAAACAGTTTTTATCTGTTCCTGTAAAATGGCCCAAATGTTTCGTACGGCGTTGTTTGGGTCATGTCTTCAATTATTACGTGTTTTATGGAGAATTGTTTTAAAGTGACAAAATAAATTTATCTACTCGGTTGCCTGACATAATTTTTATTAGTTATCGCTCAATTACTAAGCATCAAGCATTTCTGTTAATCACTGGAGCAACAGGGCAAATTTAAAACTTTTTTCTCCGATTGCTCGACATTTTTTGGTGATCATTTTGAATATTTTCCGCTCAAATTAAAAAAAAATCGTACCTCCGAATTTCAATATGGAGACATACAAACTGATTATAGTTCTATGTAGCCAATGAATTCATATACCCTTTGTCGATTATCACATATTTGTAGGATTTATAAAAAAAAAATTATAAAATCATAAATTTCTACTTAATTACTTACAATAAGGGAAAATTTGCCAAACTTGGCAGCAAAGCAATCCGAGGTATTTTAACTAGTGCCATATAGTTGCAAAAAGCGCTCCGGTGGTTAAGCAAAAAGCGGTCCGGTGGTTAAGTAATAAAGATTATATTATATGCATTGAAAATAAATTAGATATTTTTGAATGTTTGTTTAGATAAAATAAATAAATCTGTATGCATGGGAACATACAAAGGTATTCACAAAAAAATTCTCATCAATCAAAAGCCAGATAGGTAGTTGATTGTTTTCCCTATTCAAGGAAAAGCTCCATAAAATAATGTACGTAAGCTGAGTTTAAGTGCTCTCAATTTCCGCTAAGTATCTCGCCTTCACACAACATGGGGATGCCTGCAAAAAAAGACAGGCGGTCGGGAGGAGGGAAAAATATAAATGACGTTATTATTTATGTTAATTTTAACGTCGTGACATTAAATAACGTTTTGGTGCGTCATACCTTCTGCGGGGTAAAAAGTGCCATTACGGCACGGTACTCTGCGGTACTCTCGGCGAAAAGTCTCGAGTAATTGCTGCACTTTACATAATATGCCCGCGTTATTGGTGAAGTCATTTCTCTCATTTCTGAGCCACGAGCGACGAAGACACGGAAAATTTACATTGTAAATTCGGCGTCTTTTTGTAGCGAGATTTGTATCGACAATGGGAATGGAAATATTATCGAGAGCGGTGCGCGGACTGAGGTGGGTAAGTGGGATTTAAAATTTCACTGAGAATGAACAAGGTTGGTCTTTGCTGAACAAAAGTGACCCATCTATGCACATCTTAAAATTCTATTCTTTTATTTGAATTTTAACTTTTTAAAATAAGCCAAATCACTTTAATCTACTCAGCTTATCTTATACAGGGTGTTAAGAGACGTACTTGACTTATTTTAACAAGTGATTCGTGACGTTATTTTGAGTATAAAATGTAAATGAATTTTGGTCTCCGTTGACATTTTTGATGTTTTTTTTCTACAAAAACATAAAAAAATGGTAGGTGTTGAACAGTTGGAGGCGAGGTACGGGTTGGTCGGTTACTCGGATGAGTGACCAATTGACGTGGAAGATTTTTTTTATTGATTTTGAAGAAAGAAATTTGAAAAAAAGGCACCGGAGACCAACATTTCATTTACATTTTTTAATTCAAATAATGTCAGGAATTACTGGTTAAAGTATGTCAAGTACGTCCCTTAGCTTTAAGCCAAATCACTTTAATCTACTCAGCTTATCTTATACAGGGTGTTAAGAGACGTACTTGACTTATTTTAACAAGTGATTCGTGACGTTATTTTGAGTATAAAATGTAAATGAGTTTTGGTCTCCGTTGACATTTTTGATGTTTTTTTTCTACAAAAACATTAAAAAAATGGTAGGTGTTGAACAGTTGGAGGCGAGGTACGGGGTTTGGTCGGTTACTCGGATGAGTGACCAATTGACACGTGGAAGATTTTTTTTATTGATTTTGAAGAAAGAAATTTGAAAAAAAGGCACCGGAGACCAACATTTCATTTACATTTTTAAATTCAAATAATGTCAGGAATTACTGGTTAAAGTATGTCAAGTACGTCCCTTAGCACCCTGTATAATAATAATATTTTTTTGTTCCAGGATGTAGGGAGGATAGTGCAATCCCACACGTTCCATTTAGTTATACATATTTACAAAAGTACATAGAATAGTATTTTTTTTTTTATTAGTTTTTTTTTTAAGGTTTGTCAAATGATTTGTATCCAAGCGCTCACAAATACAATTATATTGAACATGGTTGATTCTATCACTAATTAAAGACAAGCACAACATTGAGTGTAATAATAAAAAATAAAAAAAAATAACCATTTATTATGTAGGGCGTAGTCTTTGGTGAGCTCGGGCCCAGCGCTCACTTGAGTGGCGGTTGGTACTGGAAGGCTGCGGTCATTGGTCACCGTGTTGTCGAAGGCCATTAGCCGCATCCTGGCTCCAGTGACCCGGTGCCTCACCAGACGGCGAATCTAGGCAGTCCGAGCTCCGCAAACATTGTCGATGAGCTGTTGTACCTTCTGTATCCAAATATAATTCTGCATGCATTATTGCATTGGATCCGGAGTCGTTTAATTGAGCTGATTCGGTAGTTTCACACGTGTACAGGCTAGTGCAAAACGCATTGAACAATGTTTTTTACAGAGAGGTGTAAAACCGACCAAACAGCCTTTAAAGATATTTTTACGCTTGATGATAATTCTGAAAGACTTTGATTTTAAGTCCTTCTGATCACTCAAACACCTAATAGCCTAAATAGCATTCCATGAATTATCAACACTAGAAGACAAAAGAAATACATCCGACCAAATGTTTTTATTCAAAATCATCAAAAACGCTTTTGGCAATGAATACCAGTAGGATGCACACCACTATTTCACATCTTATGTACAATGAAAAACAAACTACGCACAACATTCATTTTTGAAGGAAGTGCACAAAATTCATCTTTTCAGACGCCGATATTTTCTGTTTATGCTAAGGACAATTAAGTAATTATACAATAGAAAAAATTAAATCTAATGATTAATTGCGAACTTTTTACCCCTGCTGTGTGTGAGGTCTAGTTGTTTATCACATTTTCAAAATGCTGTTTTTCTCTCATCATTAATTATTCATCTTTGATCATTTTGTAAACATTATTATATGATGTACGTATTATTTATATGTAATTTAATTTTATCTTATACATGTCGTATATTTCTTATGTGTTTTCTTTTTTTATTTATATAAACTTTATCTTTTTTTAAACTTTGTTCCTTTTTTACATTACCTGTGTTTTTTATACATTATCTCCACACAAGAGACCCTGAGGAAAATAATTTCTCTAAGGGCCCATGTCATATTTAGGATATTTTTAGGAAAAAAAGAGAGGAAGTTCTGGGAGGGAAAAGGGTATGAGGGTGGGTAGAAATCTGCGGGTCAACGTATCCTGGAGTAAATCTATCCCTCACAATGCGGTGCAAGCCGAGAAAGTCCTGCTGGAGAGGTTTAAAGGTCTCTCTCAACCTGTCTCTCCCGATCCGGCCTGCCACGCAGTTGGTGGGCAGATCCACCGCCAAGAACCGGGGAACCCAGGCACCCTTGCTAAGTCACTAAACGGAACAAACCACTTGGGGTGACCTGTTGCAGAGGTGTTGGAAATCAAATAAATTGTGGTACCCATACCCGTCTATCAAATAAAATTTATCTGTGTTGAGAGCAGGCACAGTTTGGACCACAACATTTCAATTGAAAAATAAAATTTTATAAAAGAAAAATAAAAAGATAATCAACATAGTACATTGGTTTACTGAGTTGCTGGAGGTCATTTTAAATCGACGAGGGCTCACCTGTGTGTTTCTTACCGATGGTCCTCACGAACACAATTACAGCAATGTGGAAAAGTGAAAAACGCTTTAAAACTTAATTAAATTTGCAGGGAAACTTTAATGAAATTTTCACAAAAGAATAGACACACTTGTAAAGGTATTTGATGTTACCGTTTGGCGACAATGAAAGCAATCAACCGAGAAGCCTCCCAGAAAATGCGACAAAAAACTAATGTATTTAACTTGGCGTTAAGGTTTGGTTTTTATAAACGCCGTACCTTCGAGGCAAGTCGCGTCCCTTATAACCCGCCATAATAACAGGCTAAGTTATGAAGAAGGACATCCAAATCCGTCATGTCTGGGAAACGTAAGTACTGGCTGACTTGAGAAATTAGGGCTGGCATTTCTTTGCGGATAGTACCGTTTCTTTACATTACTTCAAAAACAAACTATTATATTTCATTTATTTCTCATGGTTGGTATCTAGCTGAAAATAAATTTATTCTGATATTAAGCGTCGTCATAATATCTGCAACACCTCTTATTTCATCGATCAAATAACAACATGATTTAGTTATAATTATTGCAATCTACAATAAAGAATAAGCAATAAGTTGTGGTATTTTTATTTAAAAGAAGTTAAAAGTGTAGTACTTTTATTAAAAATAATTTTAATTGTTTTGTTTAAGTATTTTAGTGGTTTTATGTAAAAATATTTAAAAGAATATAGAACACAAAAATAATTCATCCTTAATTTATTATTAACAATTGACCCCCAAAATTCTAGCGGTTTTCCGTTTACACATCTGAAGTAGTCATCAAAGTAATCTTGAAAGATAGCGTTATTATAAATAGAAATTATTTCAAACAATTATCCGGTACATACTCTATTTTTTTATATGACTATATTATTTCAATTGAAGAAGAATATAGTACTAATAAACCTAAATGAAACACGAAGTAGAACAAGACAGAAAAATAAAAAAAATAATGGTTGCAGCTGCCACTCGAACCCAGGATCTCTTGTCTTACCGGGACGCGTATTTGCAAAACCTATAACGGTTCAGTCGTGGTGGCGACTGAAATGGTGTAGGGTTGTTGTGCAAAATCACCTTTCAAACACTATACCGGTTCAGTCGCAGGCGCAACCGAAATGGGTTAGGTTTTGTAAGGTGATTTTGCACAACAAACCCTATTAAGTTGCCAACGCGCTTCGATGCTCTATCTCAGTGGGAGTGACGACCGTAATTATAGAAAGGTAAGCAGAGAGGATGGACAGCGTTTTTTTTTTACTTTAAAAAATAAATTTTCAATGAACCGGTATAGCTTTTTGGCAGTTCTTATTTTTAATGATAACGAAGTTCTTAAACGAATTAATTTGTAACCTAAATAGTGTCTCAGATGAACACTTAAAAATTTTGAAACCGTCTCTTTTACTTTATATGTCTTGTTCTGTTTCATGTTTTGTTTACATTTATTAGCAATATATTATTTTTAATGGCATGTTACATTGACGGGTATAACCTTCAAAAGTTATTCCAATGAAAATTGAACATTATTTTAAACCCAAATGTACATATTTTCTGACAACCCTGAAAGGGTCCATGTACCTACCCTCCACCTATACCAGATACAGACACTGCGGGTGTCCCATGTTTTGTCATCGCGTAAATGCCATAAATATTATTTTATACAGGGTGTTAAGTTCGCAAACTTGTTACCCACTCGCACCGCATACCTAGGAGAGAAGAAGGCTTCCACTTGGCCGAGGAGAGGCTGCTAGGTAGCTAAGCTAGCTAGCTACCTAAGGGTAGGTACCGGGTACCGGGAGGGAGGTGTGGGCAGAGGTAGGCAGATGGGGTGGAGATATTATATTTTATTGCTATCCGCGAAACTCGGTCCCACGGCAATTTAACAAACTTTTAACACCGAAACTTTGGATCATTAAAGGTGACTATAAATTGTTACTTTATTAGTACACGTAATAAGGGTGGATAAGTGTCGACCGCATTTTATTAGTAGACATTTCATCGCAGGTCTAATTTTATTAAAATTTGATTATAAAACAGATTAAATATACAACAAACTCATGGCCAACAAGCGAATGTCGTTTTAATGCTTCATAATTAAAAGCTGAATTTATAAAAATATCTCTAACACTTCCTAACATCAACCATGTATTCGTAAGGTCAACCGATATTCATTTGATGTAGGTATCTCTCGATCGGTATATAAATAATATGTATTTATTTGCACGAGTAGAGCTCTATGCATCGATCTACATTATGTAGATATGAAAGTATATAGTTTTTTTTTCATATTAAGTCACATGGGCAAATGTATTTTTTACCTATCAATTTATTTTACTCTAAATTGGAAATTTGAATTCAAGACTCAAAGAAAATATTTTACAATATGCTTTAGAATTAAAATTAAAACAAACGACAAATGTATTGGCAATAAGCGATTTATTTCACATTTTGTGTCAAACCAGAAAGAGATGATCGTTATTCTTTACTGTTGATTAGTAACATTTAACAGATTCATAAAAATAATACTTACAAAAATAAAAGTGAGGTCATTATTATTAATAAATTTACGAAATGTTCTTAAAGTGCGTTGAGCATTGGATACAAAAATAAATAATCATATTACATCGTAAGGTGAGGAAGAAAGGAAAAAAAAATCAGAGTGCAGTTCACACGCGGTAGAAGAGAAACCTTCAGAAAACTAAAATAGACAAAAGTGGGAGGCCACGAAGCACCGCACAAAGAGAAGACTGATATGCCACGAAGTACCGCAAAAAGAGGAGACCGATATGTCTATCTCATTCTCCCGTAGGTTAAATCTTATAGATGTATGTGTATGTGTAGGACAATTAAGTAATTATACAATAGAAAAAATTAAATCTAATGATTAATTGCGAACTTTTTACCCCTGCTGTGTGTGAGGTCTAGTTGTTTATCACATTTTCAAAATGCTGTTTTTCTCTCATCATTAATTATTCATCTTTGATCATTTTGTAAACATTATTATATGATGTACGTATTATTTATATGTAATTTAATTTTATCTTATACATGTCGTATATTTCTTATGTGTTTTCTTTTTTTATTTATATAAACTTTATCTTTTTTTAAACTTTGTTCCTTTTTTACATTACCTGTGTTTTTTATACATTATCTCCACACAAGAGACCCTGAGGAAAATAATTTCTCTAAGGGCCCATGTCATATTTAGGATATTTTTAGGAAAAAAAGAGAGGAAGTTCTGGGAGGGAAAAGGGTATGAGGGTGGGTAGAAATCTGCGGGTCAACGTATCCTGGAGTAAATCTATCCCTCACAATGCGGTGCAAGCCGAGAAAGTCCTGCTGGAGAGGTTTAAAGGTCTCTCTCAACCTGTCTCTCCCGATCCGGCCTGCCACGCAGTTGGTGGGCAGATCCACCGCCAAGAACCGGGGAACCCAGGCACCCTTGCTAAGTCACTAAACGGAACAAACCACTTGGGGTGACCTGTTGCAGAGGTGTTGGAAATCAAATAAATTGTGGTACCCATACCCGTCTATCAAATAAAATTTATCTGTGTTGAGAGCAGGCACAGTTTGGACCACAACATTTCAATTGAAAAATAAAATTTTATAAAAGAAAAATAAAAAGATAATCAACATAGTACATTGGTTTACTGAGTTGCTGGAGGTCATTTTAAATCGACGAGGGCTCACCTGTGTGTTTCTTACCGATGGTCCTCACGAACACAATTACAGCAATGTGGAAAAGTGAAAAACGCTTTAAAACTTAATTAAATTTGCAGGGAAACTTTAATGAAATTTTCACAAAAGAATAGACACACTTGTAAAGGTATTTGATGTTACCGTTTGGCGACAATGAAAGCAATCAACCGAGAAGCCTCCCAGAAAATGCGACAAAAAACTAATGTATTTATCTTGGCGTTAAGGTTTGGTTTTTATAAACGCCGTACCTTCGAGGCAAGTCGCGTCCCTTATAACCCGCCATAATAACAGGCTAAGTTATGAAGAAGGACATCCAAATCCGTCATGTCTGGGAAACGTAAGTACTGGCTGACTTGAGAAATTAGGGCTGGCATTTCTTTGCGGATAGTACCGTTTCTTTACATTACTTCAAAAACAAACTATTATATTTCATTTATTTCTCATGGTTGGTATCTAGCTGAAAATAAATTTATTCTGATATTAAGCGTCGTCATAATATCTGCAACACCTCTTATTTCATCGATCAAATAACAACATGATTTAGTTATAATTATTGCAATCTACAATAAAGAATAAGCAATAAGTTGTGGTATTTTTATTTAAAAGAAGTTAAAAGTGTAGTACTTTTATTAAAAATAATTTTAATTGTTTTGTTTAAGTATTTTAGTGGTTTTATGTAAAAATATTTAAAAGAATATAGAACACAAAAATAATTCATCCTTAATTTATTATTAACAATTGACCCCCAAAATTCTAGCGGTTTTCCGTTTACACATCTGAAGTAGTCATCAAAGTAATCTTGAAAGATAGCGTTATTATAAATAGAAATTATTTCAAACAATTATCCGGTACATACTCTATTTTTTTATATGACTATATTATTTCAATTGAAGAAGAATATAGTACTAATAAACCTAAATGAAACACGAAGTAGAACAAGACAGAAAAATAAAAAAAATAATGGTTGCAGCTGCCACTCGAACCCAGGATCTCTTGTCTTACCGGGACGCGTATTTGCAAAACCTATAACGGTTCAGTCGTGGTGGCGACTGAAATGGTGTAGGGTTGTTGTGCAAAATCACCTTTCAAACACTATACCGGTTCAGTCGCAGGCGCAACCGAAATGGGTTAGGTTTTGTAAGGTGATTTTGCACAACAAACCCTATTAAGTTGCCAACGCGCTTCGATGCTCTATCTCAGTGGGAGTGACGACCGTAATTATAGAAAGGTAAGCAGAGAGGATGGACAGCGTTTTTTTTTTACTTTAAAAAATAAATTTTCAATGAACCGGTATAGCTTTTTGGCAGTTCTTATTTTTAATGATAACGAAGTTCTTAAACGAATTAATTTGTAACCTAAATAGTGTCTCAGATGAACACTTAAAAATTTTGAAACCGTCTCTTTTACTTTATATGTCTTGTTCTGTTTCATGTTTTGTTTACATTTATTAGCAATATATTATTTTTAATGGCATGTTACATTGACGGGTATAACCTTCAAAAGTTATTCCAATGAAAATTGAACATTATTTTAAACCCAAATGTACATATTTTCTGACAACCCTGAAAGGGTCCATGTACCTACCCTCCACCTATACCAGATACAGACACTGCGGGTGTCCCATGTTTTGTCATCGCGTAAATGCCATAAATATTATTTTATACAGGGTGTTAAGTTCGCAAACTTGTTACCCACTCGCACCGCATACCTAGGAGAGAAGAAGGCTTCCACTTGGCCGAGGAGAGGCTGCTAGGTAGCTAAGCTAGCTAGCTACCTAAGGGTAGGTACCGGGTACCGGGAGGGAGGTGTGGGCAGAGGTAGGCAGATGGGGTGGAGATATTATATTTTATTGCTATCCGCGAAACTCGGTCCCACGGCAATTTAACAAACTTTTAACACCGAAACTTTGGATCATTAAAGGTGACTATAAATTGTTACTTTATTAGTACACGTAATAAGGGTGGATAAGTGTCGACCGCATTTTATTAGTAGACATTTCATCGCAGGTCTAATTTTATTAAAATTTGATTATAAAACAGATTAAATATACAACAAACTCATGGCCAACAAGCGAATGTCGTTTTAATGCTTCATAATTAAAAGCTGAATTTATAAAAATATCTCTAACACTTCCTAACATCAACCATGTATTCGTAAGGTCAACCGATATTCATTTGATGTAGGTATCTCTCGATCGGTATATAAATAATATGTATTTATTTGCACGAGTAGAGCTCTATGCATCGATCTACATTATGTAGATATGAAAGTATATAGTTTTTTTTTCATATTAAGTCACATGGGCAAATGTATTTTTTACCTATCAATTTATTTTACTCTAAATTGGAAATTTGAATTCAAGACTCAAAGAAAATATTTTACAATATGCTTTAGAATTAAAATTAAAACAAACGACAAATGTATTGGCAATAAGCGATTTATTTCACATTTTGTGTCAAACCAGAAAGAGATGATCGTTATTCTTTACTGTTGATTAGTAACATTTAACAGATTCATAAAAATAATACTTACAAAAATAAAAGTGAGGTCATTATTATTAATAAATTTACGAAATGTTCTTAAAGTGCGTTGAGCATTGGATACAAAAATAAATAATCATATTACATCGTAAGGTGAGGAAGAAAGGAAAAAAAAATCAGAGTGCAGTTCACACGCGGTAGAAGAGAAACCTTCAGAAAACTAAAATAGACAAAAGTGGGAGGCCACGAAGCACCGCACAAAGAGAAGACTGATATGCCACGAAGTACCGCAAAAAGAGGAGACCGATATGTCTATCTCATTCTCCCGTAGGTTAAATCTTATAGATGTATGTGTTTGTCTCTATTTTAAATCCTATAATCACAACGATGCTAAAGAAGTTTTCACTTCAAAAATAGTTACAAAGTGCATAATCAGGGATATAACAAAAATTTTTGTTATTATTGTAAACATGCCATTATTGATTTGTTTGAATTTTATACGCTAGTCGGAGAATATATTAACAATTTCATTGATCATACCATGTTCGTTAAACAGACGACATATACGAGAAAAAAGATTGAAAAGTAGTGTATTGTTGATCAATGTTTATTATCTAAGGGTTTCAAATTTAATTTGTGGCCCGGTTCTATCATTAAAATTTATTGTAGAAATTAGTTCTGATTGAATTATATTATTAAATTCTTTGTAACGACAAGTCTGTAGACTTTGCAGATTGAGGAATTTTAATCTTTCATTAGTATTAGGCAGAAAGTACTTAGAGTTTTACTTGTAACTGCTTTACAGGACATTGCCTTAGTGAAAGCTCTTTAAACAGAAGTAACTTGGTACATCATATGATGAGGACACCAGATCAGTGAACCATATTCTAGTATGCAGCAAACCAGGGTTTCATACAGTAATTTATAACTCTCAGGTGTTTATTAACATTAAAAATAAAATGCAATCATTTAAAAAATTTAATTATTTATTTGTCCCATTTTTCAAAGCATCAAATTGGTAAAATTTTGCAACAAAATTATTTAACAGCAAAACATAGTCTTTATGTAGGTTTAAAATGATGAAGATGTCTTGAAATCGTTCTGCCGTAAAAACCATTTTCCTTACAACCTTTGAACTCTGATCTCTGACACATGGCAGCTGTCACGAACCACCAAGAGAAAGAATACCGAATACATTACGTTGTATTTTTGTTGATTCCTCAGGCAGCGCTGGGCGGGTGACGAGTGCTGGCGCTGGGCGGCCGACATCACTGGGCGGAGGACGGAGGGCGGCGACTTAGCCGCGCTTTGTGGGCGGCTGATCCGCGCATTGTATGCAGGGCGGACCGCCCAAGAAAGTGGATTTCCAAAGGAGCGAAGGAGTTTGTACCGGCACGATTGCACTGGGTGATCGTAAATTCTTCCCTTGCAAACCATTAAGTATTACAAATAAAAATCAATACCTCAGCTACAATTTGCTGAACCCACCGCTTTATACGGGGGAGGTAAGGGATGTTGAGACCCCATAAACCTTCTTACAGGCATAAAAAATGATAATACCGTGCATATTGCAGATGAGTCCCAACTGTTCCCAATTGCGGATAAGTCCCAATTGCGACTACGGTATCCCCAACAGGGGTATGTTGTATGGATGATGGGTAGGGGAACGAGATAAGGGAAAGAATGGTGGGGCAAATACCTGTTCAATCTGATCTGGTCACTTAACACGGCTAAAACCATTTCAAGCAACGTTTCAATTCTTCTGAATGGTGGTCTTTTACTGGATATCTTTTACTCTGGAACATGCCGCAATAAAATACATCATCATCTTCTTCCCCTTATCCTATTTGCATCGGGGACCCACTGCATCGACAAGGCGCCTCCATTCGTCCCTGTCTTGCGCTGATTGTTCGGCCTCCATCCATGGCAGTCCCATCCTCTTTTCACACAGTTTCTGGAGTTGCCTCGCCCAACTGTGGAACCCTCTACCCTCTAGAATGGCACTCAGTATTTTCCTCGGAATTTGGTCATCAGACAAAAAAAAAAAACCATTTTAAATTAATTAATAATTGCTACTCAACACAAAGTAATTAAATGAAATTTGCCGGGATTCGAACTCATCTTGATCGAGACTGTCGACATATGCGTAATCGACATGCTTCATCTACATTCATACAATTTTTCATGCACAGTTTTCTAACGTTTTAAGCCGCCGCTATCCGAATTTCTACCGATTTCTTACATATCTCCCTTATTCATGTGAAGTTTTTAAGCTCTTAAAAAATATATGTTATTTTTGAAGATAATATCTATATACTTTCCACGCCGAAACGCAAATTATATGAAATTCCCTCGATAGAAAAAAATTGCAAAGTAAGCTCCGAAAATTATTAAAAAAACGTTTATTTTCTTTATTTTACAAGTTATATTCGTGAAAAAAATCACAATGTTTCTTTAAATGATACTTAAAATACGTTCCACGAGATTTTTGCTCTATTTTAAACGAGTCATGTTTTATTAAGCATTTTCGCAATTTTCGCTTCAATTTTATCACTTAAAATATTATAGTAATATATTATTATTATAATATATTACTATAAATATTAGCTCTGTCCAACATTCGTTATTACATATCACTCCATCTTCTTTTTTTTTGAGCCGGGAAGCGCCGCCTTAACACTTGCCAGATCCCACAGCATGACAATATGAGTGATATCTTTCTTGCATGTCTCCAACACCTTCCTTCTTCCGAGGTTGAATTTTTTCTCTTAGTTACTTGAAAAAGCGGTTTTCCCGTACTGGTGATATTGTTAAACATTATATAATACTTGTAAAATTGATGCAAATATGTCTGCGTACTAACAAAAAGCACATTTTTGTATCTGGAGATAGTTAATCTAAAGCGCCTCCCATTTTTAATTTATTTTAAGAATCTCATAAAGAAAATACTATAATAAAATGATACCCTATAATAAGGACACCCTGTCACAAGAAGAGACAATAAATATAAGGTGGATGAACTTCTCCGGGATTTATCCTTGTATCCAGCTCTGAGTTAGGGCCGGGACATGCAAATCATAAATTATTGCTGCTTAAAGAACTAAAAAAAAACACCCACCAAACATAAAATATCATCTTTTAAAATATCGACCAAACTTAAAATCCTCCAGTATTTATACATTACATTTTCGTACGGCTGTGAGAGTTTGTTTGGATTTAATACACCGTTATAATTTATGCGAGCGAGGGTTGATTTAAAGTGAGGTGGGTGGCGGGGGGTGGGGGTGTCGATTGCCCTTTTACTTTTGGATAGCCCCTCACGGCAGGGGTAATAAGGCAAAAATAAAAACAGGAAAGTTCGCGGATTTAACGTTCGTGAAGGAATAATGACTCCGCTCGTTTTGGGAGAAGGGAAGGTGGAAGGAAAAACAGGTTAACACGAGCGTAAGTCCCTTAAAAGGGTCTGAACGTGTTTTTATGGTAAATATTCGTGGAATTATTATGACAGAGATCTAACACAAAGACTAAAGTTCTGGTAGTAACTATTGCACCATAATTTTTTGAACCATTTTTCTTAAATAATTCGTTCAGGGTTGCCTTACAAGGGCAAATACTAGACAGGACCACCACTCAGATTTGAAACGTTGTTTGAAATTGCTTCAGCCATGTTTGGTGAATAGATCTCAATAGCTAGGTGCTGCACCACCTTTCTCACCCTATCTCTTTCCCCTCCCCACTACTCTTCAGCCTCACAATATACCTCAATTAGGGACGTCCATAATCTCACTGGCTCCAGAGCTGCAGGCGGTTGGGTGCAGTTGAGACTAAAAAAATAAGGTTTGACTACTCTTACAGCTTATAAGCTATAAGAGTAGTAAAACTAATAGATATATCTCCAAGCTATTTGAAGGACGCAATATTTTTCAAATGAAAACTAGTATTAAACATTGACAGACCTCGCGAACTGTGCCTATTTGGTCTAATTTGATATAATTTTCCACAATTTTGACCAAAGGGTGAATGTACGAGTAGAACTTGTGTAAGTACGAGTATTTTTTTGTTAATGAAAAGTACAATCCTTACTTAAGTATCATATTATAAGAAGTTATTTTAATATCAAAGAGAATAATATAAAGTTTGAAATTTAAAAAAAAAAATAAATTTCACGTAAAGAGTTAAATATTGTGTTGTTTTTGTGGAGGTCATAGTAATAAATTTTTTTTTAACATAAATAAAAAATTCCCGAAATGCTAAACAGGTCGATTTTTAATCCTCAATAACGTAAAGGTACGGCGTGTATACATGTGAAAGAGAATGGTTGGTAATATTTAGATCTGGTCACCAAATAAACACAAAAGCGGCCATTTCACCAGGGCAATACTGTTAGTATCCAACAACTTTTATTCCACAGTGAAGACAAACACTATAAAGAATTTTATTAAATTATATAAGTAAATGAAAACAGTGTATCCAATATTGTTTAATACATGGGTTATTATTAATATTATTGCTAACGAAATGAAATATGGTATCATTTAGGGTACTGGGTATTTACATCCCTCGACAAAATATCACCGACCAAATATTCCCGACATAATATCCCCGAAAAAATATCACAGACAAAATATCCCCGACAAAATATCCCCGACAAAATATCCCATACAAAATATCCCCGACAAAATATCCCCGACAAAATATCCCCGACAAAATATCATCGACAAAATATCTCTGACAAAATATCACCGACCAAATATTCCCGACAAAATATCCCCGACAAAATATCCCCGACAAAATATCATCGACAAAATATCTCTGACAAAATATCACCGACCAAATATTCCCGACAAAATATCCCCGACAACATATCCCCGACAAAATATCCCCGACAAAATATCATCGACAAAATATCTCCGACAAAATATATCCGTCAAAATATCACCGACAAAATATCCCCGACAAAATATCTCCGACAAAATATACCCGTCAAAATATCACCGACAAAATATCCTCGACAAAATATCCCGACAAAATATACCCGTCAAAATATCACCGACAAAATATCCTCGACAAAATATCCCCGACAAAATATCCCGACAAAATATTCTACGGACAAAACATCCGACCACCAGACAAAATATCTACTAAAACCTAACCTAACCTTACCCAACCGAACCTAACTTTATTTTACATTTTACTTTTTTTGAACAATAATTTATTGTCTTTACAGGATGTCTGTATTATTTTTGTCCCATTGGACTATTTTTGAACAATAATTTATTGTCTTTGAGGATGCCTGTATTATTTTTGTCTTCTTTTTTTTGTTAGGTTAGGTTAGGTTTTAGTAGATATTTGGTTGGAGGTTTTGTCCGTAGGATATTTTGTCGGGGATATTTTGACGCGGGTTTAAAAGTCGCGGAATCGCCATTTAGAGATTTTTAAAAAGTTAAACAGTTAGTTTATATTCTGATTTAGTATATTGTGATTTAGTAGTTAGTGATCAGTTTATATTGTGATTTGTGTTTAGATTGTGAACCAATAAAAAGTAAAATTATCTATGACTTCCCATTGAAGTAAAATCATGTATTGTTTGATGGTGTTTTCACACAAACAAAGTATTGAATTTAAAATTATTATTTTTTTTAATATGAATACCTCATGAGAGTCCCATCTGTTCCCGACTGGAGCCAGTGAGACAATGGCATCCATAGTTGGGGTATATAGTAAAGCTGGAGGCAATGGGGAGAGGAAGGTGGGGAAGGACCAGGCTCCTCAGATCTGGTCACCAAACACGACTAAGGTCATTTCAAATATCGTCCAGGGCGATACTGAGAGTATCTTCTATTCTGGAACGTACCTCAAATTTACTTAATATTTTTATACACAAATAAAATTGTGAAATAACACAAATTAATCAAATAATTTGTTTTACGCACACCGGGATTCGAACTCGCGTCCTTCGGATTGCTAGCCAAAAGCCTTGCCCTTCAACCAGGAAGATCGTCAAAATTCTTCCGTAAGTCTAAACGTAAATTTTAGGGTGCACAGTAGTTTACACTGTGCAAGCGGGTTACCTACAGAGCATCGCACCGTCCCAATAAGAAACACGAAGACCCATGTAAGATGTCAAAATATTTTTTTCTAAAGCCATTTCATCCCGCGCTAGGATCGTACGTACATCGATGGTTAGATTTTTTTATAGATATGTGGATAGGATGGGTGTTTTCAATTTACTTAATTCAATAGTTCCTTACCAATATTGCAATACAACAATTTATGGCAAAGCAGGGCTTTGCAGAGATTAGCCTATTTTTCCAAAAAGTTAGTTTGATAGTTCTGTTAGCAACAGAAAGTACGTAAAAGGGTAGGAGAGGAATAGGAGAGCAGAACCAGCGAGAGTAAATAATAGGAGAAGCAATCCACCTCATTGGCCAATGCCCGTCGGTTGATTCAGGATGTGGCGAGCTGTTTAATATGGAATAGAAAAGGCATAACTCAAAGTATTACGGCCCAAATTCAAACAACTCGGCTAAGCCGCAAAATAAATAACCGTACAGTAGTTAATGTATGCAGAGAATCAAAGTGGTTTTGGCCACTTTATGTTTTCTTGCTGATGAAGTAATCCGGCCAGCAAATGGCCTTGTTATTATTCATTGGATTCCGAGGAGCGACTCCGGAAAAATGCTAAGGCCTACGCGAAATTAAGTTCGCAACACTTTGATTTCGTAATCTCCGCTGAACTAAAAGCACATAAATCTAAAACTTGGGGAAAATCACAAATGGCTTAGGGGATTGTACAAGATTTAAGAATATCGCGCGAGGAATGGGAGTTTGGCAGTTATTTATATTGTAAAGTGTACGTTTTTCATTAAGTAGGAGCGAAATTAATTATTTTCACTGTTAAAAATACACTTATTTTTATTATATGCAAAATGATAATTCGTACCAATATAATATTTTTTGTGGGTAAAATAAAATTTTACAATTAAGAGGAATATAAATGCTAGAAATATTTCGATTCTCATGCCATACAAAATTTAAAATCGGGAGTCGAATTTGCAGGAGGCAAGTAAACGAAAAAGTGGTTTTTATTTATTTTCTGCATAATTTTATAAGAATGAAAAAACGTTAGAACATACAAAACTTCAAAAATAGTCTTTGCCATAAAAGGGTATTTAAAAAAAATTGTTTCCTATATTATTTCCTAGTTTAGTCATGCAAAAACATTTTATTTTATTTTATTTATTTCTATACATTACAGTATTTACCTTTATAATTTTATTATGTTGGGTGTAAGGTAGGTTTGTGAAGGTGAAACTGTGGATAGGTATTGTTGTATGTTTCGTGAACACCTCACTAGGAGAACCTGTGCTGAGGTGTTTACGACATTGTTTTAGTGGTTTACGCTTATATTTTTTGTTATGAAAATAATAATTTTAATGTAATTCCAATACATAGAAAAGCTAGTAAAAGCTTCAATTTATCCGTAGCTTATTTTTTAATGTTCATACTGTAAACCAATTCGTCGTAAAGATGAATCTAAATAGCTAAATAGGATTTCACGTATAGCTTCATCTTAAATACATATTAAAATATATTAATTATATATTATATTTTAATTATATATTATATAATTTAAAGGTTTTATGTAGGCAGCAGGAGAGTGAATACATTATAACCAAATCATTATTTAAGACTTCTCGAAATTAGGATCTAAGAGTATTTTAAGGGCCTTTGCTCATGGAGAAACTGAAAAAAAAAACGTATGAGATGTCAAAACATGACAAAACTTGACAGGTCGTGAGCCACGACCATGGCAATCTATCAACAAGGCAACTGAAATGCAACTGCCGCATAAAAATATTGATTTTGTTCAGAAGGATTACGATTGCGCCAACAACTGTTTTTTTTCAGTTTCTCGGTGAACGATGGCCCTAATGGTAACCAAAATGTAATTTCGAAATGAAAAAAAGAAAACACTTTTGTAATTCACTTTTACGTATTATTTGCAACTGTTTGTTTATTATAAAACCTTAATAATATAATTAAGATATAAACATAATTATAAATTGTAAGATAAGTTTTGTTTATTATTAACTAACTATCCATCTTATTATTCCAATCAGTTGATACAAAGTTAATCCGAGCCGCTGAATTACAAAGGTATCTTTCTGTTTCCACGTGAACTAATTCCCCACTTTCCCCGCAATCCTTCCGGTACAACTGAACAAGGTAAAGATCTCCCAAAGTCAAGTGATTTTACCCAATAGAATTCCAAGAATTGATTCAAACGGATGCCGAAACTGTAAGAAGATTTCCTTAAGGAGGGGAGAGAGATAGTCTATAATAGGTCTGTACCTCTGAACACTGAACACTGCTACCGGTATAGGTACTTGCTACGGGCTACGGACTACGGGCTACGGACTAAAGGATAGCTACGGCTCCAGGAGACATACTTGTTACTTGTTAGTAGTGGAATAGCCACGAGCAAACATAATGGATGGAGTGTTTATGTAAGCTATAATCGGAAAAGGTCCGCTTTGATGGGGCTAAACCTCGAGGAGAAATTCCGATATTTGCAGAATCTGCAAGTCGAACCGATCTGCGGTGGATACTATAAGACGTGGACCAATATTAGGTTTGGAGATTTCCCAGCATTAGTTAATATTATCGATATAAGTGGGTGGGGGTAGGTTATCAATTAGGATTATTGGAGTTCGGTTTACCTTTTAGTGGCTTCGGCTCTGTGTACTTAGCCTTCTGGATTGCCGATAAATTTCCCCGATGATACGGGATTTGGTCGTCTATATATTTGCGGTGGGAACTGATAAATGCCCCCAGAAAGGATTGCTCATTATATAGTTTGGTTCACTCCGGTCCGGTCCGGTCCGGTAAGATTTATGGGTGAAGATGGATGATTTATCTGGGCCTTGATGGAGTTCGCTCCATACAAAATGTTTGTTTGTGTTATAATCTTTTTTGTCACAAACATATCGGTTCAATTCGTCCACTTCAGGAATAATAAAATTGAATTGCTGAATGAGCGAGTGTTTATTTTCTGTTTCTACTACACTTATAAGAAATAATATTCTCCAACATTTATTTAGAAGGACGAAAATTTGATGAATTACTGTAATATCTATTTTTATAGCAGAATAGCTTATTGAGTAATACCTCAAAATGTAACATTGAAGACAATATTAATGTGTCGTTGAAGCAGAAGATAACAATAATAATCTAAAATCTAAACGAAAATGTGAAAGGGAACAAGAAACAGAAAAATAGAAAAAGATAATGGTCGCAATTAGGACTCGAACCCAGAACCTCTCGTCTTAAATATGATGGTTTGACAATGATGGTAATGGCGGAATTGGTAAACGCGCACTTCTCGGTTGGACGAGAGGCTCTGGGTTCGAGTCCTAGTTGCGACCATTATCTTTTACTATTTTTCTGTGTCTTGTTCTCTTTCATATTTTCGTTTAGATTATTATTATTATTATCTTCTTCTTCAATGATATATTACATTAATGGGAATAACCTTCAAAAGCATTAAAAAGAGAGTTTATCTTATTAAAAATACAAAATTAATGACTCTCAAACTAAAAATGTGAAACGGAAATTTCAGAAAGAAATTAGGTCGCATCGCTATTAGGTTATTAATATTGTATTTGATGATTAAATATTACAATTTGAGGTTTTACTCAATAAGTTATTCCCCTATAGAAAAATATAATATTTATCTTAGACTTGTAAAAAAGTCAATTAAAATTGAAATTAATGTATTTATCTAAGATTCAATTATAAAAATTACGGAAATTGATTAGCTCAGTGGTCAGTGCAATGCCCAAGGTGGAGGTCCGAGGTTCAATTCCTGGATGCGACCGAATCTTTGCTGTTTCACATTTTTCGTTTGATGACGCCATGCGAAATGCAAAATCGTACAGAATCACGTGTTTTGTTTTGAAAATTCGATCGCTTAGAAATATTAAAGATGCTTCAATTAAATACTTTGAGTTGAACACATCTTGGCCGTGGAAATAATTGAATATTTTTTCAGTAAATCTTTTTGTAAGTCTGAAAAAAAATAAAGGGGCTATAACACTAATAAAAAATAAAACAAGTTTCTAATAAATACTTCCAAGTGCGAAATCTCCTTCTAATGAATCCGTATTCTGATAAAGTTTTATTATGTAATGGGCTAGGTCAATGAATGTGGCAAATTAAGTTTTTTAGAAAATAATAGAAAAACATTTTAATATTTGAGTATGAATTTCACAAAATAAAACAAAACAACGTAATTTTGGGCTGTTTTGTTCGGCATGACTCAAAATGGGGGTCATTTAACGAATTCTGATTTGAGAATTAAACCTAATTCCGTTCGCATAAAGACTACATGCACATTTTGTTTTAGTTAACGCCTCGCCACGGTGGCGTAAGAACGTCCCAGGACTCAACGGTTCCATGCATAGATTTTAAATTTCCTTGTTATTTTAATAAACAATGCGTTAAAAAGGAATTAACGTTTTTTACAGGCATTTATGTAATCAACATGTAAAAAACAACTCTCAAATAACTTCTCCAACATTTCCAAAACAGTCTTCTCAAGTATTTTTAAATCCCTCCCAAAAAGAGGCGGGGATTCCGATTTCGAATTTTTCAAGGACTAGTGGATCACCTTAAGAGTGGTTTATATTGTCTTCAATGAGGAAGTATTATAACATCAACTAAGAATACATATTTTCATCGATTTACGAATAGTACGACTAAGGATATCCAATAAATAGGAAGAAGATTGAATTTTCTCAAAATTTATTATACTTCGAGTGCGTACTTATATTATAGTATATATATATAAAGAACTCATAATATCTTTCAGATTCGAATTCACAAATGTGCCTTTATTCAACACAGTTAAAGTTTAGTCGAAATTCTATGCGTGGATTAAGCGTAAATTATATGGGTCGCCCAAACAGTTAAATTTGGTATTAAAACTATTCCAAGACACGTGTAAGCTGCTCTGAGGGTCAAGAATGTCACCTTATGTCGGGCGGGCGATGGAACAGTAGGAGGGAAGGCTGCTCCGGTATTCTTCAGTGTTCTTAGGCGGGCTGGGAACCTTCACTGAGGCTGGGCGGGCGGAGTGGGCGGAGGACAGGATGGGCGGCGCCCAGAGATAATTACAAGATGTTTATATTACTTTAGCGAGGGCTGCTATTAGGCTGGTTGTTTTTGGCCTTAAGAGATAATAATATAAGAAAAAGTTCCTTAAAATTATATTTTTAAAGTCCTTAAACATTATTATGATCAGGCCAAATTTTAAATAAAGAAAGTGTTCGTAATTGATGGCGTTGTGAGACTTCGTTTGGGAGGTTGTGGGTTTGATTCTCACATACAATAAAATATTACCTGCGATTTTTTTTTTAAATTTAAATTTGGGTTCATAGCAACATAACGCAGTAACTATACTCTGTTGTACACATCTTGGCCGTGGAAATAATTGAATATTTTTTCAGTAAATCTTTTTGTAAGTCTGAAAAAAAATAAAGGGGCTATAACACTAATAAAAAATAAAACAAGTTTCTAATAAATACTTCCAAGTGCGAAATCTCTGTGCTCTGTTGTACAGTTATATTAAAAAAAAACAACAATTTTTGAAGTAAACGACTAGCTACGCTGAGTTATGTTGAAATATAAATAAAAGAATCAATTTTTGCATGTTTTAAATAAAAAATAATCTCTTTGATATTATGTAACTTTTATTATATTTGAGAACTATTTCATATCTTTTCACGGGTAAGATTTGTCCAGTTTCTTCGTTTCTCCAATAAAAAAGATTACACCAAATACAAGAAAGGTTGTTAATTATTTACCGCCTTTTAAATCGTTCTCACGCAAGTGCTGCGCCCTTAAAACACCAACTTAAAACTTCCGAAATTAAATTCTGCGAATATTAACTTCGAGCAATTAATTGCTAATGACAAATAGGTAATTGTACCTTGTGACCTTAATTATCAGCCCAACAGTCGCAGCGCAAATTTAATTGTCGGACCTTCAAATTACTACCTAGAATTGTAAGCAAAGGCGAGCGTTTACAGTAACTATTAAAAGTAAAGTTAGAGACACAGTCCAGCGAGGGTCGTTTGGGTGGAGTGGGAAGGGGAGGGGTAGCTCTTGGCTAAGGGGGTGAATTTAAGAAGCGGTGGACAACATTCAAGAAAGGGTGGTCAACATTTGAGAAAGGGACATGGTAGGTACACAAGAACCTCTTAACAGTTTTAAGTTTTCGGTAGATACATAATAGCTACCTAGGCGACATACTAGTACCAAAACTAACGTATTATATTTTCGTTACAAATAATACAGATGGTACTAAGCAGTGTACACAATTGTACATTTCAGTACTTAAAAGCTAAGAAAGGTGGCAGTAACTTTGAACCAGAAAATACGATTAAGCACGTTTCTATTATTATTGAACAATGACAATATTAAAATAATAAATACTTAACAAGTTCTTGACGTGTTGCCATATTTTTTCAAAGTTAAGTTGATATTTCAAAAGTCTGTAGATTTAGCAAACTCAAAATTTTTGCGATGTCCCATGCTAAAAATGTCCAGGCTAAAAAGCTGTACATTTCAGAACGCCACACAAATTCGCAAGTTTTAGTGAAACAAACAGGTTTTTTTTCGTTTTAAGATAACGCTACTACCTACATATTTATTTATTTTATTTTTTATTTATTAAGGTTTTATTCTAGCAGGACTGGGAGGGGTATGCAATCCCAGTCTGCCATATTTCATAACAACTATAATATCTACAATAACATAAGAGAGTAAATTAAAAGAACTAAAAGAAGAAAAAAGAAATAAAAAAAATGATAACATATTAGGTACCTACCTAATTAAAACATAAAATGAAGACGAGATTCATCACATAAATAACAAAAAGATAAAATAAAATAAAGCAATAAAAATTAAGAATAAAATTAAAATTAAATTAAGCAAAAATTAAACAGAATAGAAAAAATAAATTTAATTAAACATAGTTTCCTAAAATCTATTATTTTAATTTAAATATCTTGGTTAGTATTATATAGTTAGCAAAATAATATTATAACAAGCTTTTTTTGTGGTATAAGAAAAATCAATAAATCGTCTAAATACACATATCGTTGAAAAAAATTACACTCCGCATGTGTTGGGTACTATGAATAAGAACATTATTTTTTAATACTTCTGTAGGTACCTTTAGTTTAGTTACATTAGATAGAGATTACAAACTCTTTACCGGTATAAAGCATTACGTAATAATATAAAGTAGGTACATGAAATTCGAAAAGTGCCGTAATGACGCAATTAACGGACATTAAACTACCTACGCTTTATGTAAATAAATAGGTTCCTACGAATACCCACAAGCAGTATTCCTCCGGAGGGTACGCAGGTTTAGGGCCGGTTTCCCAAATTACAGGCCATCCGTTATGCGAAATGGGTATGATAGAAATATATGGGCTTGAACTCCGCGAATTCCAAGACTTCGTTTAATTTCCATCACTGCAAGAGACTCCTGCTTCTGCGTGCTAAGTGACGGGTCAAGAGGCATTGTTTACTGCTACTTTTCCACCATTAGGGCCTCCAAGACTTTGCTACGAATAATGTGTATTTTGGTAAGGTGACAAATGCAATGAACACGTTTTTATCTCTTGGAGGATTTTTTTTATGAAAGAAAGATAAACTATCCGGGTAACGAATAATGTGACAATACGTGAATAAGTTTTAGATTTTCACGACCAAAAGTATTTTCGTTTTTTGTTATTGGGGTGTTATGCCGTGTTGCGCTACCTCCTTCTTTAGCCAACGTTTCGGACAGCGTTACAGTGTCCATCATCAGTGTTTATTTATAGCACGGTATCGCTTCTACATACATAATCACCAATATCATTTACTCATCTGCCCTGATGATGGACACTGCAACGTCCGCTGTCCGAAACGTTGGTTAAAGAAGGAGATAGCGCAACACGGCATAACACCCCAAAAACAAATAACAAAAAAAGACAAGTGTGAGGATTTTTTGATAAAAAGAAAACAATCCTGGGTTACGGATAATGTGACTGTTTTATTTTGGAGGAAGGAACTTTGTAAATAATAACGCATCTTCAGGAAACTTTAAAGGACTTGTGACTTTTATTTGCTCTATTCCCAATTACATTGTGAATATTCAGGAGATCCAAACTACCCAAGACAGACCAAGGAGTTTACGTTTTACTTGTTAAAAAGGTATGGTGTTGAGACGAGAAGTGAGTGAAAAAACCTAAACATAGGCTTTTTATAATGCTTCCTTGGTAAGAGGGGAATTTGCACCTCCTGACATCTATGGATAATTTCTTCTATTAATTAAATCAACTTTACCTAAACCAATAAATCGAATTATCTGGAGAGGTGTGAGTCCTAGCTAAATCTAGATTTTATACAGTGACAATACGTGAATAAGTGACAATTTTATACAGTGACAATACGTGAGTGGGGATTTTTTTTACAAAAAGAGAGACAAACAATCCCGGGTTACGAATAATGTGACAAAACGTGAATAAATGAGATTCATATTTGTTTTGTTATATTATTAATGTGACAATAGTTGAAAATCTTCTACTACCATAACACTAAACGGAAATATTGCTTTTGTCGTAATGGAGGACTTAGTCAGCCGAGGAACTGAACTCACGACTTCTTGCCAACTCAGTTGAATAAGTAACATTGAAAGATTATAAAAATTCAAATCAAATTATTTATTTGTAATAATTATTAAGTAAAATGTTGAATTTTAAAATTCTGGTTGTTGCATCACTTCTTGTGTACTCGAAACTAGTTTGTATGGTATCAAAACGAATTTCGGTAAAAAACTTTTGATTTTATAGATAAAATCTAACATTTTTAATCATTTTTAGAAATGTAAAATACGGGTGTATATTACGTACATAATTAATAAATAAATATGGTAAGTTTTAGAGCCGTCGTTTATTATCCCACCTTCCCCATTACGCATCCGCGCTGGTCACCATTTCACCGCCTGCCATTGTTACAAGTTGCCGTGTGCGAGTTGATACAAGATGGTGAAACTTTTGGGTTCCTCACCGGACCCGCCTTTTCATTAAGGGATTAAAGGGGAAGGTTTTAAACACAATACATTTCCCCAGCATCTTGTACCACCTAACCAAAACGCTTGATCAATCCTTCAACCAAAAAATTATACCTATACGAAAGGTTTATCGCTTTTGGTAAGGTTCTCATAATTTGCAAGCAAGATATGGCGTACCGCAAGGCTTCGTTAAGGTCCACCGTTCCTTGAACTAACTCCAAGATTATATTATACAATAATGTAACTCCCCTAAGAGGCGACTGAAGTAATGTTTCTTCCCCTGAAACATTGGTAATAAATTTATTAATTACAATACAACATACCTATACCTGAGTTCTGTGTAATTAACGTTTGTTGGTTCTTGTTCTGTTCCTCGCTCAAGAACAAAGATGAATATTAGTTGTTTGTTGAACAAAATTTAGTCCACAATGGAAAGTTCTCGCTATTAATTACATTCTTGAAAACCGAGTAACTTTATTAGACATGTTTGTCTTTTGGAATCTTCTTAAATTAATTTACTTGTAAATTTGAAAAGCAAAAATGTTTTTTATACGACGTCATATAACACTGATTCTAACAAGAGGAATAAACAGCTGAAGGACACAGGAGCATCGCGAGACAAAACCTCAAGTTAAGAAGAACAGCGCACAGGAAATTGGAGGGAAAAAGAAGGATACCATCACGAGTGGAGGTGTTTCCAAAAGACAACCAGAATCATGCTTAGGTTGAAGTGCCGTTTTGGAGAGTCACAATATACTATAAATGAGAGATTATTGCAATGCTATCCAGTCGGCCGATTCCTTCGCTCATCCTTTGAGAGTTTAATTAAGGTCAGTCGTCCTGTAATTTGGCAAATGAATTTAGTTCCTTGAATAGAGTATTCAGTATCCACAAGTGGATAGAAGCCAAATCATTTATATCTCAGGTTCTACCTATGCTGCCACCCTCAACTAGTCAACTATCCCATAAACTTTGCATTGCTTAATAAAAGGGGTTGATTGCACCGGTGAAAGGAGGGAAAATAATCTTAGAAAGGGGTGAGTTCCTTAATACAAATATGATTTTGATGAATAACGGAAGACGAAAATGCATTTAAGATGTTTTTTATAAAAATCATTATTTCAGAAATGGAAAATTTGTTCAGTTTGCGATGACGATTTTTATATTACATCTAGACTCGCCGTTGTCTCACAAACTCGAGGTATTATACGCAAGTAAGAAACACTCTCGTTTTCAGCAATTTTTTAATTCAAATGTTATTCATGTACGATAAAGATAGACATTCAAAGAAAGTGTGTACTTGAACGATTTAGCTGTAGGACTAGGCGCGCGACGTTTTCATTTGCGCCCAATACTATATTCTGCATCACGGGTGTAACTGAGATGACTGATCTTATACTAAGACGAATACAGAATGCCATATGAGACAACCTTCTGTCATAGGTCATCTTTCTTGTACTTAATTATTTGCTATCTCACTTTCTCTAATGGCGCTAAAAATCTTCCGGAAACAATCGAAATAATTGCATTTTTATACTAATAAATAATTTGCGGGTATGAAAATTTACGAATTTATTCCTTGGATTTTATTAGTATTTGCCGCGTAATGGAAACAGTTTCTCATCACACACAGAGGCTTTGTTTTTTAAAACAATTTACTTACTGGTAGGAGAAGACCTTCGCGACGCGTGGCAGTTGAGTACTAAAACTACGAAATTGAAGACAAATACAATTACCTTGTCTTTGGCATACCAACTTTCAGATTTCTACCACACGTCTACGTATTACATATATCGTCATTGCCTTTGTGCACTTTAATTAAAAAAGTTTTATAATTTAGAAACGAACAATATACCAATGGATTCATATAATAATCATTAAACAAAAACAACAACAAATTACACAAAATAAATAATCTTTGAACTGGATTATTGTAGGTATGTGTGCCACACCCCGTTAAACGCGTGTTCTTGTCTCATTAAAGCTTTTGATCAAATTGTGATCAGACACGCATAACAGCATGACAATTCTGCTTGAGGGCTGATCACAGTTTTAAGGACCGAGAATCGGAAAAATCAAAAAATGTAATGGAGATTGAATCACCACTAACTTAAATTACGGAAAAAGAAATCTGCATATTCAAAAAACCTATATTAGCGTATTCTTTTAAAAAACATATTTTCAATGTATTTAAATGACATTTAATTTGCTTAACGAACTAAGTATAAAATCTTGAGATACGCGGTAAGAAATCCTTTGCAGCATATAATTCTTTACGCTTTCATCACCTTAGGGACAAACACCCCGATCAAGGCAGCACGGTAGAAAGGAGGAATCAGAGAGACAGGATTAGGGTTAAATTCATTTAGCAGCAATCAAGTGGCCGGTGAAGGAAGGTTTCAATTCGCAGTAATTGGATTATCCCATCGGTAGCTGCTAGCTAGTAGCTACTCTAGCTGCTGTTGCTGCTGGGAGCTAGTTCCTGCTATGTGCTCCGTCTTTAGTTGTGACTTTAGATTCGGAGATTCGCCTCGAGATGGTTCATATTCAGCTAAGTGAATCAAATCTAAATTTAGCTGAATATTACATACTATATATAAAGGTAACATTTGCCTGCAAGTTCAATAGGTACGAAAGTGTTTTAAATCTTGAATCATCTCATATCTACTAGTATGCTAGTATAAACTGCTAGTATAAACAGTTTAAATAATAGAAAAATAAAGGAACGTGTCATAAAATCTTGTACTCGTATTACGACAGCTTTTTAAACGATTTTTTTTTATAAAATAGGAACAGAATTCGTTATGTTTTATGTAAATAAATTTGGTCTTTAATAATAAACATGTTTAAAATTTTACACAACTGATAAACAACCATTAATTTTTTTTCCAGGTTCTCCATAAAACAGTTAAACACTAAACTATTAATGGAGAAGATTACAAAATTTAAAAGAAAAAAAGGTTCATGGGGGCAGTTTCACTATGATGTATGTCAAAAGATAGTAACTGAACTCTATGTAGGTGATATTGAAGATGTCGATGCTCAATGCAGACTCGTTAAGCAGCTGAATTGCTCTGTTTAATGGCGCATTCTGATAGGAGGAAGTTCTCGCTTTCGGGACATAAAAAAGTGCGTGGGATCTCTCACGAGTATAAGCGTTAGAGGCATGTAGGTTAATCCCCCTCAACATAGGCGGATTCCGTACAGTAAAGCAATTTAAACAATTTAACAAACTAAAAAGACCTTCCACACAGCATCCCTAAAGATGACATAGGCTCTCAGAGAAATTACTTTACTCAGGGCCTCCTGTGTGGGGTTAATGTAAAAAAATATGTATTTTTCAGTTACCCTGCTCGTTCACCGTGCCATATTCAAGTTCATAAATTTTCTGATATTATCATTATCTTTGACAAAGGTATGGTATAACATCGCTAATTTAAATTCTTGTTTAATAATATCAACATACTTCAAAATCCCTTCCGTATCAAGATTGTACAAAAATGTTTTCCCTGCTTTATTAACACCGTATTGCCCGAGGCTTGTTCGTTATTAAATAAACAATCCTCATACGTAAGAGTTCAACGTTCACCTCACATCTTTCCAAGACGTTCATCCCTTACAGCGTTATATTATAAGTTTCGTATTATTTTAATAAGTTGAGTTCAGGCATTCTCAAGTCACGGTGATGGCGGGCCGCGGGCATATCTCGGACCTAATTGAGATTGATTAAAAATATTTCGCATAGTTCAACCAAGAACAGGGTTGGTCAAGCAGGGGTGGAAGACTTGCTCTTTGGGGTGGAAGATTACTGTACGAGACGAGGCGAGGGGTCGAATACTTGGAATTATGCTCAGTATGTTGTTGCTGATATAAGATGCTCGCGGAAATTATTAAATAGATTAAATTCCAATCGTTATTATGAAAATTATTTTCAATTTCAAGATGGTGATCCAGATTTTGAATTAATTCTTAAGAAAATATTTGCGATGAATTCTTGGAAAAAAACTCACCCAACGTACGATATTGATATTTTTTAGTTTTTTGAGCATGGTAAAGAATACGATTTTTTTTTACTTTTCATCGTTTTACCCTCTTACACGAGTACCTACTAATATATAACCGGCTTGCAGAACTAACTTGCCAATGGTTATGCCAGTCGGGAGAGTGGTTTGTTGTTAAATAGAATCACTTCGAATATCGATATGTTCAACATCAATGAAGCACAATTCAAACGGCAAGCTTTATAGCTGTTAGTCTAATTCTGTTTATCTAATCTAATGTATATTTCTATTTTAAAAACGCTTTGAAATTATAATTTTGTACTGTTTTTAAAAATTAGTAAATTTAATTGAAATGAATTGAATAACCTCCTGATTTCATAAAACTTTGTGAATTTTGAAATAATTTCGTTACCAGAATTTTGGTAGATCTAACTATAGCTTATTATGTTTTGTTTTGTTGTTCACAAGGGCCAGTTGTTTTATAAAATATGAACAATTCATCAAATTTCATTAAAGTTAATTTTTAGGTTTTTTTAAATGTGAATCCCTCACAAGAGTCCCAGCTGCTCCCGTTTGGAGCCAGTGAGACTGTGGCACCCACAATTGGGGTATGTTGGAGGCTGAAGGTAATTGGAAGGGGAAGGTGATGGGGTAGAGCAAGGTGAGGAAGTAACTGGCTATTTAGATGTGCATCAAACATGGCTAAGACCATTTCAAGCGATGTTTCAATTCTGAATGGTGGTCTTACACCAGGGCTATACTGAGAGTATCTTCCACTCTGGAACGTACCGAAAATATACTATATATTATTTTAAATGAATTAATTGTGAAATAACACAAATTAATCTAATAAAAAAATTTGCCCACGCCCGAGTTCCATCACGAGACTTACCCCTCGACCATGCCGGTCGTCTTTGAAAGTTCAATTCAGTACAGTTACCAAGTCAGTTATCTGAAGCAACTGGCCAATAATGATATATTAACCACTCCGACCCCTAAGCTTATTTACACGACAATATAACAATAGCAGTCAAGTACAATAAGCTTGTTTTCAAGCTAACACGTGTGTTCCCACAGACATCGTTATAAATCCATTTTTGTTCTAGTCACAATCCTAAAACCAAAAGAGAATATCTATAATAAAACACGCTACACATTTCCATACAACGTTTTCCTAAGGCATAGGTAAAAAATACTTATTTTGTAGAAACAGTTTTCACCCGTCAAATCGCATACGCGCCGTTAGACAGTGTTAATTTTTTATCAAATATTTTTGTATGATATGGTAAAAAAGTGAGGTGTCAAAATTGTTTATTAAACATTTTTAGATAAAATAAGTATTTTTTTTACACAATCCGTGATTTAGTACTGTTTTCACATAAAAACATCACATGAGTCATTTTTACAATTTTCTTATGTTTGCATTCTAAATTTTAACATTTACAAATGTTAATATTTATTTGTAAAGCTTATGATTATAACGTTTCAAAAACATTTCTTAGTATTCGGCTATGTTCAAAAATATTTAATTTATTGAGCATGAAATAACACAATTTTTTTATAAATCTAACAATTCGTTTAAAACAAAAAACTTGCACGAAGGCGATAGACCGGAGTGGTTAACAGAACTTGAACAGAAACTATACAGAACTTTAAAATTAAGTTTTGATGAATTGTTAAAATTCTGTCAAGCAAATAATTTTTTTGTTACAGGTTCAAACAAATCTAGTAGAATTCTGTTATTCACATACAAATAGTACAACAGTACCACCTAGTACCAGTAGTGACCATGATCGAAGAGAATCTTGGAATTTATCTCGCCTGTAATTAATCTTGCTGTCTAAGATGGGAGATAGTGGTACAGAACTGTAAGGGCAACATGACTCCTCGGGCTATTCCGAACTAGCGATCTACATACCTTCAGAACTTGCTCCAACTACCATGTTACTACCACCTAACCAAAACCTACTGGGATATAAAATACCTCAAAGACAAGTGCAAATTCGGTAGAATCTACATACTCACTTTCAAGTAAATAACTTATTAAGCCTACGCACTAAATCTACCTATTAATGTACCTACCTGAAAACAATATTTAAAATAAATTTTAGTCCGGTGATTTCTGAAATCTCAATCATAGGCGCATGGCGTAATAAACTCGAAAGTTTGTAATAAGTCGAAGCCAGAGTAAAGTTAGCTTCTCAAAAACTGGGCGTACTGTACAGGGCCCGCAGATACTTTAATAGTACACAACTGCTTACCCTGTACAAATCGCAAGTGCGCCCCACGGTTGAATTTGGCAGCCACCTCTGGTCTGGAGCTCCAAAATACTTGAAAAATACCCTCGACTCTGCAGAAACGGGCGGTCCGTTTGATAGATTCCCCCATCTTAACGAACGGGTTGCAATCTTTAGAGCACAGGCGTCGGGTGGGAATGCTATCCATGTTCTACCGGTATTTCAATGGAAGATGCTCTGAGGAACTAGCGTCATTGATCCCTTCGGCACCGGTGCATAGTCGGGAGACACGCCAAACGCGCGCCCAACATATGTACACGGTTGACATTTGTCACATGAGAACGGGTCGTTTTTTCGACTCGTTCTTGAGTTCAACAGCTCGGCTATGGAACGATTTGCCGGCATCTGTGTTTCCTCCCTCCTACAACATGGGTCTCTTCAAGACCAATGTTCATTCCTTCCTCTCCTCAAAAAGACCCTCCACACAGCATCCCAGATGACATAGGCCCTGAGGGGAATTATTTTCCTCAAGGCCTCCTGTGTGGAGTTAATGTAAAAAAAAAAAAAAATAGTTTAATATTAAATCAGTTACCATTATCAAACAATTTTTATTATTTTTAAAAATTTACAGAAGCCCTGAGTTTTCCACTATGCCATATATTATGCTATATTTATGCTGTAAAGAAGTTATTTTATGGGAAGGAAACGGTTGCATGTGCAAAACCGTCAATCGGTTGAATACGAGAATTAGTCGCAAAAACACACGTTCTCATTGTTTGGTTTTATGATAGTTTAGTACCAAACCAAGTAGGAACAATTTAATTTGTATTCTAGAAGGCCAGTAGATACTTATTTTCAAGTATTTCAAATGCATTATTCGTTCTCTTCCAAACAAAACAAATGAATAGAGTTTTTTCATTTGTTTGTAAAAGTAAAATTTTCACAGCGTCTTCTATTGTTTTACCTCGCATTGAGAACAACCATTTTTTGTGTGATATAATTTGTCCGTTTGATTTGAGATTCTCATAGTTGTCGGTGGCGATTTGTTAATATAAAAACATAAAATAAATCGATAGATATTCGAAAAATACTTTTACTTGCCCTAGTCCTAAAACTTTTACACTCATGATGACCAACAATGGGCACAGTGCCGAAAAATCAATGAGGTTCGTTTTTTGAGCATCTTCAATTATTATACCATTGCAATAAACATAGCAATCCCTGTAAACGTATGTTGAAACTAGAGAGAGTAGGGACTACAATAATTGCTAATATCTATATATACGAGTATAAATAAGAGTAATGTATTTTTTTTTAATTTACAGATTTATTTCGAGATTGTTGAAATTTTGCATACTCGACCTTCAAAACAGAAGGAAGGTTACTGTCTTCATGAGATTTCCAAACAAAACTTTTTTTTTCCCCGTTCTTCACCCCTTGGAGTAGAATTTTGATACTTCTTAAAGAAATTTTATTTATTTTCGTGAAATCGACAGTTTACATTTTTTCAGTTTGTACATGTTTGTATAGCCAAAATAAAACCTTATGGATTTCCTCCTTGTGACTTTACCTCTGATTAAACAGCATATTAAAAAATTGGAAAATTTTATAAATAATAAAATTTTGCATTTAATTAAATGAAGACATTATGAGCGAAACTCAATCGAAAATCTGGAAACAGAAAAATCAGAAAAAGATATTCGAGTCCCAGAGGTGCCAATATCTTTTTCTGATTTTTCTGTTTCCAGATTTTCGATTGAGTTTCGCTCATAATGTCTTCATTTAATTAAATATTACAGTTTGAGGTTTTACTCATAAAGTTAAAATAATAAATAATAATATTCATCCCAGACTTGCAGAAGAGTCAATAGATGTCGCACATTAAATAAAATGGATAATAATTTATCCAGACACCATCTAGATTGCATTTAGTTCGAGTTGAATCTTGCAATCATTCATAAAGATGGCAGCCAATAAAAAATATGCGTTAAGAAAAATGAAGATAATATGGGTGGTTCTTAGTCGAAGTATGGTACAGTTAAAAGTGACCGAATTGGATATCGACACCTTAGCTCAGTGGATAAAGTGGAAAGTAGGGAGGTCCTGGGTTCGAGTCCCAGAGGTGCCAATATCTTTTTCTGATTTTTCTGTTTCCAGATTTTCGATTGAGTTTCGCTCATAATGTCTTCATTTATTTAAATATTACAGTTTGAGGTTTTACTCATAAAGTTAAAATAATAAAATTTTGCATATTCGACCTTAAAAATAAATTACTGTCCAACTGATTTCGAAAAACTGTATATGCCAGAAAAAGCCCGGGACTTCAGTTGCATCAAGATATAAAAGAAATAATATTTATTAAGTGAATGTAGACCTTATAATATTCGATCAGTTGAAGTCAGTTCGCTTAAACCAATTCGTGTTCATACGTGCGAATTTGTTTGCAAACTTAAAAAGAAGACCTCGCTTCCATTTTGCAAAAAGGGATAAATGAAAAACATTTTTCAAACTTTAAAGTCAAATGAAAGATCACCCTTTTCTATGAAGTTGTAGAATTTAAGGGTGGAATATTGAATTTTGCACAGATTCGGCGAAATAAGATGTAACATGTAACCCGCTCGAAACGAGGTTATTGTTTTAAAGGGGAAAGTGATATAATGTGGAACGTTTCGTGTTTTGAGAGCAAGAGAACTATTTCCTTAACACGTCTCAATGATGAAAGCGTTTACAATATACCCCCACTTCCCCAAGTAACGATAACACTCTGGCGTAATTCAATTTGGTAAACTTATTTCCAAACCACGCGAGTTTTGCATTACAAGTGAACAAATATTGGGAACGACGATTCGAAATGGAAAGGGTTATTGCGAAATAATATGTTAAACTAATTTGTAATTTATTTCGATGTTACGAACAGCTTTGTGATTATTCACCCCAAGTGGGTGTAAAACACACTTTCATATTATTCAGTTGCAGATGAAATGAGACAAGAGGCTGTATTAGAAACCTACTCGTACAACCTGTAATCACCTCATCGAAGTGAAGTCCTGCAAAATACAGTCGTTAGGTTAAACGGTAAACAATTTTAGATAATATAAGTGAAATTAAAATACGGTAATAATTTCTATAAACCAGTTTTGTTTCCCGGTTTCGCTTGTCATTTAAACTGAAAAATGCGACACATACAGAGATATTTCAAAGCTTCAAAGGAAATATCGCTGCTACGTGAGGCCTTCGAGGATGTTCACATACAGATTTTTTGTTCTTAAGTTAAGAAAATCATTTAGTTAATGCTAATACCTCTAATAATATGGCAGCGAGAAGCCTACATATAGTACGGGTCAACAATGTGCTTGCCTTACATTTTTACTGCCTAAAAGTGGCGTATTGAGCTCACCCAAAGATATTTAAATATAAAAGATGTGCTATTGGTAGTGCATATCTCTTATTTTTCAATTCTTTGAGCTCACCCGAATCTAAGGTAAAGGCTGTAGTACTTGTTTTTTAGAATAGCTCCACACAGAGGCCCTGAGGAATGTCATCTTCCAGCTGTGGAGGGTTTTTCTAGGAAAAGAAAAGAAAGGAAGTTTTACGAAAGAAGAAGGTATGAGGGGGTGGGTAGGAATCTGGAATCCATCCCTCCCACTGTAGTGCGAGGCGAGAGGCTTACCAGGAAGTCCAACTAGAGAGATCTCCCTCAACCAATGCGGACCGCCATGCAGTAGGCAGGCAAACGCAATCGCCATTAAGACCTAGACAAACTTCACCCCACGAACCCGGGAACCCCTGCTAAGTCACCAAACCTAGCGAAACACTTGGGATGACCCATGGCAGGGGTGTTGGTTATCCAATAAATGGTTCCCTGAACGGCGGTGTTATGAACGTTTGTTTCAAATAAATGGGGTTATTAAAATGAAAGTGAACATTTATCAATGGTAATAATTCAAAAACAGTTATGATTTTGAAAATATCAACACAATTTCATCTATTATGATGATACTAACTAAAATATTTGGAAGGAGGTGTGAGTACCTATCTGAGAGCTTTCAATTTCCATCCATCTGAGGCACTATCTATTTTGAAATAATATGCGTTTAAAATCAACGAGGCAGCAATAATACACCCGCGAGTACTTTGTGGTTGTTTTTGTAAGTAGATTAGGTAAATAAATTGCAAGATGCTGGTTCATAATTGGTTACGGTACGTACTCATAAGCCAGCTAGCACCTACACGCTCAATTAATTCCAAGAAGGGAGATAAATATTACACGAACATATTCCAGTGCTAAGTTTACCCAATAATTTATCAGTCTATAAGATCGAGCAAATATTTTATATAATTCTACGGTGTTAGTGTCATGCATTTGTTACTGTTTACGTAAATTTATAATAAGGCTCTAAAATATTTAAAAAATATTAAACGGCAAAAAGTCATCAGTTTCTTTCCCTTTACTTGTCATTGCATGGGTTATTATTATTTTTATTTGTTATTTTGAAGTGAAACTTCTTTAGCGTTGTTATTGATTAGAATTTCAAATGAAACGGAAATACGTCACTAAAATTTATCATATGATGGGTCGTCACAATATAATGCACTAAATTCGAATCGCGGCTTGGAACTCTCGTGGCGCAATGGCTAAGGTGCCGGACAAATCCAAGCGCCCAGAGAGACCAGACATAGAGCGAACGGAGTTCGAATCCTACGGAATCCAAAAAAAATCACTTTTTTTATTTTTGTAAAAAAAAATCCAATCTTCAAACCACTTTTAAAAAACGGGCAAAAGAAAAGAAAGCGACATCTAGCGATTTTCTACTTTCACTTCTACCGCGTGTGAATTACAAACTGTATTTTATTTTTTAAAAGCTCCACGTAGGAGGCCTGGAGGAGCGAAAATTTGTTCAGGACATATGTCATCTTCGGGGATGCTGCGCGTAGGTCTTTTAAAAGAAAGAAAGGAGAAGAAGTTCTAGGGACGAAAAAGATATGAAGGGTGGGTAAGAATCCGGGGGTTCAATGAGAAAAAGAATTTTCATATTTAAAAATATTATCAAAAAAAGCAAGGAAAAAAATGAGTTTTCTTCCGGCACACGGACATGCCTAGAAAACAATTGTATCATTTATCTCCTCAGTGATTTTGTAATTTAAAAAAAGCTTTTTTCGATTTAATCGCGAAAAAATGGTAAACGTGTGACTGCAGCGATGATGTAATTTTTTTTTACATTAGCTTCACACAGCAGACCCTAAGTAAAATGATTCATCTCAGGGTCTATTTCACCGTTAGGCAGTTTATTTGCTGTATGGAGGGTCTTTTGCGGTATGAGGGGTAGGTAGGAATCTGGGGGTCTAAAAATGACGGACGTATAAGTCCATCCCTCCCACTGCGGTACAAGGCGAAAAGTCTCCCTCAACCAGTCTCTCCCGATCCGGCTCGCCACGCAGTGTGTGGAGAAACGCGTGTACCGCTAAAAAAACCTCACTCCATGATCCTGGGCACCCTTCCTAAGTCGCCAAACGCAGCGAACCACTTGGGGTGAACTAATGCAGGGATGTTGGTTACCCAATAAATTGTTCCATACCCACCTCTAAAATTGAGTGAATTGAATAACCAATTGATTGAAGTAACTTGAAGTAAAAATACAATAAAGGTTACCTGAATCTAGTTTGCATTTTGAATAACAAAAGATGTTATAACGAATCATGTTTTAGCTCTGAAATAACATATGTTTGTTTAGGTATAACTTCAACTACGGACTTGTATTATCACAATGACATAAATACGACTTCACGAATGAACAAACACAACACATCTAAATATTCACTCTGCGCGTGTCTTTATAATTTCCTCAGCGGTTTGTGACAAAACTTTGCTCCTCAACCGCTAGCTAAGTTGCGCCCATTTCCTAACATTTGTACTGTAAGTGAACAAGTTGTAAGTGGGCAATGCATCATCCGAGCAACATTCTTGCTGCTAACTGACTGGCAAAACCTCTGGTCTCTCCTGGCGAAACGAATTTATGGGTTCAAACTATTTGGACTCACTACTAGAGTACTCTCCGAGTGTGGGGATGTAGTGTAGGTACTAGATACGAGAGGTAGAAGTTAGTTTACGTGGTGTCGTCTTTGTATTTACCATTTACACTTCTGCAATACATATCTGCCCTTGTGAAATACACTTGCATAGTTCTTATCGCAGGGACTGATAATAAAGTTTACACCTACGTATTTGATTGTGTTCTAAACTGTGACCGGAATTAGTGACTGTACTCCCGATTGGCAGTATCACCGTAATGAATCTAGTTACCCTTGAATATGTTGAACATCTTTTTCAGTGTTCAAATTGTTTTTGTATTATTATTTTACAATGTACAAATTCTTTTTACATTAATTGTTTTTAGATTATTTTTTTTATTTTTTATTAATGAAAGACAAACATTCCGAAAATGTTGCTTGTGTTGTGATGGAGGACTTAGCCAGCCGAGGAATCAAACACGGGACGCCCGGGAGGGACCCAAACGCGATGCCCACTCAACCACTGACCGGTCGGTTTATTTATTATTTTGATTATTTTACGATGTTCAAATTGTTTTTATATTATTATTTTACAATGTTCAAATTGTTTTTATATTAGAAACTATTATGGAGAGTATCAAATTATTTTCATATTATTATTTTACAGTGTTAAATTGTTTTCATATTTTATTTTATGGTGTTCAAATCTGTACCTTAAGTTTTAATATTTTACAGTGAAAATTGTTTCCATAAAATTATTTCCATAAAATTATACAGTGTTCAAATTAATTTCATATTATTATTTTCCAGTGTTAAAAATGTTTTCATATTGTTATTTTACGTTGTTCAAAATATTTTTATGTTATTATTTTACATTGTTTTTATATAATTATTTGTCAATTTTTCACTACAGGCAATGAATTAATTTATTACACATAAATATCGCAATTTTGTAGGTACGTGTTGAATTTGTTCAAACTATTTTTATATTTTTAATTATTTTTTATTTTAGCTTAAAATCTTTGGAATTAATCAATTTGACCTAAAGTAGACCTTTTTGGTCATGTTGAAATAATTTAAATTGTTTTGTATTTTCAAATTTTAAACTACTTTATATAAAAAGGTAATTATTTATACATCTTCCAGTGAATCGACATTAACCCTTGATAAATATGGTCATAGTTTATTCATTAATTTTACCATATTAAAAAAAACCGTAAGATGTCAATTCATACTATTTTTTAAGTAAAAAAAATGCTTTCAGGAGACCTAAATTAGGACGATTCAGACGGAATGGGTTAAGGAGTTCCTAAGATGTTTGAAAAAATCATTCTTTAGACGTAAATAAAGGGTAAAAAATATTATATACAAATACAATGGGTTTACAGTTGGATAACTTTGAAATTTTAGGAGAGAAAAGAAATAATCAATAAAATATCATTAATAACCAAATAAAGTTACTCTTGAAATTATTTTCACATTAATACCTTTAATAATAAGATTTTTTTTTGTTATTTATACATCTTGGTTACTCTTGGTTGTTTTATAAAAGTTTTTATACATCAACTTATTATATCATTTTTTTAATCATTTTTTTATACCTAATGACCAATCACTCATTGTAATATTTTTATAAACAGGTACTTACTTGTATACATGTTTTTGTATTTTTATATTTGTTAATTTTCATTACACCTGATGAAAAAAATCATTTGGTTTGAAATATGTATTCTAATATTTTGATTAAATATTGGTGTATACAAAAATATTTATTTTCATATTTGTAAAAAGTTATAATTTTGTGGGTCGCCGTAATTTACGATAAGAAAACGTTAATCTGTTTTAGACCACTTTAATTTTATACACACTACCGGTTTCGGAAGAACCCTTCCTTCATCAGGATAATATTAAAACTAAACTAAGTACGATAATAAATATTTACAGATATAAATAAAAAAAGGTGTTTCAGTGGGAGGTAACAAAGGAGAAAGGGTAATTACGTAATTTCCGGCAAGATCGGAGCAATTAACTGGAATTATTTCTAGAATATTACTAAAATGCAAGGTGATGTGTCGAGAGTCCGAGTGAGAAAGGTCAAAAGACCTCCCTCAACCAGTCTCTCTCGATCCGACCAGCCACTCAGCAGGTGGACAGACGCGACCGCCGCCAAAACCTGGACAAGCGTCACCCCGTGAATCCGAGCACCTCGGCTAAGTCACCGAACGTAGCGAACCACTTGTGGTGACCTATGGCCGAGGTGTTGGTTGGTTCCAACAAATGGTTCCCGGGGCGGAAGTACCCATACCCTCCTCCCAAATTGTCTGCTGCCAAGACCTGGACAGATCTCGCCCCATAAACCCGGGCACCCCTGCTAAGTCACCAAACGTAGCGAACCACTTGGGGTGACTTATGGCAGATTAATTAATCGATTAAAGATTGGGATTTATATTCCTTTAATTACCCCTTTCCCATTCACTTAAACACTTAAAATTTGAATATATATATCTGACAATATTTTGTACTGCAGGGTAGTTTTAATATTCTAATGAAGGAAGAGTTCTTCCGAAACCGGTATAGTATAAATAAAATTAAAGTGGGCTGAATCAAATTTATGTTTTTTTTTAATTGAATATATTTATTATTATTTGTAGTTAATTATTTTCCGTAATCATATTTAATCAATATAAAACAATAATTTACAATAAATATACAAATAAATAATTTCTTTTAAATTAAAGAAGTACCAACCGTCACTAATTGTATGAAGGTAGTTTCTTTATCCAAACTTTTTCCATACAATAATTAAGTTCTCTCCGTGATGTTGTTCTACGTATTCCATTACTGTTTTCTTACATTTTATCAAGTTAGTTCTTATGAAGTTGGTTGCCGTACCTAACCGGGATACTCCCGTAGAACTAGTAGAATTATTTACCCCCGAGAAGCGAACAATGAAATTCCTTACACGCAAGTTGCTCAGCCCTTGGGGTTAGCTCCTTCGCGGAAATACTGTTATTGTTTATTTATAAGCGAAGGAAAGTTTCACGAGTTATCCTTGTAGTTATAGGTACCTACTACAAATTCTAGGTAATCTAGGTAAGTGAAAAAGTAATGTTCTTTTTTAACTATACATTTTTATGTAGTGAAGGAATTAGTTATTTTTGACGATTCGTTCAATATTTGACTCATCTCGTACAGGGCGAAGAAACGTACCTGAGTTGTTTTTCTTTTGACCTACATAACTTTTACCACTCTGTCACACTTCTACCACTCTGTCACATTTTCTTTTTACTATAAATGAATTCTCTCTGGACCTCAGAGAGAAATTGTAGCAAGTGGGGAAGGAGGCCTAAAATGCCTATTGAGGGTGAGAAACACGAACTGCGTGTATACCTATTTCGAATGACAACCCACGTAACAGAATTAACGTACGACATAAAAGTTGTTGGAGACAAGTTTTTGAGATTTTTTTAAATGTTTTATTAAACATCATTAAAAATAATAATCGCTTTTACTTGACAGGTTTTACCTTTTGGAGTTTAAAAATAGTTTTATATTTTATGTCGTCATATCATTTTTTGTAACATTATATACTATACGCAAGTCGAGGTGGCAGAAGACAACTGTGATTTGTATGAAATACACTTCTATCACGAGGATTATAACTCTGTAACGTAATTTTTACTACAAAAATATAAACACATATTTTTTTTTAAAACGCCCACCGTCGTTACGTCTTTAGTACAGTAGATATAAAAATAATAATATTGGTTATTCTGTTGAATTTTTCTCCACTAACTGGTGGAGACAACTTTATGTAGGTTAAAAAGAAGAACGACCCATCTGACTTAGGTACGTTAACCTGTGATTTCTTCAACCAGTTTTTTTTTCTACACATTTTGTCACAGGTCACTCGGCCAAATAACCGCCCAACCCCACACCTAGACTCAAACTGTCCAATATCAACGAATTTTAAAATGTTTTTAACTGAAAAAAAAGTAAGCGAATGCCGAAATATCGTAATTTACATTATACTCAAAATAACCACAGAAATCACTGGTTAAGTAAGTCAGGTACGTTTTTTAACAGGCTGTATATTTTTAACGAAGTTTGATAAGGAAATCGTAAGCCGACTTAAATATGGAAGACTTTTCCACGTGATTTGAACAAATTTAAAATAAAACTGATGTAGTCAATTAACGATATACCATTCGATTCCTATGATGGGCTAAAAAACAGAGATTTCTAACCCAAACATGGAAGATTATTATTTTACGTGATTTGAAAAAAATTAAAAAAATACTGATGAAGACAATTAACGATAAGCAAGTATCTTTGACTCCTAGGATAGGCAAAAAAATGAGTTTTTCTAATCAAGAAAGTATTTCGATATTTAAAAATATTTGATCGTTTTCAACAGAAGAAAAAATCGTTGAGTTTAGTTTGGACACGCCCAAAACATGCTTTGACAAAATCTAACAGTTTTAAAAACTTTATAAAAGTAAAATAAATGGTTAAACGTCATTTTGATTTTGAAATTTTGTTTCGTGTTATTGAAATAGTTCTAGTAGAAAAAATATGTTAAAACTGCTTGCATGGCAGCAGAGGATGTTGATCGCTTGCGGGCTCAATATACCTATCGCAATTTCTGCACAATTTGTATACAAAATACGACATACTTATACATGTTGTCTGTTTAGGGAAATACGCTATATCACTCGACAGTTAACATTTGTCACATGAAAACGGGTCGCATCTACGACTAGTTTTTGAGTTCAACACTTGGCCCCTGTGTTTTCTCCTTCTTACAACAGAGTATCTTCAAGACCCATGTTCACTCCTTCCTTCCCTCAAATAGACCTTCTACGCAGCATCCGAACCGATGACATAGGCCCCGGGGATAGAGGTAATGTAAAATATAAAAATAAAGTCAAACATAATTTTTAAACTAGTACTAAGTAGAGGAACATACAAATTTACAGAGTTTAGTATAGTACTCTACCATAAAATCTTTCTACTAAAATAAATTCTCCAACCAAGCGATAAACCTTCAAAATATAAGTCGTTCCTTAGGCAACTCATAGGTCCGAAAGACAACCGGCACTCCACAACTCCGGCTAATGGAAATGCTGAGACGTCGCGGTGGACACTTTCCTACCGCAAGATTTGCTGCTACAAGCGTCGGCACTCTGAGCGCCGCCTATCTACGCCGTCCTGGTCTACTTCTCTACGCCTCTACGGCTCTACGATTGTACGACTGTTATACACATACAGTAATTTACTTTATATTATTTTTAAAGTAGGAGAGTGTGAATGAGAATTCAACGTAGAACTTGTATTGCTTGTAGTACCTACAAAAATTAATAGTACCTGTCTCTCCAAGATGAAAAAAATCGGTGTTCGAAACTATAATTTATTTAATGAAATCAAACTATCAAACTTTATTTACAACCACCAAACTTAATTTAATTTATTAATACCGACCGGTTTCGCTTAACGCAAGCATCATCTGGTTATGTTTGTCAAATCGCAAAAGTGATTGCTTTCTTCAAATCATCAGTTAAAATTTTGAAAATGACACTTAAATTCAAAGTAAATTTGAGCTAATTGTAGTACCACGCATGAACGTACAGCATGGACAACTAATTACTATTTTATTTATTTATTTTGGGGTGCTATGCCGTGTTGCGCAATCTCCTTCTTTAGCCAACGTTTTGGACAGCGTTACAGTGTCCACCTTCAGGGCAGATGAGTAGGGCAGGGCTGATGATGGACACTGTAACGCTGTCTGAAAATACTTTTAGGCGTTAAAACCTAAAATCATACCTAACTACCGACTTTGTTTAATTATTTAATTAGTAGACTATTTTTTAAAATAAAATATTTTACATCGGTGAGTAGGTAATCATTTTTTTCGACCCATTTGATGTTAGCATCAGGCCTAAGATTTTATCATTGGTATGTTGCCTCTAAACATTTCAAAACCTTCATAAAATAATGAGTTTTATGGAATTTGTTAAAAAATATATTTATATATACATATAATCTTGTCGGACCTTGGAAAATCGACCCACAGTGTTGGAATGCAGCTAACAGCTTTTCTTTAAAACTTAACCGATGACTCTGTAAACCTTATATCGGAAGTCTTAAACTGTGCCTGCAACTGTTAGACTGGACCTCCCGTTCCCTTTCCTTCCTCTCCCCGGAGGCGGGAAATCGCCAAATCGAGTTGCGGTGTTCCCGCCAAAAAGACAAAAGAGCGCCAATTGTCGAAAGTTATCACGAAAAACTCTCCGGTCTTTTTGTTTCAGAGTTGGCTTTTAGTGCGACGCCTACAACTGTTGAGTTTCATACTAAAAAATGTTTTGGCCTTTTCCACACTCGGCTTTATTTGTCGCAGGTTCTTTTATAAAGCGCTCTTCCTGCGTCGGCATAAAACTTTATATTTATGTTTTTCTGCACGTTGCTTAATATAACTAAAAGTAAGTAATATTGAATTAGCTATTTTTGAGGTTTTTTCGTTATTTAATTGACTTTTATGGATTAATTCAACACAATTATTCATGATTTGAAAAATTGATAATGATTACTTAAGGGCTTTTGGAGTTAATTTTTACGTTCTGTCTAAGTTTTATTCAAGTTCTGTCATTACGTCATTATATGCCAGAAGCTTCATAAAACTGAAATCACAGAACTTGAATAGAACGTGAAAAGAATGTGAAAATCAACATAAAATTTGGTGAATTGTTTAAATTTATTTTATCAAACCATTTTTAGACTTATGGCCAGTTTCTTTGTTTTATTGTTACGATAGTAATAAAACAAGTCAGCGTAGTATTTTGAACAATGTTTTGGAAATGTGATAAAAACAAAAACAAAAATACTAATTTTGTTGAAACAGTTTTCAATTAGATTTTAATATTTAAAAATTTTAATATTTATTTGAAATAATACAATTTGTCAAGCGTATTTCATCGCCCTTCAAAAACAGTTATGTATTTGGCTACGTTCAGAAATATTTAATTTATTGAGCTTTATAATTGCGAGGCGGAAATTACACAATTTTTTTTATAAATCTGACAGTTCGTTTAAGACAAAAAACTTGCGCAAAGGTGATGGTCCGGAGTAGTTAATAAACAATTTGTGTTAAAAAACCAGGTAAAATAAAAACAATGACTATATGTTTTAAATTTCAAATACCTAATATAAAAAGCATCTCTTTGGAAACATCGACATTTTACTATCCGATTCGTTCATTTGCCAAAGAAAAATATTGAGCATTTTTATAATGATAGTTCGATTTCTAAAAATAACACTTCAAAGAGAGTTAGAACTAATTTTCTTATTTATTTTAATATCTGAAAAGCACAACGACTGTGTTCTTTAAATGTAATAACATGGCATGTTTCCGTGTAATTTCGGTGTCTTTAAAATTCTTCTTTTAAAATTACTTTTGATTTTTATATTTCTCGCTTCTCCCTTTAAAAGAAAAAGTTATGGAATACCTTAAAATCTCTTATTTCCATCATTCAAAGCGGGAGGTGTTGCTTGTAACTTAGCCAGTCAAAGATTGAATCCATGTCACCTGTATAGGAACGAGACGCGTTTCCAACTCGGCCACCGACCGGTAATTAGTTCTAATAAAAACACAAATTAAAAATTACTTGCCCCGGCAATGTTTATTAAACTCGCTGTACGTACCTAATGAAGTAGTTTGTTAGTTAGATTATTTGCCGCAGGGGGGCAGTGTTAGCTGTGCTATCTGCCGGACCGGCGGGGAGCAGGAAGTGGATTGTCACTGGCAGCAGACAGATAAAGGAGAGGAAACTGGCCGAACAACTTAAACACATCATATTACTCCACTGTCTACACAATCTACAATCGTCAGGGCTCTCCAGTGATTGGATATCCTCGGATAATGGGTGTTCTGAAGATGAGGCATTAATTTTTAAGATTAACCTGTCGAAAAGCCTTGTTATTTTCATGAGAAATCAAGCGCCAAGGTGGTTTTTAAGAAAACTGTGTTGCTGAAAATAAATATAAACAACCTCATAATGGTTTTTAACAAAAACAAAGCTGATTGATTTACGTATGATTATTTACGTATATTTGTTATTAAGCCCTGCACATCGCTGTTTCCACTCTGAATTTAAATATTGTATAAACGGTACAAAGCGAATACAGAAAAAAGATGTATTTGGAATCTTCACATGCCTAAACAATTTATTAAACGTCCTTTGTATCGAATCCTTACAATTACTAAACAACAAATTATTAAAAAGAATAATAAGATATATGAGTTGTTCTTCTTTTTAACCTACATAACTTTTCCCATTCTGTCACATTTTGTTATTACTTTAAATGAATTCCACCTGGATCTCAGAGGGAAAATTGTAGCAAGGGGAGAAGGAGGCCTAAAATGCCTATTGGAGATGAAAAACACGAGCTGCGTGTATACCTATATCGAATGTCAACCCACGTGACAGGAGTAACGTACGACATAAGAGTTGTAGGAAACAAGTTTTTGAGATTTTAAAAAATATTTTATTAAACATCGTAAAAAATAATAATCGCTGTTGCTTGATAGGTTATACCTTTTGAAATTTAACAATATTTTAGGTCGTCATATCATTTTTTTGTAACATTATAGAGTATACGCAAATCGAGGTGGCAGAAGACAACTGTAATTTGTAAGAAATACACTTCTTTCATGAGGAGTTACAACTCTGTAACGTAATTTTTATTACAAAAATATAAACACTTATTTTTTTTAAACGCACACAATCGTTACGTATTTAGTAAAGTAGATTTTAAAATAATAATATTGGTAATTCTGTTGAATTTTTCTCCACTAACTGGTGGAGACAACTTTATGTAGGTTAAAAAGAAGAACGACCCATCTACAGCTGAGGTGACGTTGATTCATAAAAGTATGTATCTTTTCCCAAATACACATGAATAAAAATAACGGTATTGATGTTATAAGTACATTAGTACCTAGGGCATTTTGAAAAGACTCTCATACTATATTATCTACGTTATGAGTTATGATGAGCTGTGTTATTTGAAAAATAAATCAGTTTGCTAGTCTGTTGACGAGACTAAGTCGAACGATGAATGTAAACAGATTTTTGTTTCAACAAATGCGAGATCGTGGAATACGAAAAAATTGCTTCAGAAATATAAGCTTATTTAGAGAACTGGTACCTGCCCTGGCCAGAGTTCCCAGGCGCAATACGCAAGAGCCCAGGGCCCTAGGTTAAATCCATCCCACGGTTAAAGTGAATCAGTTTTGTAACCGGAAACCGTGTCCGGGGCGGATGGCCGTTGTTCTAAGGCTAACGGGTGAAGGCGTTACGAGACGGAGCCTTAACGGCTGAAGGCTAACAACATCTAACGGCAGAAGGATAACGACGGAAAACCGGAGGTCCCCTTGTCTGATTATTGTTTTGGTGTTACAGGACTGAGTGTTAATTATACGATCTGTTTGACAACGCGAAATTACACATTAGACACTCACTTATACAAAGTCGAAAACACTCTACAGTGGAAATCAACTAAAAACATTAATACTCATATATTTTAAATCAACAAATGAAATAAATACATAAGTTAAAAAATTATTTGCGACTGGAATTTGAACATGGGACCTTATTTCACCCAGCGATTGCTCGTAGAACCGCGGTAATGTGTGTTTTTTTAGTAATTAATGATATGCTGTCGGCTTGTTTATTTACAGGTGGCAATCGAATTGATTTTTCCCGTGCACAAAAATATTTTACAGCATTGAAAAAGAAGATAACACTAATAATAATAATCTAAACGAAAATATGAAAGAGAATAAGACACAGAAAAATAAAAAGATAACGGTCGCAACTGGGATTCGAACCCAGAACTTCTAGTCTTACCGAGACGAACGCCGTATCCAATTAAATGTCATATTTGTCAAACTCATATTTCAAATTTCAGAATTAACAATACGTACTCTCTTTGAAAAAATTTTCCACGTTATTGGAAACAATCTTTTTTTATTAGAAATAGTCGTTCTAAGAACTGGTTTGTTACCTAAATAGTGTCAAGGAGATGGTTCCATGCGAACTGAAAATAAAGTCAACTCATCACCTCTTTAAAAAGTCATTAAAAGCTGTGAAAAAAATAATTTTAAAATAGCCCATAACCCTAACCTAACGTAACCTATTTAATCAAAAGAACATTTTTTTTCATCACTCTTAATGATTTTTCTGATGTGGTTCGGAGTTGCTTTCATTCTGAGTTGTCCGGTCACCCTCAGATAAATAAATCCGATTTTATTTGAATGGAACACCTTTTATTATCTGTTTAGATTATTAGTGTTATATTCTTCTTCAATGATATATTACGTTGAAGGGAATAACCTTCAAAAGTTTTAAAAAGAGAGTTGTTCTAATAAAAATAAAACATTAAAAAGCAAAGATATTTTAATTTAGGCAAGTCAGAAAGTTGATTAAAATACTTGTAACTCAATTGAATGATTTCCACACTAAAACGAAAATATATTTTAATGAAAAACAAATACCTTTGTATAACACCACTATTTTATTAACAATATCAACATGTTTCGAAAACTATGTTTTCTTCGTCAGGATAATAAGTCAATAATAAATAACAAAAGATCAAATATTAGAAAGGAGAGGTGATTAATTACCTAAAATATATCATAAAAAAAAAAAAAACAATTATATAAAATAAAATATAAAAATTATTTTAGAATGAGAAAGGAAAACAAGAAGTCTAAATAACAAAATAAATTATTATAAATATAAGTAAAGGGTCCGCCAAATAACTTTTTTTTTTTTGAAAATGCTATAAAAAAAAAACTACTGAATATTTTCTCAAATTTCTTTTTTTATTTATAAGTAAAATCCTTCCGGTTAATAATGGAAAATAATTTCATTCAAATGGCTGCCTCGGCTGGCCATGCAGTAGCCTACACGATCGGTCCAATTTTTAAGCACATTATCGATTGTGTGCAGCTGTATTTCACCAATGGCTTCACGAATATTGTCCTTTAAAGCGTCAAGTCCAACGGTGTCAAATCGCAGCTCCGAGGTGCGATCTTCAAAAACAGGGCGCAAAACATCGAGTGTAGCTTCGGCTGTGTGGCACGTAGCGCCGTCCTGTTGAAACCAAATGTTGCCAATATCCTCCTCTTCAATTTTTGCTTTTTTTTTATTCGCTCAGCGGAAGGATAAAACTAATTATCTGTCAAATCAGACATGAGCTAAGTGTTACCATTCACGAAATAAGCACTAGTTGAAAAAAAAAACTTTAGATGGCGGACCCTTTATTAATACGAAAATAAATTTAAAAGATGGCTATTTTTAAAAAACGTTTGGTTATTTATAATATTTAATTTACTATTAACACTTTTTCTAATTTCTAAAATTTCTAAATTATCTAATTGTATACCCGTTGTGTTAGTGTGTAAAATTTTTAAACCTTTATTAATATCAAAAGAATGACCTGTTTCCAAAATGTGGTTTGCAAATTCTGAATAATTATTATTATTTAAACATCTTAGATGTTCCTTAACTCTAATGTTAAAATTTCTAGAAGTCTTCCCAATATAAAAAAAAGTTACAATCATTACAAATTAATTTATAAACCCCAGATTTGTTCAAAAACACACCTTTGTCCTTGTTATTTAATATATAATTTTTTAATTTGTTATTGGCGTAAAAAGCTGGTTGGATATTATCTGGCATGTTTTTAATTATCAAATTTGAAGTGTTATTATTTAAAAATACAATATATTGTTCACTTTTAAAAATCTGCATTCAATTCAAAACTTCTCTAGTGAAATTCTAATATTGTTTTATAGAGTACTTATTTGAACAAAAACATTAACGATACGTACTTTCGGCATTCAGCATGCAATTCTCGTAGCATAAATCGTCCCAACGTCGGGAACCTTGATATAACAATCTGCTCCCGAAATTACTTTCTTTAATAAATAGTTTTGCAGATAGGTATTTTAGTACGACATTTGTTTAGAGAACGGCTCGTAGAAAATGAAAAATTCACCTCACTGCGTGCTCTACAACGGAAAATTACATTTAATCTGCTGCCAATAAAACTTTACGTATCCCGGGGCAGATCCGGACTCTTTAAAAACGCCGGGGCTGGGAGTTTATTTGATTTTTTATTGTCAGGAAGATAATAATCAACAAACGTTTGAAAATAATATGCTGAAAGGAGAGTTCAATTTTAATTTCCTTCCTGACTGAAATGATATCGGGAAAGATAAGATACTTTAAAGCGATATTGTACTGCTCAGATTCAAATAAATTTGATCCTGTTCTTCTCGTATCATCTCGTCTCGATTTGTTAATTTCGATTGAACCAGGGGGTCTTTCAAATTCCCAAAACGATACGAATGTGCCATCTCAACCAAGAACACTCCTGTGCGACCCTTACTCCAGGAGCCGTTGTTTTGTTAAGACTTGGATCATTTGATCTGAGGATGGCATGGGAGCTTAAGGCAATTACGAGCCAAAATTGGAATGTAGAACAGAGAGGGTTTAAAAGGTGAAATAAGCATTGTTGCTATCTTCTTGCCTCATCTGGTCTTTTGTTGCGTCTTAGCTCTTGTTGGGTTTTATAGTCTCATCGTCGCCTTTCTAGTCTTTCCTGATAATTTTTGCTTCTTAATGGATCTTTTTTGGATCATTCTTACCGACTATATTAGGCTCTTTCTGTCTCTTTTTGCTTCGTTTTGTTTTTTCTTAATTCTAATTACTTAATATTGCTTTTTCTGGCTTTTCTTACTCCTTGTCGACTCTTATTGACTTTTCTAGTCTCTTCTCGCTTCCCCTTGCTTGATCTTGCCTTTCATCAAGCTTTTTTGTCTCGCCTCTTCTTGACTCTGTCAAAAGATCTTAAACTAGATTGCTGCCGAAGAAATTACTGAAGTTATCAAAAGGAAAAACTTCCGTAGTTTAACAAAAAAGTTATTTCGGACACAATTACCGAGAGAAAAATTCAATTGGTTCTAATAAAATCCAACACGACACTTTTTATTCAATATAATATTCCTTAGGTTGATACCTTCAGAAATCCTCAAGTCCAATAATTGAGTCATACCAAAAGTAATATATTTGTTCAGAGTTTCATATTCAAGAACTTACGAATATATTCCCCAATGCGGTTCTGAGTAAACCCATATTGCAGGAAAAAGGCAAATAAGTAACACAAACGCAATTCATCAAGGCACTGCATTCTTTGGGCTGAGAGGCTTTGGACTTGGAATTAAGGACTAAGTATTCATGATTCAAGAGACACGAAAGAGCTCAACCTAATGCGTACTCATGTCTTCGAAAATTCACAATTGTTAAAAATTGCGAGAGTTAAAAAAATGAAAAAAAAGTTTTTTTTCTGAGATGTTACTCTTGAGTTTTAAATATGGCAAATAAAAATAATAAATCAAAAGGATCTATAATATAAAATCGATGTAAATATATTTTTTTTTTTTTACAGTTAATACCGCACAAGAGTCCCAACTGCTCCCGTCTGGAGCAAGTGAGACTATGGCATCCCCAATCGGGGTATGTTGTGAGGCTGAAGGTAGTGGGGAGGGGAAGGAGATAGGGAAGAGGAAGGTGGGAAAGTACCTGGCTATTCAGATCTGGTCACTAAACACGGCTAAAGCCATTTCAAGCAACGTTTCAATTCTGAATGGTGGTCTTACACCAGGGCGATACTGATAGTATCTTCCACTCTGGAACGTGCCGCAAATATACTATATATTATTTTAAATTAATAAATTGTGAAATAACACAAATTAATCAAATAAAATTAAATATATTCATAATACAATACACTACTTACGCTAAACGATTTCATATCATAATTCATGCGCCTACCGTTGTTTATCCAAAAAAAAGCTTATATTTTTCTGAATTTTGAACGGAAAAGTTTACACATTATGTCGACAATGCTGACCCTTCCGGGCAAGCCACGCTAAAAGTATTCAGTGTCTATGAGTAAGATTATTATAATGGGGAACGTATGCGCGGTCCGTTTCGGCCAGTTTCATACAAATCTTAAATTTGGATTTGAGATCAAAATACCCCACCAAACTGAAAAATTATTTTTGTAATCAAAAGGTATATCAAATATCTAGTACGGATGTGAGCTACTTTATTTATTTTTGCTTTAAATTATAAAATAAAGGCCGTTAAATATTTTAGTGTTTCATGATTTTAAAGGCAACTTGGGCAAAAAAAAATGCATTTTTAACGGTTTATTTTTTATTTTATTTTTTATCGATTTTTTAAAATAAATATAGTAAAATTATTCTTTTATTTACTCATAAATAATTGCCCAAATTGCCTCCAAAATCATGAAACATTCAAATTTTGAATGGCCTATATCTTATAATTTAAAGCAAAAATAAATTAAATAGCTCATATCCGTACTAGATATTTAAAATACCTTTCGATTACAAAAATAATTTTTCAGTTTGGTTGGGTATTTTGATCTCAAATCCAGAATTAAGATTTGTATGAAACGCACTGAAATGGGCAGCGCATACATTTCTCTTAATTGCTCTCTGAAACATATTTGTGTTTTACAATTGGTTCATGTGTGAACGGCCATACTTGCCTTTATTTGCATGTTTGTCTTAACTTCAACTATTTGCAAATACAACCAACATGCAATCACAAATACGCAACGCCAAGTGAAGCACCACCATAAGAAGATATGTTATTTTTATTAGGTACTTGTTTTTGTTAGGTATGGGCTACAAAAATACAGAAAATAAACAGGCCTTCAATCTCCTTGACTGAAATTCGGTTAGGCAGGCAAGATTGCACCAGATTGATTTATGCCTTCTGTTGTCCAGTGTTCTTACTTTTAGATGAGGTGCGGGGCCTAAATCAAGATTTGTTTTTCTACAATTAATTCTGAAACCAGTGACTCAATTACGAAAATAGGTTTTTCTTGTGTCGGATAAAACAAGTTAATTGCAAGAGGCAATTTGTTGGTGAAAATAACATATATGTACGACTTAAAGAATTATTATTTTATCAAGTTGGTGGAACAAAAAGAAAGAAAAAAAATATACCCATAAACACAAAATCTCAAATAAATAACAAATAAATTTCAAAAAAATATAAAATTCTACTTCTAATTTGAAAAGCTTTTTTCCCAAGGCTTAATTTAAATTTCAACATTTCATGAAATTACCAAGGCAGATTTTTTCAAAATAAATTAAATAAAAAATTCACGAATGATTGCCAAATTTCGTAGCCTTTTTATTTCATAACTAAAAAATATAATAAATTCAATAATCTCGACAGGATATACACACTTTTTTGATGCGAAACATGCAACTTATGCGTTTTTTTTCATTAGCTCCACATAGGAGGCCCTGAGAAAAATAATTCCTCTGAGGGCCTGTCGTCTTTGGGGACGCTGTGTGGAGGATCTTTTTAGGGAAAGGAAGGAGAGGAAGTCTGAGAAGGAAAAAGGTGTGAGGGTGAGTGGGAATCTGGGGGGTCAACCTCTGCCATAGGTCACCCCAAGTGGTTCGATACGTTTGGTGATTTAGCAGGGGTACCCGGGTTCATGGGGTGAGGTTTGTCTAGGTCTTGGAGGTGGATGACCAGGACACACTGAACCCCAGATTCCTACCCACCCCTTAAACCCTTTTCCTTACAAGAACTCTCTTCCCCTTCCTTTCCTTTAAAAATACCCTCCACACAGCATCCCCAAAGATGACATAGGCCCCGCGGAAAATTATTTTCTTCAGGGCCTCCTGCGTGGAGCTCATGTAAAAAAAATGTATCCAAGAGTGACAGATGTATGAAACCACTGCTGTGCAAGGCGATGGATTGAGAGAGTCTGGAGAGGTCTAGATTAGATCTCCTTCAACCTGTCTCTCCAGATCAGGTGGACAAACGCATCCACCACCGAGACCTAGACAAATCTCACCCCATGAACCCCTGTTAAGTCAACAAACGCAGTGAACCCCTATGGCAGAGGTGTTGATTGTCCAACAAATGGTTCCTAGGCAGGCGGTACCCATACGCGCCTTCTAAATTACTACAAAAAAAACTTAACTAACAGAACGTAATTAAACGGAGGCTTTTCATATTATGTTGAAGAATGGCTAACATTAAGTTAATTCACGATTTAAAACCATTCTGTATCCAAACCATAAAAGCACAAGATACGATAAGACCTTATTATGTCAGTGAGTTATGAGATCATACGTAGAAGTAGGGAGTAGGTAAAAGCCTCCGCTCATAAAATACCGAAATCTGCAACACTAACAACAACTCATCTCTGAATTGCAGAATCCTGATACTTGAACTAAAATAAAGTATACTATTTAAATGGCGCCTTTCAACGGCGCTCCCGGCCCTTTTCATTTCGCCATTAGGCTTCTGCAAACATCCTAAAATGAGGTGAACACAACGCGCAGTCGTAAAGCACGGCATACGTTGCAAAAATTACAATAAACATTGAGCTATAAATTAGTCTGTATGGGGCTGCAAGTTTTATTTATATTATTGTTCGATGCCAGAATATTATTTTCGGTAGGGGGCGTGCGCCTACTCTTCGGCTGGTTAAGCAACCCACACTGTGTTCAGAGGGTACTCTACTATTGTAAGAGTAGCCTGTACCGAGTAGGTACTGTACTTATATGAGAATGCTGTGCAACCGTGCACGGATTCGATTTATACGTATGAACGGGGTAAGCTACTGAACAGAGCTTTCCAACATTTTTTCTTACCCCTCTTCGCCCGAAACATGTCAGTTTTACATCATAATATTTCTTTAAAGATTTTCCAACGTCATTTAATAGGATTTTTATAATTATTTTTTTTGGGTTAAAAATTGGATTCGTTTATAGGCTTCCTAATTGATCATTGTAACCTTGAAATAAAAACAAATATTTCGGTATTTACGTAGTGAGTTAAAGAATAAGACAAGAGAATTACGTAAGTAATAAATGCCCTTACATAAGCGTGTAGAACAGTAATATTAGAAAACGACATATTGCTTATTTATTTAGAACATTTGAACACTTATACGTTTTGTTCATATAATATTCACCCCTAAATGGTTTCATACACAGAAATACTACCTGACTATGATGCAACTACCATGTGCAATCGTCTACCAATATGCCACGCTTTGAAGAAGGTTTTCGTATACGGCGCTACCCGAATTTTACTGAGAAGATAATTTTTTCAAGTGCAGTTGTAGGGTATTCGTTGCCGCCAAGGAACCACGAGTAAATGAAAATGATGTCTAATAATTGTCGTATTTCCCAATCTCGATCCACGCTTTCTCTGCTAAATCTTTTCTAACGTGTTCCAATAAATTGTGGTTATATTGACATGACCATATTCACACCCCGATAACAAATTTAATATTCAAATCATATTCGGATGTCATTTCTCCAAACGAGTAGTAGATGCGAATGCAATTCGCGTCTTGTAACTGAGTTCAAATCCGTAGTCGACGCGTCCGTCGTGTCCGAATAGTAACCGTTGCATTTGCTACGCGCACAAAACTCGATAAGTAAATAAGCTTGTAAGTCGCTTGAAAAAAGACCATTCGTGTACGAATGGTCCTTTTATGCCCACTTTTTAATATATTTATTTTTTTAGTAAATAAGTAAACAAACGCAACAGCATATAATGAAGTTATTGCATTGTCATTTGATGAACGCTGAAAGGCTGACTTAAGTTAGGGAAGAGATGGAGAATGATAACAGAAAATGACTGTTTTTTTTTTTAATTCTTTAAAGTCTGATTGTGATTTTTTTTATATAACCTTTGTTAAAGCACGAATCCGCAATATCTGGGCCACGTGGGTGCTTAATATATTTATTTATATTATAATATACTTCTCTAACAATTTGGGAGATAGTGCGGATAAGAAAGACATTTTAATGTATGGAAATAAGCAACTTATTTAGTTCCGTTGTCACTAGTGTAATGAAATAATACAGCATCCCTGAAAGGATGCATACGACTTCATCTCCTCGGTAATAAAACCTTTCCAAATGTGCTTCGCTGCCAAAAGCCTCTGTAGCAAAAGCTCTCGCAGGAAGCGCTTCTCACTACACAATACTTAATAGGCTGAATCTTCAAATAAGCTCACGCGCTTCGATGTGGCTGTAGGGCCATAGGTATTTGCAATTGAAGTGTATTTTTGTAAATTATTATGGGCAACTTCGAGAACCACGAACCTAGTGCCAAAGAGCGGTACGGTGAATTTTTGAGATTTCTTATGAAATAAATTCAGTTATCGTTATTTCTTAAATCAAAAAACTAAATATTGATAACAATATAAAACAATATATTAATAAATGATTAACAATATATTAATAACTTTCAATATATTAATAAATGATGAAAAATATATTGATAACTTTCTTAGAACCATTTATTCATTTTATTTACGCCGACGGTCGTTCCGAAACAGGTAATTCCGAAATTTTAATTCAGTTCAATTCAGATATGTTTTTAGATTTTCATGGCCAAAAGTATTTTCGTTATTTGTTTTTGGGGTGTTATGCCGTGTTGCGCTACCTCCTTCTTTAGCCAACGTTTCGGACACTGTAACGCTGTCCGAAACTTTTGCTAAAGAAGGAGGAAGCGCAACACGGCATAACACCTCAAAAACAAATAACGAAAACAGTTCAATTCAATTTATTCATTTTAAAAAAATTACAAAATTAATATTTTGCTTGAAGTTGAAACGTTCCTTGAAGTGGCTTTTAGCCATGTTTGGTGACCAGATTTGAATAGTCAGGAACTTCCCCCCCCCCCTTTACTTCTCCCCATCTGCTTCCCCTCCTCACCACCTTCTATCCAAGATACTCCGATTGGGGATGCCAGTCACACTGGCTCCAGGAGGTCGGGAGCAGTTGGGACTTTTGTTCGGTATTCAAATATATGTATTTTTAAACTAACATAAACAAAATGATACCTGTACCCATCTATTTATCAAAGTTTTCACGAAGATCGCCCTAATAATAATTGTATTCTAAACTGAATCGAATAATTTTTTTAGATAAAAAATTATGAATAAGGCATTGAATTTCTATAACCTCAAACATGATGGTTTTATAACTGCAATTTAATCCGATTCTATCAACACAAACCACCAACAAAATAATAATTCACCATCAGCAAAATTGCCATAAGCGATTGAAATAAACGATGAAAGATTTACCTTTTCTGTAGATAATATATTAATTTGTTCTTTAGACTTTATGTCCGGGTTAAATCTTCCCCACAGAAAAAACTTAACCCTTCCACACACTTTTGCACAAATGATCATCTAGTCAATCCACGCTATGCAATTGCACTATATAAGTATAATAAAAACAATACAAGAACAACATGTCAACCTACCAGAGAAAAAATGGGAAAATAATTCACCGATTCCAGATATTTTCCTATCAGAGGGTTCGGCTCGATAGAACTCCTAACTGGACCGATAAATCCTACTAATCCCTCAATATAAATATTTTAAAAATCTTTCGTAATTCTATATGTATCTAATATGACTGATTTTTGCATTTTAATAAAAAGATTCTTTGACAAATCTAATAAGCCTAAATTTTGAATGACAGAGCCACGTATAATGCCAGTAGCCGAAATAACAAATGGTAATATTTTTATGGTTTGAGAATGCCAAATTCTTTTCATCTCATATCCTAAATCTGTATATTTTCTAATTTTTTCAGAAACAGATTTTTGAATATTACAGGAATTTGGAATAGCGACATTAATGATGTAAGTTATTTTTTTAATTTTGTCATGTAAAACTATATCGGGTCTGTTATGACAAATTTTTCTCTCTGTTTGTATATTTATTATTCTAATAATATCTTTATCATTACAATTTAAACCGGCCAAGGTTATTACGAACGCAATGAGGTAGTAGAGTTGAGTTAAGGTGGCCAGGGTCGGCGCATAATATATTTTTGGTGTGTTTTGGCTCGGGAAAAACTTTGGCACAAGAATTAAAATTGTTAACCCAACCTTTTGTTCAGAATTTAATACTCTTTATGTGACAATTTCGAGATTTAGTTGAGGTGGAAATACGCTGAAAATACGAGGGCTGCCCTTTTTATAACATTTTTTTTTCTTGGCTTCATCGGTTTCTTATGATATTGTTAAAAGCCCGTTACGTGTGATAACCTAACATAACTAACTAGGTTATCTAACATGATATTTTAGGTTGTTAAGAAATTCATACATTAGATTAATGTGGTAAGTGAAATAAATTTTTTATGTGTTTTTGCTTAAAAAGTAGGGTTATCACAACCCATGGGAATGTTTTTATTTGCATACATTTTTAACAAATTTGATAATCTCGTTTTAATAAAAGTTTATCTAAAGCAACTCCCGAGGCTGTGCGAGGAAAGGCTGGATTTGCTACGGATGGAGAACGCACGTCCAGCTTCATACAAAACTTAAATTTGGATTTGAGATCAAAATACCTAACCAAACAGACAAATTATTTTTGGAATCAAGAGGTATATCAAATATCTAGTACGGATGTGAGCTACTTTATTTTTTTTTTCTTTAAATTATAAGATATAGGCCATTAATGATTTTAGAGGTAACTCGGGCAATATTTGTGAGTAAAAAAAAACATTGAAAAAAAAAATTTACTTTTTTTATTTTACAAATTCAATAAAAAATAAAACACTATTTAAAATACATTTTTGGGGTAGTAATTTTAATGTATAAACGACAAATTTTTGTTCCGCCGTAAATAGGTAAGTTGTATTTTAATTTACACCTATCAAAATAATTTTTTTTCTTAATTTTCACGTTCTGTGAAAGTTCTACTCAAGTTCTGTTATTATTTCAGTATAGGCCAATTGCTTCATAAAACTCAAATAATCACGGAACTTGAATAAAACTTTCACAGAACCTGAAAATAAACTCAAAAAATTTGAGGAATTGTTCAATTTTTTTTAAAGTACCATCTTAACAGTATTCCAACATTTTTTTTGCTATGCAATAATAATCCTAGAGTTCATGTTTTATAAATATTTTCAGCTATACAAATCCCACATTTATTTTTATATTTCTTGATTTTTCACAGGTTTGGGACAGTATACAAAAAATGAAAATGAATACAAATATGAACACATCTAGATTTATCTTATTTGCTAAGACATTGTTACTAAAAATTTATTTTTTAAAATTATATATTTAACGGTATTTAAGGGGAATCCTAATTCATTCGCAAACTGCTCGTTCGTAGATGACGGTAATTTAATTATTTTCGGAAAAAGTCCTTTTGACAAGTTATGCCGTAAAATATTAAGATGAATCGTTTGTTTATTCCCGTAAATACGCAATCTGAATAAATAGTTTTGTCCGTATAAAAACGCAATTCTTCCGAGAAGAGCGTTCAAATAAAATATTGGATTGAGTATTTTGTTTGCGTACAATATTGTACTCAAATGCCTTCCTTCAAAAAATTTGGTTTTCATACGAACAAAACTATTTTTTCGTATTGCGTTGTTCGCTACGTTTGGCGACTTAGCCAGGGTGGGTGCATTAATAAGGGTGAAGTTTGTCCGGGACTTGGCAGCGGATGCATCTGTCCACCACGGGTCGGAACGGGAGAGACTGTTTGAGGTAGACGTTTTGACCTCTCCAGCTTGACCTCTTCGGAACATCGCCTTGCACCGCAGTGGAAGGGATGGATTCAAATGTCTGTCACTCCTAAACAATCTGACCCCCAGCTTCTTATTCACCCCTCATACCCTTTTCCTTTCCAGAACTTCCTCTTCTTCCTTTTCTAAATCACTATTTTCGCCACCTATGAACGAGCAGATTACGAATTATTTTATGTTTAAAGCCTCAATGACATTGAGCGAGTTTACAATCTACTATCTGGGAAATTCACTATCTGTTAGTAAACTTGCTCAGTGCCATCGTATTACTTGCTAACTAGCAGATTGTGGACAATCTACGAAAAAAGTTGAAAGGTGGTCAACTTTACTCGCTACTCGCTAGTGTTTGGCTAAAGATGGCGGCCCACGAACAGCTGATTTCGTCTGTCAGAATTAGTTCGGGCGGGAGCCGTTATTGGCTAGCGTGTGGTACTAGCTATGAGCTCAAGTTTTAACAAAATGTCGACCAAATTGGTTCGCCCGAGAGTCGTTATTTTAGCTGGTACTGTCGCTACTGAGCGAGTAGACAGTTTTGTGTGTCATCATAACAATCTCACTCGCCGATTCACCCGCTTTTAAACTCACCGGCTAGTAGCTTGTAAACTAGCCCTATGTAATCGAGACTTTACATTAATGTAGAAGGCGATATACAATAGTACGTAAGTACCTAAATATCCAGGGACTACTTTAAACAGAAATAAGTATTATGAACAATTTTTTCACAAAGGTTAAATATATTTGTGACATCCCGGTGGGTAATAAAATCGTCGACGTTATTATAAAGGCTTTGAATAAAAGGTATGACCCAACAAGCGGCTTAACGCAGTCTGACTTGGAAACGAAAGGCCTACGTTGAACATTAACTTTGACAAATGTATTTGGTTTCCATCCAGTATCCAGTGGCGTGCCTCCCTTGGGGAAGGGGGGGTGTATACTGTTTCAGAAATACTTTGAAGGAAAATGAGGCAATTTTGACGCATTACGGTTAGTGAAATAGTAAAAAATAAACACAAAAAATATATATGCCAATGTTTTTGCTTTGTGCAGTTATAAAAATAAAACTGATATTGGGAAAATAATATAAATCACATCAGTCAAGTAGGTATCCAAATTATTTATTTGAAATTACAATTTCTTTTGCTTAAATATTTGACAGATGTCTTAATTTTTCAACTTGAATAATATTCGAAAGATAAATTTGTTTTTTTGAAAAGCGCGGCAAATGTTTATTTTAAAAATACTTTCAGCTTCACAAATCCTACACTTATAATTTTCCGTTATTGAAAAAGTTGAAAAAAAACTCGTGTCAAATTTTCATAACGTTGGAGCTCACCGTCCAAGCGTTTTTGCTGATTCAGGCCAATTTCAGCTCCATATATCATATTCTTGCAGCGATTGAAGACAGTCACTTATTCCTTATGTAGGTATTTAAAATAAAGAATTTAAAAAATCTTTATATGGACTAGACCAAAATTGCATTTTTTTTAAATAATCTTAAGGCAAGGCAATCATGTGTGGTAAAACCATGCATGAACGTGTGATAAATGTGGAGATCCCCATGAGAACCCTCAGATGGTTTGGGCATGTAGAGTGAATGAACGAAGGATTGAGTGTAAGGAGAATATATGACTCAAATGTGAATGGTGGAAGAAGTCGGAGATGCGCGAAAAAGACATGGCACGATCAAATGATTTAGAAACGTGAGTCGGGCAATGTCAATATGTTAATAACAAGAGGGTTTTGATGGTACGATGTATGAATGTGAATAAAGCTAGAAGTGTGTACCAAGACCGAGTTCCTTGGCAGTTCTTGCTCTGCCAACTCCTGCGGAGAAACGAAGCAATGGTGAATTGATAAGATGAGTCTTGCCTTCGTTGGTTAAACTAAATATCAACTCTTTATTACTGCAAAGAAAAAGTTTTTTCATGGCTTTCTTTTTCATTTAATCCTCATTAGTATATACGTATCTAAGTTTTTTTTAAACGCTTATCGTAATTTATAAATCTGAATGTACAATCTCGACATGATAGGTAAGTACTTGTATTAGAGTAGAAAAGCTAGGAATGATTTGCACGTGATTCCGAAACCCCCGGTAGTCTTCATAGCGTCGTGTAATGTGTAATGTTTCATGGGCCGAGTTGGCAATCTCAGCGGGGCGCCCTCCACTGTAAAAATCCTTCCCGCCGCGGCCCCGGCCCTGGCCCTGGCTGTACCTTGTCGCCTTATTATTTTCTACAGTGTTATCCAAAGCAGGGCTAGAACAAACCCAAAGAAAAAAATATTAATACAGTTTGAGCAATCTAGTTCTGCGTACATTATAATATTTAAGACGAAGATTGTTGCTAAATCACTATTTTATACACCAATTTATAACTTTATTACGAATCGGTTTACACTATAAATACAAAAAAATATGGCTAAATTCAAGATTTTCCTACCATTTTCATTGAGCAGCTTTAAAAGAAAATTGTTAATCTAAAAATGAATGTTTAAAAATGAATGTTTCTTTGTTTGCCCCTTTTGTCTTCCTAAACCATTCATCCGATTGTGATGAAACTTTGGTGATTTTTTTATGCGCCCTCCCGCGATATATGTATATATATAATAGTGAGCTCTGGCGTTATGAATTATTTCCGAAACCATTTATCCGATTGCCGTGAATCTTTGGTAATTTATTGTGCGCACTCCCGTGAAAGTTTCTGCGCTTAATGGTGAGCTCTGGCGTTATGATATTTGTAAACATTTTACAATTAGTAGCGAGCGATTGGTTAGAATTTTTTTTGTATTTCATATAGTTTAGCGGCAGGGAAGGAAATCCGGAGGAGAAAATCGGAAGGAGGGAGGAGAACAAAGAAGGGGGAGGAGTACGAAGAAGTGGGGAGGAGAACGAAGAAAGAGGGTTTCGCGGGAGGGATGAAAGGGGGGAAGGCGGGACGGGAACGAGGTAGGGGAATGGGGCTAGGAACGGGGACGCATGGGAAAAGACATCGAGAGAGAAACAATTTCGTTATGTGATATTGCAACGCATACAAGGTGCTCGCTAATATATGCCTAAACTACTAAAAAAATGTGTTTTTTTCTTAGAAATGCTGAATTTCATCGGAAATATAAACGCACATAAGGAACAACTTTTAAATACCTATTTTATTTTATGACTAAAATTAACTTTGACATTTTCAATTGATTAACCTTTCTATTTCTTATAAAATTATTCACAAATAAATAAAAACCAGTATTACTTTAGAAATCGTGACCTCTAGACTCCGTTTTTTGAGCGATTTTTATTTCTATTTTATATTCGTGGGGATATAAATCACCAGAGAAAAAATACAAACATTTTTGACTTGTGACTTTAAACTTCGTGTCTTAACTCCGCAAACTTTGTGCCTACGTGGAAGAGAGTACGCACTATGTATACAGATTTGACTTGAATAAAATGCGACGGTAGCTTATATTTTCTAAAACAAGGCATAACAAAGCTGATTGGAGCTGATTGATATGGAGTCCGCAGTGCATTTGGCTTGCAACAGTATAAATGTAGTAAGTTTGTAAGGTAGATTGAAATAATATTATGCTAGTGTTAAATTTATATAAAAATAACGTTGTCAATGATTGATGCACTACTGGGATGATTTTTCACAATAGCACTGTAGAAATAATACGAATAATACGATTACGACATCTTTATTCAGAACTTAAAAGGCCATGGACCGAGCTCCCCAAGACCAATATCATGTAGTCGAGAAGTGAGGTGCAAGATGTTAAAAATAAAAAAAAATTAAAATGTTAAACCACTTTGCGTGCAAATTATTTCAAAAGTTTGTTACACAAGATGGCTGCCAGGCGGTTACCCCTCACCCCAATGGCTTCAATCACTTCGCATAAATTGCACTAATGCTCTTCCAGGGCCTTCTAGGTGCATCTCATTAATAAGATAAGTCCTTATTAGATATAATTATAAAATTTATTACCAAATATAGTGGATGATGATATTTCATAAATATCGCGGTTATAACGGTGCGGCTAATGGCTTCCGACAATTTAGTGGTGACTGCAGCGTTCCAGCACCAAACGTCACTCCTGAATGAGCGCTGGGCCCGAGCTCACCCCAGACCACGCCCTACATAAAATTGATTATTTTTTAAATTTTTTTATTCTTTTGATTTTTTTCTATTCTAGGTACTTAGTTTATTATTTAAAAAATCTGTTGTATATATGGGACGTGTGCACTAACCGCCCCACATCCATTATTACTATTATTATTATTATAACTAGGCGTGCGTGATCACGTATATTATATTCCATTAAAAAAATAAATCATTATTTCTACTTCCTTGATAGTAAAGCTTTTTGTGTCGGCGATATAATTTAAAGAAATTTTTATTTTGTAGATAGGCGCGTCCCTTACTTCTATTGCCAACAGGATGATAACCATTTAACTGCGGTGCACTTCATGTACTGCGAAATCGTAAAGAATTATTATAATGGCGTTGTGCGGTGTCATATTATCGTAGGACGTCTGGTGTAGCTCCTACTCATACACAGCTTACAGCCATGGCATAAACTATACTATACTGCACTTCACCTAGGATCTGCAATTCACATTCTACAAGGCCTCTCTTTTAGTTGCAGAAAATTAATGCTTTTTATGTCTAATTACCTATACGTACGGTCGCGAGTTCAAATCCTGGCGTGCGTAATTACATTTTGTTTAATTGACTTGATATAATAATTTTAGGTGTATTTGCGGCATGTTCCAGAGCGGAAGATATTCTCAGCATCACCTTGGTGTAAAGCCTCGATTACATGGAGCGAGTTTACAAGCTACTAGCCGGCGAATTCACTATCTGCTAGAAAACTCGCTCAACAGAACAAGTTTAATAGCTGATAGTGAATTAATTAATCAAGTTTACTAGCTGATAGTGAATTCGCCGGATAGTAGCTTGTAAGGTTTTTCCATATAATTTGTAAGGTTTTTCCCTGAACAATATTGAAGTGAGCTACAAACCCATGGTAATTAGCCTACTGGAATTACCAAAATATTTAGAAATTCTACAGTCTAAAACAACTTAGTAAAAAATGTAATGAATATAATTGATTAAAATCCTTTAGACCACCCCGCATCCCCTCCCTCATATGTTATGCATATAAACCGTAAACTAAGAATAATTTGTACCAGTCTGAAGATGGCTCTAGCGAGCTGAAACCGGTTACGGTCAATAAAATTAAAGTGGAAAAAGTTTTATATTTATTTTATTATAATATATTATAATAGAATTTCACCATGAATTATTAATTTCAAAAATAGAAATTTTCTATAATTACTTGATGAAAAATTAAATTTATTAAGACTCTCAGATCGAAGAATTATATCTGACTTAATATTTATGTTAAAATTGTAAATGGTAGAATAGACAGTTCTGATTTAACTAAGCTCATTGAATTTCATACACCTACGAGAGCCACTCGTTCTAAAATCCTGTTTAAATGCTACAATAACCGGACTGAATATACGAAACACTCGCTTGTACCTAGATTACATGAAGTTACTAATAGATATGCTGATGTGGCAGATCTATTTAAAAGCACGGAAGCTAGGTACAAGAAGGCTATACTATCAAATATTTTCAAACATTATTTGCACTATAGAATTTTAAATGTAAGTGTATCTCTGTTGTCATTTCTTAATCAAAAGCCACAATGAACTGTTGTACTCTTTTTTATTATTTCTTATTTAACTATGATTTTGTGATAGGTAATCCGTGTTTATGATATATGTATACCGTTTATATTAAATAAATAAACAATATACCCAGACTCAACAAGTTTTACGGTAGAGTAATTTCTCTCAACTCAACACGTAATTTTTGCTAAAATAACATTTTTTGAACCTATCTTCGAAAGGTTCTTCCGATTCGAATTGACATTAAAATATGGAAGGCGTAGGTGTATAAAACATTCAAAGAGTGGAAATTTAGCTCTAAAATTCATAACAAAAATATCAATGAGAGATTGTGAGAATCAAAAGAAAGGTTATTATAAGCCGAAATAACTTCGAAATAACTTGTAGTTTGTTATTAACATTTAATCCCTATATTAAATGATGAAACGTGTACAGACAAAGATAGGCAAAGATGAATTTTAATTAACTTAATTTCGGAGAACTTGAGTCAATAAAAACGTAAGGAAGCTTTTAACTGACTGAAACTTTATTCATTAACGATATGTATTTTTATTTCAATTGGCAGATCTTAATTAGCATCCAAATCATCACTTTGATACCTTTGGGCCAACTGAATACACAGAGGATCAAAAGCGATCCAAAGTTGGCCGAGACTTCATATTTCATTAAATCTATTGTTATTAAATTCGGCAGTTGTTCCAATTCTGCTATAACGTAAACTCGTTCTGAACGCGAGATCAGAGGAGCGATAAGGACCGTCATTCATTAAACTTTTATCTTCTGCGGAATAAAACAGAGAAAAGGCATATTAATTTTCTGCGAAGACCAATCGTAAGAGACTCTCCTTTCAACCAGCGGTGATCAAAGTGTGAAAGCCTATTTTAACATACATAAAAATTGTTACACATTTTCTAACTAATAACCTAACAAGTGACTTTAAAATCGGTAATATTTCCTTTACCACTTTTTTGGGAATATAATATAGTCCAAACTACTCCCAACTGTTCGGAGCCAGTACGGTATGGTATTCCTAATTGGGGTATGTTGTGTCATCAAACACGGCACGAGCCATTTCAAAAGTTTCGATTTTGAATGGTGATGGTCTTTCACCAGGGTGATGCTCACAGTATCGATAACCCAAGCACGGTTGCACCGTTGATAGCCGATGCGATATTGACAGAGCATAAAAAAGAAATTGATACGCCTTGCCAACAATTGATATGCGTTGGCGGATCTGTCCATGGATCTACAGTCCTAAACGTCAAACCACTACAAAAAATTAAAGATACTAATAAATTAATAATTTTGAATTAAAATACTAAATGTAATATAGGTAAATTGGCACTTCGCCTGTAATTTTTGACAATGAATAAAAGTTAAATAGTTAATGAGGTCGTTAGTCATATTTCAACCACTTTCGTTTCTCAAAGTTCGAACGGAATAAATTGATCGCGTATGAGTAGTATTAATTAATAGTAGAATACGAATTAATTCATTTTATGGATTGCGTAAATGATTTATTTCAATTCTAAGAGCTTCGTTAGTTCACTCTGGGACGTGCCGCAAACATACTGTATTGTTTTGAATTAATATATTGTGAAATTTACAAATTAACCAAATAAAATTTACTGGCGCACGCTACGATTTGAACTCATGAACTCCGAATTAGTAGCAAAGGATCGTAACCACTCGACCACGGAGGCCGCCAAACCGACTTTAACGGGGATGAAAAAGTTAGGAAAGCATCTACAAAATATATTATTCGTTCATCATCATTTCTCAACAAGTTTTTGCTCATTTTGTTCAATTCCTTTCATTTTTATCGATCAGATTTCCTTACCGTTTCTTACCACTACCTTTTGAAAAATATTGAATGAACTAGCTCACTGATTTGAACTCACAAATTTTACAAAAGTATTAATTAATCGAATAGAACTCACATATTCTGTTTTATGGAAGGTTTGTGTTTTTTTTTTTAAATGTTTTATTTGTAAAAACTGGATATGTTTTTTAAGCGCCTAGGTAGATAATTAACCATGAATATAATAACTCCTTGATGTTTTACATTGGGTATAATATCAATCTATCGCCGTGAAATTATACCATCGCAGCATAATACTCAAAAGCCTCCCGGTCCAAATCCAGCTACAAAGGCCGATAAAAGTTACAGAAACTTTTCTCTATACAGAACAACTGATTATTCAATTTCATCCTGGGAAATATTTACAAGACCCTTTGGCGAGGGCAGATTACTCTCGCTTCGAGATTCACAAATTCAACACGTATTCTCGAATCAGGGCTAGGAGATTAGACTTCTTCACACTTCATAAATATTATCTGCGATTTAATACAACAAAGTATCCTGAGAGAACCAATGTTTCTTACAAAAAATGTATTATTTCATGACCGTTAACTATTCTTTTACAATTTACAATTTTATTTTTACGCAAACAATCTCACATATTTCAAAAAAAAATATATATCAAACTCCTCCCATGACACTTCGCGGAAAACAGTTATGTAGCTGCTTTATTGTCACGCCCTTTCTTTCTTTCTTTCTTTCTTTTTTCTCTTTCTCTGCAGGTTATGTATTATATTTGATACTACTAGGTTTTATATTTCATTTTGATTATTATTATTTCTGTTATCACTAGAAGCAATTCCGTCTAGTAACAACTAAACATTGATTAATTATGCTGTGAACATTTCTAATTTGAGGGTTAATATCTATGTACATCTCAACGGCAACTTTATTATTGTAATAATCGTTAATACTCCGTAAGCGTATGAAGCAATAAATAAATAAATTCTTTCATAATTTCTTCTCGAGAATTTTTATTTCATACAATAATAGCATTTATTCTTCTTACCGGAGTGTTATTATACATAAGTCGATAAGACCTAGTTGTTACTTGTATATAATATGAGATCCTAAAGATATCAGGTAATTAAGTTCTCTCGCATATTTGCAGTATTGCAAAGTACTTGCAAATAAGCATTTTTGCAGTATTCCACAGGCCATTTAATGTTGTTCCTTATACTCGTGAAGCACTCTCGTTATAGATGATAACTACTTGATAAAAATTGAAATTTAAGATAATACAGTAAAGGTCTTTTTATAAGCGTGCAATTTATAAAAAAGTTCGACTGATTATTTCTTCCGATCAGGAAAAAAAATTGTTGAATTTCGATGTTTTCTTTCGTACATGATATTTCAAAACATAGGTCCTTTTTCCGATCCCTGTTTTGGGAAAGTCAAAGCATACTGAGCAATGGGTAAATGAAAAACAAAGAAGGCCCACAAAGAAGTGAAAATAGCGAAAAAGGGAAATACACGCCGGGGTAGCAGAAGCTCAAAGGGATGAGAGGAACGGGGAGATGGAGAGATACGGAAACAAGATTAAAAACTTCTTATTCATTGCTGTCAAAGGACAGAGTGTGGAAGACGGTGCCGGTGGTACCAGGATCACAGGACTTGCTTATTTGGACAATATTTTTGATGATGATTGCGAACAAACAAAAATTCTTAGATAGTTGAAAGAATTTGTAGAAAATTTGGTTAACCTTTGGGATACCTTGATTGCAAAAATTGCTAGCTTGAAATTAATGTATTTTTTTTATTCTTCTTTCTTATTGAAACACTAGTGAGCAAAAAATTACTGTAGGATTGATAAATTACAAGTCAGGTAAAAAGCAAACTTTTCAAAAAAAAAGATTATCCCAAGAAATTTAAACACATTTCAAACACAGAATTAAAATAATTTACCAGTAAAATATATTTTATTGTAGGTAGGTACTTTATCGCTTATCTAAATTCTTGACACAATCAGTTCTAATTTTGAATAGGACCCTTTTAATTGAAAACAAATTCGAATTTATATATAAAATTAAATATTAACTTTATTCTAGTAAAGAAAGCGTGCTTCGAAAACCGTTTTGTAGTTTAAGTGGATTTTTTTTATTATTATTCAATATAACTCTCCTGGCTTTGTAATTCATGAATGATTTGGCTTTATCTGTCATTTACTTGTAGGTAGGTACATAAAATTTATTGACTTCTTCTAATTAAAACGAGTGATGGATGTCAACATACTTCCCTCCCTCAGCGCTGCAAGTCGATGGGTCAAGAGAGTACGGCTGGAGAAGTCATGGTTAGGTCTCCTTCAACCAGTCACTCTCAATCCGCCACGCAAGTAGGTGGGCAAACGCATTCGCTGCCAAGACAAACTCCGCCAAGACAGACCTAGACAAACTTCACCCCCCACGAACTCGGGCACCCCTGCTAAGTCACTAAACGTAGAGAAACACTTGGAGAGATCCATTGAAAAACCCGCCTCCTAAATTGAATGTTTATCATTATTTGATTATTACAAAATGCGTGTAGATCGACATTTGATATCTAGTAATCAAAATGTGTACCAGCTCATTATTTCGCAAACCCACCCTACCAAATAATAAATTATTTATTTCGTCACATAAAATCTTATTTATTGCGGAGTGGTCATTAGTAATCGTGTGGTCATCCCAACACTAATACGGTATGGTGTATGGATACAGATAGATGGGATAATGACATTAATAAGCGTGTAATGTAATGACTCAGATACTTATTAAAATATTTATTTATTTATTTATTTATTTATTTCTATACATTACAGTATTTACCTTTATAATTTTATTATGTTGGGTGTAAGGTAGGTTTGTGAAGGTGAAACTGTGGGTAGGTATTGTTGTATGTTTCGTGAACACCTCACTAGGAGAACCTGTGCTGAGGTGTTTACGTGTTTATTTATGTTTATGTGTGACAAGTATTTATGTGTTGTAATATAAAGTTTTATATGTATTTTTTTCAAATTTTAACAGTTATTGTACATTGGTTATATAGAAGAGAAAAAAAAAGTATTTAAATATATTAGAGGAATATAAAAAAAAAATTAAATATATATATATATATAAACATACACATACATACACATCCATATAAATACATGTACCTGCACACATGCATATGAATATATATATACATACGTATACATCCGCATACACATTCACATACACATATATATATGTACACACATATATAAATTGTAAGTGTATGTATAGTTATTGGATACTTGAAAAACTACTTAATTTTTAGGTTTATTTAATTTTATACTTTTTATAGTTTTGTTATGTTTGGTTGGGAATAATAATGTTTTGTATAAAGTTAATATCTTGATTTTTAATCCAGTCAGTGATATGTTTTTTATGAATGTTTGTAGATGTATTTGCAGATAGTATTTGTTTCAAAGTAATGGGCATGCAATTAAAAAGTTTGGTTGCATAATACTGAAAGTGTCTTTGTCCATGTGTGGTGTGGGTTATCGGTATGTTCAGTGTTTTATTTGTTGAGGACCTGGTTTTTGTTATGGTTTTTGGTTGAATTGGAATGTGTTGTTTGTTTTGGACAAGGTATATTATAGCAGATTTGGCATAAAGTTGTCTTATTGACATGACTTCTAATGCTTTGTAGATTTCGCTAGAATCTGTGTGAAATGGTACTTGCAGGATGAGTTTAATTATTGCTTTTTGTATTTTTTGAATTGGGTCAATTGCTATGTTTGTAGCACTTCCCCAAGCTAGTATTCCATATGTGGCTATGGATTGACAAAGTGCAAAATAGATCGATCTTAGTATTATTAGTGGGAAGATGTTTTTAACGTACTTTATTAGGTGCATTACTCGTTTCAGTTTATTTGTGATGAAATTAATGTGGTCAGTCCAGCGTAAGTGTGAATCAATAATAACCCCCAGGTATTTTGTATGTTTTACCCTTTCTATATGTTCGCACTGGCAGTTGGATAAAGTACAGTCATGTAGAATCAAGCCTATGTTTGATGGAGGTTGACCTCTTTGTGTAATACTATGAGTTATATATTTTGTTTTGATTGTATTAACTGTAAGAGTATTACTGTTTAGCCATTTTTTGACGATTGATAAACTTTTTTCGGCTATTATAAATACATCTTTCCATGTGGCTGCTTGACAGAGAAGAACTGTATCGTCAGCGAAGGTCACGATTTTACCTTCAATTTTAATGTCGCACAGTTCATTTATATAAATGAGGAATAATAAAGGGCCAAGTACACTCCCCTGTGGGACTCCGTACGTAATTGAAAGTGGTTCACTTGTCTTGTTGTCAATTTTAACTTGTTGCGTTCTGTCAGACATGAAGCTTTTAATTAAATTGAATTCTACTCCATTAATGCCAATGTTTTTTAACTTCTTGAAAAGTTTTTTATGTGAAATTGTGTCGAAAGCTTTACATAGATCTAAATAAATAGAGATAACTTTTTTTTTAGCGTCTAGATTATGTGTAATGAAGTCCGTTACGGTAGCTATTGCATGTTCTGTGCTCCTGTTTTTCCTGAAGCCATGTTGGTTTACCGACAGTATTTGTTTTGCTTCTAAATAGTGTTGGAGCTGTTTTTTAATAGTTTTTTCCAGGATTTTCGAAATGGTATTTAGTAGCGTAATGGGTCTGTAGTTGTTAACATTATTTTTTTGTCCTGATTTGAAAATTGGAATAATAAGGCCTTTTTTTAGTAAGCTAGGAAAAATTCCTTCTTTTAGACTACGATTAATTAAATATGTGAGTGGTATAAGTAGTTGTTGGCTTAATGTTAAGATAGTTTTAGAGTCTATACCATCAGGACCCGCAGTATTGTTAATCTTTAGTGAATGAATTATTTTATTGGTATCTTCTTCTGTAATATTTTGTAATTTGAAGTGTCTGTTAAAATTTTCATTGCTTATGTTAGATGTATTGTTTTGAGGTTCCTGAATATCTTGGGGAGGCTGGGTAATTTTGATATTTTCAGCTAGGCTAGCTCCAATATTTGTGTAGTGTTTGTTGATGTAATTAAGGATACGTGTAGGGTTGTCATGAAAGTGGAGTTCTTTATCATCAATGAGTAGATTTTTTATGGTATCGTCTTTTTTCTTCTGTGAATGCGAACTTTCCCTCAGTATTGACCATACGCTTTTAGGGTCATAGTTTGATGTTATCAGTTTGTTTCTATAGTATAATTCTTTGGCTTTACGTATTGTTAAAGAACAGATGTTTCTGTACCTTTTGTAGAAGAAATATAGCGAGGTATTATATGGGTTCAGTTTGACTTGTTTGTGTAATTTGTCCCTTTTTTTAATGCTATTTATGATGCTTTGGGTAATCCATTTTTTAAGTCTTACTTTACGGTGTGGAATAGGTATGTATACCGTTTTGGTATTTTGGGTAATGAGAGTTTGTAGGTAAGTTAAAAAGAAATTCCAGGCCTCTTCTGCCGAGTTATAATATCTAAGATGTTCCCCCTTTTTTATTTCTAAACATTGTTTTAGGTTAACGTAATCAATTATTTTTTTTGTGGTATTGTTTTGGAGAGTTGAGTTTCTAGTTAGCAAAGTTAGGCCTATCATAATTGTGTAGTGATCTGTGATTGTGGATTCGTATACTGCACTACATATTGGACTTTTTGATTTTACCATAAAGTGATCTATACATGATTCTGAGTCTTTGCTTACTCTGGTAGGAGTGTTAATGATGCTAATAATGCCGTGTTCCAGAAGCATCAGTTGGTAATCGATATTTTGAGGGTGGCCATTAGGAAGTATATTTATGTTTAGATCACCAGCTATAATGATGTTTTTGTATGAAGTGAGTTTTTTTAGGTGAGTATCTAAAGCTATTATAAATGGTGTAACGTTATGTGTGGATGGTGATCTGTATAGGGCGAGAACACACGTATCTGAGTCGATGATTATTTGTAGACAATTAGTATTTATCAAGTCGATTTCTGAAACAGAGGCGTTAAGACTATCATGTATGTATACAACAATCCCATCATTTTGATTTTTGTTTTTTAGTGTGTGATACTCAGTATAATTTAATTTATGTTTTTTTGTAAAAGCGGTTGATATCCAACATTCCGTTAGGATTATAATTTTGAATTTTGTATTAAAGTTGTGTAAGAGTATGTCAAGTTCGTCATAGTTACGATTAAGTGATCTTATATTTTGGTTAATCAGTGTCAGAGAATCTGGATTGTTAAAAATATCATCGCATAGTTTTGGGTCATTGGTTATATGATGATGGTGAGAGCTATTTAAGTTCATTGAGAGTAGATCAGCCATGATGTTGTATAAAGCCGGATAGTTTTGTTTCGAGGTCTGAGTGGCCTTCATTAGTTACATAATTTTTTTAAGTCATTTTCGTGTTTTATTTGTATAATTTTTTCCCCCGGCCCTTTCCGGGCTAGCAGTTTTCCGGATTTAAACCATACGAATTGGAAGTTTTTGTCTTTTGCTGTTTGCTTCGTTTTCCAAAGTAATTCTCTATAGTACGGTGTTAGGACTTCACTTATGAATATGGGGGAGTTTGAAATTAATGTTTTGGCCGCGTTTTTTAGTGTTAAAAAGGAATCCCTAGTTTTCAGGCTGTGGAAAGTAGCACGGAGTTTGTCCGGGGTATTGTGTCTCCGGTCCTGTGTTGAGGTCACCATTCGCAGATCCTGCTGTAGCAGGGGCATTCCCAGGGAGCTGGCGACCCGAATTACCGCTTCCACAGGTGGTTCTCCTATATATCCCTCATATATATCCTCATATATATATATCCTCATATATATCCTCATATATATCCTCATATATATCCCTTCTTTTATGGTGCGTACTTTCATCGAAAGACCATTACAGGACGGATCAGATTTTTGAAAAAATTCAGTTCAAATTTTGAACAAAATCAATTTATCTATACTATCTTTAAATGCAATGCAATAACTAGTGGTTCTGTGAATAGTGGACATCGCGTCAAAAAACTGTTTCTAATTTTTTCTTATTTAATTTATCAATATCAAAATTTCTGCTGAAATCGTAAGATTTGTAAGTAGGGGGCCATCCATAAATTACGTCATACATTAAGGGGGGGGGGAGTAGAGAAGTGTGACAAGGGGTATGGGGGGGTCATCAGTTCTGTGACATCACATGTAAAAATCTAAATTATTAAAACGCAAAAAAATTTTAGATGTAAAATTGCAAAATATGTGACGTCACACTAGGGGGGAGGGGGGTCTCACAAATCTGACGATGTGTGACAGGGACGGGGGGAAGGTCAAAAAATCATGAAATTCGTGTGACGTAATTTATGGATGGCCCCTAGACACAAATACAAGTAAGCATTTTTTTAAAATTTAAAATAAGGAATTACACAAATTTGTCAAAAAAATGTCACTATAAAGACAATTGTTTTACAATTTCAGGGGGAAAGAAACGCGTGGGAGGGAAACGGGGGGGGGGGACACACGGGAATGGACACGCAGTGAGAAACTATTTCTTTCTTTAAAGTGGCATTCAACGCACGCCGGTTTCTCGCTAGTTATTGCACAAAAATAATATATTACGCCAACTTTCAGAGGAATATAAACGCTAGAAATATTTCGATTCTCATGCCTTCAAAATTTTAAATCGAGCGTCTTATTTGCACGTGTGTCTTATTTTGTGCATAATTTTATAAGAATGAAAAAAAAATTAAACATACCAAACCTCAAAAATAGTCTTAGCCATAAAGGGGTGTTTTTAAAAAATTGTTTCTTACTTCATAGTTAAGTCATGCAAAAACATTTTTTTTAGTGGTTTACGCTTAATTAATCATTGTATTATAATTCCAATACACAGAAAAGCTAGTAAAAGCTTCAATTTATCGGTAGCATATTTTTTGATGTTCGTAATGTAAAACGATTCGTTGTAAAGATTAATCTAAATAGTATTTCACGTATAGCTTCATCTCAATCCGCCGCTATCCGAATTTCTAATATCTCCCTAAAACATTTAAGTTTTTAAGCTCTTAAAAAAGTATATGTTATTTTTGAAGATAATATCTAGATACGTTCCACGCCGAAACGCAAATTATATGAAATTCCCTCGATAGAAAAAAATCGCAAAGTGTGCTCCGAAAATTATTTATAACAAGTCTATTTCTATTATTTTACAAGTTATATTTGTGAAAAATTTCACAATGTTTCTTTAAATGATACTTAAGATACCTACCACGAGATTTTTGCTCTATTTTAAATGAGTCATGTTTTATTAAGCATATTCGCAATTTTTGCATCAATTTTGTTATTGAAAATATTGGCGCGCTCTGTCCAACATTCGTAATTACATATCTCTCAATCTTCTTCAAGAAGCTCGTGCAAAGCTACTAATTTGCACATTTGCACACCCAACAATGTTTATTTAAATGGTCGGAATGTTTGATAACCATAAATGACGTGATCTTGAGAAAGCGAAAAAATTAAATGACGTTATCTGAGTCACAGACATCTTTAGTATTATGCTACGTATTTCTGTTACATAAGAATTCTTAGATTGTGATATCATCATAATCAGTAATTGTATCTTGGTCTTCGTCTTTATTGTACACACTCGGATCTAACAACAGCCCAATAAACACAAATTAATTGCTTGACCACACAAAATCTCGGGTCAATTTCACCCCAAGCATTTTCAATCCGCAATCTACCCCCGGGGAACAATAACTACCCGAGTGGTCATGTCCGAATATGACCTTTTCAACTACTTCCCGGTCAACTGATATGACCACTGATTATTTGATATATTATCATCCTCATCCCCTCTCAGTGCAGATAGAAACGGACAATAAATACGTAATTGTTCGAGTCGTATTCATTATCCAATATGCTTTCCAGCATTATCATAATAATTATAATTTATTTTCTATTTCATGTTACAGTCAGTTAAAATTATTATACTTACAAATATATTTACTTACATACTAATTATGTTCCGTGGAAAATCAGATAAAATACAATTATTTTTTTCATATAAACCCTTTTGATATCTACCGAATAGAGCCTTTTCATGCTTCCCATACTAAAGAACAAGCCCTCGAAAAGATATTATGAATTCTAATATTTATTGAAGAAAAATATAATACCAATAAATCTAAACGAAAGATGAAACTGAACAAGACAAAGAAAAATAAAAAAGGTAACGGTTGCAACTGGGAATCAAACCCAGGATATCATGTCTTACCGGATCACAGCGCTATCTAATGTTTAATCGAAGATCTAAGCAATTAAAACTGATGATGTAGCACAGCTATTTTATTTGGGGGGGCGAGTATGGGTACCGCCGCCCCGGAACCATTTATTGAGTAACCAACACCTCCGCCATATTGGTGACTTAGCAGGGGTGCCCGGGTTCACAGGGTGAGGTTTGTCTGGGTCTTGGCGGCGGATGCGTCTGCCCTTCAGCTGCACGGCAGGTTGGATCGGGAGGGAATGGTTGAGGGAGTTCCTTTGACTTCTCCAGCCGTATTCTCTCGGAACATCGCCTTGCACCACAATGGGAGGGATGGATTTATACGTCCGTCACTCCTGGACACACTGTCCCCCAAATTTCTACCCACCCCTCATGCACTTTTCCTTCCGAATTATCTCTCTTTCCTTTCCTAAAAAGACCCCAAAGAACTTCCTCTCCTTCTTTTCCTAAAAAGACTCCAAAGATGGCATAGGTCCCGAGGGGAATTATTTTTCTCAGAACCACACAGGAGTGTGGAGCTAATGTATAAAAAATCCACACTAAATAAATACATTACATACATTATCATTTAATAACAGTGTTTTCGATTGCATTTATTAAAAAAGATAAAGCATTGCGGCCACCTCTCCGAGCCAGAGGATCTTCATTTAAAGGTTTCAAAACAATCCATTTATATGAGCGAATGTGGCAGGCGGCGTGAATTTCGATTTTTTTTTCTATCGTGGGAAAATCATATAATTAGCAATTTATTTCGGCTCGGCAAATGTACATATATTATCTTCAAAAATAGCATTTATATTATTTTTAATAACTTTAAAAGTTAGAGTGTTTAAGGGAGTTATGTAATAAATCGGTAAAAATTCGGAATGCAGGGTCGTTTACCACGTTTCCTATGGGGTCGGTTTCCTACGTAAAGATTTTTAAGGACATTGATTTTTTATGTTGATTGTTTTTTTGACAAAGATGGTTAAGCAATCATCGATCCACATGCACCCTACAAAAATAAAATTAAGTACATCTTCCTCTAATAAATTAGACGTATTTCACGTAGGTATTGACTCTAAAGGTATGCAACGTAAACTCAGTTTAAAGTAAAATAAATGCAATAATTCCGTTTTATCTTCTCGCAAATCCATAAAAAGTGACACCATTATTCTCCTACACTTGAACAAAAGCCATGCGTCTTCCTTCGCAGCTTCACCGGCTTTGTGTTGCTTCATTCAATTAAATAGACAGTTAAAACAAACACAAAGTATCCAATAAATGAGAAGAGCGTTCACTTCTTAATTGCTATTTACCGCTAATAGCCCCCCACCCACCTCTCGGCTTCTTTCTTCTAAATACAGAAATACATAAAGAAAATACGGACGAATACTGGGCCTTCAATGGGAGTCCTTTTATTGTAAATGTATTTATTATTTTATTTGTAAATTTATTTATTAAATAATTAATATAAATTTTACTTAAGTAGAAGCCATGCGAAATAATGCAAAATCATGTGTTTTTGTTTTGAAAATTTGATCGCTTAGAAGTGTTATAGAAGCTTCAATTAAATACTGCGTGTAGAACATATCTTGGCACTTAAAAATATTTGTCATTTTTTCTAGAAAAAAATTAAGTTTTTTTTTTTTTTTTTTTTTCGTAAGAAGCAATTACTTTGTGGTTAGACATTATATTTAAAAAATAAAGTATTAGGTCTTTAAAAAAACCACTTTCAAGTGCCAACCTTCCTCCTTATAAACACTTTTTTGAATATGGTTTTATTGTTTAACGTAATATATAATCGCAAAAAAAAATCATATTTTTTTTAAACATTATTTATTCTCATTTCTTTGTACATATAATGTATAATAGCACATATAATAACATAATATATAATAACAAATAATATGAACAAGAAAAGAAAACCCACTAAGGCACTGCCTGAATGTGGGTAATATTAAAACAAAATACTATATTTCCAAGTACCCAAAGTATAAAATAGACTTAAAAAACATATAAAATATAAAGTTAGTATAAAAAGTTAGTAATACATTGGTAGAATAAGTGAAAAAGGTTTTTTTTCAGCTATTTTAAAAATAAAATAAAAATATGGAAAAAAACATAATGAATTTAATTTTTTTAATTTTTTTTTTTAGTTATTTAAAAAAAAAATATATATATTTGCGCCCGATATTCACAAAATAAAATAAAACATGCATTTTCGCGTTGTTATTTCACAACACGGCCGACAGTCGACGAATTTGAATTTTCAAAGTGAACCTTATGCAGTCCACTCAATGACTACTGACTTGCCACACCCATTTTGCAACAGTTCGGTCCCGGCCGGAGCAGGGAATAGAAGTACAGGCTCCGCGACGCTTGGTCCCGTGAAATCAATTTTAAATTTCCTTGTTATTACAATAATTAATGCGTAAAAAAGGAGTTAATGCTTTTGCAGGCTTTTACGAAATCAACATGTAAAAAAAATTTCTCAAATAACTTTTCCAACATTTTCAAAAACCTTTTTCAAGTATTAAACTCTTCCCAAAAAGGGGCTTGAATTCCTATTTCGAGTTTTTCCTAGACTATTGGATCACCTTAACCATTTTTTTGTATTCTCTCGATTTCTATGCTAGGCTCATGCCCATGTTTTGGTAGTCGTATAAAATATAATAGGATGTAATAACAAGAATAATAAATTTAGAAACAAAAACAATTTTTTTTTTTAAAAAACAAAAACTATAATCAAAAATTAAAATTGAACTGAATGAAAAGGATAGGTATTTTCAAGAAATTTGATTTTTTAAATAATATTAAAAATAAAGATTAAAATACTAGCAAAAGTATAATACCTATGTTTTATAATATTTAAAAAATATATACTTTTATTAGATATCTTAGTAATATTGGTGCAAGATTTATGATTTCAAAAAAGTGTTCAACAACTTCCAGAAAAAAATTTCTACGTGTACCTTTTTAGTTTGAACGATTTCATAATGTATTTAGCGATATTTGATATTATTTTAATGAAAAGTTATACGTTATATCAAAACTTTGTAATAACAGAATAAGAAATTTGATTTAATATTAAATTAAGAATAGCATAACTTGGTCGAAATACCAAGAAACGATATTATAATGTTAGATGTGGAATATTTATGTTCAAACCTGGGACTGCTAGCGTACATTCAAATAAAATTAATTGTGTTTTTTAAGAATCGCAAGATTAAAGCTGTAATCTCCTAACAATAAGCTCGTTAAAAAGTTAGGTGGCTGATGAATCTGTAAGGAAAAAGTAGTTTTTTTTTAAGAAACACATTACCGGGTTACGAATGACCAGACAATATTTGAAACTCTACTACTTCCACCACAGTAAGCGGAAAATGTTGCTTGTGTCATTATGGAGGATATAGACAGTCGAACAATTGAACTCACGATGCCAACCGTGATGTCAACTCAGCCACTCATGTTTCTTTGACGTCGAGATTTGAATACCTGGAAATTAATAGCTGAACGATAGAAGACGTCGAGGACGCCCGAGGAAGGCACGGCCCATCGAGAGAACCAAGTACTCGGTAGAGGACTTCGCCAGCTGAGGAATTAAACTCATATCGCCTGGGGATCACAAATGCCATGCCAAATCAGCCACTGTCCGGTCATTAATGACACAGATCATCTTCCTTTGGTATCGAGATTGGAAAATCTGAAGAATGATATACTTAAGATTAGAGTTTAGGAATCGGGGTCGTCCGAGACGAAGACATCGTACGATCAAGTGAACCAAATACTTGCGTCGGGGCACGTTAAGAGTCAGAAAAACATAAGGGTATGTATGAATGTGAATGAAGTTGATTGGCTGTCTTCCCCTCGGGGGGGTGGGCGGAGGGAAAAGTAATTCTTCGTTAGTATTGTTTAAGATAAGTAGGTATTGGGAAATAACTCTAACTAGTGAACCTAAAAATATTGTAGGATGTCAATTAACAAAATATTAGAAGATTTTAACTTATTTTGAGAAAACCGTCCCTCGGGGATCCCGGTGGAAGGAATCACAACCTCTTAGGTGGAATTCCATCGACTTTGGAGCTGCGACGGGAAAACTTTCGACTTTACTTCTGTTAATTGTTTTAATTGGACGAGGTCGGGTATTAAAGGATTTAAGGGAAAAAGACAGGGAATCGGGAAGGGGGGGGGGGGGGGGGGGGGGGGGGGCAGGGAGGGCAGGGAGGGCTGGCGGTCGTTGGTAGAGGAAGGAAGCAGTAAGGGATGTAATAAGACAGATCTCTCGGAGGATTCCCGGTTGTGCAATGTAGGCTACTAGGTGTGTAGATACAGGAGCATGGAACGCATCTTTATTTATAAACCCTTAAAGGGTTGAAGAAGAAATTTTTAAAAAATATTCCCAATGAAAAGCAATATTTTTTCACGGTAAGAAATTAAGGTCTCAGTAAGATTTTATTGATCAAAGATGGAAAATTATTGATCAAAGATGGAAAATTATTGATCAAAGATGGAAAATTATTGATCAAAGATGGAAAATTATTGATCAAAGATGGAAAATTATTGATCAAAGGTGGAAAATTATTGATCAAAGATGGAAAATTATTGATTAAAGGTGGAAAATTATTGATCAAAGGTGGAAAATTATTGATCAAAGGTGGAAAATTATTGATAAAAGATGGAAATATATCTGATAATAAAAATAATTTGAACGAAAATATGAAAAAGAACAAGACACAGAAAAACGGACAAAGATAATGGTCGCAACTGTGGCTCGAACTCAGAATCTCTCGTCTAACTGGATCGTACGCGTTTACCAATTCCGCCATTGCTGCCTACTGTCAAACTGTCATATTATTCAATCTCATATTTAAAAATTTTAGAATAAACAATCTTATTTTCAACTATTTTTTTTCCATATTCAGGCAACCTACCCTTTTTATTGGAAACGTCCCGATTAGACGAGAGGTTCTGGGTTCGAGTCCCAGTAGCAACCATTATCTTTTTCTCTTTTTTTGCGTCTTGTTCTCTTTCATATATTTGTCTAGATTATTATTGTTATCTTCTTTTTCGATGATATATTACATTGATGGGAACAACTTTCAAAAGTTATAAAAAGAGAGTTTTTTTTAAATTACATAAATCTCATTTAAAAAAAAATTTAGAGACAGTTCTTTCACAGAAATTCAAATGCAGCATTGTCATTAAATGGCTTTTCAGAGCCACATTTGAAAAAGTCTATGTTAAGCGCCGATTCCAGGTGCATTTCAGCATTAAATGAAATTGAAATAGGCTGACAAGCTTAACAACACGATAGTTGTTCTCTTCTGTTGATCACAATTGGTTCAAAAGTTGAAATGAACGTAGAATCGGCGTTTAAGGCGCCGTATCCTTGCTCGAAAAGAAGAAAATGGAGAGATGTGTAATTACGAATGTTGGTGAGAGCGCGCTAATATTTAAAACGATAAAATTTAAGCAAAAATTGTGAAAATGTTCAATAAAACACGACTCGTTTAGAATACAGCAAAAATCTCTTGGGGGTTGTCTAAAACAACATTCAAAGAAACACTGAATTTTTTCATACATATGACTTGTTAAATAATAGAGACAGACGTGAAAATAAACATTTTCGGAGCATACTTTGCGATTTTTTTCTATCGAGGGAATTTTATATAATTTGCGTTTCGGGGTGGGGAAGGTATAGATATAAACTTTAAAAAAAAACATATATTTTTTTAAGAGCTTAAAAACTTCAAATGTTCAAGGGAGATATGTAAGAAATCGGTAGAAATTCGGGTAACGGCGGCTTAACGGGGACTTTTCAGCGTTAAACATCGACTCCTGCCCGTTCCAGCTTTTGATCAATTTGTGATCAGCAGTAAAGCATGCAAAAGCGCAATCATTATGCAAAATGACAAAATTTGATCTAAAGTTAAATTCGAAATGGATCATAAACACGGAGAAAAATTGTAGCAACGCCAATTAAAGCTTTTTCGTATTTTAAATCTCGTGTTCAACTTCAAAACTTATTTCATAGTGAATCTACATAGGTAGCTAAGTGACAAAGCAATAAATTAATAAAACATTCAACACAAAGTAGTTTTTTCTTATATCCAGAAGGAAACGAAACAGTTATATACTCGTAGGTAACATAGACGCTTAATGCTAATTGCATGAAGGATTGCTGCAGAACTATCAGGCGTGTAATGTTCAACCGCCAACCGAACGGAAAGTCAACTTTAAATTTAGAACGAGAAGTCATTTTTGAATTAAGAACGAAAGTGGAATCGCGAATTGCGGGGGAACTTATTTAAAGGAAACAGAAGAAGCGCTGGAATGAAATAAAGGGCGGAGATGCCTTTTCATGCGGTTGGCTCCGTATAGACCTTAGATTATAATACACCAAACAAATGTAGAAGATGCAAATAAGGGATGAGAATTAAACCAAAATTGTATTTAAGGCGCCGTATCCCCGCTCAAAAAGAAGGATAGAGATATATATATATATATACGAATGTTGGAGAGAGCGCGCTAATATTTAAAACAATAAAATTGAAGTGAAAATGTTTACTAAAACATGGACTCGTTTAAAATACTCGTAGATCAAAAATCTCGTAGGGAACATCTAAAGTAGCTTTTAAAGAAACACTATGAATTTTTTCTTCTTATAAAATAAGTGAAATGAACGTGTTTATAATAATTTTCGGAGCAAACTTTGCAATTTTTTTCTATCGAGGGAATTTCATACAATTTGCGTTTCGGCGTGGGACACGGTTAGATATTATCTTCAAAAATAACATTTATTTTTTAGGTGCTTAAAAATTTCAAATGTTTAAGGGAGATCGGTAGAAATCGGTAGGAATTCGGGTAACGGTGGCTTAAAGATGGCGAACAATGCATATTATTTATAATCTCTTTTATTGGTAACTTCATTCTTTTTGCAACATTTAAACAGTGTTTTATTTCATACGAGCTGAACTCCCGGCGAACATAATTTTTTTTTTTTTTTTATGTTCTCCATTTTATACAGGTGCTTGCAAGTTTTTTTTACACGATGCAATGCCGCCTCACGGAGTCTCATGAATGAGTTTTTTTTTTCATTTTGCCCTGTTTAATTCATATTTGCTTTACTAACATATTTTTGCATTTTGTTTTTCATGTTAAGCACTTGCATACTGCTTACTAACAACGTGTGCAGGGACACTGGAGGTCTAGATTCGTTCAAAAATAAATAAATGTAGCTTCGTTTAACAAAAAAAAATTAGTATCTTGCGAGAGCCTTGAAGGAGTAACCATATGTTACTTATACCAGGGCGGGTATGTGGTGGATAACCTCGAATGAACTCCCGGCGTTGGTCGTGATTTACACAGAGATTTTCAAAATCAGACTTAGGACACATACAGTGACTTTTCGCTTGTTTTGAAGGTTAAGTGTGCTAAATTTCATCAATCTCGGAAAAAAATAGTAAATTTGTATAAAAATCAAACAAACGCCGACCACCATAAATAATCTGTGTACCCGGCGTTGCTCGGATTTATGAATGGTTTGAAATAAAGTTTTAGGGTTGTATATTCTAGTGTTTAATTATGTGAGCTGTTTTTTTTTCAATTTAGACCCCACCCCCCTTGGTGAGATTAAGTGATATTTGATGGGACCCCCCTACCTCTCACGTGAGACTTGCACTACACTTATTAAATGACTATATGTATTTTCAAAAAGACAATAGCCATTACTGAAGACCATGTAAAGACAACTGGATACTAAATACAAATGTGGAAAAACTACAGGCCGCCTCAGAACAGGGAACCCTAGTGAGGAGGACTGTGAAAAAAAAAACTTTATAATACCTTAATATAATACAATTTATAAATACATTATGTACAAATTTTGCTAAAGATACTAAAAAATAAAAAAAATAAAAAATAAAAAAAAAAAAAATAAATAAAATAAATTTGATTTTTTCAGCAGGTAAAATGTGACACTTCAAAAGAAGTGAAAATATTTAATTTTTGATTGGTGGGATTTTACTTACCCCCCCCCCCCCCCATTTTGAACTCACGTAATTTATTGATGACCCCTAAACTAGATGTAGTTTTAAGGTGGAAATAATTGTGAGTTTTAGATTCAATTCATGGTGCATTGTCTTCCTCGGGCGTCCCCAACTTCTTCTACCATTCAATTTCACATCGTATAATCTCATGATACTCCTTTCTTTGTTAAAAATAATATATAGTATATTTGCGGCACGTTTCAGAGTGGTAGATATACTCAGTATCGCCCTAATGTAAGACCACCATTCAGAATTGAAACGTTTGCTTGAAATGGCTTTAGCCGTGTTTGGTGACCAGATCTGAATAGCCAGGTACCTCCCACCTTCCTCTACCCCATCTCCTTCCCCCTCCCCACTACCTTCAGCCCCACAACATACCCCAATTGGGGATGCCATAGCCTCACTGGCTCCAGACGGGAGCAGTTGGGACTCTTGTGCGGTATTAATATAAAAAAAAATATATTAAAAATATCTGGTCTCCACGCACATACAATCCACATACACGATTTTCGAAATATTATCCATTTCGCTATACATACGCCTTTAAAAAAATCTTCTTTAAGGGCCTTCAAAAAACGCCGTACCAAATTCTCCAAAAATCTTCCGCAATAAGAATATTTATAGTAAGTTTAAGACCTAGGTGGGCGGGTAGCTACTACGGTTCACTCTGGCACTCCAGAGACATCTTGCGGGGAAAGAGATAAGTCGGCTGGCTTACAAAGAGCGACTAGAGTTAATTAAGGGGTTTCAAATCCCAAAAAGACGCAGGTTTTATAAGTTGCTATAAGGTTATATTATTATTCCCAGCGCTGAAGCCACCGGGCGATACTGCTCTACCCGCTCTACCGCCAGCCATTGTGTCGGGTGATTTACTTTAAATCTTATCTAAAAGAAAATGTTCAACAACGAGTTCAAAATTTTGTACCAGGGTACAATGATACCTCGAGGACAAAAATATGTAATAGGTAAGCAATCACATTTTTGGGTTGATCGGGCAATGCTAGTTTGTTTTGTTTGATAACAATATTGTAAAGGCTTATCTTTGAGCCTTCTATTTCAATCCTTTTCAGCGCCATTTACAACGAAAAGAATGTGGAATTCAATTGTATGAGACTGGAAATAGTCTGACCTATATAGACCACATGATCATGCATAATAGATCTGACTTTTGTGGACTACCCAACCATACCTGAGATTTAGCACACATTTTTTTTACATTAATTCCACACAGGAGACTTTGAGGAAAATAATTTTCGCCAGTTTATAATAGTTTTCCTTGAACCTGTGTCATCTTTGGGGATGCTGTGTGAAGGGTTTTTTAAGAAGAGGAAGGAGTGAACACGGGTCATGAATTGAGAGAGGAACGAGGAATCACAGGGTGTGGACCCTGTGGATCAAAGGGCAAACCGTTCCACTGCCGATTTGTTCTCATGTCGTTTACATGTATTATGTATATGTCGATACATGTTAACCGTGTGCATATGTTGAGTGAGCGTTTGGCATGTTTGTCGACTATGCTCCGGTGCTAAGGGGACCAATGACGCTAGATATTCGGGATATCTTTAATTATTGTAATACGGTTAGAACAAAGAAGCATTCCCAAGTGACGCCTCTAAAGATTGCAAACTATTTGTTAAGGTGAGGAACTACCAATCATAAATCGAATGTCTCTTCTACTAGGACGATCCAATCGTACGTCAAAAGAAGAAAGCAAGCACCCAAAAATCACTTATGTACCAGTCCGTCCAATCAACCAAATTCGGATTGAACCTACTGAAATTGAAAATGTGTTTAAATTTAAAAATGAATTAAGAAAATATGTCCACCTCAAATATTGATGTTTTGTTAGTGATAGAAAACAATCAAATTAGAAACATTTAAATGTAAAGTTTGCCAAATTTTGTGATTTTTTTATGAATACGTTTCTCAAATTATTATGATACGATGATGTGAGATAACTTAAGAACAATACGTAAATAAAAAATAAAAATAAAAAGGTCTTACCTATGTATACTACCTAATTATACGTGAGAGGTCTGACGTAATGACATGAACTACACACCCAACAACAGAGAATGGCCCGAGCAACGCAGAATACCGAATCAAAAAATTTAAGGTCTGACCTGTGTAGACTAATTAATCACACCAAATTTTCAAATTATCAGGAGTACCTTTGTGGACTACCCAAACATACAACAAAATTCTCAATTACGTGGTCATTCCTATCATATATCAGAGGTGTGACGGACGTGGACTATCAAATGATACATTAAAGATCGTAACATACGTGAATTACTCAAGAAATCAATGGTTCTGACGTCGGATATCCAATTACATTTGCAAATTTTTTCTCGTTTTAACCACTGGAGCGCTTTTTGCCACATTATGGCACTATTTAAAATACCTCGAATTGCTTTGCAGCCAATTTTGGCAAATTTTCCGTTATTTGTAAGTAATTAAATTTACGATTTTAAATTATATTTTTTATAATACCTCCGAATATGTGATAATCAAAAAAAGATAGATGAATTCATTAGCTATATAGAACTAAAATCAGTTTGTGCGTCTCCATATTAAAATTCGGAAGGATGATTTTTTTTTAGTTTGGGCGGAAAATATTCAAAATTATTACCAAAAAATTTCGAGCAATCGGAGAAAAAAGTTTTGAATTGCGCTGTCGCTCCATGTGACTGTCAAATTTCGTGTAAAATTAACTTAGTGTTAACCACCTACTAAACCTAGTTTTTTTATAATTTGATAATAAATGTTTGCTTACAAAACTCGTAAAAGCTCAAACATTAATGACTAATTTCAATCGGTGCTTGAAATCTTCATTATCCTCATTATAAAAGTTATGATGATTGATTAACTTCATTTTCACAAATTATGGCCTTATTTTAGCGTCACCCGGCCCGAAGTGGTGCTTCATTGAAATTTTATAGGTAATTTGTATGGGGTGTGACGGGATATTGTACCTAAGACGCCACTGAAGGATAATTTTATAGGTAATTTGTAGGCGGTGTGATGAACATCTATGGGAGACGGCGCTAGGAGATTGATACCCAGTGGGGTGATGGGTGGTGGGGTGTGCGCCCCATCCACGGCAGACTTCTTGTATCTTTACGTGGGCGGTAGTGATGGAAGAATATTGAACTGCAATGGTTCATTATAACTGGTTGACACACTGTTGTCCTCAAAAAAATAAATCTAACATTAAGAACTATAGTTTTTATTTCGAAAGGAATCAACGACAACCATTTTGCAGTAACTCGTTGTGATAAGGTAAATAATTTAAAACTTTGAAAAACATATCTTCTTTGTTGTCGTGAAGCTTTCATGACAAACAACAATGTTTTGATGAAATTTAGTTTAGCATTATTTTTAATTTTTTTTATGCAATTATTCATAATAAACAATTTTAGAAGTAAGTAAGTACATAATTATTAATTTCATAGAAAAAAAAAAAAAAAATTTAATGTTGTTTAAGTTTACGAATTGTGGTTATTCAAACAATTATTAATTATTGAAGAAGAAGATAACACTAATAATCTAAACTAAAATATGAAAGAGAACAAGACACAGAAAAATAGAAAAAGACTATGGTCGCAACTGGGACCAGTATGGAAAAAGAATTAGTTGAAGATAAAATTGTTAGTTCTAAAATTTGAAATATGAGATTGACAAATATGACGGTTTGTCAGAAGGTGGCAATAGCGAAATTGGTTAACGCGCACGTCCCGGTTTTTTTTTATAAATCGAAAATTTTTTTTTTTTATAAATCGAAAAAAATATATTTTAAAATAAACAGCCCTTGACGTTATTCCAACCCTATCCTGAAGCCCTTTCGTCAATTGATGCAAAACAGTATGGCACATATAACCCCTTAACAGCTAAACTGGGCTTCCGTAAAAAAACTTAAGCAAAAAATTTATGTAAGACCGCCATAGAAATACTCATAGTTGACTAAAAATCCTCAACGACACGGTGATAATATTATATGAAAGACGGTTTAGGTTTTTCATTAATTTAAAATGGACACCACACTTTGTGACAGTGATTAACGTGAAATCAATTAGTTTTGAATCCTCTTCTTTTCATAATTTTACTGCATCCATCCCGAACCACAGTTAAATGATCCAAGGTGGGTCTTGGCCCCTCCCCCCAAGATACTTGATTATAATTACGCCCAAAAGGCAGTAAATAACTCGTTGCCGTATAATTTTACGTTGATTGTTTACGAGGTGATTACGCCGAACTATAAGTCAGGCTTTAGTGCCGATAAAAAGATGGCAAAAGCGAAACCGGTTACGGAAACGGAAGAAACTTTTGATTGCTATCGAAATTCGCGATTAATCTGAAGCCAGATGCGTGCGAACGTTTTTATTTTACAGTTTATTTTTGCCCTAATTAATGACCCGTTAACGCACGAAGAAATAAAAGATGCCAGTTATCTTTTACTGTGGATGGCGCATCGTTAGATTTTATCAAGGATATGTTTTATTTGGAGTGGGGGATATCAGGAGCAGAAGGCAATGTCTTCTTTTACATCTTAGAGGGATTTAAAAATATAAAACTTCCTTTTTTTGACATATCTTAAAAAAACACAAACATTTTTTTTATAAATATAGCTGTTTTAGTAATGTAAGTATGTGCCTAACAGTCGGAAGATGACCGTAGCACGTTGAATAAAATTGGAAAAAAGATAAAAATTTTCCAAACGTAATGTTGTAGCCAAAATGTTCATTTTAAAAATTAGGGTAGATAAATTTAAAAGATTTAGAATATAAAAACTTAATATTGTAAATGCGAAAGTGAGTGTGTTTGTTTGTTACGCTTTCACGCCTTAACCACCAAACCGATTTTAAAAATTCTTTCACCAATAGAAAGCTACATTATCAGCAGGTAACTTAGGCTATATATACTGGTAAGCTCTGGCGTTATGAAATTCGTATAAATGAAAATGTGTTTATTTCATATATTTTAGCGGGGAAGGTAGAAGGGAACGGGGAGGCACGGCAAAGGACATTATGTATTGCTAATTGCTACAGTAATTTTCCTCAAATACCATGCGAGCGAGGCCGCGGGTAAAAGCTAGTAATATATATATTCGGATATTTATAAATTCACCACACCTTGTGCAAAAAAATCTCTAAAAAGTATATTTTCATAGTTTAACTCTCAGCAAATATTATTCTTTCTAATGCAGATTACGTTGCAGTGGGTTGCAATCCCACCTACATAATTAACTAGCACACATATTGTGCACTTGAGTAATTTTCATTAGGCCAATTTTTAGCATTCGCTCAGATTCGTAATCAACGATTCTGGTTGTAACAAGCCATCAGTGATGTCAATAGTATGTTAAAGTGAAGAAAGACTTACTCAAATTACTTAACTACTGGTCAAAATAATTCAAATTAAATGACCAAATTTATTGACAGATTGTTTACTTTTATTAAATTTCATCTCGCATAAAATAATAGATATTGACTTTAAATATACAGCATGGAAGCCCTTTTATACGAGACAAAAAAAAATCGGATATCGAACTTAAAACCTTCCGTACTAAGGTGTGTTGCATGGAACACTTCGCAATGAAAGTCGCTTCATCTAATTTTAGTTTAATAAAATGCGTAAAATTAATTACTGTGACAAAACATCAAGAAATCTTGTTGTTTGTACTTATCAACCATTGGACCATTATAACTCGTACTATTTTCCACTTCCAAGTCGCAGATGATGACGATGCCTGCCCAGACACAGTTTGATGAGGAATAAACCAGATGATGGTCGGGTGATTTGATCGTCTCCGGGCAATGTGTCCTGGAATTGCGACACACGCAGTGCCATCAGGGAGTTAATTGGTGTCAAGTATCGCGCGGGCACAGTCACCAGTCATCAGGCATTCGTGGCCGATCTGGTCAATGGCGGCGGCAGCCCGCTTCCATTAAAAATATGGCAATAATTATAATTTCAAAAATTATTATTTTTTTTTTTAAATTAAATGAAGACATCTTCATTTAATTAAATATTACAGTTTGAGGTTTTACTCATAAAAGTTAAAATAAAAAATAATATATATTTTTTTTCATACCACATCACCTTTTAGCACAGTTCTAGGTAAGTATACTTTACTTTTGTCGATCGATCGAGTTTGGGTAGTCACTTAGGGTTAGGTATTTTAACCACCGCCACATAATATGACGTCATCACAAATCGTTCGGTACCATTTAGTTTTTTTTTAATTTTACCTGTCCGCATCAACCTCCGATGCTCAGCCCATCAACACTTTGTCAAATTTTTAGTTATGCTGCTTGATAAACTATTGATTAAGCCATCAAGCATTACAGTTATACAAACAAGAAACTGTTTAAGTGTCAAAAATTAAAGCTAGGGCTGATTGTCGGTTAACATGGTCGAATGTCACGGAAGAAAACAACTAGGTCGTAGTTATATGCACTGTTCAATATTTCACCTTTAGTCGCCTTAGGTATATTTATCTTCGAGAATCAAAAAATCAATGGAGTTCCTCAGGGATTGATTCAAGGGCCTATTTTATTAATAATATACATAAAGAGCTTTAATAACATGGCATGAGACTTGAGATTATCCATCGGAGGATAAGTTCAGATAAAATCACCTATATCGAAGATGGTGACGGAAGCCCAAGAAGACCACCCAGCAATGGATCCAATATGGATGATAACACTTTTTTTTTTCAAATTTGACATCTATTTTTTAAAATCAATATCAGAATCCATCACACTCTACCACTGTTCAAAGTCTATGGTGACATGTGAATGGTTTACGGTGAATAAACCAATCGCAGGGTACAAAGTGATGAGAGATCGTAGCCTCATGATTGGTCGAATAAAGTTCAAATGGATTCAAAAATGGAACGTTTATTCCCAAGAGAACGTTATGACGTAAGCACTTACGGATTTAAAACTGTTGCATGCCACTTAATGTGAAATTTTACTGCTACACCATTAGGGTACAGATGCATTCCAATGTAGGCGTAATAATTGAAATGAATAGATGAAAGCCGCTGGATAAAGTGACAGTGTAAACAGATTCCTGTTGAAGAATGACTCCATCCATGCGTTTAAAAAGACAAAATATTTTACTGTGTTACATGAACGTTATTTGGAGGAATTTAAAAAATGCAAGAAAATATTTAATAAAAAATATTCTTTTACGAATTTTCAACGCATTCAAAATGAAATATCATTTATTGCTTCAGGTACAGCGGCATTGATGTGATTTTTTACAAAAACCGCGCTGTACAAGTTGTTCAATTATTAATAATAATAAAATGTGTCCAAAATATAATATTGATTTATTAGATACGAAGGTAAGTTCCTACTTCAGCGAGCGATTGGTAATAAATTGCAAAAATGGTCACTATTTCACATGGACTAGTTAATTTATCATAATGCAATGCAAAAGTTACTAAAATTCTATTGAAAAAAGAAATTATTTGAACTTTCGTTAATAATTTTAATATTCGATCTAAGCGAATCGATGGTCCCGAAGAACAATGTAGAAGAGCTGTTTCGTTTCGGCACTTTTACTGTTTTGATATCATTCATTTAAAATAATTTATATTTCCCTTCTCACCACCTTCGCCTCATAACATACCCCAATCGGGGATGCCATAGTCTTACTGACTCCAGACGGGAGCAGCTGGGAGTCTTAAAGTATTCACATTAAAAAAACTGTGTTTTGAATATACTCGTACAGGTGGAATCCGTTTATAATGACATCGAAGGGAAATGACAAACACGTCATACTAAGCGAACGTCATACAAAGCATTTTGTAGAAAATAAACAACCTCCTGTTTTCGTTGGGTATAAATGTATGTATTTATTTTAATAGAGAGAAGCACTAGCATATTAAGACTCATGACATGAGAAAAGAGCATATTAAAACTCGAGAGAAACACAGCATATTAACGTCATTTGGCGTCACGTGACCCTCCCGAACACTCTAAGGTGTGATGCGAACATGAGATATTAAAAATGGGTCATAATAAGCGAAGTGTCACTATAAGCGATTTCATTCTATCTGACTTTGTTATAAAGAATTTCATACAAAAACTAAACTTCGCTGTGTAATTATGTCACATTAAGCGGTTGGTCAATATAGACAGTCATAATAAACAGATTCTACTGTATATCTAACGTACGCCATTATTTTATAAAAAAATATGATATATTTCAAATTACGGTAACGCTGGGGTGTCACAACGGGGTCCGAAGGAAGTTTAAAAACAAAGTAATGGGAAAGTTAAATCAAATAAATGATGCTGCATGCGAAACGAAAAAAATAATGAAAATTATAGTAGAATTTTCGAAGCAGTGCTTAACGGGAGGTGATAAATGTATTGAGAAATAGAATGGCAATGTAAGTCAGGCTTTAGAGCAGGAACTTAAGTAAAATGGCGGCGCGAGGCGTAAGGCCAATAATTAAGCGCGCACACATTGATTTTGATTTCATAACAAGATTTATACTGGCTGCGGCGCCCGTCTAGGTAATAATGGCGGGATTATGTTTCTGCGAAGATGGCTGCCGGCCGCCACTCACTCTGCTGACTGAGCTCTCTGGGCGGAGACGGTGACGGGGAAACTACGTACTATGGATAGATCCTTACAACGAACTACACCAAACACCTGGATGTGATCTGGATGCTGTTGGCTGCACCCAAACTGTAGTGTACTGTCTGTCCACTTGGTTTCAGTTTATTTTAATAGACACCTGCGACCTTAAGCAACCGGGGTTTGCAATCCCGCAATCCCAGATCCTTCCCGTCGATTTATTATCAATCCCGCCCATTTAATCAAAATTAAATTTGATCCCGTAGATTGGCGACATTTTAATTTGCGGGATTTGCAAGATGGTGGGTTTAAAAGAAGTATTCATGTGTGGAGAAAATGTAAAAAACATTTTATATTATATGTACTCGTATGTGCATATAAGTCCGTTCACGTATGGGTAACTATTATTATAAAAAAATATTCTCATTGAGAAAAAACCCATTCCGGGTTCGATTTGTAGTTTCTTATAACAGCTTTAAAGCCATTATTTTTAGTTTCTTAATTAATCTGACCAAATAATATACAAACAGACCTGACTTTCACACGCAAAAATAATATTCACATTAAGGGGGTATTCTAGTCTAGAAGCATGAATAAAATTGTAGGTGTTTTTTCAGGTGCAACTAATAGAAAAAAACAATTATATTTTTACCAGTCGGTACTTTAACAAATATTTATTAAACATTAGAGAATATATAAAAAAAATCAAACGTAAAAATTCAAAATTCAATAAGTTAAAGGGTGTTGAAGTGGGGGGGGGTCTCAAAAAAAGACGCGCCCTGGTTGACATGATTGCAACCCTCCCAGTAATCAGAAGATAAAAAAACCGAATTAATTCTTAATCCAGACAAATGCTGCTATGGCCCGTACCTCGGAAAAGTAAAAAAAAAATCGAAACATGACGGCTGTCTGAAATAAAAAGACATTTTTTTACCTCTTTTTTGACTTATCGGAATTTTAAAAAAATAGTAAAAATTGAAATTTTGTAATAATTCTGGTAGGGGCGATAGAGTAATGTGTAGAAAAAGCTCACACCAAATTTCAAGCAAATTGGTGTTGTAGAACTTGATATATCATGTCAACCGTCTCGAAAAAGTGGTTTCGAGAAACACGCGTTTAAAGTTTTGCTCTATTTAGATTTTGTCTAAGCCGCGACATTAAAATGGTTATAACTTTTAGAATAATACGAATTTCGAAAAGTCCTTTTAAGGAGATATTTTTGAATATTTTTAAACATTGGAAATATGAAGAAAATTTTTTTTTTCTAGACTAAAATACTGCCTTAACATGTATGAATTTTCTTGGCACTGTGCGGGAATAAAACTCGATGAACCTCGATAAACAACGTAACTTTTTGTTATAATAATATTATCATTTAATAAAAGCAGTCAAGAGTTAAGCCACATGGCTGATTTTCTGAAATAAAATATATTTAGGCGGTTTTTTACCTGATACCCGAAAACCTTAAGAAAGATGAAAAATCATACAGCTCACCCTTTTACAAAAGAAGATAATACAACAACAAAACTGAGAATACTGACAAAAATTTTGAATTTACAAATTTAAAAAATGGAAAAAATTTCAATATTTCATTTTCCTTCAGCATTAGATATAGTTATGTGATTTATTTATTACGAGAAATGGTGGAGCAAATTTTTTTACCTTTGCAACTTCAAAATTGTTATGAATACCACACACACTAGAAAATAATTGTACATTTCAGGATGTGTACGAGTATTATTTGTATGAGTTGTCATTAGAACGAAGGATCCATTCCGTGTACACCAGTTCCACGAATGGCGTCTATAAACTAAACTAGACAAACAGCAGCTAATTGGGATACTCAATGCTGTGTACACAATACATAGAGAAACGACACGTCGGATCAGTAGCAAAACGGAAACTCTCGCAAACACACCAACAAACTGACAAACCAACCAACAATATAAACAATTATCCAAAGGTTAGATAAAAAAATACAGATACGAAAAAGGTTTTGTGTATCGCTTACTGAGTGTATATATTTTGATATTAATTTCGGGTTGGCCTAATATCGTGAATACAGAGCTACAACGATTTAATTAATTATTAACGACTTTATTATAGCAATACAACAGACCTTCAAAAGGCATTTGACACGGTTAGCCATAATACATTTCTAGAAGAAAAGGAGAACTAGGTTCAATAATAATTAGCTAAACAATTTATTAAGGCAGGTAGAGAGGCGAGACCGCCCTCCTTGTTTCATTCGCATTCACACAATATCGTCTCATCCAAACTTATTTCTCATTCTGACTATTTACGTAATAATAGGCCCAACTCTAAAATTAATAAACTAAGCAAGAGTTAAAAATATCACAATAACTCAAATCTACCAATCGAATTTTCTTTGACATTATTAGATTTAACTTATAAGGGCATCGTAATATAATATGAACGAAATGTCATGGCTAAGAGATTAAAGAAACTCAATAAAATAATCTACTTAACCTTTCAAATTTGCACCACTCTCGTCTCACAATTCAAAAATAACTTCAACTATTTTCGTCTATGATTTAAAACACCTTGACGGTAGATAGGAGTAAAAAAAGTCCCTGCTATTTCAAGAAGTCAAATAATGGTTGATTAATTCTGTTTACACAAGTAGGTATTAAATATCCTTTAAGTGGTCTTCCCACGAAATTGGCGCTGTAGAAATGATTCAATAATTATATAAGAAATAGAAATCAACGGGCATAATTTGACAAAAAAATCGATGAGTTAAAACACCCAAAAGAGGTAAAAAACCATACCAAAGAAAGAAAAGGAATAGTTTCTTTGGATCCTATTCAATTTTACCGCTGTTATGAACTGCCCTGAAGAAGGCACGATTACGTCAAAGATTTTAAAAATAAAACACTTACCTTTTTTGCGCTGTTGAGGCATTTTCTGTTGAACTGCAGCCATCGTATTGACTGTTGCAGGTATGATCAAAACGGCGTTATTATTCTTCAGATACTCCTGCAGGCTCATCCGACCTCCATTTGGATCGTTGGAAGCAGTACAGATTTTTTGACTTACATCGATATTTTTGGCACTTGTTACGGAAGTATTAACGTAATTATTATTAGAAGACACATTTTTGGCACTTTTGTGGATTTTTGAGAGACGATCCTTGACTGATAGTTGCTCTTTTGATAATTTGGCAACTTTATTTGGTAAATTATTATTATTATTATTAATGTTCGAAGCATCTTTCTTTATTATGTGTATCCTCACTAAGGCAGGAATCGCTATTGTTTTTCGTTTGGTTTTTGGTATCACATGTTGAGGAATTTCGTTGACGTCATCTACTTCGATGTTCGTTTTTGTTTCTTTGGACGGCTCTTGCTTAGCTTCATCTTTACTACTAGGTTCATCTACGTATAAATTATTGTCACTGACTGTCTTATCGTCTACTATTTCTTCTTTTACTTCAACAAAGGGTTTAGAAGTATCACCTTCTTTTATACCATTTGTTACGGGCTTACAGTTTTTGGTTTCCCAACAAATATTATGGTTTTTATCAGATTGGGCAATGGTTCGGTTAACTTTTGAATGCATTTTCGAAATGATTTGTTTTTCGTTCTTGCTTTCTACGGGAGGTGCACAGTTTATAAAAATAGGTCCAACTTTTGGTAGTAAAGCGTCACCTGAAACAAGAAAAATGATAGTATTAAACACTAAATGAGTGATTCAAAATTAAACAAAGGGTTTTGAAAATAAAATTTATTTATTTATTTGTTTAAACGCCCGTAGGCCTTTTACATATAGTGCAATACATGTTTTTGACAATACAGGAAACAACATAAAATATAAGAAAACAAAATATAGCGTACACAAAATATAAGAGTTGACACAAAGTAAGTAACATAGAATATATGTTAAGTAAAAATAGAGGTAAAGATGATTTATGAAGAAGGAATAAATAATTGGCACATACTACGTCGTTTGAAGTTTGACTCATTTAATTTATTATGAAATACATCCGTATTGTTTAAATATTTTTTACCAGGACTGTGTAAACGCTGTATTGGAGAATGCAAACTGTAGTTGGAATGAGATGTGTGTATATGAAATGTTAATATTTGTCTAGTCGTTCGTGTAGGTACATGTAGATTTATCAATTGCAGGAGTTCACAACAGTCGAATTTAGAATTGAATTATTTTAATAAAAAGGTTAGGTCGTTAATTTTTCGCTTGTTAAATGTTTTATATTGTTATACCTTGATTTATTTCAAAGTCATTTTACACCATAGGGATTTTAATGAAATTAAATTACGGATATATCTGTTATGAAAAGATTAAAAATAAAATATTAGTGAAAAGGTGCGTCGATTGAAAGCTCTTAAAAAGTTGCACAAGGAAAGTAATATTTTGATGATAAGACAACAACAACTTCTTGGTTTTCTCTTCATCCACTTCTAGACCATCATCCCTTATCAGGGATCAAAGTAACCAACGGTAGAGGGTGTTCAAGTCCGTATCAGCTGGTAATTGGCAAGACGACAACTACTTACTCCCTCCTTTGTAATAATGGCAAAACATATCTCCCACCATAAAATATCATTAGGTCACTTATAACCAGGGGCTCCTAGCGGAAACGGGCACCTACTCTAGCCCTACCTTCCCACCCTCTGCCTGGTTGTTGGTTACTACGTAGGTACCAAGATGTAAGATGCCCTGAGCCGAAGTTTAGTGCTCCATTTGCGCTGTGTATTGCCGAGCCTCAATCTCGGGAGAATCAACCAAATATACGGTTAGGGTGACAATGCTCTGACGAGGTGTGTGCCTTTTGGTTTCATAATAACTCAGAATCATTCAATTTCAATACCCCTTTGAAAAGCCGTTAAAAGTTATGAAAAATAGCCCACAATTTAATATAACGTAACCTATTTAACCAATCACTTTTAATGACCTTTCAAAGAAGGTGTTGAAGTTGTATGATTCTGAGTTATCCGGTCATCGTACCTTTTGACGATCGTTAACTATGTAGAAAACAATTGACCGGGGTAGTTTTATGTTTTAAAATAATGAATCGTGTTGAAAAATCACTTAGTTCTTACTTATTTTATTTTCTAATTCACATAATTAAAAATCGATATTAAGATGAAGGTTATGAAACCGAAACATATTTTAAAGCATTAAAAATCGGTGACCGGACAACTCGGGATGAAATCAACTCAGAATTTCCTTTAAAAATCATTAAAAGTTATCAAAAAGATATATAAAAATTTGCTAAATAGTTTACGCTAGGTTGGGTTGTGGCAATAGACATATGAATATACCACCCAAATGTCTATGGTTGTGGGCTATTTTAAAATTCATTTTTTTATAGCTTTTTATGACTTTTCAAAAAGAGAGTTGAGTTGAGGTGATTCTGAGTTGGCATTGGACCTAAAAACCATCATATTGTTAATACCTCTTTCTTCCACGTTCTTATTTAAAAAATATCCGAAGCCAAGAGAAAAAAGTTTTTGTATAAAAGACTCGTTTCAAGTTTTGGGAAAAAATACGAAAACCATTGTTAGTTGAAATATAAGAATCTTTAAAAAAAAATAGGATATTTTAATCTACCTTAAATAAACGGCGGGTGCTGAAGTATTTCAGTACAAAATGATTTAATAGCAAAAGTTTATCCTGAAACTAAATAATAATGATGGAAAGTTTTTGAAGAAATTGCTTTTTCCGATTCCGTAAGTCAAGTTTTTTTACGATTCGTACTCTTTAATTGCTTTTATGAAATAATTTCTATGCTATTATTTCGCGTTAATTTAGTTTTCAGGAACTTTCCAGGTCATAAAGTAAATATTTGTAGTAAATAATATCAGTTTAAGGATTGCTTAATGTGAACTCACAAAGCAGTGATTTATGGTATTAATAGAAGAGAAAAAAATTGCAACTTAAATCAAAATTATCAACATCTTTCGAAACCAATGGCCTTTTCTTCAGGATAAAATAAAAATGAAATAAGTGGTGTGTGCAAAGTGATTTGTTTTATTTTAATTAAAATGACGCCACTAAGTGATTTTGTGATTATTGAAGGAAGAATCTTTTTTTAAATATTTAAATAATTATTATTTAGATAATTATGGTTACCCCACGAAATTGGATAGGTACATGCCCACATCAGATATTATATGCGAGGAACTCCTGTATTATAAGTATTTCCTATCTTGGTCTCCTAGTCTCCCACAGGAACTTGGCTGGAGATAACTGACTTCCCCACAGGCGACTCCTTGGTCTCCAACCCTTAATAAATCCGCCCTAAAATACCACAATCCAAAGACACCTCGCTAAAAAATTATTTGATCTGAAGCGTTACAATTTCGACAGGAGCAAATTGTTCTGACTATTCTTATAGAATGCCACAAAACTAGATATTAAGATTGATGAGACCGGAATCAGGATACGGGTAAAATAATAGTGTAGGTGTTTTGCACGGAAAATGTAATGACTTAAGCAAAAGGGTATGACCGATTTAACAACAAGATGTTTTTTTAATTTGCGGAAGATTTGTCCTTTCTTTGCGTGTTTTTGGCTTTCTCGTAGGATTTAGTCGGGAGAGTTTTAAGATGAAAGGGCAGTTTCCTGTGTGCTTTCTCGGCTTTGTTCATCTCGGCTTGGTCCACCTCGCTGGCTATGCAGTCATCCTGGGCAGAATCCGGGCGTCCGGTTGCTAATGAGTAATTAGGAGTAATGACGTTTGATGATAATACTCACCTAAGTCCAAGTAGCAAGAGGAATTTATTGTTAGGGGTGAAACGGTTAAGAAGTTAAGTGAAATGAAATGGTGATTACAACCTTAATCGAGTGAGTGTGATATGAAAGCTTCTAAAATATTAATTCAAGGTTTCGAGGGTTATGCTTGTGATTAGTTTGAAATTCTTAAGCTTTTAGAGGTTCACAGAAGACTATTAAACTAGATACTTCATTATTAGGAAGGTTTTGACACCTTGAGAGGTACCTACGAGTTGGCGCGTACCATACATGGGTAAAATTTATCAATTAAAATAATCAAATATGAATACATTTTACCGATACCACTCATTGGAATAACCGCCCGGGAACCATTTATTGGATAACTAACACCTCTTGTCATAGGTCACTTCAAGTGGTTCGCTACATTAGTACACAGGGTTGCCCGGGTTCATGGGGTGAGGTTTGTCTGGGTCTTGGCGGCGGATTCCTCTTTCCAACAGCTGCATGGCAGGCCGGATCGGGAGAGAATGGTTGAGGGAGTCCCTCTGGCATCTCCAGCCGCACTCTCTCGAAACAACGCCTTGCACCGTAATGGGAGGGATGGATTCATGCGTCCGTCACTCCTGGACACACTGACCCTCAGATTCCTACTCACCCCTAATATCCTTTTACTTCCCAGAATTTACTCTTCTTCCTTTCCTAAAAAAAACCCTCCACACAGCATCCCCAAAAATGACAAATGTCCAGACGGGATTTATTTTCCTTAGGGCCTCCTGTGTGGAGCTTATGTAAAAAAATAAGAATATTTATTGATAGATTAATAATTATGGAGATGGATAGGTCCCATGATCCGCGATCCACAAGAGAAATGGTTCAAAAATGTCACTTACTGGTATCCCAGAGACGGCAAGAGAAGTAGAGGACGTCAACAAAAAGATGGGAAGACGACCTAAAACTCACGGCTGGACATCATTGGAGAAGAGTAGCGCGTGACAGGTCCCAGTGGAAAATGTTAGAGGAGGCCTATGCCAAATGAGCTTCGGGATATATTATAAAAAATAGAACATGCCAAAATTCAAACCTAACAGAAGTTCGGATTAAAAAGGCTTATTATTATTATTAATAATTATTAGAAAGAAGGATAATTTATTTTCTTTTATAAAATCACGGATTAATCAGAATTATTTGTTTGTTGCGTTATCTCTGTATTTGGCATAACGAAATATGCACACTCTGAAATTTCTACAACAACGCAAGAAAAAGTTATGTACTTACATCTTAAGCTAAACAGATTTAAAATATCAAAATTACCCTTCAAAAATAAGGCAGCACTGCTGCTCATTTATTCTGATACTAGAGCTTGTTCGTAAAGTAGGTAGAAAATTTGCAGAAGTAAATTTTCTTATGTTTTCTTATGCCACGTTAGGTATTCGTATTTTCTAAATCATCTAATGATATTGTTAGTTACTTTCTATGTATACTCATGTGTCTTCTATTCCTCAAGCGAATCCAAATATATTTAGAACTCAAATATTAATAGATAAACCTGATTATACGTCGCACCACCCTCCAATAAAGTATGGCGGATTTACTTGCCTTTACCATCAATGGCATTGTTCGCAATCCAGCGTGTCGCGTCACGCCAAATCAGGAAGAGAATCCATCCATTGGTCAGATTTCACACGGTCTGTGGAATCACCTCAGTGGAATGGAAACGCATAAACAGGAGCGCATAATCGTGAGAGGGTGGAAATCTATGAGTAAAGGGATGCGAATAGATATTGAGGGGTTGAATAATAGATGACGATTCGTTATATTAATGCCATTGTGATACATTTTCGGAAAAATTGAGCTGACTCACAGGTATTTCTTTCATGAAGGTTTTCATTGTTCGAGTCACGGTTACGAAGAAGAACTGAATTTTTGTGTTATTGTGAACTATTAAAAAAAAACCTGCGATAAACAAATTGTGATCTCTCGTTTCAGCCCGCGGATGTGTTTACTCAATGCTACATTAGGGTACAGAATCGCTTAAGGGGGTATTCTAGTCAAGAAGCATGAATTGTAGGTGTTTTTTCAGGTGCTGTGAGAAAAAAACGAATGATATTTTTGTAGCCATTATTTTACCAAGTACTTATAAAACATTAAAAAAACATTAAAAAAAAATCAAACGAAAAATTTTTTTTTTTTAAAGTTACAGGGTGTTACAAAAAAAAAAAAAATTTCATCCAAAAAAATGCTGCCATGGCATGAACCTCGGAGAGGTCATCAATTTTTTTTTCGCAAAATGGCGACTGTCCGAAATAAAAAGACATTTTTGACCAGTTTTTTTGACTTTTCCGAATTTTTTTAAAATAGTAAAAATTAAAGTTTTGTTATAGTTCTGGTTCATGCGAAAAAAAATAATGTATTGAGAAAGCTCACACCAAATTTTAAGTAATTTGGTTTGGTAGAACTTAAATATCTTGGCAACCGTCTCGAAAAAGTAGTTTTTAGAAAAATGCGTTTAAAATTTTGTCCTATTTAGATTCTGATTAGATTCCATCACAACCGCAACATTAAAATGGTTATAATAATGCGTAATGTAATAATCGTACCTATGGAATTGTACAGGGCGGTCCCGATGAGATAGATTGATTTTCTCAATTCCATCATTTTTAACTTATATCTCAATGCAAGTTTAAAATTATATAATATATTATATAATTTTACACGTACTTATATTCAAGTTAGCAATAAAAATGCTCAAACGCGTGATGACAAAATTTTTAAAATGGTGCACTTTTTGTAATTATTTTTTGATCACAATTATTTCTAATTTTTCAATAATGTCTAAACAAAATAAATGTGTAAAAATCTGAATTATATTAGTTTGAAAAACTTAAATAAATAGACAAATCGTAGTATTTTCGACACAAAACACGAGCGCTGATTTTCCCACAATTTTATTTGAACTAGCTTGTCTTGATTTTATTTGTACTAGCTTGAAGTAGCTAAGTAGCTTGCCTAGATAATTTATTGATTTATTTTACTGAATGATTGTATGATTTGAAATGTGTGTTTATAATACAATATTTCGTTTACAAATTTAACGAATAAGCCAATGACCAACTGTATAACCTTATTATAATAAAAATAAACATGTTTACCCACAATTTAAAGAATAACTTTACCAGATAAAATGACGATCTTTCTAAAGCAACATTTTTTTTGTATAAAAGAGTCGTTACGCCTAGAATTTGATTCAAAAATGGTATATTTCCGGTTTTGTCTGGTTCCCTCTTGACGGAATTTTCAATAAAGATTTGCAAGTATTCTCAGCATTATTTTGTTTCAATACGTGTTTATAGACGTACCTACATACTTTTGTATCTCAGTTGTGTTTGATATAAACCTAACTGCACTACGTGGGTGGACTACAAATTAAAAAAAAAAAAAATTATTGTATAAAAATTACATACAATGGGAATTTGCGCCCGCTAAGCTACTGTAAGTAGCTTGTCCACAGGAGATTTGTTCCAACAACGAGAAAGAATGTTACAACAACAATAAATGAAATAATCATTAACGCATTAGCGTAGCAACAATATATGAAAATAATATACATTTAGTCAATATACTTAGACAGATGCAAATAAAAAGGTGCCCTTTTATGGCGAGCAATTGAATAATATAAAGATTAGTAATAATTTGATCATCAATCATTTTATTGACGTAATTTGAGGTAAGAACAGGCAAATACACCATATTTTCTCGTATTATTAATCAGCATAGTTATAAATGTATATAAAATAAAATTTGGATTATGACATATAAATGTATTACGTATGTTATGTTTTAATTGTCAATCGTCATGATTTTTAAATAAATGATAACATATTTTTAAATACGGTCAGTTACTAAAAAGAGTTTAATGAAAAATGCGTTGTTTCGTTGCGTGAATTTTAGGAATCCGACAGGGACACTAACTTGAACATTTTTCCACGAATGCGGGAATAATATATAAATAATACAAATGTAATGTATTAGATAAATGTGCAGGTATATATAAATAATAAGAAATATAACGTAGGTATGTGTACATAAAAGAATTTTCCATTTCGGTTGTCAGATTTTTCGAAAAACGTGGTTCGAACAATTTTTCGACGATTATTATTTCCCAGTCCTCAGATGACAGAATATGTTCCGCGACACTTTGATCAGAATTTAACATAACGATGCGTGGTGTGGGACGAGGCTCTCGACTAGCAATCCGGAGGACGCGTGTTCAAATTCCGGCGTGCAAACTTCCTATCCATCCCTTCCTTAAAAATACCCTCCACACAGCATCCCCTGAGATGACATGGGCGCTGAGGGAAATTGTTTTTCTCAGGGCCTCCTGTATGGAGCAAATGTAAAAAAAACATTATTAAATTCAAGCAATATTTTTTTTTAATATTGTTTAATTTACTTATTAGGAATACAATATTATTTAAAATTAATTTCATAATTACGTCATTTAAAAAAAATTTCAGATTTAATATACGAAGCCGAAAAAACTGAAAGAGCTTTTCCACGACTGAATAGATTGGATAATTTAAAAAACAAATATGAACTTCAACCGACAAAAAATTAAAATCAATGAAAATAACCATGTTCGAAAAGCAATTCTATTTTCATTCCTATTATTTTATCTCTCTAGCAATCCCTCTTTGTGAATAATTTCGATTTCCCTACCGTCGCATTAATCCCGATGAATTCAGAACGTTTTAAAAACATAATCCTTCATAAAAGGTGTTTTAACCCATTCGAGTTTACTCAAGCGTTCACCTTTACAGCGCTCAAGTGGCTCTCACTGTGTAGGTACTGATATTATATATTATGTACCCACCGTTCTACCCACGAATTATTATCAGTGAAACATCACATATAATAGGGATGTGCAAACGGAATTATCGAAATAAGCAAGAAAGCAATACGATAAGGTTTTAGATTTTCACGGCCAAAAGTATTTTCGTTTTTTACTTATTTTTATTGTGAAGCACGCTTATTTGGCGAAAAATATGACAGAACTTTATTTGATCTGAATCTGAAAAATATAATAAAACTAGATAAGTTTTTAGATTTTCACATTTTAGGCCCTGAGGGAAATTATTTTAATCAGTCAATATTAACAGAGACGACGGAGCTAATCTCAATAGTTCTTGGTATCCAGTAATTGACGGCTACACCAAAGCTAAACGTAAAAAACCATGCTGAATTTTTCTAACACCAGCTCGTAGAGAAATGGAGCTGGCAGCATGGTATCGCTTCGACACACATAAGTAAACACTCTCACCAATATCATTTACTCATCTGCCCTGATGATGGACACTGTAACGCTGTCCGAAACGTTGGCTAAAGAAGGAGATAGCGAAACACGGCATAACACCCCAAAAACAATAACAAAAATACTTTTTGGCCGTGAAAACCTTAAAACATACAGGAACTAAAAATGTCTACATTTAGAATTTTTTGTTACATTGCGCACAGATACGGGAAATCGATGAATTTTTTTCTAATGTTGGGCATATTAACATTTATAATATTTAACATATGGGCAAATGAAATAAATTGGTTTGTCTTTTTGATCCTAACCCTAGATTAATTTGAATAAAATTGGTAATCTCTGGCGAGCCCAGGCCATTATTCAGATTTTTAAATAACAAGAACTGATACAAAATTTAACGTGTGCGAAGGGAGATGAAGTTATGAAATCTGATAAATTCGGTATTATCTAAAAAGTTTGTTTTAGTTTACATTTTATGTATTTAAATTTTTTCACTAAATTCTTTCGATTCTTTCAGTACCTATGGGATATTAATGTAGATATAGCAATATATATGTCAGCTTTTTAGAGAAATTATCAGTGATCTCGATGAAAATTTCTTTTAAAGATAAAGCAGCGTCCCTGCAGTCTCTCGTCCAACTGAATGTGGGATTACTCTCGCGTGGACCATCAGTCCATTATTCATGCTTCGCACCACTTAATCTCCCGGTTACCTATTGTGAGCATGCTCGTCCTCGGCCCAGCAGACCTATACACTTTACTACTGTCTCTAGAGAATGGTCCACACTCCGCACTCCCTACCTACTCCACACTCCACACAGTCCATATCCCGTGGCCAATATCTGCTTACAGCCTCGCGTATGCGCCGCGCACCGCCAGGTTGCTCAATGGGGAAGATTGTGATTTTGTATTTGATGAGACAATCACGAATACCTAATAATAATAGGCACTGTGAGAACTGTGGCGATTCTAGGAACGGGTTTTAATATTTCTGTTTAAATATTTTAAGGACGCGGAAATAGAACAATTCATCAAAAACAAAATTCAATCAAATTTCATTATTGTGCAGTTGTTTTACAGTAATTGGATAATAATGGAACTTGAATATTAATTTCAAAATTTGATGAATTTTGCGTGTAACAACCTAATTATTTTTGTATTATATCTTTCTGTAAAAAGTTGAACTTAGTAGAGCGCATAGAAAATAATAATAAATCAAAATCAAGAATTCCTCCGAAATCACAAGAGGTTCTCCATAAAACAGTTATACACCAGAATATTATGGAGAAGATTACAAAATTTAAAAAAAAAAGTATATGGGGGCAGTTTCACTATCTTGTGACGTATGCCAGAGTAGTATATAAGTAGGAGAGTTTGCACTTGAAAGTGTTTTTTTTAGACCTAACACTTAATTTTTTTCTAGGCTTATTAAAAGACTTTAAAAAAGAATAACCGATAGTTTTAAGGGCCAAGATATGTTCTACACGCAGTATTGAATTTAAGAATCTTTAATACTTCTAAGCGATCAAATTTTCAAAACAAAAAATACATGATTTTATATGATTTTGCATGGCTAAATTTTTTCTACATTTTTATTTTTAAAGAAAGAAAACATTCCCGGGTTACAAATAACCTGACAAAATTTTAAAATCTCCTACTACCACCACAGTAAGCAGAAAACGTTGTTTGTGTCGTGATGGAGGGCTTAGCCTGCCGAGTAATCGAACAAGCGACGCCTGGATGGAGCCCAAACGCGATGCTTACTCAGCCACTGATCGGAAATCAAAAATTATTGTCAAAAAATATAAATGTAAATGGCACTTGGGTCAAAAATATTAAATTAATAAAATAATAAAAATCAAATAGATTTTATTCGCGTATCTGAAAATGAAGCAAACTCTGCCTAATTTATGATTTTTTTAAATAGTTCATGTAGCTTTATTTAACGTAGCATCGTTCATCATTCAATATTAACTTCTTCCATTTTTTTTTTTTTTTTTTGTGTATTACAGACTGTGTGTCCATTTACAATACACATGTGATACAAACTACACATTTATAGATAAATAGTAGAAATAGAATAGTAGAAAGAAGATTTATACATATAGCGGGTAATCTGTCGCGCTTAAATACCTCTTAAATTCTTCGAGGCTACAGTTAAATATATCAATAGTTTTGGAAGCGTTGTTTAATAGCACCATACCTCGTGTCATGCTATGCCGAGACAGTACGTCCGTTCTGCTATGTGATATACATAGAAGTTCATGGTACCGTCCCTGACTGTAGTTGTTTGGCACAAACAACTTGTAGCATTCCAGGAGGCATGGGCTATCTATTAAATTATTTATTATTTTGTACGCCGTTACTGCAAGGGCCCCACTCCTCCTCGAATGGAGACTTTGGCAATGCGTTTCTGTGAGCAGATCTTCATGATGCATGAATTGCGGGTACTCTCCATGCATTCTCATATACAGGTATCTCAGAAACTTTTTTTGGATCTGTTCCAATTTTTCAATGTATTTTTTCTGGTATGGGGCCCATACAGCAGAGGCGTACTCAATTTTAGATCTTATAATGCAATTATACATAGCCATCATTGCAGGATTTGTAAACTGTTTGCACAATCTTATGACAAACCCTAGAAGCTTGTAGCATGATGTTATTAATTGCAATATATGGTCTGAAAATGTTAGTTTGGGATCAAAGACTACCCCTAAGTCCTTAATGGATTTTACTGGTAACAATATATCTTTTTTAATGCTATATTCATATTTGATGGGGTTTCTCGAACGCGTATACGACATTGTGACACATTTTTTTGTATTAAAAAATAATTTATTTTCATCAGCCCATGATGAAATTGAATCTAAATCAATTTGTAATTTGACACAATCTTGCCCGTCACGAATCCTCTTAAGTAATTTCAGATCATCAGCAAAAAGCAGGCAAGTGGAATGTTTGATGCATTCTTGGATGTCGTCAATTAAAATTAAAAATAGTAAAGGTCCCAGGTTTGACCCCTGTGGCACTCCTGAGAATGCAGAGAATTCCCTAGACCCGTATCCGTCGATGCATACATACTGTTTCCTATTTCTCAGATATGTGGCAAAAAATTTTAGAAGAGGCTTGTCGAAACCTATTTTGTGTAATTTTCGTAATAACACATCGTGATCGACTCGGTCGAACGCCTTGGCGAAGTCCGTGTAGATCACATCGGTTTGTTGTTGCGCATCTAATCCTCTTGCCACTCTTTTCAAGAGTTCAAGAAGATTAGAGATGGTAGACTTCTTTGGTAAAAATCCGTGTTGATTGCCCCAAAGAAATGGTTGAATTTGTTTTTTTAGCTTTTCGCAAATTATTGTTTCGAATATTTTAGGAAGTATTGACAATACCGCTATTGGTCTGTAATTATGGACATCCGTTTTAGTCCCTGATTTGTGAATCGGGCTTACTTTGGTAAGTTTCCAGGATTGAGGAAAAGTGGAAGTGGTAATACTGAGATTGTATATAAAACACATTGGATTGTACAAATGTTCTCCCAACAGGATAATGATATGAGGTGGAATTCCGTCTGGCCCCGTGGCCTTGTTGGGCTTCTGTTCGCGAATGCTTATTTTCACTTCTTCAGGTGTAATTTTTTCCAGAGAGATTGAACCTGTGTTCCTGGGTACTTCTAACCGGAGACTCTCGATGTCTAGGTTTGGGCACATTTGGTTATACACCGACTGGAAATAATCAGCGAATCTCTCTGAAACTTGTTTGGGACATTGTATGATTTCGTCAACGTTCTTAAGTCTAATAGAAGTGTCTCTGCGCACTTTTTGTGATCTAATATATTGCCAAAAGTGTTTGGGGTCTTCTTTGATCCCATTCTCGATAGCAGACAAATACATTTTCTTTTTGAAATACATTTCTTTTTTGAGATCGGATCTCTTCGCAGAGAATAATAAATAACCTGATTTATTATTAGTAGCTTTGTACTTTCTGTGGAGAGATTCCTTACATTTAATTTTATATATAATACTTTTATCGAACCAAATTGGATAGCTAGCATTTGTTTTCGATAATTTTTTTAAAGGTACACATAAATCAAATATACTTAGTAGCACCGAGTAAAAATATTCCACAGCTTCGTTGACAGTTTTAAAGTTATATAAATGTCTCCAGTTGAAATGTGAAAATATGTTTTGGCACAGATTAATATTTATATGTTTAAAATTAAATTTGTTAAAGTTTAATAGTGAGGGAGGTCCCGTTCGATGATGGTTTGCGATGTTCCATGTTAATATAATGAGTCTTATATTTGTGTGTATACGATTTTTAACGTTACTTGATTTTATGGCAAAAGAATACAGTATGATAACACGTACAACCAATTTAAAGCAAGTATTTTGTTTAGTATTTGTCATTTTATTAATTCATGTTCAAAACCTTCACAAACAAAATAAAATAAGCAATAGTTGCCTTCATAAAAAACTAAATTAGTATTTTAAAATGGTCAGAATAATATTTTCTTTCAATATTCACTGTTTACGAGCTATGTCCACTAGATACGTCCCCCAGGGGAAGGGGCACCTCCAGCGGACACCGTAGAAAATTCCCGGCAAACAAATCCCGCATCATCCCGTATTATGCGGCGCCACGATCCCATCATATCCCGTATCCCTCCAAGTGTACCGTGGACCCTGTTACGCCATACGGGACGCAGCGGTTAGTTTAGAGTTTTAGAGTAACGTGTCTATCTTTTATTTTCAGGGTACCTACGCGGCGAGCGCAGAGTCTTCCTTTCGGAAGGGTAAATATTTGTATGATCGAAGTGCTTTTCTTATGTGTCTAAAATATACAGATATTTTTACAATAATATTTTTATTTTTAGGAATATTATCGTGGATAACGTTATCATGGTTAATTTCTTTTTATTAGCTCCACACAGGAGGCCTGGAAGAACATAATTTTCTTCAGGAGCTTTGTCATCTTTTGGGATGCTGTGTGGAGGGAAGCTTTAGGAAAGTAAGAAGAGGAAGTTCTGGGATGGAAAAAGGTATGAGGGGTGGGTCAGTTTGCCTAGGAGGAACGGATGTATGCATCCATCTCTCCCACTGCGATGATCCGAGAGAGTCCTGCTGGAGAGGCTAAAACGTCTCCCTTAACCACTATCCCGATCCGGCCTACCACGCAGTTGGCGAGTGGACTCATCTGTTGCCAAGATGCGGACAAACCTCACCCTTATGAACCTAGGCACCCCTGCTATCAAACTTAGTGAACCACTTGGGGTGACCTAGTTTATCCAATAAATGGTTTCCGGGTACCGGTACCTGCCTCCGAAATTGTGCGAAATTAAACCAAAATGTGCTTTATTTAATAATTAAACAATTTCTTTCAAAATAACACTTTTCAGAAGTAAATAATGAATGAGAAATCATTTATTTTATTTCGATTTTATTTAATCATTATATAAATAGATTACACACCGTTGTAATTTTTATGCCAATGTTGCTGATATTTTTAATATTTCCCTACAAGGCTGTACTGATCAAACATTTCTGCCAAACATATTTTACGAGGTCACTACATTACAAGTTTTTTGATTTTATTGTTTCTTTTTAATGCTTTTATTAAGTTGTTAGTGATTTATTTTCTTTTTCTATTGTTATGTGTAGTTAAAAAAAATCTTTTTTTTGTGCCGTAAATTTTAAATAAATAAATTTCTTTCCAATTATCTACCTAATCAATAGGAATAAAATATTAGGCATAAGTATGTAAAAAAAAATTGGAGTAGTTTTCACCCTGTACAGATATAATAAATCCGGATGATAGTGACGAAAGCCGGAAATGCTCTAATAAAATACGTCAGCCATAGAGATGGGGGTGTTATCTACTTCCCACCCATCCCCACCCCCACCAGGGGATACAGTACCCAGGAGTGCAGAAGTACAGAAGAGATTTGGGGGAGGGGTTTTGGAGGTCTCAGTGATTTCATCTACCCGGGCCGTAAGTAAATGCGTGAATACGTCCTGAATTTATTGCCAGTGTATGTCTAGGTGGGGTGTCAGCTAGGGTGCAAACTCAAATTAATGAATAGTGGATTCTTTTTCATAAAATGTTTTAAATTTACTAAAAATATTTAGTAGCCACTACCCGACTGCAATAAAAAAATAATGCCTTTATTTTTGAGAGATCATTTTTCCGTATTGAACAATTATTATAAAAATAATAATTTCGGTGGTGTGTGCCTATGTAACTCCGGTTCAATGATCTCTAGAACTAAAATTTGCAATATTTTTTCAAAATTGTAATAATTTCGTACAAGTGACAGTACCAAAATACATATATTAATTCTATTTGTGAAATTTGTCTTTTTGGTTAAAACTTTTGACAGATAAAGAAATTTTTAAAATTTGAAAAATAATAATCTTTGTTCAAGAGCCATTAACCAGCGGTCGAGAATTTAAATTTCGTCGAACGATGATCTTGCGATCGTACCCTTGCAATGGTACATGGCGGTAACGATGAGAAAGATAAATTATTCTTCATACCAGCATTTTAACATAATAACTCAATATCGATTTTATTTCATTCCAAATTTGCTTTAATAAATACCCATTTAAAAATGCTCAAACTCGTGATGATAAAACAATTAAAAATATGTACTTTTTTAAATTATTTTTTTATCCTAAGTATTTATAATTTTTCAATAATGTCTAAGCAAAACAAGGATGTATTTTTTTTATATATGTTAATTTGTAAGACCGTTAATAAATAGACAAACTGAAGTATTTTCGTCACAAAACAAGGGCGCGGATTTTTTTTAATGATTTTATTTGAACTAAAATTAAAATTCTGGAAAGTAGCTTTCCCAAATAATTTATTGATTTATTTTACTTCATGATTATATTATGATTTGAAATTTATGTTGTACTAGCTTTTCCCCGCGGCTTCGCTCGCATGGTATTACGGGAAATTACTGTAGCGCTTGCACTTATCAATTATCTCCCCCCAACCCCACCCCCATCCCCTCCCGCATTCCATATATTCATTCCCTTACATTCAGTTTTCAAACATCTCGCCTACCACCTAAATTTCATAATGCTCAAAGAAAAAAAGAATTACTTATCCAATTTAGTTCATTCGTTCGGAATTTATGCGCTTACAAACATTTCGGATGTTTATTTTTATTTAAATATTTGGAAGTTCGTTAATATAATAAAAAAATACTCTATTTATCATTCAGTCTTTATAATCGTTACGAATTATATTTTTAATATAGGAACTCTCATTTGACATTTATTCCAAGCTTGTCCAAAAAAAAAACGATTTCTAATATTTGAATTTTCTGCAGTAGTAGCTGACCAGTAGGCTGAGTACCTACCAGCATAGAGCCCAAAAATATATCAACATTGTTTCCATGGAAAAGATTTTTTTCTGACGTTAGCAAAAACTCGCTTTTGTTAACGACAGAAAACGTATAACAAATATAATATATTAATATTTATAATTTCATAACGCCAGAGCTTACCATCATATACAACCTGTAGTCTGCGCATATAATTTAGCTTTATATTGGTAAAAGAATTATTAAAGTCTTTATATTGTGTTATGCGTGAAAAGGTCATAAACAAATTCGAGCAGTTTCGCATTTATTAATATTAGTATGGATAATACAAAATTTTGTTTGAAAATTGAACAAATCTGCCAACGATCTACGGTAAAACCTTATTGTACTAAAAATACACATATTCTCAAAATTTAAAAAATAGCTTTACTAGATAAAGAAGTAGTCTTGTCTACTAGTATTTCGAAATTAATTTATATTTTTTTGGAACAGAGTCGATACGTCTAAAATTTGATTTAAAAATGACATATTTCCGGTTTTGTCTGATTATTCCTTCTTAAATACTTTCAGCTCCACGATTTCTATAATTATAATATTCCGTGATGTTTCACGGTCTGCGCTATTAATTATTATAAAATGAAAAGAAAAAAGTACCAAACAATTAGAAGCGCTGTTTCGTTAATAGAACATAAACAATTGCAAGTGAATTTGTTACGTTTTTTAAACTCTGCCAAATTGTTTTTGGAAGCTCCTGTTCAATGTATTCTAACGTGGTATTTCCTCCTAAATATAATTTAAAGCCACATAGCTTATTACGAATCCTAAAATGTCTGCTGTTTCAATTGATAAATTTTCTGCTAAAAGAAAGCAAGTAAAACAAACTGTAGTCTGACTCTTTTTTTTGTTATTTGTTTTTGGGGTGTTACGCCGTGTTGCGCTACCTCCTTCTTTAGCCAACATTTCTGACCGTGTAACGCTGTCCGAAACGTTGGCTAAAGAAAAAGGAAGCGCAACCCGGCATAACACCCCAAAAACAAATAACGAAAATACTTATGGCCGTGACAATTTAAAATCTTATTTGTAGTCAGACTCATTTCAAGAATGAATGAAGTGAATTTTCAAGTTCTGGGAATGTTCTGCTATTATTTCATTATGATTTAGTTGTTGCACAGAACTGAAATTACTAATACTTGATGAATTGGTCAAAATCTGTGAAACAACCCATCCTTAGAACTAATGAGTTAGCAAAGAATCTCATGGTTCAAACATCGATATCCATATTAAAAAAAAAATTAACACGTTATTTGAGTTAACATTGACATGTATTCAAAATATTGGCAACATTTTTATAAAAATTCAGTTCAAAATTTATTGCGATATCTGACCGACTCTCTGCTGCTGCTGGTCCCCTACAATTTCTTAATTCTCTTTTTGACAGGCATCAGAAAAGTAAATATAATTATATCACAATGTTAATCCAGTTAACCGTCTCACCGCTGCTTCATTTTTCAGAAATAAGGCTGTTTGAATAACATTACTCATTACCTTTGTCATTGCTCAAGCAACATTTCGCTTATTATGATTTAGTAGGAGAAATTCAAATGTTGTTAGGTTATTCGTAAGCTGTGCATATTAGCTATATCTGTCTTTGCTCAAGCAAATTTGCCAACACTTATAGGAAAAATTCAAATGTTGTCAGGTTTTTCGTATGTTGTGAATATTAATTAGTAGCTACTCCTGTATTTGCTCAAGCAACATTTACCTAAACTTACTTTGATTTGAAATGAGAAATTCAATTGTCATTAGGTTATTCTTAAACTGTGAATGATAGCTACCTCTGTCATTTCTTAAACAACATTTACCTAGGTTGATTATGATGTGAAGGAGTAATTCAATTGTTGTTAGGTAATTCTTAAACTGTGAATGTTAGCTACTTCTGTCATTTCTTAAACAACATTTACCCAGGTTTATCATGATTTAAAAGGAGAAATTCAATTGTTGTTAGGTAATTCTTAAGCTGTGAATGTTAGCTACCTCTGTCATTTCTTAAACAACATTTACTTAGGCTTATCATGATTTGAAAGGAGAAATTCAACTGTCGTTAGGTAATTCTTAAGCTGTGAATGTTAGCTACCTCTGTCATTTCTTAAACAACATTTACTTAGGCTTATCATGATTTGAAAGGAGAAATTCAACTGTCGTTAGGTAATTCTTAAGCTGTGAATGTAAACTACCTCTGTCTTTGCTCAAACAACATTTACCTAGACTTATTATTATTTGAGTAGATTAAATATATGTGTCTTATCGGTGAAAATCTTGGGGCATAGTTTCATTAAAAAAAAAAGTCTTTAATATTAGTCTTTAAATTTTTTGTCCGCTTCACACAACAAATTTTACTTAATATTCTAACAATAAAATAAAATATAAATAAACAAATATATTTTCCTGCGAAACGAAGCACCATGACAATAAATCTTTCAAAATACCACTTTGCACAGAATCACCTATAAATAAACACGGTGGAAAATCTTCAGGAGCGCTTTAACTGTCAACGGTTCTCAATACGCCGCATTTCACCCCAATCTAAATGTATTGATACAACCCACCCTCGTCCCCTCATTGTGTTCAGTAAATGTATGAGAAGGAATGGGATATATTTCATCATTCGATTACTCTCCCCCTGGTTTATCGGATTATGTAATATTTTTAAGTATGTGCATTAAACTTATGGATGGGAATAATTCAATTAATATCAAGTAGGTAGGAACCTAGGTACTTACCACCCTTATCTACACAATGTATATAACTAGTAACTCCATGGTTTATATTATAATCTACCTACCTTAACCTTAAGAAAAAGCATAAAATACGTAGTATGTTTCTGATATACTGAAAGCAAAATATCAGCACAGCCTTTTCCGTTCGGAATTTCTAGTTAAACGCATTTTTTTAGTTTTTCAACGTCAATTCCGTTATTATCAGAGGAGATTTGAAATGTTTATCTATATTTCACAGAATTTGAACAATTTATCAAATTTTGAAGAAAATTCTGTTCAAGTTCTGTTAATATTTCCCACGGGCCGGTTGATTCCCAGTACTTTTAAAATACTAGAATTTGAATAGAACTTTCACAGTAATTGAAAGTTAACTTTGAAATGAGGTAAATTGTTCAAATTATATGAAACAAGCCGTCCAAACTGTCAATAATTAGACAAGTTGCACAATTATTTCTTCTGCAATTTTTAATTTTGAAGGCGAGTAGTTTCACATCATTTGTAGGAACCTGTTCGATCGTGGAATTATTACTAAAATTTGACAACAAAAATACATAAAACAAAATCGTCAAGACGCAGAGGTAACGATTATTAGCTTAATTCTAATTATTAATCTTATAATAAATACAAGCTAATACCCGCGGCTTCGCTCGCATGGTATTAGGGGGAAATTACTGTAGCGCTTGGACTTATCATTTTCCCCCCTCCCCTCCCCTCGCCACTCCCCCTCCCGCATTCCATACACTCATTCCCGATACATTCAATTTTCGAAGAGCTCGCGTGCCTCCTAAATTTCATAATGCCAAAGGCCACCAGCAGTAAAAAAAAGAATTATCCAATTTGGTGCAGTCGTTTTGAAGTTATGCGCGAACAAACATTTCGGAAATTCATTTTTATTTATATAGGAAATAGATAGATATTAACTACAATTTCCCGCAAATATATCAACATCGTTTCCAGGGCAAAGATTTGTTTTCTGACGTTAGCAATAACTCGCTTTCGTTAGCGACAGAAAACGTATAACAAATATAATATATTAATATTTATAATTTAATAACGTCAGAGCTTACCATTATATATAGCCTATAGTCCTCGCATATAATTAAGCTTTCTAAGGTGAAAGAATTTTTCAAATCGTTATATTCTTTAACGCGTGAAAGCGTAACTGTAAGCAAACTCGAGCAGTTTCGCATTTATACTATTAGTATAGATTCGTGAAAGAAACGCTTTGGCATGCTTTAATTTGTTTCCATCCTTCAGTAATATTGACAATTCTTTTTCAATTTATTATTAAGCTATCACCGTGTCTGCGCAAAAACTATAAAAACAATTAAAGTGTAATAGCTGAATCAATAAGGGATGATGCAATAAAAAAGATCACCATAAACAAATGTCAAGTTCAAGCTGAGAGAACTTCGCGCCATTAGACTCAATTGTCGAAAGGGTGGAACCGGTTAAAAGGGGAGGGATGGGGGCACCCCGTGGAAGACGTTTAACCAAAAACCATAACCATTACTCATTTTTGAATGGTTTTTGTGATCCGTATTTGGTTGCCGGCACTCGGCGACTCGGTCTTCCGTAGGCTCTTCGACTATTGGATTTCACCTATCGACCAACAGCCGAAATTTCATTTTGGATTATGTTTTAAGGGGAGTTAAAGCTAGTTTCGCCGAAAAAAAGACTTATGGCCGCATTAAAATGGATTTTTATGAAATTAACGAAATTTGTTTAAAATGGTGTTTTTAATTAACAAAAAAGACTCAACGTGTTTCAAAAGTTTTCTTTATCGTTTTTTTTTGCATGAGCTCTACACAGGAGGCCCTGAGTAAAATAATTTCCCTCAGGGTGTATGTCATCTTTGGGGATGCTGGGTGGAGGATTTTTTTTAAGAAAAGGAAGGGAGGAGAGTTCCGGGAAGGAAAAGGATTTAAATGGTGGGTAGGAATCTGGGGTTCAGGGTGTCCTGGTCATCCGTCTCCAATACCTAGACAAACCTCACCCCATGAACCCGGGCACCCCTGCTAAATCACCAAAAATAGCGAACCACTTGGAGTGTATTGCAGAGGTGTTGGTTATCCAATAAAGGTTCCCGGGGCGGCGGTACCCATTTCCGCCTGCCGAATTGTTAATTATTGTCTACACACCTGCATGTTTACATTGCTTAATGATTTTCCAGATTTTTAGTATCTTAAAAAGCGTGTTCTTTTTTGTTTATATTGTGTTCATATCAAAATATCAAAACTTTTCCCCGAATCTTATTCCTAGTAAAATGGTAATGATTGGTTGATACGAAAGATATTGAAATATAAGGAGATGGGCTATCGGCAGTTTTTACTCGGTGGGACTGTGCTTCCTGGTATCGACGATATTTTTAACCAATACTACTACACGAATTCTTTCCGTATTCAAACTATATTGTTAACCAATACTACTGCACACCTTCGAAAAATCAACTAAATTCCGTGTTCAAACTAACACCAAATCCGTCGACAGTTGGGAGGACATCATACCATATCTTCTTGTATTTCAATATCTTTGGTTAATACTCAGTGACTTTTCCCAGTACTAAATAGATTATCAAATCTTATTCGTAGTAAATACGCTAAGGTCCAGTTGTTTCACATAATTTAAACAATTTATCAATGTAACGTTAATTTTCAAGTTCTTTTAATATTTCAGTTATGGCAAACAACTGGCCAATAATCATGTTAAAACAGAACTTGAATAGAGCCTTTACGGAATTAGAAAATTAACTTCGAAATTTGATGAATTGTTCAAATTCTGTGAAACAACTGGCCTAGAGAGCCTATCTTGTATATATCGTGGATAGTTAAATATGATCATTTGTGATTTTTATTGGCGCTGTGTAAACCTTTGCCCATTTATCGACGTAGATTATTTATTCTTGGTAAATTTTTTGTTCCACATTTTTTGTCCAAAGTTAAAAAAGGTTTTTCCTTCAACTTCATCATAAAAATTGATTTTCATCCCCTGGCAGGAATCCTTGATGCCCCATTTGGGTAAATTGCCAGGCCCGTCTCCAGGCAGATATCTGTCATATTGCTCCATAACTCTCCCACAGTGTGGATCATCCGATTCCTCCCCTCCCCTCCCTGCACCCCGCGCAGCCACACACCGTCCCACGCCCCCCCCCCCGTCATCTCCGAACCTTCAATCGGTTCTGGTTAAGGGCTGCTGGAAATGGTACACAACTATTGGAGTGAGGGTTCACCACGACTTTCACACACGCTTGTGAAATTTCACGTTTTAAATTTGGTTTGATAAATAATTTTTCATTGAAAAGAGAGTGACAATTGTTGATAAAATGCAAAGAATCTGGAGTCCACAAAACAAAATATATTTGAAAAATAATATTTCTTTGATATTTTCACAAAACTGGAAAATTTTCAATCAATTCTCAATGCTCGTGTTAGGCTCAAATGTCACAATAAAGGTATGACCAAGTTTCGTAACAAGGTATAACCATTTTCCGTCTCTACTTACCTGTTGATACATACACGATTGAAGGTCAAAGTGTCAGCGACACAAAATAATAAATTACATTGGTTTCATAAAACTAAGATCAAAAATCAAAAATTCAAAAATCTGTTTCTGAAAAAATTAGAAAATATACAGATTTAGGAAATGAGATTAAAAGAATTTGGCATTCTCGGACTATAAAAATATTACCATTTGTTATTTCGGCTACTGGCATTATACCTAGCTCTCTAATTAAAAATTTAAGCTTATTAGATTTGTCAAAGAATCTTTATATAAAAATGCAAAAATCAGTCATATTAAATACATGTAGGATTACGAAAGATTTTTTAAATATTTATATTGAGGGATCGGTAGGATTTATCGGTTCAGTTAGGAGTTCTATCGAGCCGAACCCTCTGATATGAAAATATCTGGAGTCGGTGAAGTATTTTCCCATATGGTCTCTGGTAGGTTGACGTGTTGTTCTTGTATAGTTTTGTATTTAGTATACATACAATGCAATTACATCGCGTGAATTGACTAGATTAGCATTTTTGGAAAAGTGTGTGGAAGGATTAAGTTTTTCCTGTGAGGAAGATTTAACCCGGACATAAAATCTAGAGAACAATTTAAAAATTCATTGTATTTGTTTTTACTTATTTGTTCTTTTGACTTAATGTCAAAACTTCCCCACAGGAAAAAATTAACCCTTCCACACACTTTTCCACAAATGATCATCTAGTTTCTAGTTAATCCATGCTATGCAATTGCACTGTATAAGTACAATAAATACAAAATAGTACAAAAACAACATGTCAACCTACCAGAGCCCGGTTGGGAAAATAATTCAGCGACTCCAGATATTTTCATATCAGAGGGTTCGGCTCGATAGAACCCCTAACTGGACCGATAAATCCTACTGATCCTTCAATATAAATATTTAAAAAATCTTTCATAATCCTACATGTATTTAATATGACTGATTTTTACATTTTTATATATAGATTCTTTGACAAATCTAACAAGCCTAAATTTTGAATGAGAGAGCTAGGTATAATGCCAGTAGCCGAAATAGCAAATGTGAATATTTTTATAATCTGAGAATGCCAAATTCTTTTTCCATCTCATTTCCCAAAATTTGTATTATTTTAATTATCAATTAATCACCAATTCCAATCAAAATGAATTTATGCAAAGGACATGTAACTTCTATAACAATAAATTTGCAAATATAGAGACACACGTGCTGACATATTCACTGCTAGTTACTGTCGTTACAAAAATTCATTGTATAACATTCTAGGTGCGAATAACACATATTTATGATTATTAAATTAATTGTATCTAATATTTTTATATTACTTGCGTGGCAACTTTCCCTTAACTTTCCTTGAACCCTCTCCTCCTCCTACCCTTCCCAACCCAAATACCTAATTTGCAGTCTATTACAGTTATAATCATACTTATTTTATTGTTGTGTATTGGTTTATTATTTGTTGAATTTGGATTTGTATTATTATTATTTTTTTAAATTGCTGCTTAGTTCTGTTTTTTTTTTTTTTTCATCTTTCTTAAATATTTTAGTTTACATTCAGTTAGTCTTTATAAATACCTATCTGTGAACATTAATAATTGGTCTGTTTTTTATGTTTCTCTTATGTATATTATATTACTAAGACTGTTTATGTTCCTTAAATAAATAAACAAATAAACAAATAAACAAATTATTATTTGTATGTGTATTATCTATTATCGTCGCGACGCGTCGCCAGGAAAACGCTAACTTGGAAAAAAAATTCGAAGTAAACTTATGTTATATTTTTTAAAATCTTGAAAATAGTATAAACTAGCGTTAAAAACCAGTGAAAAATCGCAGATAATACGAATTTTCCACAAATCAATTCTAAGTTTGATGAAAATTAAAATCATTTTCAGATAAAATATTATGTTACAGGAAGGTACTTTATCACTTGTATGAATTCTCCAAACACCAATTTTGAAAATGATGACACAATGTTACAGACAGAGGTAATAAATATAAGTCAACAAGTAAAATAATTATCAATAAAGCAGAAATATGGTCGTATGAAACAGTTATACCTCTCTAGCAATAAGTTTTCATTAAATTTCCAAGTTTTGTTCAGGTATATATTATATCTTCTACCCGTGCGCTACGCAACTCACGTTTCTATGTCACAAAATAATGTTTTAGCTGGTAAATAATAAAACATGGTGGAAAAGATATTGTTTGCTCCACATTTTTAAACCTACAATTAAAAAATGTATTGGTTTGGGGTAGTTTAAAGTTAAAAAAAAAATTATCATCGAATTCCGAAACTAGAAACTAGAAAGCCGAAAAAATCGGTTCGGGACCGCCGATACAAATAAATATAGGAGTTGATTCCAGATAAGCCAGCCAGCACGTGAGAGCCATGTCGTAAAGGCGGCAAATTCAAATTGTTTACCCGCTATCGGTGTTCGGCGGGAAGTCCCGATGGATATTGTCACGGTAAAACGGTTATCGCCGTTCGGGTTCCTTTTTCAAAACTATTATTTTTATTTGACGCTTTTTTTCTCGCCGCTTTTTTCTGCTGCCCGGGTAGCTGGTAGCTGGGCTGATTTTAAACGAATGGGAAGATAACCTATCTATTAGTTTTTTTTCAATCATTTTTCTTAAGACAAAGACTTCTTGAATTATTATATAGGTAGCTGATTTTATAATTTATTGAATTTTTTGGTAGGTAATCAAAGGTAACTTCTTGTATTATGAATTCAAGAAACTTGTATTATGAATTCAACCTTTGAAAATATCTATAACATCTTCAATATTCGGGCATCAATTGAATTAAATTAAAACAATTACTAAGTGTAGGTACTCCGCTCATTTATTCAAAATTATCATTATATTCCTAAACCAATAGTTTTTGGTCAGGATAAAATTACAAAATTCAATTTATTAAAATTTTATACTGAAGAAGAAATCATCGGTTTTGTTGATTTGTTTTCATTTAATATAAGTTTATTTGCTATTGAGATATACGAACATTATATTCTCGGAGTTCTAAGCACAAATAAATCCAGAATTTAGTCAAAAACTATATCCTAACAGTTACATTTTCTACAATGACAATATTTTTATATTTAGGTCACTTGTCAGTATTAAATACAAAGCCTAAAAATTAAATTAACTGTTCTGACAATATCTTTATATTGGCGTCACTTGTCAATATTTAATTAATAACCTGCCAGCCGTTTCAAACAATTATAATAACTTTATTTTGACAATACCTTTTCAATGGCGTCACTCGTCAGCATCAAATAAAAAATATGGCTTCCATTTGGAACGATATTCTATTAATTTTATTGGAATAACTTAATCATAATGTTTAAAGGTTACACCGCCAATGTGTCATTGAAGAATAAGAAAATTCTATTAAATTTGAACGAAAAATGGAACAGAACGACACAAAAAAATGAAAAGGTAACGATCGCAACTGGAAATCGAACCCAGGATCTCTTGTCTTGTAGGATACAGCACCTTAACCAACTCGGTCATTCGGACCTAGTCATTTTTGTCGATTTCATATCGAATTTAAAATATGAATTGTAAAAATGAATTGATCCCAATTTTCGTATTGTCGTTATTTTTCGATACGATACCATTGTCCCACCCCAGCCAAGAGCACTCCTGTCCCGGTGAGACCGGTACTTATTTGTTAGTTTGAAGTTATGGGGCACTTATTTGTTAGTTTGAATACGTGCTCTTAGATTGAAAAGGAGATTGGAGTTCAATCGACCGGTATATTTGGCAACCTAATAAGCCAATATTGAAATATAGGATGGGCAAGAATAAAATAATGGAATGAGTTTGGGTTTTTGCATCCCGTTTTTTCTCGCTCCTCACTTTCGATTTCTCGCGTTTATCTTCCTGCTTCCAGCTTCAAGCTTTTAGTTTCCAGCTTCGAGCTTCAAGCTTCCCCGTTTGGTTGTTGCTTCTCTCTGCTTCTTTTTAGCCAGATTGAACCTAATCTAACACGATTATTCACTAAAAACCGAAGAGATCGAAAAAACACGTCAAGCCGTGTTCGTAACCCGGCACTTCTCCTTTTTTTGGCAGAATTAAATAAATACTCCACCATCCATTTCAGACGATATCCTGATAATTAAATTAACTATTTTGCAACATTTTTGTACTGAGTTCACTAAAACTTGTCAGTAATAATTAAATAACCTGCTATCCATTTCAAACAATAAAATCAGAACCACCCTTTAATACTTTTTCTTTATATGAGCAAATGTTTCTGATTAAGTTCCTTTTTTCTAAATAACATATCAAAAATGCGCCCGATGCAAATTTTCTGCGATCAAGCATAATGTTTATCTTAATGCTTATAGTTTTTCTCACAAACTTAACAATACGTTATTTGGCCTGAAAATATCCATAAAGCCGGGTATTTTATTACATTACAAATTTTATTATTTCCATACGTCGTTTGTGTTTTTATATCCTTCATATTTGATTTGAATAAACGATCAGAAAACAGCAATTTCACCATAAACAAGATACCATTCCTTGAGGTATATCCCAATAAATCTATATTCATGAGTCTTTCCTGTATCATCATATCAAAGGCAAGGGTAATAAAATAGAAATAGTGGACATTCCGCTATTTGTGGAAATAAAGTGCCTCGCTGGGGGGAGGTGTTATGAAGCTACCCTGTCCCCTGTTCCCGAGCCCTAAGCCTAAATGTCACCTATGGGGTATTGCGGAACGGGCCTATGAATCACAGCGATGGTTATCGTAAGGGTAATACAGACATGTTATCGTGATTGTATCGACAGTTGTATTGTATTGGGTAATATTTGGAACTAGATTGAAATAAGGCAATCAGTTATAGCTTCATTGGAAAGTTGTCATAGGTTAGTGTTTTCAAATTCTGTTTCCCAAAGTATTACTGTGATTTTTGGATAAATTAAGTGAAACCTTTTCCTATTTTTACCAAATATGTGGCACAGGCGTTCTGGACACGTGTTATTCCTACCTGTTGACGCAACTATGTATATCTACATTCTTCCATCCAACCTACTTACCATACCTATCATACTTGACAATATGGGCCGATATTATTCACGTGTGACATTTTGAAACAATTACTCCGAGGAACAATCAGCCAGTCTATTGAAGTAACCCGTGCCGTTATATATAGATATCTCGGTCACTTTAATATCGATTCTTACGGAAATTTGTCCAGTGCTTAACCTCGTGATCCCTTGGTGTCGTAATATTGAACCTCAAAATGTGTTCACTTGTGTAAAATTATGGTAAGTCAGGTTTTTTCCTAGTGTCCACTCTTCACCAAGCAATTCCCATAGTTGTCATTTTCAAACCCAATAATTTTATTGATTACACCTATCTGTAAAGGAGATGCTAATTTGTTTCAACACCTACCTTTGTGCTTAAAGTTAAATTGAATGGTTGAATTTATTAAACAATTGAAAATGTTCTATATTTTTAGATTTTTATTATTATCGATTGAAATTATTTCGAAATCTTTCGCCGACTTTGGCTACGTCAAGAACGAGAATATTTTTTGAAGAATTGAAAAAAAATATCAACCACAAAATTAGTCTTGAAGAAGAAAAATGCCAACCATGCTTTACTACATTGTGAAGTGTGCACTATACTAGGGAGAAGTAAAAATGTTCATGTTAAAGGGGAGATTGTTTTTCTTTCATTTAAAATTTTCACCTTGTTACTTTCAGAAGCTTTCTACTCGGTAGGTCATTTACTAGGGGTTTAAAATACTTTATTTCGACGATGACTTGACAAGCTAACCAGGGCATTTTCTGATAGATATTTGAATGTGCATCTCAACCGATTAGTTATTTATTTATAGATAGATATGAGTCATTATGATATATCAGATCTTCCCCATCAATTCCAGCTCATACCATTAAAACTTTCATTCATCTGTTTCATTCTGCATCCAGATGAAAAGGCTTCCCGTGCCCGCCAATTCTGTAGTGGAGTGGACTTCCGGTAGCTGCGCGCGCACAGGCCTGACTTATTCCTACTTCCTTCCGGTGCAAGGGAGACGCCATATTGTTTGTAGCTACACACCGGGGGTGACTTCGCTGCATCCGCCGAAACGGGGCTGATGTTTTTGGAAAGCTTTCAATTAGGGTAAGGGTGTCATTACTCATTACTATTACATTTTATATGAAAACCTAAAGTTGAGTAATAGATAGAACAAACCAAATTTTATCGATATTTAGTCGTATCATAACATTCACTTGTTGCTTTTTCTACGTTTGTATTTTTATTGATTTATTAAGTATGGTATCAAATTTTTATATATTTATTTATTTTATTTGCATTTCATATATAAACACATATATTTTTTATTTGCATTTATTATAAAACGACTCAAGTGAAGGCGGCTTGTAACACAGTGAAAATACGTGTTTTGTTTGGATAATAAATATTAAAACGTTTGTACGTATAAAAAAAATCCCACCCCTGTGTATAGCTATTAGGGTTAGAATTCATTTTGATAAAAATATTACCAAATCAAAAATTGGAAAATTTATGTGGATACCTCGTACGCACTATTATGACTGCATGAAAAATTAAAGATTAAAAAAATAAATAAAAATCGAAATAACGCGTTTCAAAAAATTCATCAAATTTTGAAGTCAATTTTCAAGCTCCGTGAAGTTTTATTAAAGTTCTGTTATTATATCATTATTACACATTTATTATCATAAAACTGAAATAATTACAGAACTTGAAAATTAAATTTAAACTTACAGAATCATTGATTTTTTTTAAATAACCCGTCAGTAATATTAAAAAAAAAATAATCGAAAAATATTATTTAGTTTGAACAAATTATGAAAATCAAAACAAAACAATTCGATCAATATATCATAAGTTTTCACCTTAAAATACCTTCTTAAAATTTATACGAAAATGTAGGTATTTATTTTTAAACTGAAAGTGTTTTGTTGCTTGTTTCATCAATTTGTTAGATATCGGAAATTTTAAGTATCCAAGGAATAACACCGGCAGTGAAAAAAATCTTTTAATAAAAATATACTGATTCCATTGATACCCCACCATTGACTAGTTCCAGTGAACGCATGGTAGCATGGCGGATAATGGTCCCAGGCACATCAGTAGATGTACGCAGTCATTGTCCAAATCAATTCGTTGCTAGTTGTATTATATTTTAATGCATAGGGGAGGATTGCTCGTAGGTATCTCAAGTACCTGCAGGACAGTGGTCGCAAACTGCGGCTCTCGAAGAATGACGTGCTGAAAATAATCTATATTTTGCTAATTATTTATAATGTTTATAAATATTTCAAAACATTCTTGTGATAGCAATACGCTATCCATTAAGGACTTAGGGGTAGTCTTTGATCCCAAACTAACATTTTCAGACCATATATTGCAATTAATAACATCATGCTACAAGCTTCTAGGGTTTGTCATAAGATCATGCAAACAGTTTACAAATCCTGAAGCAATGATGGCTATGTATAATTGCATTATAAGATCTAAAATTCAGTACGCCTCTGCTGTATGGGCCCCATACCAGAAAAAATACATCGAAAAATTGGATCAGATCCAAAAAAAGTTTCTGAGATACCTGTATATGAGAATGCATGGAGAGTACCCGCAATTCATGCATCATGAAGATCTGCTCACAGAAACGCATTGCCAAAGTCTCCATTCCAGGAGGAGTGGGGCCCTTGCAGTAACGGCGTACAAAATAATAAATAATTTAATAGATAGCTCATGCCTCCTGGAATGCTACAAGTTGTTTGTGCCAAACAACTACAGTCAGGGACGGTACCATGAACTTCTATGTTTACCACATAGCAGAATGGACGTACTGTCTCGGCATAGCATGACACGAGGTATGGTGCTATTAAACAACGCTTCCAAAACTATTGATATATTTAACTGTAGCCTCGAAGAATTTAAGAGGTATTTAAGCGCGACAGATTACCCGCTATATGTATAAATCTTCTTTCTACTATTCTATTTCTACTATTTATCTATAAATGTGTAGTTTGTATCACATGTGTATTGTAAATGGACACACAGTCTGTAATACACAAAAACAAAAACAAAAAAATACTGTTTTCGTCTGTAAGGAGGCGCTGTTTTTCATCTATCCTGATTTATTTATTAACGCCCTCTTTTGGGGCTTTTACAGAAGAATAGTAAGAAATATACAATGTTTATTGTACATAATTGAACTGCCTTAGTAACAATGTTTTATATTTGTTTAAAGATAAATTGTAGATGTCCACTGACTTGATATAATTATTTACCTCCTTAAGTATTCTGGGCAAAGAAGAATACATATGGTATTAGTCCCAGAATTTCTGCACTGAAATAAATACCGACTTCTGGTATTACGTTGTGGTATTATCTTTTGGTAGACGTTAGGAATTTAACATTTCTTTACTGTCGAAAATATTTTTCAAGGCATTGTAAATACTGCTTGGATCGTTTAGTTATTTAACTCCTAATCACGGTACCGCCGCCCCGGGAAATATTTATCGGATAACCAAAACCTCTGCCTTTAAGCCTTAGGTCACCTCAAGTGGTTCGCTACATTTGGTGACCTGGCCGGAGTGCTCGGGTTCATGGTATGGGGTTTATCCAGGTCTTATCCTTTCCTAAGATGACGTAGGCCCTAAGAGAAAATATTTTCCTCAGAGCCTCCTGTGTGGAGCCAATGTAAATACAAAATTAAATGTACTTCTCTAATGTTTGCACGTCAGACATTTTTTATTGATGTTTTTAATAATCGTTATAAGTGTTCAAAAGAACTTACTTGATTGGTAACAATAACGTCAGTTATATAAAGAAATAATTTTATTTAATAAAACGTAATAATATTTTTCATAAAACTTCAAAACATTTTCTTTTTTTTTCCCATCAATAATTAAGAAAATTATGAGGTGTGACACACAATATAAAGTTTTATTCAGTACACATATTTTTAATAGACTTCTAAAAACAGGGTTCTTGTAAAGAAATTTGTCTCTCAAAAGAAATATTAATAGTACTTGCTGACGTAATGGCTCTCTTGCTAATGAGTTTGCCGATCACTACCGCAGGATACTGTTCTGTATGATTCAATCATAAAATGAGAAGAAATAACGCAGTACTTTTGATGGCGACAAAATTACTGTTTTCCTGAACTACAGTGATGAAGTCGTAAAGATAATTTAAAAGTGCGCAACGAACATTTACTTGCAAAAAAATGTGAATGTCTAACACGCATATTTTCGATAAGTGAATCGATAGATGGCAACTACTGTCGTAGTTGTAAAATTGAGTACCAAACTTCTGCGACGGGATGGATGTGACGCTGAAGTCTATTTTCCTACCAATTTTTTAATACAATTATCCACAAATTCTTTAACAATATTAATCAACAAGATTAAGAATTATCGACTAAAACCAGCTAAAACCAAGTGCGTATTACTTGAAAATCTTCTAAGAGCGTAAGCATTGTAATGTAGTCGTCGATCCTTAGTATACACCCGCATAATATTTATTGTAAAAATTCATTAAAGTTCGATATAAGAAGGTTATGAAATGAGGAGCATTATTGTCATATCTCCTAGCCTTGTTACATTGGTGCACTAGAGTTTGGTTAGGGCAAGAATTCAGAATTAATTTGTATGAGGTACACAAGTACTGAAGTGAGGTGTTACATCTACCTCAAATGACGTGCTGCGGTGTCCCACCTCAATTAGGAAAGGTGTGAGGTGTAAAAGAGCCAAAAAGATCTAAATTCTTACACAGCCAAAGAATATCATCATTGGAGGAAGGAGAATAGAAAAAAATTCGAATGCAGTTTACACGCGGTAGAAGCAAAACTTAACCATAACAATCTCAACCAATACTGGAAAAGTGAGGTCATAATCAAAGCGACCAATGAGCGCAGACCTCACGTAATTTCAGTTTCATATCTCAACCAATAGGAGAGCCTTTAAAAGTAACATCATTATCAACGCGGCCGATGAGCGCAGTTGATGCGTCGCAGGTGCAGTAATCGTCATTTCTGTTTCATCTGAAATCCAAATCACAGCCGTGCTATTGAAATTTCACTTCAAAAAAATCTCCGAAAAATTGATATCCAGATTACGACTCTAATACAAAAATGTCATAAATACGAAATATAATAATGTAGTGCCAATATCTATCCAACTATTAATCACCTCAAAACGTTTTTGTAGTTGAAAAAAATATACGTATTAATACAAATCTTTTTGTAGTAACAGAATGAAGACGAGTTAGAATAAATATATTTTGCGTGGTGGCGGAATACATACGTTTTTATATGGTACATTCGTAGTACTTACATCTAGTTTAAGGTACTTCACACTACGATGCACGCATTTAAAAATATAACTTGTGTACAAAAAATACGCCTACCTATCAACTATAGATCGAAACCACTTTATGAAAATATTTATTTATCTACCTCAGCGCGGATATTTGCCACTATCCAGTGTCCTGCGTTGTGTAGTGAGGGTAGATCCCACCCCTCAGTCCTCAATCACGGGCCAGTGCAGATCGGTGTTGGAATGACACGTTGTCAAATGCAAGAGTTGCAGCGAATATCTATCAAGTGGCCAGTCCTGTGTAATGAATATTACTGCTTTGTATTATGATACTATGATGAAGGTATTCGCTGGTATGTTTGGTATTTGGTAAATAATCCCTAAATTGGTAGGTACAAATATAATCAAAAATATTCTCTCTATTAGTACTTTCGTAACACAAATCAAAAATTTACGAAGGTGGGTAATAATTGAGTCGTAAAAATATTTCGTAATAAAAAAGTCAAGTTTTAATACTAAAAATCCGTGGAAAATGTGATTTAATACTAAAAAATCTACATAACTTTTTTTTAAAACTGAGTACCGCACAAGTGTTCCAATTGCTCCCAACCGTCTGGAGCCAATGAGACTTTATATAGATATCCCCAATTGGAGTATATTATGAAGAAGAATATACTGGGATGAGGAAGTTCCTGGCTAGTGAGATCTGGTCATCAAACACGGCTAAAGCCGTTTCAAGCAACTTCTCAAGTGGTGGTCTTCCACCAGCGCGATACTGATGATACACGAATTACTAGACAAATATTAACATTTTATATACATACATCTCTTTGCAACTATAGTTTGCATTCTCCAATACAGCGTTTACATAGTCTTGGTAACAAATATTTAAACAATATGGTTGTATTTCATAATAAATTAAGTTTGTCAAACTTCAAAGGACGTATGTGCCAACTGTTTCTTCCTATTTCATAAACTATCTTCAAAGGACGTATGTGCCAACTGTTTCTTTCTATTTCATAAACTATCTTTATCTCTATTTTTTCTTAACTTATATTCTACGTTACCTACTTTGTGTCAACTTTTATATTTTACCGTACCTATATTTTGTTTCTTATATTTTATGTTATTTCCTGTATTTTGTCAACAACATACTGCACTACATGTAAAAGCCCTACGGGCGTTTAAATAAATAAATATGTCAATCTTTAACGTGCCGCTATGTAAATATACTATAATATATTATTTACAAATTATTCAAATATTTTTTATTGTATACGCCGTGATTTGAACCCGCAATCTCCGGAATCGTAACCAAAGATCGAATCAGCTCAACTATATAAATAGTTATAGTCAGCAGACATTAGAAGGTACTCATTCATTCAAACAAATCCATTATATTTATGTCACCGAGGATTAAATCAATTTCTATTCGCCTCATCGCCGCTGACTTTGTGCAGACTCACCCCCGCCCCCTCATGGCACCACCACCCTGGTAGCTACGGGTGAATTGCAAGTGCTGGGGGTGGGGTATATTCTGACACTGATCTTAGTCACTACTTAACTAAATTAAGAAATATACCAACAGGGTTATCAAAACTACCAATTATTTATACAGTTTTATTTATACTTTACGTACTACAAGTTTTATTAAGTAAATGTGATACAGCGCAGGAAAAGCTTTATAATATTTAATAAACTTCTTTATGTAGGCAATTATACCAAAACTTATTAAAAGAATCATTTTTAATTTACTTTTGGATTAAATTAATGAGTGAAACCTCAAATTGTAATATTTAATCATTGAAAGCAAATAAGCAACGAATATTTGAAATAGAAAAATTAGAAAATGATATGGTCGCATCTAAAAATTGAACCCAGGGCCTCAGTCTTGCCTGGAATCTGGTGAAGAGCACCTTTTCCTGGTTTTTCTGTTACCAATTTTCGTTTAAGGGATGATAATATTGTCTTCAATGATTAATTATTTAAATATATGTTCAGAATATACAGGGTGTTAAGGGACGCACTTGACTTACTTTAACCAGGGATTCCTGAACATATTTGGAGTAAAAAATGCAAATGAAATTTTGGTCCGTCACTGGTCACTCAGCCGAGTACCTAACCAACCCCTCACCCTACCTCCAACCGTCTAACCTCGACAATTTTTTATGTTTTTGTAGAAAAAAAATGTCACCGGAGACTAAAATTTCATTTACATTTTTTACTCCAAATAACGTCAGGAATCAATGTTAAAGTAAGTCAAATAGGTATCTTAACATGTAAATTTTTCAATTACATTGTATATTACATAAATAATGCAATAATTAAATGAAATAACTAATTTATTTACACCACTATTTAAAATAAATAATCAACATGTTTCAAAACCAATGGGTTATCATCAGGATACAATAAGGATACAAATAAATCAATACCGAGTACGAGAAAATAAATATAAATAATCACAGTCAAAGTAAATTAGATACCTATGTATTAAAAAAAAGACAAAATATTAATTTTAAATTTAGGTACGTTTACTAAGAACATTGAGAATGCTCTTGGTATTTATGTAAAATGCTTATTTCTTTGTTTGTTAAGACATGCACAGTATATTATGACACAAGTGATGAGGTATATTAATTTTTTTTTTTACATGAACTCCACACAGGAGGCTCTGAGGAAAATAATTTCCCACAGGGCTATATCATATTTGGGGATGCTGTGTGGAGGGTTTTTTTAAGGAAAGGAAGGGGGAAAGAGTTCTGGGAAAGAAAGGGGTTTAAGGGGTGGGTAGGAATTTGGGGTTCAGTGTATCCTGGTCAATGGTCATTCACCTTCGAGACCTAGACAAACTTCACCCCATGAACCCGGGCACCCCTGCTAAATCACCAAACGTAGTGAACCATTTGGGGTGACCTATGGCAGAGGTGTTGGTTATCCAATAAAGGTTCCCGTGGCGGCGGTACCCATTCCCGCCTCCCAAATTGAAAATTAATTAATTAATTTATTATACAGTTAAGATACCTATTGCGTAAGTCCAAAGGATATCATAAGGTAATTTTGCCTGTTATGAGAACGGTTCTTAAATCTTAACCAACGCATCGAGTAGGAATATTAAAAAGAAAGAAAGTGTGGAGAGATAAAGAGAAATTTTGATAGCAAGAATTATACGCTCATGAGATGTAATTAATCAATATGTATTATTAAAGAAAGACCAAAAAAACGTGCTGCCCGCAAAAACTCAGAAACGAGTACCGGTACAATCAAGGGAGTTATATGGTGTGGTAGACCTCTACCCCCCCCCCCCCCTATCTAGGATGAGGGGTCCCGTTTTTACCTAAAGGGCGTGCTTTTAAAGTTTCACTCTCTAGAAAGTATGTCGGTATTATGGATTATGTCGGTGAGTCTAAAAGTTTCGAGAACGTTCTGGATTGTTCGCTAACTCTTGAAGGAACATTCCAGAACACTTTCGAATGTTGTCCTAAGCGAAGCCGGGTACCCCAGCTAGTGGTTAATAAAGGTTTAATGAAAAATTAAGTGTAAATAATATCACGCTAAGAAATTTTATAAATTAGTTTAATGTAAGCAAGGAATGATGAAAAATGTTTAAGTGTATGTAATTAAAATAAAAAGTCTAAGTGTGTTAAATATAGTTAATGAAAATTGATACAGTTAAATGCATCTAACATTGTTGAATTCGATTTGTATGTCAAAAATGTTATTATATGTTGAAGTTATAGAAGTATTTATATAAAAAATATATTTATTTAATTATCCCAGTGCAAAAATATGTTTCATAAGCGTTCATAACCTTGATTCACTTAGCCTGCGAATGGCAGACACGGGATAAATTTAATAAATAACACGATGACGTCTCTCATCTCATCCGTTCACAGCCCACACGGTGAGCACGAGCAGAGAGCGATATGGGCTTAGAGCATGGGGCATTGAGCATGGAGCATCGAGCATCGCTGTAACGTGGGGTTGGATATGTCGGGGTTGAAGAAAAGGGTGTGTTCCAAAATATAAACGGGCAAGTGGCGAGTCACGGGGGTGACGTGAAATTCGTATAGATAATAAATTTAGATACATAAATTTTAAACGAATAGTTCACGAAATAAGATTTTTCAAGAATGATTTTAAAAATAGTAATAATGAGTTGTCTGAGAATTTATCCTTTGAATATCAATGCTTTATGAGTGGAGTATTTTTTTTCTATTTTACTTTTATTGTGAAGATTATCCAAAAAGCAAGCAATCAACACAACGTTATTTTCCTTTAGGAATAATTGTTCTAATTTTATATGTATTTAATTTGAAATTAAAATTATTGATTTAATGACTTGCTGTAATACTTGCTGTAATAATAATACTCATGTCATAAAAAACCGGTTTAAAGGGAGCCGGTGGTCTAGGCCCTGTAAATTCGACGAGTTTTTAGGATTTAAAAAAAAATTAAAACAGTGAACGCTATTCAAACTTTGTAGATACATTAAATCACTTTAATAGTATACAAAAATATTATTATTAAAACAAAATAAAAATTCAAAGTAGTTAAGGAACTGCGCTGAAGTTGCCCTCCTCATAAATATGGACCTTGGTGGTGGATCCAGTTTTGGCTCTTTCACTTTTCCGTAAACAAAAACAAAAAAAATGTCTGATCAGTATGAATGAGTAAAGTTATGTAAATTGACAAAATAGCGCGTTGTTGAAATTTACATACAGAAAACAAAATGTTTTTTCATTATATTTTTTATGTAAAAAATAAGAAGTTTAAAGTAAGAACTTTTTTTTAGTTCCTGCGATAAGTACTGATGTACGGAATAACATAGTAAAATTTAGGACGAATCGGCCAAGTAGTTTTTTTTTTGCCTCACACCATGCAGGAAAAAGTAGTTTTGAAATAATTTTTTTTTTATTTATTTATTTATTTATTGTATCTTTACATTGCAGGTAAAAATGTTTACAAAACAATTTGCAACCTCACTAGGACAAGCCTGTGTTGAGGTTAACAATTCTACAATTAACAAAATAACACAAAATTATACAGATATTGAAAGAACAATATTGTTGCATTTCTTACAGGTTGAGATTATTACTAAACTGCTGGCGCTAGGTAGTACATTCATGTAAACATGTAGACTTTTGTAGGGTGACCATTTTTTTGAGGACTGATTTAAAGTAAAAAATAAAAGTTTTTTTTTTTTTGTTTTAACGATGAAGTTGTAAATAATAAATATATGTATATAATATAATATGCTTTAAATTTGACAGAAGAATGCTAATACTAATTTGGCTTATTATTACTATAAACATAATCATTTAGCTAATAATTTAGAAAGGACAAAGTTGAAAAAATCAATTGGCAATCCTCGGCTAACATAAATAATTTGACAATCTTTTTAAAAGTGCTCAAGGAATTAGATGACTTGATATTTTCTGGAAGGCTGTTAAAAATGAGCGGAGCCTGATAAAAATAATTTCTTTGGCCAAAAGAAGTTTTAGTTTGAATTGCAACAAAGTTCAGACCAGAGCCAATTCTAGTAGTACGAATTTGCTGTGTTCTTTCTGCCATAAACCACTGGAGCGAATTCGGTCGAAAAATCGACCGTTTGTACCTACCCCTTGATTGATGTCGGTCGATTTTTCGACCGATTTTTCTATCACTCGTAAAACATTTATTGTAATTATTTAAAACATTTCCATGGCCAGCCGTTTGATTTCTCGAATAGTTAATATAATATTCTTTTAGTCTATGACCTTATCGGTTACCTTATGGTTGTCTTTGAAGTAATAACAGCAAGTTTTCGCGGCTTTTTAAGAGCGTCCTGTCAAAAATCAACATAAAACTTTTGAACATTCTGACGTATTTTGCTCTCGACTTAAAATGCCGTTAGGAATTGATTTTTTGAGTTTTTAACGCAAAAATATATATCAGTGTAATCGTGAATGAATTATCTATCTTTGAAATGTGTTTTCAATTCGTTTGTTCATGATATATTGTTTCTGTGGTAGTTTTTAGTAACAAGCGTCAACTGAAAACGTCCATCAGTTTTTGATTTACAATAATATCCATAATTACTGCACTTTCGCTTTTGAAATGCAGTTATTTAATCAGAGTGATTCATAACTAAGAGATAAATATAAGTTTTATTTGAATTGGTTCGTTATTAATCCAGATATCAGCTATCCAATTATGAATGTCCTATGTCAAAAATTCGACATTTTTTATGATGTAAATTCGTCTAAAGCTCCCGCCACACAATGATTTTAACAGTTATTTCGTTAAACACTTAATTAATTTATTTACTTTAACCAAATGTGTGCACAAACAGTAATTGTTCAGGGAAAAGGAGCACTCCACGATCCAGGATTAATTTTTTTTAAATTTTATAATATTAATCTGCAGTATTTAAAAAAGTTTTAACATTAAAATACATGAAGTGTTTTCAATTTGAAATATGTAGAGTGGAAGTGAAATATGAAATGAGAGGTAGAGGTGGGGTACCAGCTGCAGAAGCAGTAATTTCTGGTGCCGGACTATGTGGACGTGGGCGTCAACGCAGAGCTGCTTTTGCAGCTCGGCCCGGAGTGTAAGTATTTTTTAATGTTTTTTTATGAAAGTACTTTGCTACGGCTGTGGAGATATTGAACTCATTATATATTTTTTATTTATTTTAACAGTGACCCTGGTGAGGGAGGATCGCGCCAAGGCCTTTAAAGCCGTTAGGTCTCTGCCTGCTTCCTTCCATTTTGCTCCCCACCGCACCTCCAAGAAAAAATAAACAAAAGTAAGTTATCGTATCTAGATGCATGATACAATATTATGTTTCACGCGTGAATGAGAAAGATTCATATAATTTATGTAAATGTTTTCAGAAATCCATCTCCGAAGAGAATAGCTTGTCACTTTTCACAAGGGACACCTTCAACATTACCACCACCTGTTTCACCACCGTTGCTGTCCACTCCCGTACAGACCCAAGCAACGGCTCCCTATGCACCGATTCCGCCTGCTGCACCTTTCCAGGCAGCATCTCGGGAACCGTTACCTGGGACATCGTGGGGTGGGGAACTCCAGTGTGGAGAACTCTTCTCTCCGGAGGCCGGCTACAACAGCGTGCTGTGGGTGGACGTGCCTTTCTACCAAGAATTGTCTGCGTTTGGGAACAGTGAGTTTATTTTTTGAAATGTTATACCAGGGGCTCTTCTAGCATAGTGAAATCCATAACTTTACAATATCGGATAGATAGGCGTAACTTCCAATGGTTGAATATTAATATACCTAGCACAGTTTCACTGTTGGTATATTGGCAGGGAATAAGCGTAGAACTTAAACTTTCCACGTAAAAAACATACATTATGTACTGTAATCTGAAACGATACAATGTACCTACATTCTATGCAAGCAAATATGTAGTTGCTAACGTAGAAAGTCTGAAATTTGACCTTGTTTTTGGCCAATTTTTGTGCGATAGTAAGATCAGGTGGATATTGTAGAATGAGACACGCCGAACTCTTTCGCTAAATAAGTTAAGTACCCTTTACACACAGAGTTCGGAGCGGGACGTGCCCCGCGCCACTTCAGGCCGCCGCACAAAAAAGTAAAGACCGAAAGTAAGATAACGGTTTACAGCGCAGTTCACTGTGAGACTTTTATGCATGGCGGCCTGAAGTGGCGCGGGGCACGCCCCGCTCCGAACTCTGTGTGTAAAGGGTACTATTCATTGGATTCACCGTCTTCTAAACGGTTTAATACAGCACTTTTTTCTTCAATTGAAAAAACACTTTCACTTCACGGAAATCATTGTGTCGAGCTTTCTAGTCACAAGCGAGGCGCGGGGCGGTGAGGTATTGGTGCGTGGGTTTTGTAAACAAAACACTGCATGTCATTCTAACCTGACGAATTGTCATTAAAATGGGTTGCTTAAAACGGAGTCATACTAAACGTATACGTTTTCCTACTAAAAGCTATGAAACCTAACTTGAGTTTACATTATCGTCGCTTAAAACGGTAGGCAGTTATATGCAAAGTCATTATATCCGAATTCTACTGTAAATTTGTGTTTTCTATTATTTCAGAGTCAGACATGGGCAGAACCAGCAACGTGGACGAGGCAGCTCTCTATCAAGAAGAGTCAGTACCGGGAAACGTGAGTTATTAAACTATCTAACTTACTTCACGCCATTTCTCAGAGAGGACGAACCGCCAGACAACTTGGTCTTGGCACACACACTCTTTTCGTTCATAACCATTTCTTTTATTTTTTCCACGATTTCATCATCTTCAATCTTAAAATTTTAAAATTCCCGTTACTTTTTTAACAAACCTCGTATTTGATTAACTTGATCGTACCAAGAGTTAATTATTTTGAAACGTTTTACCAGAGGCAGTAGGTAATCGTAATACAGACACTTTAAAATTAATTTGGGTTTTCTGTTGTTTCAGAAATGGACAGAACGAGCGACGTGGACGACGAGGCAAGCGACGTCGACCACCAAGAGGGCGTTGAGGATGCCTTGTGCATGCCACCGATACCTTATAATAATATTAACAACGTTTCACCTATTCCACTAACGGCCATAGACTTTAGTAGACAAGACCAGTTAGATTGTGAGGCAATGTGTTCGATTCTGCCGCCTGATGGTTACTCTTTCGATTGGTCCAGCGAGGTCTCACGTTTTACTGGTATAAGGGAGACTTTCACAGGTACACAGATGCCAGGACCAACCTTCAATACCGACGAAATGGGCAAACCTGTGGATGCCTTTTTAAAAATCTTCAACGCAGATTTCGTTGAACTAATCGCGAGAGAGACCAACGGGTATGCAGATCAATGCATTGCAAAAAACAATTTCAGCGCCATGCGCGTACCAATAAACGGGCTCCCACGAATAAAGAGGAAGTGTACGTATTCTTGGCAATTTAAATGCATCAAGGTATTTGTCCCCTTCCCGTTGAAAAAGGCTACTTCTTTTCAAAAACAATCACCGCCATGCCTTATTTCAGCCAAGCCATGGATTATAATCGTTTTCTTCTAATGACATAACGGAAGACATGACAGAAGACATGACGGAAGACATGACGAAAGACATGACACGGGCCAACTTTTCGGGCGGTCACGATATCTGCCCAGTTGGGGCCACTGCAAAGATAGTATACGACCTGGCCAGCCCTCTGTTTAACAAGGGGTATACGCTAATAATGGACAATTTTTATAATAGTCCATTATTAGCGCGATGCCTCAAAAGAAATGGGATGGACTGCATGGGCACATTGCGGTTAAACCGAGAATTTGTGCCCTCTGCATTGAAGCCCAATGTCCGAAAATCACTGAGGGAAGGTGAGATGGGGTACTCGAACCGCGGGGACATCAATATTTTGGTTTGGGTGGACAAAAACGTGATAAGTATGTTGTCTACCTACCATTCGGCAGAAATCGGGTCAGCTCAAAAATTTGGTACCACTAAATACAAACACGAGCGTGTACTTGACTATAACAGATTAATGGGGGGAGTTGACCGAAAAGATCAGCTTTTGGCAGGCTTCCCCATTGAACGACAGCGAAACCTGGTCTGGTACAAGAAACTTTTCAGGAGACTACTAAATGTTTCGGTGCAGAATGCGTATATAATGTACAGCTCAAAGCTCCACAAGGAAAATAAACGCATTTTGCACCGAAACTTCAGGAGTGAGGTTGCGGAGGATCTCCTCCAGCTGTTCTGTCGTAGTCGAATTGATACGACTGTAAGGACCATTAGCCTAATAGCTGAAGGAAAGGCTCTGCGACCTATCCTGAAAGGCAACCACTTCGTGGTCCGTAGTGGGAAAAAAGTGAAATGTGCGTGGTGCAATTTAAATAACATTTTTAAAAGGACCCTCACAAAGTGTGATGTGTGTGATGTGGCTTTATGCTATGATTGCATGAAGCCATATCACACTACAGTATTGAATTGCTGAGGGTTTTATTTAATTTCAATTTTTTTCTTTTCTTGTTTTTTAGTTGTGAAATTCTAATTAATAAATTTAATTAACTTTGTTTGAACATTAAGACCCTTCTTTCCGCATACTCACACCTCATGTTAAGTTGTCCTCAAAGGTTCGACTTTCGCTTCTATCTGATAAGGTTCGGTGGACATTTAATACGTATATTTCAATTCTGATCATTGAAATGTGCGTGTTAAAAAATGCACAGGTATTCTCATTTTTCCCTGTTTATTGTACCCATTAAATAATAACTTGTTTTATTTTTATGTCTTAATTATATTTTGCGAAATTGAGTGATCTGGAAGTATGTTGCCTGTTGTATGCTGATGATGCGGTGCTGATTTCTAACAGTATGGAAGATCTACAGTCGTTCGTGTCTAGGATGAACGAAGTATGTGTGAAGAATGAGTTAATGATGAATGTAAGTAAGTCTAAAGTGATGGTATTTGAAAGAGAGAGTACGAAAACAATGTGCCACATAGTTGTGAATGACGAATACTTGGAGCAGGTGGATGAGTTTGTATATTTGGGAAGTATGTTTACGAGAGATGGAAAGACTGATAGAGATATCGAAAGACGGGTAAATACCGGTAACTCCATTAATGGAGGACTGAACGCCGTAGGCGCCAACAAAAATCTGTCAAAATAAGCGAAGCTAGCCGTCCATAATGGAGTGCTGGTACCTACCCTGATGTATGGCAGTGAGGCATGGAACTGGCAGAGAAAGGATGAAAGTAGACTGAATGCTGTAGAAATGAGATCCCTGAGACGTATGTGTGGTAAAACCATGTATGGTTTTACCACACATACGTCACACATAAATGTGGAGATCCGCAAAGAATGCAAGGCTGATGTAAGCGTTATGTGTAAGATTAAGAAAGGGACGCTCAGATGGTTTGGGCATGTAGAGCGAATGAATGAGGAAAGGAGTATAAGGAGAATATGTGACGCAAATGTGAATGGTAGACGAAGTCGGGGACGCCCGAGGAAGACATGGCACGACCAAGTGAATCAGATACTTGAATCGGGCGATGTGAAGAGTCAGAATAATAGAAGAGCATGTATGAGACGATGTATGAATGTGAACGAAGCAAGGAGTGTGTGCCAAGATCGAGTTGTTTGGCGGTCTGTCCTCTCTGCCTACCCCTGCGGGGAAACGGCGTGATGGTTAGTTAGTTAGTTAATTATATTTTGTCAATTGTTCTGTAAAGAGGCTTTTTCAGATCTAGTCACTAAACATAACTAAGTCATTTCAAGCAATGTTCAATTCTGAATGGTGGTCTCACCAGGGCGATACTGAGAGTATCACTCTAGAGCGAGGCACAATGATATTATGTATTGATTTACTTTAATTATGAGAAAAACCAATATAAATTGAATACATTTTTATTATGACGAAGGGTGTAAACAATGTTTCAATCAATATACTGTTTTTCCAATGTAACTATGCAACTCTAATATTAATTTAATTTGTAAAAGCCTATTAGGGCTTAAATAAATAAATAAATCATTAATTTGTTACATCAATTATTTTCCTCCCCATTTTTTTCGATATCCAGCTTTTAGAAATAAAATAATAATTATGGTTTTATTTTGCCAAAAGACACTCCTACAAAAGGTTTGATATATACGGTTTTATCATCATCATCATTTTACGTGGTCATGAGAGACCCTGTGTGCATTGACCATTATGTCGCTTGTCAGTGACATTTTTGTCGAAAATTGACAAATGGCGACACGATTTCATCAACTTTCAAACTATCACGCTGAAATATTGGCAATGTGTATATCTATGATATATGTTTTATTTTAAACCTTGTTTCTTGTTTTATCACGTAATATAAAAACAAGGATAAACATTTCTAGTTCTAAATCACAATCGTTCAAAAAGAAGCACCATGATTTTAATATTGTGAAAAAGGTAATCTGTATAATTCATCAAATGATTCAAATAAACCAAACACGGCAATTATTCTCATGGTCAATTGTAGGCAATTGATGTATCTTCCTAATGTAATGCCAGTTTTTTGTGTTAAATTTATTAAATAGTATAATTTAGTGAATTCAATTTTGACATCGTCACGCACTAAAATTCTAAAATAATTTTCGAAGTAAACTTTTAATCAGACATTAGCATGTAAAAAAATCGTTTTCTGAGTTTATTTTTGCATCTGTGGTTATCGAACAGGCCATAGAGAACATAGAAACGTAGAAAATATTCAAAATAGATATTTAAAACTGCCACTGGCGGCGATTTCAAATCACTACAACACAAATTTTGCGCATTTATAAAGTTAAAGATTTTTTAATTATTTATCTATCAATTCTAAAAATATAAGAAAATTAGTAAAATATAGGTAAATTCATTGGCTATGTAGAACTGTAATCAGTTTTTATGTCTCCATATGAAAATTCGGAGGTATGATTTTTTTAATGTGGGCGGAAAATTTTCAAAATCGTCACAAAAAAACAGCGAGCAATCGGAGGGAAAAATGTTTTATCGCGCGATCGCTCCAGTGGTTAATATTATTAAAAAATCTACAAAGCGTTTGTGTAATATATAACTGTTTTACATTCATGACATTGCATTCCTTGTAAAGTAAATGAGTTGGATATCTAAATTTTTTCTTGAACATAACTTTAAGAATCAATTTTTGGGCAATATTAAGTGGTTCTAAGTAGGTCTTTTGGCAGGATCCCCAGCACACTATATTATAAGAAAGCATAGACTGGATTATTGCAAAATAAACCGTTTTCAATTTTTCTTTGTCTAGTATATGTCTGAGTTCTTTGAAGATATAGGTAAGTCTCCTTGTGGTATTTACCAACATATTGATATGATCGTTCCATCTCAAAAATTTATCTATTATTACACCAAGGTATTTAATGTTAACTACATTTTCTAAAGGATTGCAGTTACAGGTTTGCGAGCAACTGTGTATGATCAAATTATGAGTGGCAGGAGGCTGACTTTTGCATGAAATGCTAAAAGTGATATATTTTGTTTTTTGTTTGTTCAAAGTTAAAATATTATCATTTAACCAATTATTTACCACTCTTAAACCTGTATTACATTTGTCAAAAGTTTCATCCCAAGTTTTACCCTCAAATAAATGAATTTGAAGTTTCGCCCGGCCCTTTTACCTGCTTCTGCGCTGAACTTTAAATGTCGTCAATTACAAAATTTTTACGGTATATCGAAATTTTTTTTTTAATTCTAGACCACCGGCTCCCCTTAATTAAAAGCGTTTTTTAAAGTTCTGCTATGTAATTATTATTAAGCGTGACAGGTATTTTGCCTTATGAAGGCATTATCAAATTAAAAATAATTTCACAGCAGAACTTGTTTACAAATAACTTGTTTAACAATAATATTATCGATTATAAATTAAAAACTTTTATTTTAAACATAACTATTGCATTTTCAACTATGGTGGAATGAAAACCGCGGTGTTTTCAAATAACGTATACTTTTTCGGTTCCAAGCCAACGAGAGAAGTTATTTCACAACTTGAACGTAAGTCAACTGACGAATTTAACTGTAAATTACATTATTTTTATGCCACCATGACCTTCAATTTATCCAATAATTGAACAAGTAAAAAGGAAAATTAAAAAAAAAAATGATCAAATCAAACACAAAAGACATTTTTAAAAAAAAATTATACGCGTTGGTATGTTGTAAAAAACATAGTTACCTATATATTTCACTTAAAACATTCCAAAACCATGAACACAAGTTTTTCTGCAAACAAACCTGACTGCAAAATGAAACCACCGAGTGCATTTTCCGTGCGGATGACCGTGCCACTAACACGGCCAGCCGGAGCGATGCATCACCGATTTTCGACAAATTTCAGCAACTGTTTCACGGTAAATTAAGAGTCACCGTACCTACCCATACTCGGGATATTTGCATTACCAATGTGCTGATCATTATTATTAATTTACGTTAGTTTTATGCACGAAAAACCTAACACAAAATATCGTTAAAATAGATATATGCGTGGTTCATCGATAATAATATATAATAAATAGCTTTTAGATAGTTAAATGAATACCGTCATTTTATCTGCTAATAATAATATTAAAGTTTTTTACTTTCAGGTGAACAGAACGGTGAGTGCAAAACATAACAGCACACATCTATAAAATTACGTAAAAGGACATAAATTTTAATTAAAGATTTTAAAAAAAATGGTAGAACGTATTTAGTACTTGTACTACTGGGTAACGGCCTGGACGAGAGTGTTTTCCAATCTCCGGTTAATCTGTGGCGCATCAAAGCAGCAAAACCATGCACCTCTCCCTCTGCAAACATCTGCGAGGCGCTGCAACGCCAAGGGAGGCCGAACAGCGCCCTGTGTGCATGATTATACTATACTCGAAGTGTGTTCATGATGCCTTGTGTGTACTTTGTCCGTATTTTGCTAGTGTAAAAGCTCATGCAGTTTAACTAGAATAGTTGCTTCTTTTATAGATCTCATTAACCAAAGCCTAATCTCTTATAAGAGGACCACGCGTAATGCATTTTCCGAATACTTATTTACATACAAGGTTAAAAATTCTAATTCAACTAAAATAAACTATAAAGATATAAGGGAACTTTAACTGCCTAATAAGAAGAATTTTCCGTTTTAGGATAGTCAAATTGATAAGTTCTTATTTATTAATTTAATAAATAAAAAAATAATAAATTTATTTCATATGCATTGTTTTTTTATTATACAGTACTAGGCCAAAAAATACATCCAATATCACGACGTTAGAATTATTTATATTTATGATTAAATGAAAGTCATTTAAAAATATTGCATCAACTTTTTTTTAAACGAGAACACATGAAGGTATGATTTTATGTTTTCACAGCCAAAAGTATTTTTGTTATATATTTTTGGGGTGTTTTGCCGTGTTGCGCTACCTCCTTCTTTAGCCAACGTTTCGGCTCATCTACCCTGATGATGGACACTGTAACGCTGCCGAAACGTTGGCTGAAGAAGGAAGTAGCGCAACATGGCATAACACCCCAAAAATATATTAAAAAAATTAAAATTAAAAGAGATCACATGAATAAACAAATTGAAAAAACATGTAAAAGGGTTGTAGGAGTTCATTAATATTTAATTTTTAAATTATTCTTTTTCTGTTTTCGATAAATGTTCCTGTTTTATTCATTTATTTTCTTTTTATTATTATTTACATTATTTTATTACTTCCTTACCAAAAACAAGAGCTGTTTCTGTTTATTGTGAGGAAAGGCTGTATTTATATAATTGTATTTATATAATATTGTATTTATATCATAATCTTTTACACCTAAGAGACCCAGAGGAAAATCATTTCCTTCAAGGCTTGTGTTATCTTTGAGGATGCTGGAAAGAGGGTCCTTTTAAGGAAAGGAAGGAGAGGAAGATTTGGGAAGGAAAAAGGTATGAGTTTGGGTAGGAATCTGGGGGTCAATGTGTCACAGTAGGCAGTCGCAAGACCTAGACAATATTCACCCCCCCATGAACCCGGGCATCCTTTCTAAGGATGGGTTGTTTCAAAAAATTTGATGGATTCATCAAATATTTGAAGTTGATTTTCACTTCTGTGTAAGTTCCTTTCAAGTTCTGTTATTATATAGTTGTAGGTCAGTTGCTTCACAATACTGAAATAATCACAGAACTTGAATAGAACTTACACAAAACGTAAAAATTAACTTTAAATATTTGATGAATCCATCAAATTTTTTGAAACAACCCGTCCTAAGTTACCCAACGTATCAAAACACTAGAGGTGACCCATAGCAGAGGTGTTGGTTATCCAAAGAATGGTTCCTGGGGCCTGTACCCATACCGGCCTCCCAAATATTAATACACTGTGAACATGTATGACATACACCGAATTTTTTTTATTGGTTAAAAAGCGTTATGTTGGGTCGAAATTCGGAATCAGTGCCGACAAAAACGCAAATTAGTCGGAAAAGGTGTTAAGCTAACAATTCAGGTTGGTAAAATATTGAATCAGAGAGATGTAGTAGAAAAACAATCAAAATATCCTTCATTGTTTACTTACTAAAATAGACACCACTCCGACGTAAGCGTGTTTACACGACAATATAACAAAAGCAGTCAAGTAAACTAAACGCGTTTTCACGTCAACGCGTGTGTTCCCACGGAAATCGTTATATATTAATATAGTATTGCACAGTTTTTGAAAAACTCACTTTTTCATAATTTAGGCAAAAGACGACCTTGCCGCCCCTCAAGTTTTACCCGTTTCGAGGTTCAGTTTCGCTCGAAAAAGAGGGCTTTTTTTTTCAGTCAGGGCCTCCCACGCCAAAATGACCTCTCCGCTCTTCGAGTCTGACCGACCTCAGAGACCACTATCGCAAGACAGGAAACTCACACGAAATTCTTATTTTAGAAACGCCAAAAGTCAACGGAAAAAACTGATACAAAATCAGCGGCGATAACTGGAACCTCCGGCTGAATCTCTCATCGACGAAGAAATCGGCCCGGTTATATTTCCCGCCGACAGGTTCGCATTTGCAAAAAAGATAAGAAATCTTAATCACTATTTCCTTTACGCGAAACGAATTTGCTAGAAATTTATTCTTTTATTTTAATGGCGATGCTGCTAAAAAATGACATTTTATAGGTACGACACGCGGTACGAGATATCGTCGAAAAAGCGCATTGTGGTCGAGATGTTTTTCAATAAATAGGAGGAATAGAAATTAAGGAAGCTTTTAAAATCGACAAATATGTCGGTCACCATTCAAAATGCTACACAATATCGCGCGGAAAAATGATATTTTCTGACGTTTCGCAAAACTCGCATTTTTCTCGATGGTGCATAATATAACTGGCCAGTAGAAGACCTAATTTTCTTACAAATAAATTCAGGTTGGGTAAATTTTCTCACACCTTGGAACACTCGATTCTGAAATTTTACAAATGGCGGAAGGCCGCTCTCTCCGCCAACTAAAGATTTCAATCCAGAGACATCTAGCGGTGTGGAATATAAGTACGGATCGTTCACACAAAACAAAATCAAATGTCTGTCGAACACGCCTGTAGTTCTATTTCAATCCGTTCAAATCGGCAGGTTCGTCTGTATCGAAAGAAATTTGCTCAATTCACGAAAAAAGATCTCGGTATCGAGTGTTGCTAGACGCTCGGTTTTGAAATGCCTATTTTAGGAAAGTAGTACCTACACTAGCTAGAAAAAATATTATTAAAATTGTGAGAGGACTAAGTATAAATACTTTGCGAACTCTTTTTCATTGAAATGATTATTTGATAAAAAATTCTGAATATACATTTTAATGGCGTGTTTTTTTTACGTATGTGCAGGTGTACCAACTGAGAATCTGAGTAGGTAGGTACCTGCACATAACAAATCGGAATCATCTGTTTTTTTTTTTTGGAAATTTGTAATAAAATTATTTGAAGTTGAAAGGATAATTTCTTTTGTAATAATTTTTTGGGCTGTTATGCCGTGTTGCGCTACCTTCGTCTTTAGCCTAGATATTTAAGGGATTTATTTTTTTTAAATATTAAAGTTACATAACGCTTTTTTTGTATTTTGCTTCTTTATGATAATTATTCAACGTTAGAGGCGGGCATTGGCACTGCCGCTCAGGAAACCATTCGTTGGATGAGCAACACCTCATAAAAATAGGTACACAATAATTTTGATAATTATATTTTTATAGGACCGTTTTTGTAAAAAATGACAAAAAGGGTGACGTACAATATTGAAAATCTACCAGGAGCTCATAATACGCAGAAGTAAAATATTACAGAGGGTACATTTATTTACTGGGCTACTCAGACCTCACTTTTCAAGTATTAGTTGAGATTGTTTTGGAAAAGTTTCACTTCTACCGCGTGTAAACTGCACTCGAATTTTTTTTGACAACGTACTCGGACACTATATATTCTGAACATTTCTAATAAAATGAGTAAATTTAAATAAAGATGGTCCATTTTTTTTTTGCGAAATGGTGTAGGTACCTTTTGAATACTGTACGGGAACTAATCGTTGGTACATTTTACATTAAATTTCAATGTGAAAACCGCACAAGAGTCCCAATTACTGCCGTCCGGAGTCAGTGCGACTACGGCGTCCCCGGTTGGGTTTGGTTTTAGTTTCTGAAAAATTCTGAATAATACATTTTTATAGCGCCGTTTTTTGAAAAACTACAGTAAGCTGCACTCGAATTTTTTTTTGACAACGTCCTACTCGGATACTATTTATTCTGAACATTTCTAATAAAATGAGTAAATTTAAATAAAGATGGTCCAATTTTTTTTTTGCCAAATGGTGTAGGTACCTTTTGAATACTGTACGGGTTCATACATTTTACATTAAATTTCAATGTGAAAACCGCACAAGAGTCCCAATTACTGCCGTCCGGAGTCAGTGCGACTACGGCGTCCCCAGTTGGGTTTAGTTTTAGTTTCTGAAAAATTCTGAATAATACATTTTTATAGCGCCGTTTTTTGAAAAACTACAGTAAGCTGCACTCGAATTTTTTTTTGACAACGTCCTACTCGGATACTATTTATTCTGAACATTTCTAATAAAATGAGTAAATTTAAATAAATATGGTCCAATTTTTTTTTGCCAAATGATGTAGGTACCTTTTGAATACTGTACGGGTTCATTAAATTAAATTAAATTTCAATGTGAATACCGCACAAGAGTCCCAACTACTGCCGTCTGGAGTCAGTGAGACTACGGCACCCCAGTTGGGTTTAGTTTAAGTCTCTAAAATTTCTGAATAATACATTTTTATAGCGCCGTTTTTTGAAAAATTACTTTCAGTTATAAGTTCAAAAATTTCCGAGATCCAACAATTTTTTTTTCCAAAATTAAAAAATTTCCAGAAACCAAAAAATTTTTTTTTCATAATTAAAAAATTTCCAGAAACCGAAATTTTTTTTTTTCAAAATTCAAAAATTTCCGGAAACCAAAAAATTTTTTTTTCAAAATTAAAAAATTTCCAGAATCCGAATTTTTTTTTTCCAAATTTAAAAAATTTCCAGAAACCAAAAAATTTTTTTTTCAAATTAAAAAATTTTCCAGAAACCGATAATTTTTTTTTTCAAAATTCAAAAATTTCCGGAAACCAAAAATTTTTTTTTTCAAAATTAAAAAATTTCCAGAATCCGAAATTTTTTTTTTCCAAATTTAAAAAATTTTCAAAATCCAATTTTTTTTTTTTTTAAATTACACCTTACAGTACCCGAGATGGGTATCAAATTACGCGTCTCGATCTTAACAATCCGAAAGGCTGAGTGAAAAAAATAAGCGAAAAACTCCTAGGACCATTGTTCGAGATAAAGCTCTAATGTTTTTTTCTAATTTAAATTAAATGAAAATCCGAACGCCCTGAGTCGGGCGGTAGGATTGGTTCAGTACTGAATTGAGCGGTAAGCTCCTGGGCCGTTTTAAAAGTGTCGACGACCAAAGTGGCACTGTGGGAAGAGTCTTTTCAACAGTAAACTATACGTTTCGGATAACAAATTACGCGTATCGATCTGCACAACCCAAATGGCGCAGTGAAAATTTGAGCAGGAAGCTACTTGGCCTGCTTTTGCGAGAAAAGGCCCGTACCGAACGCCTTGAACCGGGTGACCGAAGCGGCCAGAGAGCAGGCGTACGCAATTGGGCTGTCAACTATCTGTGCCCTTTGTAGACGGACACTCCTCGCTTTATCCACATTCAAATAACGTTTTTTTCTCTACCTATTTTATTTAACACACACTCTTCGCTTCATCCGCGTTCACACGTCATATCGCGTAGTGTTTAACCCCTTGGTTGCCTCTGCAACAGGCAAAGCTAGTTATATATTAATGCACAGTTTTTGAAAAACTCACTTTTTTCGTAATTTAGGCAAAAGACGACCTTGCCGCCCCTTAAGTTTTACCCGTTTCGAGGTTCAGTTTCGCTTGAAAAACAGGGCTTTTTTTTTCAGTCAGGGCCTCCCACGCCAAAATGACCTCTCCGCTCTTCGAGTTTGACCGACCGCAGAGACCACTATCGCAAGACAGGAAACTCACACGAAATTCTTATTTTAGAAACGCCAAAAGTCAACGGAAAAAACTGATACAAAATCAGCGGCGATAACTGGAACCTCCGGCTGAATCTCTCATCGACGAAGAAATCGGCCAGGTTATATTTCCCGCCGACAGGTTCGCATTTGCAAAAAAGATAAGAAATCTTAATCACTATTTCCTTTACGCGAAACGAATTTGCTAGAAATTTATTCTTTTATTTTAATGGCGATGCTGCTAAAAAATGACATTTTATAGGTACGACACGCGGTACGAGATATCGTCGAAAAAGCGCGTTCTGGTGGAGATGTTTTTTAATAAATAGGAGGAATAGAAATTAAGGAAGCTTTTAAAATCGACAAATATGTCGGTCACCATTCAAAATGTTACACGATAGCGCGCGGAAAAATGATATTTTCTGACGTTTCGCAAAACTCGCATTTTTCTCGAGGGTGCATTATATAGCTGGCCAGTAGAACACCTAATTTTCTTACAAATAAATTCAGGTTGGGTAAATTTTCTCACACCTGGTAACACTGGATTCTGAAATTTTACAAATGGCGGAAGGCAACACTCTCCGCCAACTAAAGATTTCAATCCAGAGACATCTAGCGGTGCGGAATATAAGTACGGATCGTTCACGCAATACAAAATCAAATGTCTGTCGAACACGCCTGTAGTTCTATTTCAATCCGTTCAAATCGGCAGGTTCGTCTGTATCGAAAGAAATTTGCTCAATTCACGAAAAAAGATCTCCGTATCGAGTGTTGCTAGACGCTCGGTTTTGGAATGCCTATTTTGAGTAGGTAGGTACCTGCACATAACAACACGGAATCATCAAATAAGAATTGCATATGTTTTTTTTTTTTGGAAATTTGTAATGAAATTATTTGAAGTTGAAAGGATAATTTCTTTTGTAATAATTTTTTGGGCTGTTATGCCGTGTTGCGCTACCTTCGTCTTTAGCCTAGATATTTAAGGGATTTATTTTTTTTAAATATTAAAGTTACGTAACGCTTTTTTTGTATTTTGCTTCTTTATGATAATTATTCAACGTTAGAGGCGGGCATTGGCACTGCCGCTCAGGGAGCCATTCGTTGGATGAGCAACACCTCATAAAAATAGGTACACAATAATTTTGATAATTATATTTTTATAGGACCGTTTTTGTAAAAAATGACAAAAAGGGTGACGTACAATATTGAAAATCTACCAGGAGCTCATAATACGCAGGAGTAAAATATTACAGAGGGTACATTTATTTACTGGGCTACTCAGACCTCACTTTGGAAAAGTTTCACTTCTACCGCGTGTAAACTGCACTCGAATTTTTTTTGACAACGTACTCGGACACTATATATTCTGAACATTTCTAATAAAATGAGTAAATTTAAATAAAGATGGTCCATTTTTTTTTTGCGAAATGGTGTAGGTACCTTTTGAATACTGTACGGGAACTAATCGTTCGTACATTTTACGTTAAATTTCAATGTGAAAACCGCACAAGAGTCCCAATTACTGACGTCCGGAGTCAGTGCGACTACGGCGTCCCCAGTTGGGTTTAGTTTTAGTTTCTGAAAAATTCTGAATAATAAATTTTTATAGCGCCGTTTTTTGAAAAACTACGGTAAGCTGCACTCGAATTTTTTTTTGACAACGTCCTACTCGGATACTATTTATTCTGAACATTTTTAATGAAATGAGTAAATTTAAATAAAGATGGTCCAATTTTTTTTTGCCAAATGTTGTAGGTACCTTTTGAATACTGTACGGGTTCATACATTTTAAATTAAATTTCAATGTGAATACCGCACAAGAGTCTCAACTACTGCCGTCTGGAGTCAGTGAGACTACGGCATCCCCAGTTGGGTTTAGTTTAAGTCTCTAAAATTTCTGAATAATACATTTTTATAGCGCCGTTTTTTGAAAAATTACTTTCAGTTATAAGTTCAAAAATTTCCGAGATCCAACAATTTTTTTTTTTTCCAAAATTAAAAAATTTCCAGAATCCAATAATTTTTTTTTCCAAAATTAAAAAATTTGCAGAAACCAAAAAATTTTTTTTTCACAATTAAAAAATTTCAAGAAACCGAAAATCCGAAATTTTTTTTTTCCAAATTTAAAAAAATTCCAGAAACCAAAAATTTTTTTTTCAAAATTCAAAAATTTCCAGAAACCAAAAAAGTTTTTTTTCAAAATTAAAAAATTTCCAGAATCCAAATTTTTTTTTTCCAAAATTAAAAAATTTTCAGAATCCAAAAATTTTTTTTTTCAAAAACAAAAAATTTCCAGAAAACAAAATTTTTTTTTCCAAAATTAAAAAATTTCCAAAACTCAAAAAATTTTTTTTTGAAAATTCAAAGATTTACAAAATCCAAAAATTTTTTTTTTAAAATTCAAAAATTTCGAAAATCCAAAAAATTTTTTTTTTTTAAATTACACCCTACAGTACCCGAGATGGATATCAAATTACGCGTCTCGACCTACACAATCCAAAGGGCTGACTGAAAAAATTGAACGATTACATCCGAGGACCCTTTTAGGCTCTATTGGTTTTTCTAATTTAAATTAAATGAAAAACTGAACGCCCTGGTCGTTGCGGCTGGATTGGTTCAGTACTGAATTGAGCGGTAAGCTCCTGGGACGTTTTAAAAGTGTCGGCGACCAAAGAGGCACAGTGGTAGGAGTCTTTGCAACAGTAAATTATACGTTACGGGTAACAAATTACAAACATCGTTTTTTTCTTCATCTATTTTATTAAACACACACTCCTCGCTTCATCCGCGTTCACACGTCAAATCGCGTAGTGTTTAACCCCTTGGTTGCCTCTGCAACAGGCAAAGCTAGTATATATATTAATGCACAGTTTTTGAAAAACTCACTTTTTTCGTAATTTAGGCAAAAGACGACCTTGCCGCCCCTTGAGTTTTACCCGTTTCGAGGTTCAGTTTCGCTCGAAAAACAGGGCTTTTTTTTTCAGTCAGGGCCTCCCACGCCAAAATGACCTCTCCGCTCTTCGAGTTTGACCGACCTCAGAGACCACTATCGCAAGACAGGAAACTCACACGAAATTCTTATTTTAGAAACGCCAAAAGTCAACGGAAAAAACTGATACAAAATCAGCGGCGATAACTGGAACCTCCGGCTGAATCTCTCATCGACGAAGAAATCGGCCTGGTTATATTTCCCGCCGACAGGTTCGCATTTGCAAAAAAGATAAGAAATCTTAATCACTATTTCCTTTACGCGAAACGAATTTGCTAGAAATTTATTCTTTTATTTTAATGGCGATGCTGCTAAAAAATGACATTTTATAGGTACGACACGCGGTACGAGATATCGTCGAAAAAGCGCGTTCTGGTGGAGATGTTTTTTAATAAATAGGAGGAATAGAAATTAAGGAAGCTTTTAAAATCGACAAATATGTCGGTCACCATTCAAAATGTTACACAATAGCGCGCGGAAAAATGATATTTTCTGACGTTTCGCAAAACTCGCATTTTTCTCGAGGGTGCATAATTTGTCTGGCCAGTAGAACACCTAATTTTCTTACAAATAAATTCAGGTTGGGTAAATTTTCTCACACCTGAGAACACTGGATTCTGAAATTTTACAAATGGTGGAACCGCCAACTAAAGTTTCAATCGGGCCAGGACAGCGTTGTTTGTATGGAAAACGTTAAAAACAACTCGATTTTCAGGCCGTGCTCGAGGTGGTGAACACATTATTTCGTATCGGTCTTGCCAGCGATGAAAATATAATTGCAGACTATTGTACGTCTGCGAATGACGAACTAAGTAGGTACCTGATAAATGGGCTCCGATGCATTAGGATTAGTATTATTTATAAATATAAATACTTTGCGAACTCTTTTTCATTGAAATGATTATTTGATAAAAAATTCTGAATATACATTTTAATGGCGTGTTTTTTTTTACGTATGTGCAGGTGTACCAACTGAGAATCTGAGTAGGTAGGTACCTGCACATAACAACTCGGAATCATATGCAATTCCCATATGTTTTTTCTTTTGGAAATTTGTATTGAAATTATTTGAAGTTGAAAGGATAATTTCTTTTGTAATAATTTTTTGGGCTCTTATGCCGTGTTGCGCTACCTTCGTCTTTATACTAGATATTTAAGGGATTTATTTTTTTTAAATACTATAGTTACATAACGCTTTTTTTGTATTTAGCTTATTTATGATAATTATTCAACGTTAGAGGCGGGCATTGGCACTGCCGCCCCGGGAACCATTTGTTGGATGAGCAACACCTCATAAAAATGGGTTTACAAAAAATTTGAAAATTATATTTTTATAGGGCCGTTTTTGTGACCTCACTTTTCAAGTATTAGTTGAGATTGTTTTGGAAAAGTTTCACTTCTACCGCGTGTAAACTGCACTCGAATTTTTTTTGACAACGTACGTAGGTACCTACTCGGGCACTTTATATTCTGAACATTTCTAATAAAATGAGTAAATTTAAATAAAGATGGTCCAATTTTTTTTTGCCAAATGGTGTAGGTACCTTTTGAATACTGTACGGGTTCATACACTTTAAATTAAATATCAATGTGAATACCGCACAAGAGTCCCAATTACTGCCGTCCGGAGTCAGTGCGACTACGGCGTCCCCAGTTGGGTTTAGTTTTAGTTTCTGAAAAATTCTGAACAATACATTTTTATAGGGCTGTTTTTTGAAAAACTACAGTAAGCTGCACTCGAATTTTTTTTTGACAACGTCCTTCTCGGATACTATTTATTCTGAACATTTCTAATAAAATGGGTAAATTTAAATAAAGATGGTCCAATTTTTTTTTGCCAAATGATGTAGGTACCTTTTGAATACTGTACGGGTTCATTAAATTAAATTAAATTTCAATGTGAATACCGCACAAGAGTCCCAACTACTGACGTCTGGAGTCAGTGAGACTACGGCACCCCAGTTGGGTTTAGTTTAAGTCTCTAAAATTTCTGAATAATACATTTTTATAGCGCCGTTTTTTGAAAAATTACTTTCAGTTATAAGTTCAAAAATTTCCGAGATCCAACAATTTTTTTTTTCCAAAATTAAAAAATTTCCAGAAACCAAAAAATTTTTTTTTCATAATTAAAAAATTTCCAGAAACCGAAATTTTTTTTTTTCAAAATTCAAAAATTTCCGGAAACCAAAAAATTTTTTTTTCAAAATTAAAAAATTTCCAGAATCCGAATTTTTTTTTTCCAAATTTAAAAAATTTCCAGAAACCAAAAAATTTTTTTTTCAAATTAAAAAATTTTCCAGAAACCGACAATTTTTTTTTTCAAAATTCAAAAATTTCCGGAAACCAAAAATTTTTTTTTTCAAAATTAAAAAATTTCCAGAATCCGAAAATTTTTTTTTCCAAATTTAAAAAATTTTCAAAATCCAATTTTTTTTTTTTTTAAATTACACCTTACAGTACCCGAGATGGCTATCAAATTACGCGTCTCGATCTTAACAATCCGAAAGGCTGAGTGAAAAAAATAAGCGAAAAACTCCTAGGACCATTATTCGAGATAAAGCTCTAATGTTTTTTTCTAATTTAAATTAAATGAAAAACCGAACGCCCTGAGTCGGGCGGTAGGATTGGTTCAGTACTGAATTGAGCGGTAAGCTCCTGGGCCGTTTTAAAAGTGTCGACGACCAAAGTGGCACTGTGGGAAGAGTCTTTTCAACAGTAAACTATACGTTTCGGATAACAAATTACGCGTATCGATCTGCACAACCCAAATGGCGCAGTGAAAACTTGAGCAGGAAGCTACTTGGCCTGCTTTTGCGAGAAAAGGCCCGTACCGAACGCCTTGAACCGGGTGACCGAAGCAGCCCGAGAGCGGATGTACGAAATTGGGCTGTCAACTGCCTGTGCCCTTTGTAGGCGCACACTCCTTGCTTTATCCACATTCAAACATCGTTTTTTCTTCACCTATTTTATTTTACACACACTCTTCGCTTCATCCGCGTTCACACGTCATATCGTGTAGTGTTTAACCCCTTGGTTGCCTCTGCAACAGGCAAAGCTAGTATATATATTAATACACAGTTTTTCGAAAAACTCACATGGGTCATACAGTCAAAAGACGACCTTGCCGCCCCTTAAGTTCGCCCACCCTAAGGATCGCTTTCGCTTGAAATGCGATTCAGTCCAGGGCCTCCCACGCCAAAATGACCTCTCCGCTCTTCGAGTTTGACCGACCGCAGAGACCACAATCGCTAGACAGGAAGCTAAAAAAAACTCACGAAACCGAAACGCGAAAAATTAACGGTAAAAACTGATGCAAAATCAGCGGCGATAACTGGAACCTCCGACAGAATCTCTCATCGACGAAGAAATCGGCCCGGTTATATTTCCCGCCGACAGGTTCGCATTTCGAAAAAGTCGGAGAAAAATTAAGCACTTTTCTCATACAAAACGAATTTGCTGGAAATTTACTCATATTATTTTAAAGGCGATTCTGCTAAAAAATGACACTTTAAAGGTACGACACGCGGTTCGAGATATCGTCGAAAAAACGCATTCTGGTGGAGATGTTTTTCAATAAATAGGAGGAATAGAAATTAAGGAAGCTTTTAAAATCGACAAATATGTCGGTCACCATTCAAAATGTTACACAATAGCGCGCGGAAAAATGATATTTTCTGACGTTTCGCAAAACTCGCATTTTTCTCGAGGGTGCATAATTTACCTGGCCAGTAGAACACCTAATTTTCTTACAAATAAATTCAGGTTGGGTAAATTTTCTCACACCTTGGAACACTGGATTCTGAAATTTTACAAATGGCGGAAGTCAAAACTCTCCGCCAACTAAACTTTTCAATCGGGCCAGGACAGCGTTGTTTGTATGGAAAACGTTAAAAACCACTCGATTTTCAGGCCGTGCTCGAGGTGGTGACTACATTATTTCGTTTCGGTCTTGCCAGCGATGAAAATATAATTGCAGACTATTGTACGTCTGCGAATGACGAACTAAGTAGGTACCTGATAAATGAGCTCCGATGCATTAGGATTCGTATTATTTATAAATATAAATACTTTGCGAACTCTTTTTCATTGAAATGATTATTTGATAATAAAATTCTGAATATACCTTTTAATGGCGTGTTTTTTTTACGCATGTGCAGGTGTACCAACTGAGAATCTGAGTAGGTAGGTACCTGCACATGAAATGAGTAAATTTAAATAAAGATGGTCCAATTTTTTTTGCCAAATGTTGTAGGTACCTTTTGAATACTGTACGGGTTCATACATTTTAAATTAAATTTCAATGTGAATACCGCACAAGAGTCTCAACTACTGCCGTCTGGAGTCAGTGAGACTACGGCATCCCCAGTTGGGTTTAGTTTAAGTCTCTAAAATTTCTGAATAATACATTTTTATAGCGCCGTTTTTTGAAAAATTACTTTCAGTTATAAGTTCAAAAATTTCCGAGATCCAACAATTTTTTTTTTCCAAAATTAAAAAATTTCCAGAAACCAAAAAATATTTTTTTTTCACAATTAAAAAATTTCAAGAAACCGAAAATTTTTTTTTTCAAAATTCAAAAATTTCCGGAAACCAAAAAATTTTTTTTCAAAATTAAAAAATTTCCAGAATCCGAAATTTTTTTTTTCCAAATTTAAAAAATTCCCAGAAACCAAAAATTTTTTTTTTAAAAATTCAAAAATTTCCAGAAACCAAAAAAGTTTTTTTTCAAAATTAAAAAATTTCCAGAATCCAAATTTTTTTTTTCCAAAATTAAAAAATTTTCAGAATCCAAAAAATTTTTTTTTCAAAAACAAAAAATTTCCAGAAAACAAAATTTTTTTTTCCGAAACTAAAAAATTTCCAAAACTCAAAAAATTTTTTTTTGAAAATTCAAAAATTTACAAAATCCAAAAATTTTTTTTGAAAATTCAAAAATTTCCAAAATCCAAAATTTTTTTTTTTTTAAAATTACACCCTACAGTACCCGAGATGGATATCAAATTACGCGTCTCGACCTACACAATCCAAAGGGCTGACTAAAAAATTAAACGATAAAATCCGAGGACCCTTTTAGGCTCTATTGGTTTTTCTAATTTAAATTTAATGAAAAACTGAACGCCCTGAGTCGGGCGGCTGGATTGGTTCAGTACTGAATTGAGCGGTAAGCTCCTGGGCCGTTTTAAAAGTGTCGACGACCAATGTGGCACTGTGGGAAGAGTCTTTTCGACAGTAAACTATACGTTTCGGGTAACAAATTACGCGCATCGATCTGCACAACCCAAATGGCGCAGTGAAAATTTGAGCAGGAAGCTACTTGGCCTGCTTTTGCGAGAAAAGGCCCGTACCGAACGCCTTGAACCGGGTGACCGAAGCGGCCAGAGAGCAGGCGTACGCAATTGGGCTGTCAACTATCTGTGCCCTTTGTAGACGGACACTCCTCGCTTTATCCACATTCAAATAACGTTTTTTTCTCTACCTATTTTATTTAACACACACTCTTCGCTTCATCCGCGTTCACACGTCATATCGCGTAGTGTTTAACCCCTTGGTTGCCTCTGCAACAGGCAAAGCTAGTTAATATATTAATGCACAGTTTTCGAAAAACTCACTTTTTTCGTAATTTAGGCAAAAGACGACCTTGCCGCCCCTTAAGTTTTACCGGTTTCGAGGTTCAGTTTCGCTCGAAAAACAGGGCTTTTTTTTTCAGTCAGGGCCTCCCACGCCAAAATGACCTCTCCGCTCTTCGAGTTTGACCGACCGCAGAGACCACTATCGCAAGACAGGAAACTCACACGAAATTCTTATTTTAGAAACGCCAAAAGTCAACGGAAAAAACTGATACAAAATCAGCGGCGATAACTGGAACCTCCGGCTGAATCTCTCATCGACGAAGAAATCGGCCAGGTTATATTTCCCGCCGACAGGTTCGCATTTGCAAAAAAGATAAGAAATCTTAATCACTATTTCCTTTACGCGAAACGAATTTGCTAGAAATTTATTCTTTTATTTTAATGGCGATGCTGCTAAAAAATGACATTTTATAGGTACGACACGCGGTACGAGATATCGTCGAAAAAGCGCGTTCTGGTGGAGATGTTTTTTAATAAATAGGAGGAATAGAAATTAAGGAAGCTTTTAAAATCGACAAATATGTCGGTCACCATTCAAAATGTTACACGATAGCGCGCGGAAAAATGATATTTTCTGACGTTTCGCAAAACTCGCATTTTTCTCGAGGGTGCATTATATAGCTGGCCAGTAGAACACCTAATTTTCTTACAAATAAATTCAGGTTGGGTAAATTTTCTCACACCTGGTAACACTGGATTCTGAAATTTTACAAATGGCGGAAGGCAACACTCTCCGCCAACTAAAGATTTCAATCCAGAGACATCTAGCGGTGCGGAATATAAGTACGGATCGTTCACGCAATACAAAATCAAATGTCTGTCGAACACGCCTGTAGTTCTATTTCAATCCGTTCAAATCGGCAGGTTCGTCTGTATCGAAAGAAATTTGCTCAATTCACGAAAAAAGATCTCCGTATCGAGTGTTGCTAGACGCTCGGTTTTGGAATGCCTATTTTGAGTAGGTAGGTACCTGCACATAACAACACGGAATCATCAAATAAGAATTGCATATGTTTTTTTTTTTGGAAATTTGTAATGAAATTATTTGAAGTTGAAAGGATAATTTCTTTTGTAATAATTTTTTGGGCTGTTATGCCGTGTTGCGCTACCTTCGTCTTTAGCCTAGATATTTAAGGGATTTATTTTTTTTAAATATTAAAGTTACGTAACGCTTTTTTTGTATTTTGCTTCTTTATGATAATTATTCAACGTTAGAGGCGGGCATTGGCACTGCCGCTCAGGGAGCCATTCGTTGGATGAGCAACACCTCATAAAAATAGGTACACAATAATTTTGATAATTATATTTTTATAGGACCGTTTTTGTAAAAAATGACAAAAAGGGTGACGTACAATATTGAAAATCTACCAGGAGCTCATAATACGCAGGAGTAAAATATTACAGAGGGTACATTTATTTACTGGGCTACTCAGACCTCACTTTGGAAAAGTTTCACTTCTACCGCGTGTAAACTGCACTCGAATTTTTTTTGACAACGTACTCGGACACTATATATTCTGAACATTTCTAATAAAATGAGTAAATTTAAATAAAGATGGTCCATTTTTTTTTTGCGAAATGGTGTAGGTACCTTTTGAATACTGTACGGGAACTAATCGTTCGTACATTTTACGTTAAATTTCAATGTGAAAACCGCACAAGAGTCCCAATTACTGACGTCCGGAGTCAGTGCGACTACGGCGTCCCCAGTTGGGTTTAGTTTTAGTTTCTGAAAAATTCTGAATAATAAATTTTTATAGCGCCGTTTTTTGAAAAACTACGGTAAGCTGCACTCGAATTTTTTTTTGACAACGTCCTACTCGGATACTATTTATTCTGAACATTTTTAATGAAATGAGTAAATTTAAATAAAGATGGTCCAATTTTTTTTTGCCAAATGTTGTAGGTACCTTTTGAATACTGTACGGGTTCATACATTTTAAATTAAATTTCAATGTGAATACCGCACAAGAGTCTCAACTACTGCCGTCTGGAGTCAGTGAGACTACGGCATCCCCAGTTGGGTTTAGTTTAAGTCTCTAAAATTTCTGAATAATACATTTTTATAGCGCCGTTTTTTGAAAAATTACTTTCAGTTATAAGTTCAAAAATTTCCGAGATCCAACAATTTTTTTTTTTTCCAAAATTAAAAAATTTCCAGAATCCAATAATTTTTTTTTCCAAAATTAAAAAATTTGCAGAAACCAAAAAATTTTTTTTTCACAATTAAAAAATTTCAAGAAACCGAAAATCCGAAATTTTTTTTTTCCAAATTTAAAAAAATTCCAGAAACCAAAAATTTTTTTTTCAAAATTCAAAAATTTCCAGAAACCAAAAAAGTTTTTTTTCAAAATTAAAAAATTTCCAGAATCCAAATTTTTTTTTTCCAAAATTAAAAAATTTTCAGAATCCAAAAATTTTTTTTTTCAAAAACAAAAAATTTCCAGAAAACAAAATTTTTTTTTCCAAAATTAAAAAATTTCCAAAACTCAAAAAATTTTTTTTTGAAAATTCAAAGATTTACAAAATCCAAAAATTTTTTTTTTAAAATTCAAAAATTTCGAAAATCCAAAAAATTTTTTTTTTTTAAATTACACCCTACAGTACCCGAGATGGATATCAAATTACGCGTCTCGACCTACACAATCCAAAGGGCTGACTGAAAAAATTGAACGATTACATCCGAGGACCCTTTTAGGCTCTATTGGTTTTTCTAATTTAAATTAAATGAAAAACTGAACGCCCTGGTCGTTGCGGCTGGATTGGTTCAGTACTGAATTGAGCGGTAAGCTCCTGGGACGTTTTAAAAGTGTCGGCGACCAAAGAGGCACAGTGGTAGGAGTCTTTGCAACAGTAAATTATACGTTACGGGTAACAAATTACAAACATCGTTTTTTTCTTCATCTATTTTATTAAACACACACTCCTCGCTTCATCCGCGTTCACACGTCATATCGTGTAGTGTTTAACCCCTTGGTTGCCTCTGCAACAGGCAAAGCTAGTTAGTATAGTAATACGCAGTTTTTCGAAAAACTCACATGGGTCATACAGGCAAAAGACGACCTTGCCGCCCCTTAAGTTCGCCCACCCTAAGGATCGCTTTCGCTTGAAATGCGATTCAGTACCCCCCCCCCGCCTCAAGCGAAAATCGACCACTCTGCCTATCCAGTTTCACCGACCGCAGAGACCATTTTGGCAAGACTTCTGCGAAGGAATCCGCGGAGTTTTTTTTCCATACAAAATGCAATTTGCTAGAAATTTATTCTTTTATTTTAATGGCTATTCTGATACAAAATGACATTTTACAGGTACGACACGCGGTACGAGTTATCGTCGAAAAGTCGCATTATGGCGGAAATGTTTTTCAATAAATACGAAGAATAGAAGTTAAGGAAGCTTTTAAAATCGACAAATATGTCGGTCACCATTCAAAATGTTACACAATAGCGCGCGGAAAAATGATATTTTCTGACGTTTCGCAAAACTCGCATTTTTCTCGAGGGTGCATAATTTACCTGGCCAGTAGAACACCTAATTTTCTTACAAATAAATTCAGGTTGGGTAAATTTTCTCACACCTGAGAACACTGGTTTCTGAAATTTTACAAATGGCGGAACCGCCAACTAAAGTTTCAATCGGGCCAGGACAGCGTTGTTTGTATGGAAAACGTTAAAAACAACTCGATTTTCAGGCCGTGCTCGAGGTGGTGAACACATTATTTCGTATCGGTCTTGCCAGCGATGAAAATATAATTGCAGACTATTGTACGTCTGCGAATGACGAACTAAGTAGGTACCCGATAGATGGGCTCCGATGCATTAGGATTCGTATTATTTATAAATATAAATACTTTGCGAACTCTTTTTCATTGAAATGATTATTTGATAAAAAATTCTGAATATACATTTTAATGGCGTGTTTTTTTTTACGTATGTGCAGGTGTACCAACTGAGAATCAGAGTAGGTAGGTACCTGCACATAACAACTCGGAATCATATGCAATTCCCATATGTTTTTTCTTTTGGAAATTTGTATTGAAATTATTTGAAGTTGAAAGGATAATTTCTTTTGTAATAATTTTTTGGGCTGTTATGCCGTG